>CM028341.1:38238821-38920577 GCA_016647705.1 Eucommia ulmoides | reverse complement strand
CGTGATTTAACCAATATGGTTTGCAAGTTTTCAAGTTCATATTTTGTTGATGATTTTTTTTTTAAAATTAATTTGTACATTCACTTGCCCAAAAGAGATTATTATGCAGATTAATTTAATTATTGGGTAATATAGTTTAATTTTTCTATTTGAAACGGTTGCTTGTGAATTGTTAAGGTTATTTTACCAAAGTGATTTAGCCAACATAGTTTACAAGTTTTCGAGTTCCTATTTTGTTGATGAAATTTTTTTAGATTAATTTGTACATTCACCTGCTCAAAGGGGGTTATTGTGCAGATTAATTTAATTATTGAGTAATATAGTTTAATTTTCTCATTTTGAAACGGTTGCTTGTGAATTGTTGACGTTATTTTACCAAAATAATTTAACTAACGTAGTTTGCAAGTTTTCAAGTTCTTATTTTGTTGATGGATTTTTTTTTAGATTAATTTGTGCATTTACTTGCCCAAATGAGATTATTGTGCAGATTAATTTAATTGTTCGGTAATATAGTTTAATTTTCTCAATTTGGAACATTTGCTTATGAATTGTTGAGGTTATTTTACCAAAGTGATTTAACCAACATAGTTTGTAAGTTTTCGAGTTTCTATTTTGTTGATAAATTTTTTTTAGATTAATTTGTATATTCACCGGCCCAAAGATGGTTATTATGCAAATTCATTTAATTGCATGAGAATATTATGTGAGATAAATAATTTGATAAATTTGTTTACCCAAAGGGAATTAATTTTGAAAGATTATTTATTTCATTATATTTTAAATGAAATATATGGATTTGAAGATCAATCTAACCAAATGGGATGAATTTTTAAATTTGTAAATTTTTCTTATTTTGTTGATTCTTATGATTAAAGAATAATTATTTATTGTAGACTTTGTCTAGAAGGGAGTTTATGATAACACAATTAATTCTTATATTATATTACCTATACTTAATTGAGCATTTTGCCTATTGCCCATAATTGATCTACTTGCAATTTTTTGTGAAAACAGTTTTTTTTTTTTTTTTTGAACAACAATAACGCCGTTGTTGTGAATACTATTATTATGCGTTTTGCAAAATTAAATTCTGTATCATATTATTTAAAATTGATTATACTAAACTAAGGTTTAAGACCCATAGCATTCAAGGAACATGTGAATATGGGTGTCATTGAGTCTTTAATTCTTTGGTTTAGTGAGAGCTTTTGTATTTTCCTTTATTTCAATGATTACGTTGTCACCACTATTATTATGCGTTTTACAAAATTAAAATCTATTTGATTATTATCATTATTGTATATTATATTGTTGCATATCATATTATTTGAATTGATTATACAATACGATATCTTAAGATATTGTGTCTTAAGAATCGCAATTGTATACTTTTGGCTATCACATATCACTATTTTGAGATCTTGTGATGTATTGTTAGTGACAGATGACTTGTTAAAGTCAAACAATTTCATATTGTTGAGAAATTGCAGCAGTTTTATTTTGTTGAGAAACTGCAATTAGCAATTTCGTTTTGTTAAGAAATTGCAGCAATTTCATTTTGTTGAAAAATTGCAATTAACACTTTTATTTGTTGAGAATTTGTAATTACAATTTTATTTTGTTGAGAAATTATAACGAAGACCGATAAGAAACAATGCATATAGATAATGATAACATGTTGGCATTGGTTTCTTACTACACTACTGGACTTACGATCCATGTCGATATGGTTATAAGTATTTGTGAGTATAAATAGTCTATATTTGTTGAGATTAACATATAAACTATCATAATTCAACATTAAGATTATGTTGGATCAGATAAGTTTATCAAGATATTATTTATAAATTATCATTTCCTTAAAAAATATGTGGCTACATAGAAATAATTGTTTTCTGTTATTAACTTGAGAGTCTTGTTTTTAAAATTAAATTTATTCAATTAATATAGCCTAAGTGGGAGAATGTTGATTTTTTTTTTGGTGGGTTAACATTAATTGAATAAATTATTTTACAAAAACGGGCTAATGGATAGTCTATTATATAATCAGCCTAAATAATCAGTGATCATATTTTGATTTGGGCTGTGACATTTTTTATGTAAAAACACAGTTAAGTGGTAAGTGTAGATTTTGGCTTTCGTTGAAACCCGTTATGGGAGGGCCCAACGAAAAATTATAATATAAATAACTAGGTACTCTCCCTATTCTAAATTGAGGGTTTCTTCCCATTGAGAGCCGCCACCACGAAATCTAGATCATAGGGAGGAAAACCTAGTTAGTAATTCGCTGTGACAGATTCAACCTCATGCGATGACCCAAACATGTATGTATTCGATTACTGCTCTTTATTGTTGTGTCCTAATAATCATGTATACTTTAGATTAATGTTCAATTCCGTTTTATTGTGATTATAATATATTTTCAACACTGTCTCCACTAACAAGTTAATCCAATCCCTCTGCAAAAACGACAACCTCAAATTTATGAGATTTCGATTGACAATCACGTGAAAAAAGAGAAATTCTATTGACATTTCTCACACAAAATATTCAGCTACTCTCTAGTTTTGCTATTTGTCTCTTAAAAAACGATTAATATAATTAGAGTGCAAATGCATACGGAGTGCCAATGGCATTCTATGATGAAATTATATAAGGCAAATAGTAAAATTGTAGTATAATTAAGGATTCCGTTTACCTAAAGACATTATATTGATTTTTAGATTTATATGTGTAAAAAATTATAAATAAAAAATAATAATTAATAAAAAATAAATATAAAACTTAAAGGGTACAAACTATAATTAAGCCATCGGTTGAGTGGGGTGAACGAAGAAGTTTGTAGTTAGGAGAGTGAAAGGTTGTACAAATTCAATTTTAACCATTTATCTTTTAAACTTAAATTTTGACCGTTAAAATATCTTTCCATCATGATTTATTAATAGAGGTACAACTTGTGTTTAAAAGGAAATTTTTTATTTTTGGTATTTAAAGTATAAGGTGGGTGTCTATGTGGATAATGAGATTTGTCAAATCACATATTTGATCCCTTAGCTTTTATATTTATTTAAATCCAGCAAAATAAAAAACGATATCAATGATTTTGCACAAAAAAATGGATTTTTAATGGGATATTTTCATCATTTTGTTAAAACATTTTCTCTTAACCTTCTGTTACAATGATTTTCACGACGAATGAGAGAAAGAAGTCTAAATCGTTGTAAGGAAAAAATATTTTAATAAAATGATGAGAATATCTCTATTAAAAGACCACGTGCTGAACACAACCCATTTTCCGTCTAAAATAATTGACAACATTTTTAATTTTGTGTTACAAATATAAAAACTCGAGGGACAAATGTATAATTTGAAAAAAAATTAGGGTTCACATAGATACCCACCCCATAGTTAAGGGGAAAAAAATGTAATTTTCCCTATTTAAAAGCTTCCAAAAGTTTTAAAGTTTGGGAAATGTTTGATAATTAAACCACTTTATGTGGGTCATTTGTGTAATAACTCCAAAAGGAAAAACAAATCACTTTTCTTTCTCCCCGAACGAGCCAAATTGTTCTCGGCGGGACCAGAGTGGTGCAAGGGCGCGAAAACCAGAGAGAGATAGATAGAGAGAATGGAGGTATCGAGGCTTCCGATTTCGGCGTCGCAAAGAGGGAAGCTAATATCTGCAGGCTACACTAGTTTCGCTTCACTTTCATCCGTCTCTCCTGCTGAACTTGCTCGAGGTATATATCTTCTTCTGATGGAATCACGGAAATATTGTTAGTTATGCATATTCATCAAATGCAACTCGTACTTAGTTTATGATTGATCATTATCAACTGGAGAATGACAATCAATTCTTCAGGCATCTTCCTTTTGTGTTCAATTCAGCGCCGATTACTTGTTTGATTTTCGAGAAGTTTGAATTTCATCAGAAAAAAGTGCCTCATAGTTAAAAAATGCTCGAACGATTTAACAATTTTAAATTCTATTTTCTTTTCAACGGTGTTTTTCGTAGAATTTAGTTGCGAATTTTTGGGCATTCGGATAAATTTCTACGTTTAGATGATCTGATTTGTGATTTTAATTCCTTTCCACTCTTTCAAACGATGCTTATGCCAATTTGCTACATAGTTTCTTATTGATACTTTTTTTTTTGGTCTCATTTCCGCGTTTAATTTATTCTTGAGTAGATCTGAAAATCTCGGAGAAGGATGCTGTGGAGATTTTGCAGGTCGTGTCACAAACTAATCGAATGGAAACCGGTGATGGGAGTCATGGCATTGTTAATGGTAGTTCAATTTTCTGTTTTCAACATGTTATGTTTTGAGATGATCTAGGGTTTCTCTGTTTAACTCGAAAAGCAATTGAAATGATATTTCTACATTTAGTGATGGTAAAGAAAGTATATGATCATTTGGCTGTAGTTCAAATATATGCAGGATAAAGGGCATACACTAATTCAATTAGCAATTTAGCATGTTAATTATTTTAAGTGTGGCCTCATTCATTTTCTGTAGTTCAAAAGAAGGTATCTGGGCATGATACGACAAATATATTATGAGAATTATCATTTCGACTATTTTTAAGTGTGGCCATGCATCTCGCTTTTAATCTTTTAATACTTTACTTCAATTTTTTTCTACTTTTACGCACATTACTTTGTGTTTGGGTTAAGGATTTGATAAATTCATGGAATTTGTAAATGATGGGATTTCAAAATTCTGGATTGTAGAATCCTATCGTTTACAAATTCCTTATTTGGATAATATAATATTAATAATATAATTTTAGTAATATCATTTTAAGTATACTATTTTTATACCTATTTTAATAATATGATTTTAGTAAAATCATTTTAATTTTACCTATTTGGGAGAAATGAAATCTCTCTTTGGAGGAATTTGGAAATAGCACCTATTTGGGAGGGATTTGGAAATCTCATTTTCCTCCTTTGAAAATTAATTTTACAAATTCAATGGATTTTACAAATTTCTTTTAGTAGTACCAAAAATCTAAGGTTGTGTTTGTGTAAGATAATTCAAGGAGGGATTTCAATTTGTATAAGAATGATGTGTGCTACTCTTGCTTTCCCATGTTTAGTGACTATAGTTTGGACTTCAAGTACCTGGCACGTGAAGCGTGAACAAAGTTCAGCATTGCAAATCTGGGTGATGCATCATGGGTTTCCTCTCTTCAGCATCTATAGAAGCTATTACGCTCGAAACTCATTCACAACTGGATATTGCTTAGAATATTTTGAATTTAATAATATAGTTATACTTAAAAGATGATTTTTACGTTGCCTGAACATGATATAACAGCTCGTATTAAATGACGACATACAATTGAATCATGTATGTTTTTCCAATTTCTATCCCATGCAGGTGCACAAACTGCCTGGGACATGCTGCACGAGGAGGAATCAAGTACAAGGATTACTACATCCAGTGCAGATTTTGATAACATCTTGGGTGGGGGAATTAGTTGCAAAGAAGTTACTGAAATTGGTAAGCCTTTGAATATTTTATGGATTGATAGTGTGATTTGGCTACTTAAAGCCTGTTTAACAACACTGAAAATTAAGTGCTGAAAACTTAGGTGCCAAATTTTTAAATACTCAAATTATAATTTATAACTGCTGAATTTATTAAATGTTGAATATATTAAGTATTTATTTTTTCAATACTTTTAACTTCAAAAAATTTATTTTTTTAGAAAATTTTGTTCTTTTAAGACTTTCTATTTTTAAAATATTCTCTCTTTATTTTTTCTCAATTTAGTAGTTTTTCTCTCTATAATTGTTTGTCTATAATATATTTTTTGCAATATTTTGCAGTATTGATTTTGAATATTGGTCGTAGTAGATAGATGTTTAATGATTTTTAAGTGAAAAGTGCTAAAAAGTGAAGTGAGTCACATATCACGTAAAATTTTGAACAATTTTTAAATGATACTTATATTTTAAATAATTGTTTCATTTTGTTATCAAACACCATTTAATTTGATAAGTACTTAATACATTCGGTTTCAAATGCTGAATTTTGTTATCAAACATGCCCTTAGAATTGGACTTTGATGTGCTCGTGAACTAGTATAAATTCTGTTGGTGTGGTGATACCCTTTTCTGATTCATTAGGTGGAGTACCTGGCATCGGTAAAACACAAATGGGGTATGGTTCAAATTTTCTTTCTAGTTTTACCTCTTTCAAGCGTATTTATTTTTATTAGACATATTGGATTTGTAGAATTCAACTTGCAGTGAATGTTCAAATTCCGACCCATTGTGGTGGCCTTGGTGGCAAGGCTGTTTATATTGGTAAGCATCTGTTGAATCCCTCATCGCTTGTGTTATCTGATCCTGAGCTATATATAAAACCGCGGGCAATCCTCCTCTTACAAGGCGTCTTTTGAGAGTGAGTTAGGCCCATTGAATTTCTACATGATATCAGAGTCAGACTTTTGTTTGATGTTGGGCGTGTTGAATACCACATCAATGATAGCCCCCTCGTTATTTGTTCACAATGGTTTGTCAAAGTCCACACTGTGCGTCAGGGTGTGTGTTGAATCCCACATTGCTTGTGTTACATGATCCTGAGCTATATATAAAGCCGAGGGCAATCCTCCTCTTATAAGGCGTCTTTTGACAGTGAGTTAGGCCCATTTTATTTCTACAGGATCATTGTTTTATATCTGCCCCGATGCATTTATTTTCTCTTTTTCTCTTGTTAGTTTTTCCCCTTAAGTGCTTTTGTCTTCTTTAGATACGGAGGGCAGCTTTATGGTGGAGCGTGTTCTACAAATAGCTGAAGCATGCCTAGAGGACATGTTAGAATACAATGGATTTATACATAAGGATTTTCAAGCTCGGCAAGTTAAACTGCAGCCAAAGGATTTCCTGGAAAATATATTCTATTTCCGCGTCTGCAGTTACACGGAGCAAATTGCCTTGATAAATTACTTGGAGAAGTTCATTTCCGAGCATAAAGAAGTAGGTATAAATTACAGTTTAATTATATTAAGCTACATTCCCAGCATGCCTATTATTTTTATTTTTTATTTTTGTAAATATTTATTCCCAAGCCCAATTTCCTGAAAAATTGAAAATCAACACGATGAATTCTCTCAATGGACTCATAACTCCTTGAGCTTGATTTGTTTGGGGTTGGAAATTTCTGGTCATTATCTGTCGAAGTGTGAATTCAGAAGCTTTATTTTGCATTTGAGGCTTCGGTTGTTTTTCGAGTGGTTTAACTAAATTTTGTAATTTTTTAATTGGCCATTGTCCTCCTCTTCACTTATCTATTTTTTTTGCATCACTCATACACACACACAATCACACTTGCATCTCAACAATATCTCTCCCTCTTTCTATATATATCGATTTCAGACATTTTCCATGTCCTTGCATCTCAATAACCTCTCTCTATAAATACAACACACACATTTATATATTGATTTCAGACCTTTTCCATGTCCTTGCATCTCAATACTCTCTCTCTCTCTATATATATGTATCAATTTCAGATCTTTCCATGTCCTTGCATCTCCCCCCACCCCTCGTCTCTTCATTTCCTATGGAGTGCTCATATTGCCGATGTTTTCACAGGTTAAGGTTGTCATTATTGATAGCATTACTTTCCACTTCCGTCAAGATTTTGAGGACATGGTTCTTAGAACTCGATTACTAAGTGGAATGGCTTTAAAGTTGATGAAACTTGCGAAGAAGTTCAGTTTGGCGGTAAGAATCGTTATATCCCTTCCCCCTCCCCGTGTAAAGTGAGCATAATTTTTTCCCAAAGTTTTTATATTATTTTGTTACTTGTTTGTATGCATTTTCTAGCATCGTCAGATCTAGAAAATTGATTGAGAGGAGTGTTTTTTATTTTTAGCATTAGATATTTATATAAATGAGTGGGGAACATATGTAAAATTTTAAGGTTTTTAATTGATTTTTATAAAAATATAAGGGTAACAATGAAAAATTTCAAAAGTTGAGGGGCGGCTTGAGTCTCCCTCGGCCTAACGTGGATCCACCACTTTTTTGTAGTATTATTAAATTCATAACTAGTGAGATGTTCTAGAACACACGCCTAAAAATAGGAACTAATCAATTTTTTAAACCATACCTAGGGTGGTGTTTGTTTAGTGTTTCTATTTCCGTTTTCGGAAAGTTTGGAAAAAAGGCAAAATATTGGGAACAATTTATGTTCAGACTCCATAATTTTGCTTAAAAAATCAGAGAGCAGATTGGGAAACAGATTTATTGTTCCCATTTTTTGTTTCTGTTCCTTTTGTCCTGGAAGAAGAAACAGAACTCTTGGAAAAGAAACACTAAACAAATGGGAGTTTTGCTGTTCTCGTCTTTCTATTTCATTTCAAGGTTTTCTGGGAAGAGAAACTGAAATCTGGGAACAATCTCCTGCTATTCTCTAAAAGAATTGTTCTAAAAGCCAGAGAGCTGATTCAGCAGAACAAAAGCATTTTTTTTAAGGTCCCCATATTTCTATATCTGTTCTCGGTTTTCTAGGAACAGAAACAGAAATCCAGAAACAGAAACAGTAAACAAACAAGGCCTAAACTACTACCATGTTTCGGCAAAATCTCATATATTCTTCTCTTTAGTAATCTTCAATACTCTTGGCTGAATTCTCTCTTTTATGAAAATTTTATTTGGTGCAGGTGGTTCAATTGAATCAAGTGACCACCAAATATTCAGAAGGTTCATTTCATCTGACTCTCGCACTAGGTTAGTATGATGCGTTTGGTTAGTGTTTCTGTTTTTTTTTTTGTTTCTACTTCCAATAAACTGGGATGGGATGAGATGAGAATTTTGTTTCCGTTTTGGAATGTTCTGGAAATAGAAACATGTTTGATAATGACTGTTGTCCTGAAATTGTTTATTTTGATTTATGATTTAAATTTATGAGAGCAGAAATAAGAAACTCGTTTGGTTGCAACATTTGTGGGAGTGAATAAGAATCAACATTATTTTGTTTCTTAGATTCTTACGGAATTCAGGAAATAGTTCTAAATTACCCTTTAAATTTTGGGAGTGGGAATAAGAATCAGAGAATAGAAACACTAACCAAACGAGGCCTGAGCTTCTCATTCATAATCATTCCACTTTTCATTGTCAATGACTCAGAAAAGAGGAACCCAAAAAAAAAAAAAAAGAAAGAAAACTAATTTTTTCCTCAATTTAGAATTATGAGACAGTTCGATTTGCAACTGTAAAATTGTTTTCGGTCATTTTATATGGTATTTGTTTCGGTAGTGTTCGGTTGTAAGGAATTGGAGCTTTAGAATTGGAATTGGAAATTTACCCATGCAAATATTCAAGTTTTTGCATGCGTTCATTTTCAATTCCAATTCCAATTCCACTTCCGAGGCTCCGATTTACGTAGTGTTTGGTTGTAAGGAATTGGAGCTTCAGAATTGGAATTGGAAATGAACCCATGCAAATATTCAAGTTTTTGCATGCTTTCATTTTCAATTCCAATTCCAATTCCACTTCCGAGGCTCCGATTCCATGAAACCAAACAACGCCTTAGTGTTTTTTGTTTTAGATTTCTTTGTTTCTGGTTTAAGAATTGTTGGAACATAATTTGTGGAACAGAAACTGAAATCTGGGAAATGTTTTGTTCCCAGAAATTTATTCTTATAATCTGGGAATAAAACAGAAACGGTTCTTATTAAATAGTCCTCTACTTTTGATTTTAATTTTTTTTATCCTATTTATAAAATGATTTTTTTTTAGTATTTATCAACTTATTTTCAATTTACCTTTTCGTCCTTACCAATAGTTTAGTTAACGTTGACTGTGACTTTAAATGCAAATTTGACATCTACTCAATATTAACTTAATAGATTCAATCTAGTTGATGTTAACTGAAGGATTTAAAATCTATTCAAAAGACTAAAAAATTAAAGAGAAAATGAAAGGATTTTATTCGTTTTATGTATATATCATTTTTTTAAAAAATAATTTATTAATTTTATTTATGTGAAAATAGGTGATAGTTGGTCGCACGCCTGCACCAACCGAATCATTCTACACTGGAATGGCAACGAACGATATGCGTATATTGATAAGTCTCCCTCGCTTCGATCAGCAACAGCACCTTATTCAGTCACTGCTAGGGGAATCCGAGATTCAGCTTCAAACCACAAACGAATCAAAACGATGTAAGTTCTCACTTCATTAAGAGTGCGTTTGGGGGAGGTATTTGAAGATGGATTTTGATATGGAATACGGATTTATAATTTTTTGTTAATGAAATTCCTCGAAATCAAATTCATTTTTCAAATACTTCACCCAAACGCAAACGCACCCTAAGAGATTGGCTAACACGTGTTCAATCTCTTTTCTTTTAGCTAGATTTTAGACTAAATTGTGAGTTTTATAATATATATATGTATGTATATTTTATTTTTATATGCATATATATAATTTTGTGTTTCTGTTTCCAATTTACTATGCCTATTGCTCTGGTTAAGCTTTAATTAGAAGAGTATTGCTTCATATTTGGGCGTATCCTCTGTTCGTTACAAAAGAAATTTTCACTTGAATAGTTTTAGCTGTTGGGGGTCGAACTACTTTCTAACAACAAGACAATAATTTGAAAGCAAAGAACATTAACGATTCATGAACAATGAAAGAAACGACACATAAATTTACGTTCACCACAAGAAGTGATTACTATATTGAGAGAAAAAGAGATTTACAAAGAATAATATGCAAGTGATATTATTGTTTTTTACTTCACTTGACACTTTTGACAAATGTGCATGTTTCCCTATTTATAATCTCTGAAAAGTACAAAATATGTATATTATGAAAAATTCAAAATCGCATGCAGTTCATTGGTCACGTGTACACAAGTTACCATTCACAAGTGCGGTTTACTATTTACGCAGAATTCACTATTGATCATGTGTTATTTATTGTTCACCGTTAGTGGTACTGTTTACTATTCACGCGTATGACACTATTTACGCGTTGAAAGACAATACTAACACTCATGTTTTCGGCTTTAACTCTTAACATTTAGCCTAAAAAATTTAACTTGTATAGCACTAATGGGAAGGACTCAACAATTTTCCCTAGTTATTTAATATCCTAATTATTATTATAAAGTTTTAACTTTATTATTTTTTTTTCTATTTTTATTCTTATAATTTTCCGATTATTTTTTTGTATTTAATTTTTATATTTATTGGGAGAGATCGTTTATGGTTTGGCACTGCCGGGTGCTTATTTCTCTAGTTTGTTGAATTAATTTTCTCCGAATTAATATATTTCTTATATTATTACAACTTTTGACGGAAACTCTATAAATTTGAAGTTGTTTCGAGTTTTATTAACATTAGAGAAAATTATAATATTTATCATTAAAATGATTTTTTATTATCTTCAAAATAATATATTTTTTACTCGTATTTTATTTTTCTTTATTTTTAATCTTTCAAAACTGAAGAAATGCTATATAATAAAATTTCCATGAAACAAACGAAAGATGTATATAGAAAAAAAATGTATTAATTTTTACTCATTTGGTAAGAAGAAAAAGTAGGAAGGACGGAAAAAATGGCAAGAAAAAGTGAAAAAATTTTGTACTTCCAAAAAATGAGAGAAAAATGAATGAAAAATATTGAATATACCCCACATTTGAAATGAGATGTATTTGTTTTACCATTTTTTAGGGGATAAAGGACTTTTTGGTCTTTGACAAATGGTTCGGTTGTCTAATTGACTTTTAATTTTTGCAATTTGACACATTTGTCCTTGACATTTCAAAATCGTTCCAAATTAGTTCCTAAAGAGTTAAAATGTTTTTTTCTTTTAATTTTGTCTCTTCTTCTGATTAGAAAAATTACACCATTTCTAATTTATTTTTCTATAATACAATTTCTAATTTATTTTTTGAAATATTATGTTTATTCAAAACTAATTTTGTGTAAGCCACCGTTTGATAACACTTTTCTTAATTAATTTTTCGCTTTTACATGAAAAAATAATAAAAAATATAAGCATTATTTATTTTGCTCTTTAAAAAAAGCACTCTTAAAAATCAAGAAAATAAAATTATTTAAGGCAAAAAATTAATTGTTCATTTCTTCAATTCTCATAGTTCAATAGATTGATGAACTACGATCTCTATAACCAAATTTTCTTAACCCTCTAAAAAATTATTTTAAAAAATTATTTTCAGTTAAGAAATTGCTTATATAGATGACAAAGATGTCATCACTACCTTATCAAAAATATTTTTTATTTTCATTTTTGTTTTTAAGTAGAAGTATTCTTTACTCAATTAACCATTTTAATTAAAATAAAAAAAGTACTTACAGAAGCTTTTTGTACCGAATGGTGCCTATAAATGATACTCTTTTATACACAGCGGTTTAGACAAATTAATGTCACAATATATATTTTACATATTTAACTAATATAATTTAAAAAAATCAGCAGGTTGTAAAAAATAAAACGTACCTACAGATCTAAAAAAATAAATAGAAACCCAATTTGTTTTCTATTATATGAACGAAAAAAAATACATTAATCTCAAACAACAAATTGAAACCACAATCGAAAAATTATTAAACTAATCAAACTTTAAACCACAATCGAAATCGAAATCTTAAACCGTAATCGAAATTGAAATCGAAATCGAACTCTAAACCCCAATTAAAATTGAAACCTATAAGCAGACAAAATCGATGACGACGGCAACAAGACGAAGAATACTGTTGAAATCGATTTCGAAATCAAAACGTTGATTTTGAAATCAAATGTTTCAATTTCGAAATCGAAATCGAAATAGTGAAGAGGACGAAGACAACGCAGGTGAACGAACCAGGGTTTTGATTTGGGTTTCGATTTCGATTTGAAATCGAAACCGAAATCGAAATCCAGTTTCAAAATCGAATCGAAATAGAGAAGAAGACAAAGGCGAACGTGATGGAGAAGACGACGCAGGTGAACGAAGGATCGGAGCACGTGTCGCCGACGTGGCGGAGGGATCGGAGGTGCCGTTGGCGAGGGAAGAAGAGGAGGCGTTGGCGGTGGCGAGGGAGAGCAGCGGCGGAGACTTATGAGAGGAGGTAGTAGTGGCGGAAATGGCTACGGTGGTTGCTCAACAGAAGGCGGCGATGGAGTGGTGGAGTTTGGGGGCGGTAGTGTAGTGGAAGAAGAAGACCTAAAAAAAAAATTAAAGAAAAAAAACATATTTTGCCCCTTAAGTTTAACAAAATATGTAAATAGGTTCCATTCAATTAGTAAGAATGAAATGACGCATGTACTCTTGGCCAAACATCATGTGCTTGTTACGTGATTTTTTTCATCAAATTTCTCCAAATTTTACTAACGGATCCCGACCCAAGGGTCAATTTGGAACAGTTTTGAAATGTTAAGGGCAAATGTGTCGAGTTGCAAAAGTTAGGGGCCAATTAGACATTCAAGCTATTTGTCATGGACCAAAAAGATCTTTATCCCAATTTTTTAGGATTAGCGGATTCCGGTGGGCTTGGGTATGGAAGGTTCGGCTAGTTTTTGAAAATCCAACTAAAACCGCCCGAAATAGGCTCTGATCGGGCGGGTCAATCGGTTCGGGTAGGAATTACATCCTTGTCATTTTTTGAGGGTAGAATTTTTAAATTACTTCTACTTTGTCTAATTATCACTCTATTTTTTTTATTTTAACTTTTGAACAAATTGAGTTTTTTTTTTCTTTTAAATTAACGGAATGATAAAAAATAGATGTAATTTTTCATTTAATTTTTGAATGAAATAAACAAAATTATCTTTTTATTTTAATTTTTAATTTATTTTTTCTTTAAATATTTATGATGAAAAATTAAAGTATAATTTTTTTTTTCCCTTTTTGTTGAAAAAGATTGAAGATTGTGAGTCGAATGCAAGTTGTCAAAGTACAATGTACACTATATATGAAGTCCACAAAGAACAATGAATTTACAAAAATAGGTTAACAATTCAAGAGATTAATCTTTGGACTATATGGGATTCATCTAACTATTATATTTCTACCAAGTTTAGCCATGCCCAAAAAAAGTAATATTTATCAATTTGATCTTAATTATAGTTAATCAAAAATTACCTTTGACTTTCAATCATCTATTAAGTGATTTTAATCATAATTATCAAATGACGTTATTATAAAAAAAATATTTAAGAGATTTTTACGCTTTGCACCTGAAGTTTCAAATAAATTTAACCTTAGTTCCTATCATTTCAATTTAAACATATTAAATCTTAAAGCATCTAAATTTTATCGAGTGAGTCTAAATCTTATTATTTTTGATGGAAATCATCCAAGTAGGAAAATTTTCGTGCTTGACACGTTTTGTTAAAAATAATGATGGAATTAACAATTTGGACTTAATTGACAAGATTTGGATATTTGAGGATTTAATAAATGAAATAAAAATGGACTAAAGCGCGATTTTTCTAAAAATTCGGGGGTTCAAAGTACGAAAAATTCAATACTTAATCTATTGACTTTTAACACCTTGATTTATCATGCCCTTAAACTTTTGCTAATCATTTTTTAGGTAATTCCTAGTGTAATACATACACCGAAATTTATTATTATATTATTATTATTATTATATTATAATAAAACACCTAAGTTTATGTCATATTATTTTTTTATTTTATATTATTATTATTACACCTAAATTTATATTATTATACACCTAAATTTGTGTTAGTTATATCCTAGGTTAACACCTAAACCCTAAATTTATATTATTTTTACAATTATATACATATTTTATAAAAATAATATTTTTAATTACAATTAACTAAAACACTAAAAAATAAAATTTGCAGTATTAATTTATCATCAATTTTTTGATTTTGATTTATATTTTATAAAGAATAATGATTTTTTTCTTTTGAACAAAATTTATAAATATTGGTGAGGTAATAAATGAAAATATTTTTTTAAAGAATGAAAAGTGTTTTGCAAAAAGTAATTAATTTTTTTTTGTAAATAAATTATTTTTCTCAATAAATCAATTTTTATTTGGGAAAAATTGCGCATGGTCCTCGTTTGTTTCATAAAAAATTCAAAAGCATTCATTTCCTACCCTCTCTCAACGGTCCAGATCTATCCTTTTTTCACATCCAACGGCCATCAAACCCCCATCCATCCCCTTCTTCTCTCTCACCCATTGCTTCTCTATCCACTCCTCTCGAAAATATCAGAAAAAATACCCAAAAATAAATCCAAAATAAATCAACCCCCTTTCTCTCTCTAGAATTCTCAGACATTATAGAGAGAGGAGAGAGAAGGAGAGGAGAGAGAGAGAGCTCTCTGTCTATTTATATTTCTCACTCTCTCTCTATCTGCTTCATTTTCTCTCTCTTAACCGATACATTAGAGCCATGGCTTCCACATCTTCTCTCACCCTCTCACAAGCCATTCTATCTCGCGCCATTCCCCGCCATGGCTCGTCTTCTTCCTCCTCCACCCAAGACCACCGCGTCTCTGTCTCTCTGCCCACTTTCTCCGGCCTTAAACCAACCTCCCCTCTCTCTTCCCGCGCCGCCGCAGTCCCTTCTCGCCGCCGTGTCCTCCGCCACCAAGTGCGAGCATCCACCGTCATTGAAGCTCCCGAAAAGACCACTGACGTCGGTTTGGTGGAGAAATCAATCAATACTATAAGATTCCTGGCAATCGACGCCGTCGAGAAGGCGAACTCCGGTCACCCCGGTCTGCCCATGGGCTGTGCTCCCATGGGTCACATTTTATACGATGAAATCATGAAGTACAATCCGAAAAACCCTTATTGGTTCAACCGTGATCGCTTTGTTCTTTCCGCCGGCCATGGATGCATGCTTCAGTATGCTCTGCTTCACCTCGCAGGCTATGATAGTGTCCAGGTAAGCCTGTTCTTCCTTCTCTTCCATACATGAAGATCTGTTAAGATATAGCTTGAATTGGGTGAATTTTGGATCTGGGTATGAATTTTTTGGAAGAAATTATTTCAATTCAAGTCAATTTTAGTGAATAAGTTGATTTTTAACTGTGAATTTTGCTTTTTGATGTAATAATAGATGTGATAATCATTCATATGTCTTCAATCTCTTAAAAATGGGTATTTGCTTATTGTTTCTGTTTTTGTTCCAAGAGATTTACTGTAAAATCTGGGAACAGAAACAGAAATCTGGGAACAAAAACACAGCCTTAAACATGGAATTCATAGATTTCATAATTTCTACAGGAAGAAGATTTGAAAAGCTTCCGTCAATGGGGAAGCAAAACCCCTGGTCACCCTGAAAACTTTGAGACTCCTGGTGTTGAAGTCACCACGGGTTTGATTCTAGCCAATCAATATATATATTTATATATTGTTTTCTTGCAGTGTTTGTTTTTTTTTTAATTTTTTGCGTATTATTTTGCAGGTCCTCTTGGTCAGGGTATTGCCAATGCTGTTGGTCTTGCCCTTGCTGAGAAGCACTTGGCTGCTAGATTCAACAAACCAGACGCTGAGATTGTGGATCACTACACGTAGGATGAGATCCCCGTTTGTTATGTGTTCCTGTTCCCAAATTTATGTTCTTGTTCCCAAAAAATTGGGAAAAAACTCATAAACATGGAAAAAAAAAAACTGTTTCTGCTCTCCTCCCGATATCTTCGGAACAATTTTTTGGGAGAAAAAAGGGAATTCTGTTTTCCGGGGGGGAGCAGAAACAAAAATTGAGAACAAAAAACTAAAACACTGTTTAGCAATGGTTATATCTGTTTTGTGCTTTAGAAAAGTACTTTGAAAATTAAGAAATTAAAAGTAATTTTTTTTATTTTGCAACGCAAAAAATACTTGTTTCATCTTTTATACTTGAAGAGATTGATGGATTAATCAAACTTTTTTTAGGAATAATTGGTGATTAGTCCCAAATTGTGGGTGTAATCTGTTATTAGTCCTATTTAAGACATAAGTTTTGATTTAGTCCCTTAAATTATTTTTTACTTGCGTATTAGTCTTGCATGTGCTCACATCAATGTAATATTAATTACATGTACCTGTATAATATTAGTTACATGTTACAAATTATATGTAACAATATTATATGTACTTATGTAATATTTGTTACATCTAACAAATATTTTACATGCAAATTAGATACATCAGATACATGTAATATTAGGCTTTAAGCCTTTTTTTAATGTGCGGGATTAAAACACAAGTTGCAATTTTTTATGGGACTTTTTAAAAATTAAGGGTAAAGTAAGGAAATTGCCACATAAATACCCCCTTTTTTTTTTAATCCCAATTTCTTTTGGATGAAGTGATTATTCATTCATCTCTATATTGTCAGAGACGCTTTTGATTTTTGCTTTTGCTTCAAGTAAAAATATATATTTTTTTAACTAACTTTCTGATGATAAAAAGTACTTCAAAAAAAAAAAAAAAAGGGTTCCCAAACAGTGCCTAAACAAAACACTGCCCGATCTTTAAATTCTTATGCTCGAATCATTGGTGTTTCTCTAGATATGTTATACTCGGCGACGGTTGTCAAATGGAGGGAATTTCAAATGAAGTTGCTTCACTTGCCGGGCATTGGGGTCTTGGGAAGCTAATTGCTTTCTATGATGACAACCATATCTCCATTGATGGAGACACTGAGATTGCATTCACCGAGAGTGTTGACACCCGTTTTGAAGGTCTCGGTTGGCACGTGATTTGGGTGAAGAATGGTAATACAGGTTACGATGAGATTCGTGCGGCTATTAAGGAAGCAAAGGCGGTTAAGGATAAACCAACTATGATCAAGGTTAGTTACTAGATTCAATTGCGGAGTTTCTTATTTGAAGAAATTTTTTTATGAGGATTATCTTATTTGTTTTTGGTTTTGGTGGTTGTATTTGATTTGTGTTTTTGATTCTATTCATCTTAAATCTTGGAACAAAAATGGAAGTTTCTGTTTAGATTTTGGAAATTCGTTCTAAAAATTTAATATAACAGAACCGAAACATTTTTTTTTTTGAGTTTTGTGGGAACAAGTACCATAAAATAAAAATAAAAATACTGAAACACGCGGGAGTTATTTGTTTAGTGTTTCTTAATATTTTGTTTTTTGTCTTCTCAGAACGCTAGGGATAAATAGAGAAATATGGGAACCAAAAAATATGTTTCTTATCTGTTCCCGCAAATGTGTTCTTAAAATCGAGGAACAGAATAGAAACTTTTTTTCTGTTCCCCAAAATTTGGGAGCAAAAAACATAACAATAGTTTCTGCTTTGATTCTTAAAATTGTTCTAAAAATTTTATAAACAGAACCAAAACAATTTATTTATTTATTTTTATTTTTATTTTTATGGTTTTGTTTTATGCTAACAAGAACACACAAAAAAAATAAAATAAAAAAAATACAGAAACACGAAGGGGGCATTTGTTTAGTGCTTCTGTTTTTTTTTTCTTGGTCTTCTCATGACACTGACAAATACAGAAATATGGGAACAAAAAGAATATGTTTCTAAACTGTTCCTACAAATGTGTTCTTAAAATCGAGGAACATAATAGTTTTTATTTTTTATTTTTTTTATATATATACACACACACACACGTGTACACACATTTACATATATAAATATATCTTATCCTGATAAACTGGAACTGTTTCTTTATCGAATTTGCTTATAATATTTGTTCCAATTTTCTTTCTAGGTGACCACAACCATCGGTTACGGGTCTCCTAACAAGGCAAACTCGTATAGCGTCCATGGAAGTGCATTGGGCGCTAAAGAAGTAGATGCTACAAGGGAGAACCTCGGATGGCCTTACGAGCCTTTCCATGTGCCCGAGGATGTCAAAAAGTACGCCAGTTAACCCTTATATCCCATTTTCTTCATTAATTTTAACCCTTATTTTTTATTGTGTTTTTATTTTATTTTTTTATCTAATTAATAACTTAAATATTTTTTTTTGGGGTTATTTGCAGGCATTGGAGCCGGCATTTGCCTGATGGTGCTGCTTATGAGGCTGAATGGAATGCCAAATTTGCCGAGTATGAGAAGAAGTATAAGGATGAAGCCGCCGAACTGAAATCAATCATTTCTGGTGTATTTCCAGCTGGTTGGGAGAAAGCACTTCCGGTGAGTTTTTTGTTTTTTAGCATTTTGATCAATCTTTTAAGGGTCCGTTTGGATTTTACAAATCCCTTTTTTGAAATCGAATATTTGCATTTAAGTTAGCGTTTTGATTACTGTCTCTGTTTTGAATTCAGATTTTCAGAACAGATACATTTTTTTCCTCTGCTTTCTGTTTCTGTTCTGAGTTTTCAGGGAATATAAACAGAACAGCGAAAACACTAATTAAACAGCAACTAAGGGAGCGGTTGTTTAGTGTTTCTGTTCTTAGATTTCTGTTTGTTCCCAGAAAAATGGAAAAAGAAACAGAAATTAGGAACGGCTTATTTTTGAGAGATTTGCTCTAAAAATCTGTTGAGTGGCATGAACAATTTTTTCTTGTTCCCAGTTTTCAGTTTTTGTCCCCAATTTTCTGGGAACATTAACAGAAATTTACAAAAAAAGAGAAAAAACTGTTTCTTTTCGGCTCCCGTATTTTCAGAACAAATTTGAGGAAGCAGAACAGAATGGTCCCCTGCTTTCTGTTTCGGTTCCTAGTTTTTTGGGGTATTAAGTTTTCTGTTTTTGTTCTATATTTTGTGGAAACAGAACACCAGTGTAGGGAAAAAAATTCTGTTTCCGGATTTCTGATTTCGGCTCACAGATTTTCTGAACAAATTTTTGGAAACAACAGAACATTCTCTTTCTGTTTTCGGGAATGGAAATGTTGGAACAGGGGGAAAAGACCGACTAAACAGGGACTTAATTTCATTTTTTGTATTTTTCTTTTTTCAGACATACACTCCAGAAAGCCCTGCCGACGCCACTCGAAATCTCTCCCAACAATGCCTGAACGCCCTCGCAAAAGTCCTCCCCGGCCTTCTTGGCGGCAGCGCTGACCTTGCCTCCTCCAACATGACCCTCCTCAAAATGTTCGGTGACTTCCAAAAACAAACCCCTGAAGAACGAAACCTCCGTTTTGGCGTCCGCGAACATGGCATGGGCGCCATCTGCAACGGCATTGCCCTCCACAGCCCCGGCCTCGTCCCCTATTGCGCCACCTTCTTTGTCTTCACCGACTACATGCGTGCCGCCATGCGTATCTCTGCCCTCTCCGAAGCTGGCGTCATCTACGTCATGACCCACGACTCCATCGGTCTCGGCGAGGACGGCCCCACCCACCAACCCATCGAACACCTCGCCAGTTTCCGTGCCATGCCCCAAATCTTGATGTTCCGGCCGGCCGATGGCAACGAGACTGCTGGATCTTACAAAGTTGCCGCTGTTAGCCGGAAAAGGCCGTCGGTCCTCGCCCTCTCTCGTCAAAAGCTGTCGCAGCTCCCCGGAACCTCGATCGAGGGGGTCGAAAAGGGAGGATACATTATTTCGGACAATTCGTCAGGGAATAAGCCGGACGTGATCCTGATCGGGACGGGATCAGAGTTGGAGATCGCAGCGAAAGCCGCGGACGAGCTCAGAAAGGAAGGGAAAGCAGTGAGGGTGGTGTCGTTCGTTTGTTGGGAGCTTTTCGACGAGCAGAGCGAGGCGTATAAGGAGAGCGTTCTTCCGGCAGCGGTTTCAGCTAGGGTTAGTATTGAGGCGGGTTCGACTTTCGGGTGGGAGAAGATTGTCGGGGCCAAGGGGAAGGCCATCGGGATCGATCGGTTCGGGGCGAGTGCGCCGGCCGGAAAAATATACAAGGAGTATGGAATTACTGCAGAAGCCGTTATTGAGGCGGCGAAATCGCTTTCTTAGTTAATTTTTTTTTTTTTTCAGATGTTGTCGAATAGTGATGTATTTTTCTAATGAAATTAAGAAGGAGAAAAGGCTTTTTTTTTTTTTTTTTTTCAAAATAAAAAAAAAGGGATGAAAAATGGCAAGAAGAAGAGTGTATCATATGAAGAACATGAGATAGGTTGACATTTGTGTCTTGCCTTTAATTTGTGTATTTTTAGTTTGGTTGATTGAGAATTGAGATAATAATGTTTATTTTTTTTCCTCCATGATTATGTTCCATCTGCCATTTAAATTTAAGTGTAAAGGTTAAACAATAAAATTTTACTAAACAATTTTTTTTTCTCCATATCCGGCCCGGTAATGATAAAGGGAGAGAAGGGTGAAAGAATAAAATTCTATCCGACCCGATAGAAGGATAAATTATTTAATATTAATTAATATTTACACCCCGGATCTAGGCGGGTCAAATAATATCCGGTTTTTCTTCTTCTTCTTCTTTTTTTTTTTTTTTTTTTTTTTTTTCAGGTGAGGGATAGAGTGTAATCTTAAATTTATTATTTTATAAATTTTATTAATTATTTAATCGTTATACTTAACTCCGAATTACACCAGGATAAATGATATTGTATATTTTGCTAAAATCACATTAAGTATCTTTAAAAATTTGTAAAGTTATATTCCATTTATGTGTCAATTCAAGTTCAATATTTTGTTGTGATTATTTTGTGGACACTCATAACATGACATAACAAAATTTAGACCCCACCAATAAGTTATTGATGATTTTTATGTGGTTTGTTGAATTTGTGGTTCTTGTACCTATCAATATCCATATTCGTATTGGTCTTATCATACTATCTATATATCATCATATGTCATGATCTTCTAATGAAGGTATGGGGGGTCATTGTGATTTTGGTTTTGGGTGAACCCATCAATTGGTTGGCTAGTGACGATGTGGTTGTTTTCATTCCCCCCAAAAAATAAAAAAAATTACACTTTGCTCTTTAATTAGATCGAATCGCACTTTATACTGATATTTTCGCAAGTACTTACGTTGCGTTTGGTACATGAGATTCGAGATGGAATTGGAATGACCATGAGAATGGTCATTCCATTCCTATGTTTGGTACATGGGATTAAATCTCATTCCCATTACCAAGTATTCGTTAGTCCCACAAAACATGAAAATAACCAATATTAAGATAAACTTGGTATTAGTTAATCTCAATTACATGAGTTTAAGTTTTAATCATTCATCAGTCAAAAAACGAAACCAAATACTAACTAAATATTTGAATTGTAATGAAATTTAATTAAATTATTATTTCACCATTTGATGTCATTTTAGTACCATATGTAATCCCTTATATCACCAAACATAGGAATAGTAATGACCATTTTATTCCATTACCATACTAATTTCAGTCCTATTATCATTCCATTACAGCCTAACAAGCGCAATATTATTCTCATGTGGTTTAAATTTACGTGCAATTGTTACATTTTTTTGTTAAAATTAATGGTCAAAACTCAAAATTCAAAATTAATAAATTACTTAGAATTTATATCCTCGGATCGTGATATTTTTTTGTTCTTATTTTTTTTTTCTTCTTATTCTCCTGTATTAGGTCGAGTCATTCAGGTTGGGTTGGGTCGGGTCGGGTATAAGGGTAAATCTGTGATTTTATACATGTCTATTAAATATTTAACAATTACACTTAAGTTTGACCCACATTGGGGGTAAGTGATGACGAAAATACTATGGGGTGCAAAGTGCAATTAAGTCAAATTGTAGGGACAAAGAGTGATTAACCCAAAAAATAAGGTTTAATTGTTTTTTACCCCACATTTTGGCCTGATTTCATTTTAACCATTCTACTTTAAAAATTTACATATTACCCACTTCTAATTTTAATAAAAAAGAGAATTTCACATTGTTTTGAAAAAATAAAATAAGAATGAAAATATTTGTCCATTTCACGTAAAATTTTAATTTCACCCATTATTTAACATATTTTGTCAATTTAAACAAAAAAAAAAAAAGATTTTCAATTTATTATAAGTAGAAGGAGGTAAAGTATAGGTTTTTATAGTAAAGGGAACAAAATGAAACAAGATCAAAATACAAGTAAAAAGTAACTAACCCAATAAATAATAAGTAGAATGAGGTAAAATATAGGTTTTTACAGTAGAGTGCCCAATTCGGATGTTAGTTCCACTCAAACAGTTATGGTGGGATTCAATGGCGACCTTAGCTCACCGCGAGGGAAGATCACCTTATCCGTCACCGCCAATAAGGAGGAACAAAGGTACACCAAAGCTACGGAGTTCATGACGATGGACTCTTCATTGCCTTATAATGCAATACTAGGACGTCCATGGCTGCATGCGATGGGCGTTGTGTCATCAACATACCACCAGTGCGTTAAGTATGCAAAGGGTGGCTCAGTGGTGGTGATACGAGGTGACCAGGTGGCATCAAGGCAATGTTTCGTTGTAGCTATGAAGGGCAAGAGTAAGCCCTTGTAGCAATTAAAGAAACAACTATGTCAAGAAGCTTGACCAATAAATTTGATGATTTCAGAGAGCATGCCAGTATGATTCAACCAGCCGAGCAGGTTCGAGAGATTGCCTTCAATCAGGGTGCTCAGAAGCTGATGATAGGAGAATCATTAAGCCAAACTGAGACCGAGGAGATCAACAAGCTGTTCCAAGAGAATTTTGATGTCTTTGCCTAGACTACAGAAGACATGAAGGGTATTAGCCTTGACGTTGTGGTCCACCGCCTCGATATATATAGATCCTATCCTCTAGTTAGGCAGAAAAAAAGAATTTTCAGCCTTGAGAAGGAACAAAAGATTGAAGCCAAGGTGAAGAGATTGCTTTCTATTGGCCACATAAAGGAAGTTATGTACCCGAAGTGGCTGGATAACCCTGTCCTCTTCAAGAAGAAGAACGAAAAATGGAGAATGTACGTAGACTTCATTGACCTCAATCAGGCATGCCCCAAAGACTGCTATCCAATGTTGAAGATAGACCAGATTGTAGACACAGCAACAGGGCATCCACGAATGACCATGATGTACACTTATGCAGGTTATAATCAGATCCACATGGATCAACAGGACGAGGATGGGACATCATTCATCATACCAAGAGGTACTTACTATTACAAAGTAATGCTATTTGGTATAAGAAATGCAGGAGCTACATAACAGTGGTTAGCAACCGCATTTTTCAAGATCAGATCGGGGCAACTATGGTGGTTTACATAGACAATATGCTGGTCAAAATCTCCAGAAAAGAGGACCACCTTAGCCATTTGGCAGAAGCTTTTGCCATTATGAGGAAGTACAACATGAAGCTAAATCCAGAAAAATGCGCTAAGCTAAATCCATAAAAATGCGCTTTTGGGGTCGCATCTGGAAAATTTCTAGGCTTTGTGGTGAACCAAACTGGCATCTTGGTGGACTCTAGACAAATAGAAGTTGTCAAGAACATGAAATCCCCTGCAACTAGAAGAGAAATTCAAGTACTAACAGGAAGGTTGGCTGTGCTGAACAAATTCATATCTAAATTTACTGACAGGTGTGCTTCTTTCTTTAAAATTTTGGGGGGGAATAAAAGCTTTAAGTGGGATGATGACTGTGAACAATTGCTCCAATCTATCTGTTGATCCTAAGATTTTGATGAACAATTAAAGGTTGATATGTTTTGTGGAACTAATGGTTTGATTAAGTTTTTCGGTTTATTAGTTCTAATGATGACAAGTAATGAATCCATGCTAAAGAGATTGACAAAGACGATGGACATTAAGAGACCGAAGATTTTGAAGAATCTAAGGAAAAACAACTCAGGTTAACTTTTACTCTTAATGTATCCCAATTAAGATCACATTTTAAAATTTATGTGTGTTTTGATAGGATCCTAATTAGTGAAATTATATGCTCTTATGTGTAATTGAAAAATAAATATTGATAATTAATTAAAATTGAATTTAAGAATTTAGTGAAACTCGTTGAGAAAAAAAATTAGTTAAAGAGGCAAAAACGTCAATGAGACTGTATTAAAAATGAATTGGAGAGAAGTGTTCAGTAATGAGGAGTCGACTGATAAGTCAACCAAAGCGTATAAGACAAACTTGCTGATCAGTTGACAGATATGTCGACCTAGCGTAGAAAGTGAACTCTCTCAATCGATCAGTCGACAGAGAGGTCGACCTGTGCTTGAAGGATAAACTCTCTGTATTGTTCGGTCGACAGACGTGAATTACCGGTCGACCGATGGACAAGAAATGTTTGGCTTGGGCTACAACCTGAATCGAGCGGTCGACTTATGAGTGTTTGTCGGTCGACTGATGATTTTGTTTTAGGTTTTATGAAATTTTGGGATTTGATCCAAAACTAGCCGTTATTTGGTTACCTAATTGAGTGATTTTAGGGATATGGATATCTTTAAGATATAATACTTTTATTTTAATATTCCTATAGATTTGATACATGGAATTAAAGTGTTTTTTAAATTAGTCATTTTAATACTTCCTATCTTATCGAATTGAGTTTGAAAATTCTTTTGAGGGACTAAATTGAATATTTTGAAAGCTATTATTAAGTGAAATATACCTTAAAAGAAAGGTATCAATATATGGGGGCTATAAGTGATTTTAAAAGACATATTTTGTTAAAACTAACCGTTATAAGGCTTATTTCAAATGGTTATAAATAGACCTGCGGATTTCACATAATTAAGAGACACAATATCAAGAACTATTAAGTTCCTAAGCTTTTCTAAGAGTTATCATATTATACTGAAAAATATTGTGAGATTATTCTGGAGTTAAAGTTCTTGAGTTAAAAAGCTAATTTATTTGGCGTTACCAATCTGAGCTATCTAGCGATCTGTTTTGCAATCCATTGGTATTTTCCTGGTGAGATCATTCTAAGCTTATTCTTTAATTTAGTATTTGATTATTATTACTTGCTTGGTGAATTGATCTTTTTGAGAAATCGTTTTTGAACTTTAAAAGTATAAAAATCTTTTAAAACAATTTGTGTGTTAATCTAATTACGTACTTAATTATGCTACCCACATTCTTTATTATAATTAAATTTTGTTTCCTCACTTTATTTCTATCACTAGTATCGGGACATTAATTGAGTATTAATTAATCTGAGGTGGTAGAAACTCCGAGTTAGAAGAACTTATCAATATTTGTAATTGGTGAGTCGTGTGCAGATTAGATACTATTGGGAGTGTCTAATCAAGAGTAACTTGGTTTCAATCTCTTCCGGTAAAAAGATTGAAGTGTTAATTCTTTCTTTATAGAATTAATTGTGAGTGATTTGTAAATGTTCCATCATTACTTGGGAAAAGAATAATTGGAGTATTTTTTATGAGGTTTTGATTCTTGAGCCTAAGGTATAAAAAGAATTAGATAGTGATTCTTCTTGTAATAGAATTAGGTTATTCTTGAGCCTGTAAAAAGTAGAGGTTATTTCTAAGCCTAGAAAAAAGAATTTGTAAAGGTTGATTCTAAGCATGTGAAAAAAAATAATTGTGAGGGTTTGGTTCTTGCCTGTAAATGAATCTTGAGTTTAGTGGGTGTGAATCTCCATGGGGCTCGAAGGACAGGATTAGTCAAGAGTAGCTTGGTGAACCCGGATATATCGCGGTGTGCTGCCTTATTTATTTTACTTATAATGTTATTTGGTGTGCATCTAGTTGAGAACATATATCCACTGCTATAAAGATAATAATTAATTTTAGGATAAAATTAATTGTTTGATTTTTGAAGTGTTATTTTTTCTCTGATAATTTTTGAAATACCCAATTCACCCCCTCTTGGGTATTTCACTGGGCCAACAAATGGTATCAGAGTTGGTTTTAGTTTGATTAGGCTTAACATCCTAGCTAAACCGGTCACGTGCACATATCATGGATAATATTTTTTATGTATCTTCTTTTGATGGTGATAGATCCTTATATGACAATGTGGTTTATGATTCTTGTGATTTTAGTGGTAGTGATGGAGATGATGATATTGAAAATGTCCATATTGTTATAAAAAAATTACTTTCTTTTACACTACTTTTTGCTAAAGAGAGCTTGAGTTTAAAAAGAAAAATTGATTCTTTTGAAAATGGTGGAGAAAGTGTTTGAAAATTTAAAGTTAATTTGGATGATTATTTTCATACAAAAGAGTTTTCGGATGTTATTTTTGAAATTAATAATTTGTCCTCTAAAATGGATTCTCTTGAAAATGAAAATGAAAAGTGTTCGTCTTGTCCTGTTGGTAAAATTGAAATCTTCGAAAGACAGAATGATGACTCAGATTAGACCAAACTTTCAAAAAAAAATAAAAAATCACCCCAAACGGATCACCAAGCACAAAATGATGTTCATCCAAACTTTGAAGAGCAATATAGTGTTTTTGAAATGTTAAAGAGCAATAAAATGTTGTGGTAATAACCATTATTTAAAAATTATTCACTAATCTATTTTTGGTACTCTCGATTTTATTATTTAGTGTTATGAATGTAGTTTGTATAAAAAAAAATAGGTTCATTTCTGTTACTGATAGACTATTTTTTGTTAACTCAAAGTTTCAAAAAAAAAATAAAATAAAACTGCATCGTCATCGAAATAACTCATCCGAGCAACTTTGGCGATTATTTAAAAATTATTCACTTGTCCGTTTTTAGTGTTCTAAATTTTGTTATGTAGTGTTATAAACATAGTTTGTATACAAAAAAATTTGATTCATTTCTGTTTTGGATATGCCATCTTTTGTTAATTCCAAATTACCCAAAAAAATTCTACCGTCATCGAAACAGCTCATCTGGCCAATTTTATCGATTTTTTCAAATTCATTCACTTGTCCGTTTTTAGTGTTGTTGTTGATCCTAAGATTTTGATGAACAATTAAATATTGATGTTTTGGTGGAACTAATGTTTAATTGAGTGTTTTAGTAATTTAAAGTTCAAGTGATGAAGATGACAAGTTAAAAAGATGTTAAATGATAAAGTTGAAAATATTTAAGATTTAAGAGTTTGAAAAAATTAGAAAAAACAATCTAGATAAATTTCAACTCTTAATATTCTATTTAGGAACATACACATGACACAAAAAGTATTTTCTCATTTATGTGTGTTTTGATTTTGATTAAATTATTTGCTCCTATGTGAATTGAGAATAAATAATTTTGAATGACGAAAATGGAAGATAAGAATATTAGTGGAGCTAATTTAGAGAAGAAAATGGTTAAAAGGGCATAAATGTAAAAGAAACTAAGCTAAAAACGAGATCGGAGAAGAGATCCAGAAGATAACAGTTGACTGAGGAGTCGACCGGACAAAGAAACTGAAAGATCTTGTATCTCTTAGTCGACTGACTGGTCGACCGGCCAAGAAGGGTTGAACTCTATGAATCTAGGAGTCGATTGATAGGTCGACTGGTGAAGAAGTGCTGAACTCTCTGAATTGACAAGTCGACCGGGCGGTTGACCGATGAATGTAGCATACTACATCCTGAATCGAACAATCGACTGATGGAATTATTTCAGGACATTTGGTATTCCAAATTTATATTTAACAATAGCTGTTTATGGTTAAGATATGTAAGATATCTTAGAGATTTGTACTTAATTGAGATATGATCTATATATTTTATTATCCCTATTAATTTGGTCTATTCAATTAAATATTCTTTTAATTAAAGTGTTTTAATACTTTCTATTTTGATGAATTTTGATTTAAAAATGTTTAAGGACCAAAATGAGATTTTTCAAGAATATTTTAAAATGAAAAAGATATATTTTGATTATATATGATGTATGGGGTCTTGGGGTGTCATTTAATGATACAATATTTGAAAAGTAATTATTATAAGATATATTTGATATTCCTATATTTAAAGTTGCAAATTTTGAGTTTAAATAATGCTATTTTGGTGGAGAATATTTTGAGCAAAAAATATGCGAGAAATTTAAGGGATTTATTTTGATTTTATGAATTAGTCCATATACTTATATATAATTCTTTCTATATTTATATTGATTAAGATCAAATCTTTTAAGGGACTAAATTGAATATTTTGAAAGTTATTATTAAGTGAAATATATCTTAAATAAAAGGTATCAATATATGGGGTCTTTAGGTGATTTTAGAAGACATGTCTTGTGGAAACTAGCCGTTATAGAGCTTGTTTCATATACGAAGTAACACCATATCAAGAACTATTCAGTTCATAAGCTTTTATAAGAGTCATCATTCTGATATTTATTTTGGGGGATCATATTGTGATATCAATTATTAAGGTGTTCTTGAGTTAAAGTGCTGATTGTGTAAGCGTCACCGATTTGAACTGTTCAACGTTTTAATCTATTATTCTTCGGTGTTATCTGGGTGAGATCTTTCAAATTATATTCTTTTATTGTATTATTTGTTTATTGTTTGGAAATTGATCTTAGAAATTGTTTATGATTTTTGAAGAAAATATTTTTACAAATAATTTTTTGAATCTGATTATTTGCTTAAATTTGTTACCCATATCTTGTTTAAATAAGATTTTTTATCTCACATTTTTTTATCACTAGTTAGGATATTAATTGAATTATTATTTATCTGGGGTGGTAGAAACTCCGAGTGAGATTTTCTTCTTATCAATTTTTGTATTGGTGAGTTGTGACAGATTAAATACTGTTGGGGGTATTTAATAGTATTTAATCAAGCGTAGCTGGGTTTCAGTCTCTTTCTGTAAAGAGATTGAGATAATAATTCTTCCTGGGTAAAATTAGTTTGAGTGATTTGTAAAGATTCCATCATTACCTGGGAAAATGATACTTGGAGTGTTTTGAGAGGTTTTGATTCTTGAGCCTAAGGTATAAAAAGAGTTAGGTTAATCTTTAGCCTGTAGAAAGATAGGTTATTTTTTAGTTTGTAAAAAGTAGAGGTTATTCCAGAGTCTTGGAAAAGAAAATTGTAAAGGTTGATTCTGAGCCTGTAAAAGAATCGGCGTGTGGGTTTGGTTCCTACCTTTAAAGGGATCTTGAGAATTAGTCGGTGCAAATCTCCGTGGGGCTCGGAGGACTGGACTAGCCAAGAGTAGCTTGGTGAATCAAGATATATCTTTGTGTGCTGCATTATTAATTTGTTTATTTTTTACTGATTGAGTATGCACCTAGATTTATTATAATTCCGCCGTGGTATAAAGATAATAATTAATTTAGGCATAAAATTAAGAATTTTTTTTTGTAGGGTCCCATTTCCTAAAAAAACAACTTTTGAAGAACCATCATTTTTTCAATCATCCTAAAAGTATCATCAACTATCTTTTCCCTAAATTGCTCTTCTATAGTTCTAAGATTTACAAAACAATTTCATTCATCATTTTTTTCAAATATTGTAAAACTAAAAAAAAAACATATTTACAAATTTTCATTTATCTTTTTAAATTTGACAATTTTTTTTTTTAATAAAAAATGTAATTAATTTTACTTTTAAAAAAATAAAAAATCTCACTGATTTTTTTTTTTAATTCCACTTATTTTTTTTTATTGGAATTCTAATAATTATTTTATAAAATCTACTAAATTTATTTTTCAATAAAATAAAAAATTCGCTAAATTTATTTTTTGTTCAAAAATATATAATTATTTTAAAATACTGCAAATGCCATTCCATAATTTCACTATACATTTAAACATTCACAAAAAATATTGTAAATGTTATTAAAAATGCATAAAAGTTCATTGAAAAATAATCTAACTAGAAATCCACTGAAATGTAGTTTAAGTAGATATCCACCGAAAATAAACAAAATTAAAATTGCTCACATGTAACCAGATCTAACATGAGCGAATATCCACTTGAAAAAATAATCTAAGTGGATATCCACTGAAAATAAATTAAGTAGATATCCACTAAATATTATAGAACTCACTGTATTTCTACAAGACTTGTAGGTGAAATTAAGTGGATATCCATTAAATATTATAGAACTCACTAAATCTACTAAGTAGATATCTATTGAAAATAAATTAAGTAAATATCCACTAAATATTATAGAACTCACTGTGTTTCTACAAGATTTGTAGGTGAAATTAAGTATATATCCACAAAATATTATAAAACCCATTAAATCTACTAAGTAAATATCTACTGAAAATAAATTAAGTAGATATCCACTAAATATTATAGTACTCATTGTGTTTCTACAAGACTTGTAGGTGAAATTAAGTAGATATCCAGTAAATATTATAGAACCCACTAAATCTACTAAGTAGATATCTACTGAAAATAAATTAAGTAAATATCCACTAAATACTATAGAACTCACTGTATTTCTACAAGACTTGTAGGTGAAATTAGATAGATATTCACTAAATATTATAGAACCCACTAAATCTACTAAGTAGATATCCATTGAAAATAAGCCAAATGAAAATTACTGCAACCAATCTGAAAATCTAAATCAATAAGTGGATATCTACTTAACCAAAACAATTACGCACAAATGGATAAAACCACAAACAAATCAACTAAATGAAATATAAGTCCTAAATTGAAGCAATCAGAAACCGAACCATCCATAAACAAACATTTACCTTATCACATTTTCACAAAAATTGCAGAACTCAAATGAAAACGATCCAAAAATGCAAAAATCAGAAAATAAACACAGCAACTAAATATAATTAAGTGGATATATCAATATGTCTATTGATATATTACTATCAAAAACCTAAGTGGAAATCCACTAAAAAAAAAAATTAAGCAGATATCCACTAAAAATTATTAAGTAGATATCCACTAAAAATTATAAAACTCTAAATCTCAACTTCTAAATAAAAGTAATAAGAAATCGAACCATAACAAAGTGGACAAACAAAGTCTTCAGTTTACACATTCTCAGGAAAATTGGAGAAAGATGAAAACAATCCAAAAAATCAAAACAACCGATGAGATCTGGTAACTTGCACGAAATTGGTACAACCGAAACCATCTACGGGATTTGGTAACCTGCACGAAGAAAAACCTAAAACAAATCAAATAGTAGCAGCAAATGCAGAGGGAGATCGAGAGAGGGGTCCGAAAATTGATTTGGGTATGAACTGAGATACTAATCGAATTAGAGGCGACGACTGAAGGTAGACGACGAACAGAGCATGAGATGGTAGATCTAACTTGGATATAATCTAGATCTGGTTAGATCTAGCCTAAATCTAACTAGATCCAAGTTAGATCCGGTTGATGAAAGAGACGACGACAACACCTGCGGAGACGAGCGGCGACGATAGAAGCGGAATCGATAGAGATGATGAATGACTGATGAATCGAAGCGACGAATGGTGAATCGAAACAAAGGCGGTGGAAAAGCACGACGCTAGCGCCGAAAGTAGCAGCGACGATGGCGAGTAAAGCGATGGCGACGAACGGCGGCTGTAGCGCCAGACTAAGCGACATCGATGAGCTTCTGAGTGAGAGAGAGAGAGAGAGAGAGGAGAGGTGAAAATGAAATAAAGAGCTCCCACTACTCTTTTATTTATTATATTTGAAGGGTAATATTGTCATTTAAGAATATTAGTAAGGGAGTTTTGGTCTTTTTGGAGAAACTTTTAATAAAAGAGGATTTATCATGGAACAACTTTTTAGGTGGGACTTAAAAAGTTGTTCCATCTTGGAATATGAGTTTTGGAGGAAAACCTCTAAAATTAATTATTTGATTTATTCAAGTTTTATTCTGATATATTTTTAATTACCCAATTCACCCCCTCTTTTGAGTATTCTACTGGGCCAACAGTTGTAAAAAGTATTATAGAGTGTTTTGAACCTAATTTATGCACAAAAAAATTATATTTATTTAAAATACCGATAGATCACCGTTAATCAACTCAAAATTGTCGAAAACTTTAAAAATTCATTACTTAATCTTTTTTTTTTTTGAATATGGGCTAAACCCGGGGTTGAGTACCCTGGGTTCTATGTAGAACCCGGGGTACACAACCCCGGGTTCAAATAAAAAATTAATTTTTTTTTTGGCAATTGTATACCCGGGATTGCGAACCCCGGGTTTTAGTACCTGGGGAACTAGTCCCCGGGTAGCTCTATTTATATAAATAAGTTCAGAAGGATGTTATTTTAGATTTTTTTTTAAATATATTAAAGATGTAAACAATTCGTTATGGAAGTGCCAAGAATAATTGTGGTAAATTACTTGCTAAAATTAGAAATAATTCATTGCCAGATAAATGATAGATTTTTTTATTTTTATTTTTTATTTTTTTTGAGATATTTACAGCGGTAAGTTTGAATGGGTTAAAGAAAATGATTAAATAGTTAACATGATTCTGTGCTCAGACCCTTCTCTGGATCTCGCGCATAGCGGGAGTTTTGTAGCACCGGGCTGTCCTTTTTTTTATCCATCTCGACAACTTGGGAAATAAAGAAAAGAAAAAACACAAAAGGGCAAGTAAATAGTACCCAACCCGACCTGAAGATGTAAATATCAATTAATATGATTTATTAATTTTGACTTTTGAAGTTTGACTGTTAATTTTAACAGAAAATGTAACTGTTGCACTGTAAACTGAACTCCATGGGGGGAAGTATTGACAAAAAATCTAAAGAGATGTAAAATACAATTTGGTCAAATCATAAGGGGCAAAGTGTCATTAATCCATTTCAACGACACCCCTTGTCATTTAAAATAAGGAAATTTGGTGAAATGTCTCATTCTATAAAACAATCACTCTGCGTGGTTCTGTAACAATGATTTTTTAACACATGATATGGTCCTTAAAAAGTGATTTTTTTACTCTTGGGACCTTTCAACAAGATTTCCTTTAAAATATTAGTTGACTACACTTTGCATCTTATGATTTGATCTAATTGCATTTTACACTTTTGTGATATTTTCGTCAACACTTACAACTCTTGTGCTTAATAGTTAAATGTTACGGTTAAAATTTAAAAAAATTAAAGTTAATTGTGTCATTTCACTTCTAAAAAAATATCTGCTCTAAAAAAAATATTTTAACGACATGTTTGGTTGAACGAAATCGGGATAGAAAGGAATTGTTATTCCACTTTCGATTCCGATTCTCTTATTTGGTTGTCCAATAGAATAAAAAAATTGATTTCATTGGAATGGGAAATGATGGAATTGAATTCCATACTTTGGGGTGGAATCAAACTAGGTCAATGGATTCGAAAATTAATTTCTACAAATGCCCATTCCCAAAAGTCCACCTCAATATTCATCCATCGAGCAAGCCCACATTTTAAAGTATATATATTTACACACACATATGAATATGTTGTATATATATATGTGTATACTGTATACATATACACACACACACTGTATATATATGATGGGAGCCATATAGTATATATAAATAAATATATATACACACACACACACACTGTATATGTATATACATATATATACTGTACAAGTATACAACTGTACATGTGTCTACACACATATATATATACAAATACACATACATATACAGTATATATACATGCAATATATATTTACTAATGTATTAATTAGAACAAAATTCATTTGTAATCATTTTTAAATAATCTATTATTAGATAGATATTCAAAATTAATATCTAAAAAGGTATTATAAAAATTTTGCTATTGCTTATCTCATTTTATAACAATCAAATAAGAGAATGAAATAAACCAAATAAGAGAATGGAATAATGATTTAATTGACAAATTGATTCTATTCCTTCCTCTCCTACCCCTTGAGAACTCTTCCTCCGTCTCCCCCCACAATTGCAATCACCGTTAAGTGCCGTCACAGATCCTTGGAGGCTTGGACAACACTGATTCTTGCAGTTGCAGGCTTAACCCTCTCTTTCTTTCATTGATGTCAAGTGTTGTTGTCGGTATGCTCTCTCTATCTTTCACGCACTCTCTCTCATCTGATTGCTAACATCTCATGCCCGTTCTCATATATTTGATTTTTGTTTCTGTTTCTCTCTTTATATATTGTTTGTGTTTTGTTCCCATATTTTTGTAATTAGGTGTTCTGTTCTCATCTCTTTCCTGTATTTCCGTTCTGGTTCCCATATTTTGATTTTTGTCTAGAATCAATTTGGTGCCTATATCTCTGTTCTCCTCCCTGAATCGAAACTGAACCAAATATGCTCGGTTAAGTTTTTTTCAATATATCAACTGAATCGGTTTTGGTTTAGGGTATCACTGAACTGAGACCATTGGTTCAGTGTTGTTTTTGGCCTCAGAACCGAACCGAACTGGCACTCCCCTAGTCATTTTATACAACTTTATTAAATATTTAACAGTTACACTCAACTAAGGTACGTGATGACGAAAATTTTACAGGTACAAAGTGCAATTCAATCAAACTATAAGAGAAAAGTGTAATTAATCCAAAAAATCAGGATTAATTGCTTTTAATCACACTTTTGACCTTATTTCATTTTTAACATTTCTACTTTAAAAACTTACATATTACCTGCTTCTACTTTTAATTAAAAGAAAAATAAATTACATTATTTTTGAAAAAGTTAAATAAATCATTTTTTATTTAATTTTAATAAAAAATAAAATAAAATAAGAAATGAAAATTAATGTGGGTCAATTTGGTCCAAACCTTGTAGTGGGTCATTAGTGGCTTGAGCTTAAAATGAGGATACGCCGAAGGTTCAAACCCGTACATCAATGTGTTGAGCCCAAAATGGGGATTGATCCATGGATCAAGGGTGCTGATCACGCCTAGGATCTTAGCATGCTGAGGGCATGTTCTCCTAACAAATCCGTTATCAGATGTGCTTTCTCCTTTTTCCCACCAAGTGAAGATCTATAAATACTCAGGGTGTGAAGGGTAGAGAAAGTGGAAGTTGAAATTCTCATACATTCAAGTTAAAAGTTATTGTTCTTCAATGGGATCCAAATCTCTAGTGTAAGAATTCTTGAAAGTTCATTCAGTGCGAGGAGTTAAGGATTGCGAGCACTTTTCATTAATTAATGTGATCCCAATTTCGGGTATATCATCAAATATATTTGTCCATTTCAAGTAAAATTCTTATGTAAACATTAATTTCACCCCATTATTTAGCATACTTTGTTAATTTAAACAAAAAAAAAAAATTAATTTATTATAAGTAGAATGAGGTAAAGTGTAAATTTTTAAAGTAGAGGGAACAAAATAAAATAAGATCAAAGTACAAGGGGTAAAAAGCAATTAATAACTAAATATACTAATAAAAATAGGAAAAATGAGAAAAATTTATAATATATATTTTAGGGAAAATCGGTGAAAAATCTATTTTTTTAAGTCTAATTGGTGAAAAATCCTTTTGTGATATTAGATTTTTATTTAGTCATTTAAGTTAGATTTCATTTGTGTTTTAGTCTCACATTGCAGGAATTGTAAGGATGTTACAGGGATTGTAGGAAGTCTTTTAGTGAGTACATTCGGTTTTTATAGTGAATTCTGTTACATGTAACTAATGTTAGTTATAATTTCATAATTGTTACTTTTCACACATATTTGGATATTTTTAGTTACATGTACTTATATAATATTAATTGCATATATATATATATATATATATATATATAATATTTTGTGACGTAACTGAAAAATATCAAACTTTTTAGTTACATATTAGAAACATGTAACTAAAAAGTTACATATTATTGGAACATGTAACTGAAAAAAAATAAAAAAAATTAGTTATCTATAACTAATATAGTAATATTACACACAAAGTAGTTACATGTAACTGGCGCGTGGCTATCACGTGAGTAAGGCTTTCGCCTTTTTAAAGCAGATGAGATTAAATCAAATTTTTTTACCACATGTAAGATTTTTATATTTTATTAGGGATTTTCCGTCTCTAAAAGGTACAATTTTAATTGTTTAATTTCTATATGTAATAACCAAGTACAAATGTAAAATTTAAAGGGTTAAATTTTTTTTAATTTAATTGTCTTAAAAGTGAGAGTATGAAATTTTCGGGTGGGATCCCCATTTTTTTTCTATCTTAGTTTAGTACTAGTTTATTACCCGCGCGATGTGCGGGTCTAAAACATGCAAAATAAAATAATTTCATTATGTTTTTATATTTGTTATAATAAATAATTTAATTTATATATATATTTTTTATACTGAAAGATGATATATATAAATTTTTGCAATAATAATCTAACTACTCTTATCAACATAAAATTTTCATGGGTTAATTACGCTTTATCCTATTGTGGTTAGGTTGTTTTATACTTTGTCCTCCTATGGTATTTTCGTCACAACTTTGCCCCCCTATAGTTAGGATGTTGCACTTCATTCCTTGATGTAAGCCTAACTGCAAAAGGGTAAAGTGCTGACGAGAGGGGTAAAGTGTAACAAAGGCCTAATTACAGGGAATAAAATGACGACAAAAATATCACAATGAGACAAAGTACAAAACGACCTAACCACAATAGGAGAAAGTGTAATTAAAATGAATTCAACTCCCTAAAAACCAAGAAATTAGCATTGGAGTTCAATCTTGGCTAAGGGTTTCCACTTATAATATATAGTACATGATAAGATATGTTATAGATTTTTTTAGAATATTCTGTCGAAATATTTTTATGGGTTAACATTAATTGAATTAATTATTTTACAAAAATGTGTTAATGGATAGTCTATTATTTAAACAACTCAAATAATTAGTGATCATATTTTGATTTGGGTTGTGGCATTTTGTAATACCCCGGAAATTATTCTTGAAAATATTACTTTATATAAAAGTTTAATATTTTTAGGACTGTTTTGCAAATTTATGGTATAAATAATATTTGATAAATTTTTGTGAGTTAAATATTTATTTTAAATTGATTTTAGAAATTTTGAAACTAATGTGTTATTTAAAATGTACTTTTAAGAGTTTTGGAATATAATTAATATTTTTTTTATTCTAAGGGGATATTTGTGTAAATAAATAAATAAATGTCTCAAATGATTTCCTTACTAAAGAAGAAAATTACATAAGCCATATAATAATATATATATAAAATTCTATAAACTAACCACGTGTATGTGTGTGTCGGGTGATCACTATATTAATAATAATAAGAATGTTAAGAAGTTGCCTAGCTACCTATTTATCATTAACCTTATAGGTATGGGGGAAGCTATAAATGGGAAAAGTTCCTGAAAGAAAAAAAATAAAATGTTCATAATCCATCTTCATTAGCTTGCTCCTTGCTAGAGTGGGCAAAATCTATTAGTACGAGAGGTTTCATTCAGAGAACTTCTTTTTGTGTCTGGCGACCGCGGGGTTACAGTGAATGCTTTTCGTCAGCCTAATGAAATCACTGAAGTCACTGTTTCAGGACAGTAGGGAGATACTGGAGAAGGAACATGGTAGAATTCCTAACTTTTTTAATATATGTATTTAATTTTCCTGTTGTGGCTGATGATGAATTATTGTGGAATTTTACCTGTTAAATTATATGAAATAATTATGACTATGTGAAAATTATGTGAAAATCATACCAAGGTGTTTTACTTGTCGCGTTAATTAAATGCACGTATTAGAGGGACTGGAGTTCTGCTGAGCGTTGACTCACAACCCTACAATTGTTGATTTGTAGGGTCGGTGAGAACGAAACGGCGCCGATGAAATTTTTTGAGTGTATTTAAAAATAATGCGGCGATATGAATTTCAGTTGAATTTCTATTTAATTTGTAATAATTAGAATTATATTATATACAAATATATATTATGGATTTGTATAATTGATCAAACATTAATTAATTTATATTTCGAGATGTATTGGGTGTACACCTAAATTGTAATAATTCCACGGTTGCGATCTACTGAGAGTTGTGATAGATAATGTTTGTGGGTTATTGGTTAATTTTAGTAGATCAAACATTAATTAATTATAATAGAATTTATATTATAATAATATTTATTATTTACCAGTGTAAAAATTGAATTAATCAATTCGATATTTGTGATTGTCGCCATTTCTTATAAAATTTCTAAGATTAATTCGGAATAAATTATTGGTTATTCAGTTGTATTTACATCATAATTATTATGTTTATTAGTTACCGTTGTAAAATCGACAACTAAAATTATCGCAGTCGCATTTTAAAATTTATCGGATCTTATAGAATGAAAATTTGGTTAATCGGTTTTAATATTAATTTCTCCAAAAGGAGAAACCGTGTAGCGGCCCTGGAAAATTGGACCATTACAGGTGATATCGAAGCGGATTTGTGACTGCTCTAGACTTGGATTATGATATCCATTACTCATATTATGAAGTAATCCTTAAAAATAATATTTTCCGTGTAATTCATTAAAAAAAAAATATTGATACCGGAGCACATTTATGTATAATCGCTCGTTCATACGCGTCTAATGGTCACAAAGAATTTCTAATGCATGTATAAATTATATTATTAATATTCTCACCTAAGTGAACTGTTGCACATAAATTATATAAATTATAAATTATAAATTATGAACATTTAATATTCTGCGCCAAAGGATAATTATATACACGTTATTTATAATTCACTTGGCACAATTATATACAATTCCGGATATTAATTCATGTTATATTTTGATGCCCCTTGTGCTTGTTTAATAAAAGGGAAAATCGGTGAAAAGTCTTTTTTTTTTAAGTCTAATTGGTAAAAAATCCTTTTGTATTATTAAATTTTGATTTAGTTATTTAAGTTAGATTTCACTTGTGTTTTAATCCCGCATTACAGGAATTGTAGGGATATTGCAGGGATTGTGGGAAATCTTTTAGTGAGTACATTCGGTTTTTATAGTGAATTCTGTCACATGTAATTAATGTTAATTATAATTTCATAATTATCACTTTTCACACATATTTGGCTATTTTTAGTTACATGTATTTATATAATATTAATTAGATGTTACAATTACATATATATGTATAATATTTTATGACGTAACTAAAAAAATATCAAATTTTTTAGTTACATATCAGAGACATGTAACTAAAAAGTTACATATTATTGAAACATGTAATTGAAAAATATCAATTTTTTAATTACGTATCAGAACATGTAACTAAAAAGTTACATATTCTTGGAACATGTAATTGAAAAAATAAATAAAAAAATTTAGTTACCTGTGACTAATACAGTAATATTACACATAAAGTAGTTATATGTAATTAGAGCGTGACTATCACGTGAGCAATGCTTCTTCCTTTTTAAAACAAATGAGATTAAATAAAAAGTTTTTATCGCATATAGAATTTTTGACCAATTAAAATTTAAATGGAGGACCTCCCTCCGATTGTTCTTTAATAAAATCCCCCATATGCCTCAGTTCATTTTTAGTTTTTTTTAGAATTACTTTATAAATCAGATGACTAATGTAAAATAATATACATTAGTAATTAATTAATTTAGAATAGCGAAGTAATTCCCATAACTTAGTAGTAATTTAAGTTGATATCTTGACTTTTGGGTTGATTTATTAGTGAACATTTGGATATGGTATTCATTACCAATACTGAGTTAGGAAGATTTAGTGAGTGTCGTGTTAGTTATGGACCATTGATAGGTGTAAAATGCCTATCTATTTCTAATTTAGATTTGGTAGTTTTCGAGTGTTTTAGTTATATTTAATTGATTTTTAATTTGTTTTTATGTAATTCAGGTGTAGAGACGCAAATAAGAGACAAACGAGCGAAAATGGTGGGAAAATGGTGAAGAAATGATGAAGAAATAAGATTTCAAGATTGCAGTCCCTTGGCATAGGTGGAATTCCACCGCCTAGGCCGAGAAGAGGCAGAAACTTTGGAGCAGCTCCTCGGCCTAGGTAGAAATTCCACCGCCTAGGCGGAGAAGAGTCAGAAACTTTGGAGCAGCTCCTCGGCCTAGGCAGAAATTCCACCGCTTAGGCGGTGGAACGACAGAACCTTAACCGACTTAACCTCCGCCCAGGCAGAGATTCCTTAGCCTAAGCGGTGACCTCTGCACAACAATAGGTATTTTCAGATATTTTGAAACCTTGCTCCTATAAAACATTTTCCCCCCATTTCCACTGAAGTCTTCTTGGATGTTGGACGTCTCTAACCCTTAGGAGGTGATTCTTGGCCATTCTTGAAGAGCTCAAAGAGGAGATTCATCATTCGGTAAGAGGAAACACTAGCGGATCGATCTTCGGCGAAAGTGGAAACCACTCCACTTTAAGATTTGATCTTTCTCTCTTTGTAACTTAATGTTTTATTGTGAATGATGATGAATCCCTCTTGGTTTAATGTTCTAATGGCTAAGATCACGTTAGATTAGATAAATATTAGCTAGGGATTGATGTAGTTGTGTAGTTCTTTAATGGTTGTTTGCTTTTAAATCCGATTGTGTTTATCATTTTATGACAACTTCAATATGCTTGTTAAGGTATTAGGGTTGAATTTGAGAATTTAGGGCTTGACACACGGAAGAGGTAACATTGGATTCGGACTAGAGTAAACACATCGTTACGATCTAATGACCCGGGAGGGCGTTAGTTAGTGTGCAATCGATGACGTTGGGGCAAGACTCACACGGCCTAGAGTCGTTAAGACGTTGAGGGGGACTTCGGCGTTGACACGAAGTCGCGTATTCCCTCGTCTTACACGCGGAAAAGGTGGTGGAGGAGTTTACGAATTAAGATTGTCGGATACCATAAACTTCGTTATTGTTAACTAAAACGAAATCAAACATGTATTAAGTGAACAAAATCAATCTCTAATTAATCAACGTAGTTAGGATTAACCCACTAATTGTAGTTTAGCTTAGTTTAAATTAGTTTAAGTTTAAAACATTTCTTTAACCGTCTGGATAATAGGAGACTATGTAAATTGCGGTATTCAATTATTCAACCCGTCCCTGTGAGAACGATATCCGATCTTAAACGATCCACTATATTAAAACTAGATCTCGTGTACTTGCGAGTAGTCAATACACGAGCGTGTAAAAAAATCTCGCTGTACAAGTTTTTGGCACCATTACCAGGGATGGTATTGAATTGGTTGATATTGCAACTAAGTAGTTGAATATTAATTCAGACAATTCTTTTGTTTTAATTTTCTTTTTATTTATTTTGTTAATTTGTTTCGTGAGTTGTGATCAAACAGTGCATGCATCGTAGAAGAAGTTGAAATTCTTGACTCTTGATCCCGAGATCAAGTGTTAGTTGAAAAGGATAAGGAGAGAGACAAGAATCCAACTTCAATACCATGAATCGTGATCCAACGGATCATTCTATCCCAAATTCCTTGTCTATGAGGGATTTTGGTGAATAATGTTCAACCAAGTCCAACTAGGGACGTTAAATCAAGTAAGGCATATTTTTTGATCCAAAACTGAGGGTATCAAATTTTACCCGATTTTTGCTATTATTTTTTTTTAGGCCGAAATAGTCTCGGAATGTGTTTGGAGGTGAATTAAGGAGTGCGAATAATCGGAGATGTGTTTCGCACTTAAAAACATTGAACAAGCGAAGTGGAAACACATGGTGTGGAGCTTTTGTGTGAAAACTTGAAGAAAAAATGAAAATCCAACAGCAGGCTCACCGCCGCAGCGGTGGACGCACCGCCGAGGCGGTGAAAATACAGGATGTCAAGTTTTTAGCAAAAACGTTTCACCGCCGAGGCGGTGAAACGACAAAATGTTATGGTTTTGGAAAGGCGCTCACACCGCCGAGGCAGTGAAGCCTCTATTTGTTTAAAACCCTCATGCTTTTCAAAAACCCCACAACCACTTTTGAAACTCCAAAATCTCTCTATTTTCATCATTCCAAACCGTTTCCAACCCTCAAATCCATCATTTCCTTTACAAAATTTGTGATTTCCACCCCAAATTCATCCACCAAAAATCAATTTTCAAAACCCATTTTCGCGATTTTCTTAATTCTCTATGGGATTTTGGTTTGATTTTTGGTGATAAACTAAGTTTTTAATGGATTGTTAAATTGTGTGAAACAAAATTGCATGCTACATGTTTATATTTTGTTGAAACGTTGTGATTAATGTGTGCGCAAAATCAAATACATAGGTTCATGTGTGATCGCTTTGGCATGCGCCACCGCACTTTTTGCAACCGTCACAATTTCCATTCCGACGTGATAGTGGTGGTGATGACTTTTCTCCCAACAAATGGTAAGGGTTGAGACTTTTAAGTCTTAACCCCTAGGTATGTGTCGACACCCAATTTTACTTGTCATTGCTATAAACTGTTATTGGATTCGCTACTTAGTCAGTAAGGACACTGCATCTTTTAAGTTTGGGGGGAATGTATATCACGTTTTGTGTTATTAAAGAAAGATGTGAAGGATGAAAATATTTTTTGTATGTAAAACTTTAAATTTTAGTTAAGTTTTATTTTAATTTTTGTTTATGCATGTTAAATTCTTAGTTTAGAATATGTATGTTAGTATTTAGAGTAATGTATATTTGTTTATATATGAAGTTGTATATGCTTGATGAGTTGTTGAATTCATCTAGGGCCGTTTTTCGATGATGAAAATTATCTCTTAATTGTATATCAAGGTTGAAAATAATGCTAGTCATGTGTGTTTTGTGTGCTTAGCATGTCGATTAGGTAAAAATTATTATGATCCTAAATTCGCACGATTGCATAGACTTAGTGTATAATTATTTGAATGATTTGATGTTGATTATTTAGTAATAAGTTCATGACAGAAAATAGAAATCTAGAACTTGATTTAGGGTAGACTTGAGGCGAAATCCTAGGTAAGGTAATTCTGGAGACAGGATTTAGGCCTTCACTTTTATCGCTTGAACTTTTTGTAGCTAACCTGAAAAATTTATTACCTCGTTACCCTGTCGAAGCTGATAATCGTTTCAAATCTGAACACGTTTCAATACTCAATCCAATTAAATTTTTTGCAAATTGTTGTCGCTAATCCTAAGTTTCAAAATGAGTGAAATCAAGTTAGTGTTGCTTTATACTGTTTGAAGTGAGCGGGCGGGGTTTCGGATGAATTTCTATTGATTTGGTATTAGTGTATTCACTTATTAATCTTTTAATTTTATTTACATGCCCCTAATATTGAACAAATTCGAATAAGTTTGGGGGTGTGCTCGTATGTTTGTATAAAAAAAAAAAAAAAAAAAAAAAACTACGTGAATATAGTTTTTATTCTCGTTTCTTTCGACAAGTGAATACAAAGTTCTTAAATTCTTGTTCAGGTTGTGTTTTTGTGGGGTTACGAGAGAGAGAGAGATAGTGACAAGCATTTGTACCTCGGGTATCGTTTTATCTTAACAATTTGCTATTTTCTATTCTTGCGATACCCTTAGTCGTTCGCCAAAACCAAACCAAGGCTTATTGATCTCTGAGAATGTCTGAACCTACATTAGTGGATAGTCGAGCCCAGTCAAGCGTATGGTTTTCCTAAATCCTTTAAGGTTTAAGTCATGAGCTTGTCCACTGAAAAATCCAATCTGGAGTTTCGTTAGTTATACATTTGAGCTCTCTCACACACACATTTCAATTGGATCTAGAATGGTTTTTATTGAAATTGATTGTTGAAATTCTAGAACATTACTTGGTGTGTATTATTTCTCGAACTTGATCAAATTGAGACATGTTGAGGGAGGACCAACTTGGTCTTTTCGATTGAATTTGGAACTCGCATGTGTATACGTTTTCTTTGTTATGTTTATTCATTTTTAGATTAGTTGTTAGTTAATTAGGGTAGTTAGTTTAATTTAGTGTTAGGGTGTTTTTTTGCTCGAGAACTAGCAAAATTTCAAGTTTGGGGGTATTTGATAGGTGTAAAATACCTATCTACTTCTAAATCGGATTTGGTAATTTTCAAGTGTTTTAGTTATATTTAATTGCTTTTTAGTTTGTTTTTATGTAATTCAGGTGTAGGGACGCAAATAAGAGACAAACGAGCGAAAACGGTGGGAAAACGGTGAAGAAATGATGAAGAAACAAGGTTTCAAGATTACAGTCCCTCGACCTAGGCGGAAATTCCACCGCTTAGGCCGAGAAGAGGCAAAAACTTTGGAGCAGCTTCTGGCCTAGGCGGATAAGAGGCAGAAACTTTGGAGCAACTCCTCGGCCTAGACGGAAATTCCACCACCTAGGCGGTGGAACGGAAGAACCTTAACCGACTTAACCTCTGCCTAGGCGGAGATTCCTCGGCCTAGGCGGTGACCTCTGCACAACAATAGATGTTTTCAGTTATTTTGAAACCTTGCACCTATAAAACATTTCCTCCTCATTTCCATTGAAGTCTTCTTGGATGTTGGACGTTCCTAACCCTTAGGAGGTGATTCTTGGCCATTCTTGAAGAGCTCAAAGAGGAGATTCATCATTCGGGAAGAGGAAACACTAGCGGATCGATCTTCGGCGAAAGTGAAAACCACTCCACTTTAAGATTTGATCTTTCTCTCTTTGTTTTTATCTTTGTAACTTAATGTTTTATTGTGAATGATGATGAATCCCTCTTGGTTTAATGTTCCAATGGCTAAGATTACGTTAGATTAAATAAATATTAGTTAGGGATCGATGTAGTTGTGTAAATACTAGTTTGGTTTAATATATATTTCTTTAACGGTTGTTTGCTTTTAAATCCGATTGTGTTTATTATTTTATGACAACTCCAATATGCTTGTTAAGGTATTAGGGTTGAATTTGAGAATCTAGGGTTTGACACTCGGAAGAGGTAACCCTGGATTCGGACTAGGGTAAACACATCGTTATGATCTAACGACCCTGGAGGGCGTTAGTTAGTGTGCAATCGATGACGTTGGGGTAAGGCTCACGCGGTCTAGAGTCGTTAAGATGATAAGGGAGACTTCGGCGTTGACACGAAGTCACGTATTTCCCCGTCTTACACTCGGAAGAGGTGGCGGAGGAGTTTACGAACCGAGATTGTTGGATACCATAAACTCTGTTATTGTTAAGTAAAACAAAATCAAACATGTATTAAGTAAACGAAATCAATCCCTAGTTAATCAACGTAGTTAGGATTAACCCACTAATTGTTATTCAGCTTAGTTTAAATTAATTTAATTTTAAAACATTTCTTTAACCATCTGGATAATAGGAAACTATGTAAATTGCGGTATTCAATTATTCAACCCGTTCCTGTGGGAACGATATCCTATCTTAAACGATCCACTATATTAAAACTGGACCTCATGCAGTTGTGAGTAGTCAATACGTGAGCGTGTAAAAAAAACCTCACCGTACAACCATAATATTTATTGTCGATGAATTGAAAGTATTAATTTAAAGGTGTTTACTGTCTTATATATAGATTATCAAATAATATTTTCGTACTAAATTGTGAAAAAAAAGTGTTGATGAAATGAAAAGTTTTATGATGATTAATGGATCAAGTAAAATTTGAAAGGTGAAAAAATTATTTTTATTATCTTGCTATGACATAGTTGTCTTCTCGTCAGGAGGGCATGTTCTGCGAGATGTGGATATATGTTGTTACCTGTTAGGCAAGTCCTGTAGGGTGGATATTATATATATATATATATATATATATATATATATATATATATATATATTGTTACCTGTCAGGCAAGTCCTGTAGGATGGATATATTATATATGTTGTTACCTGTCAGGTAAGTTCTGCAGGGTGGATATGATAACTCTCGATCATGAGATAAAACGATCCTATGACTAGTAAGGAAATATGTTATTTTATTATATACAAGTAAGTTGACTGATTGATTTAAATTTGATTATTCTGTTACGGTGATATTTTTGTTGAGATTTGGATACTGCCCAGGGTGACTATATTTTATTAATAAATGGATTTTGATAAAAATACTTGATCCATAAAATGCTTTTATATTGCGAAGATAATACACCGATAAAAATAGCTTAAATAGATATTAGTCCATTACTAGCGTTAGGCGGAGTTGGAGTGTGAGATCATTATGAGACTATTGGGAGCCAAATTGTTATGGAGATGCTAGTTTGAATTTTTTAGCTTAACTGGTATTTTAGAAATTCGATTGTGGATTTTATGTAATATTTTCTTATATACATTTTACGTAAGTATGGAATTCAGTATTGAACTCGTTATGTTACGTGGCTTTGGAAACGTAATTAGGTGATTTGAGACGTATTTATGGGGTTAACATGTGTTTATGTGATTGAAGTATAATTATGTGGTTGAAATGTAATTATGTGTTTTGAGACATGTTTATATGTTTTAGACGTATTGTGAAAAATTTATTATTAGAAGTTTGGATGGTATTGATATTTTATGATTTTTTTTTTTACAAGATTATTGAAATTTTAATGTGGATACTGAAATTGATTATTTTTAGTCTCACGAGAGAGTCCACACAGAATTGGGCTATCTGTTGGATAAGATACTGGTTACGAACATATTGGCTTAAATGTTGGATGAAAATTGATAAATGTTGGTTATGAGATTTGACATTAGACTTCAAAAGTCATGCCGAGTGGGAAAAATTATTGAGATCCTAGACCTGTTGGAATTGAGATAGACCCAATCCAAGTGAGACTACCGTGATATTTAAATTATATTTATTGGGCATACATATTTGTTGCTATTTTTATCAGAGTAGCGTAACAGAAGCATTTAGAAATATAAGATTCTTTGACAATTGGTCACCTATGCTAGGTGTTATTGACCAAAGTGCGCCCTGTCCGTAGGTTGTGGGATATAATGTGGGTCACTGCGAATGAGAATGTCGTGATATGTGGAATGAATGTTGATGAAAGTGAATTATATGTGATTTTCGGATATGGGACCCAACATAGAGAACAATTATTCTAGAATGGAGTATAACTAATATGACCATGCGGTGCGATTCTGAAGTGTTATTGTTTTAAACGTAATTTCAAGGACGAAATTTATTTAAGGGAGGTAGATTGTAATACCCCAGAAATTTATATTCTTGAAAATATTACTTTATATAAAAGTTTAATATTTTTGAGACTGTTTTGCGAATTTATGGTATAAATAATATTTGATAATTTTTGTGAGTTAAATATTTATTTTAAATTGATTTTAGAAATTTTGAAACTAATGTGCTATTTAAAATGTACTTTTAAGAGTTTTGAGATATAATTAATATTTTTTTTATTCTAAGAAGATATTTGTGTAAATAAAGAAATGAATAAATAAATAAATGGCTCACATGATTTTCTTCCTAAAGAAGAAAATCACATGAGCCATATAATAATAATATATAAAATTCTGTAAACTAACCACGTGTATGTGTGTGTCGAGTGATCACTATATTAATAATAATAATAATAAGAATATTAAGAAGTTGCCTAACTACCTATTTATCATTAACCTTATATATATATATATATATATATATATATATATATATATATATATGGGGAAGCTATAAATGGGAAAAGTTCCTGAAAGAAAAAAAAATAAAATGTTTATAATCTATCTTCATTAGCTTGCTCCTCGCCAGAGTCTGCAAAATCTATTAGTACGAGAGGCTTCTTTCAGAGAACTTTTTGTGTCTGGCGACCACGGGGTTACAGTGAATGCTTTTTGTTAGCCTAATGAAATCACTGTTTCAGGACAATAGGGAGATACTAGAGAAGGAACATGGTAGAATTCCTAACTCTTTTAATATATGAATTTAATTTTCCTATTGTGTGACTGATGGTGAATTATTGTGAAATTTTACCTGTTAAATTATATGAAATAATTATGACTATATGAAAATTATGTGAAAATCATACCAAGGTATTTTACTTGTCGCGTTAATTAAATTCACGTATTAGAGGGGTTAGAGTTCTACTGAGCGTTGGCTCACAATCCCACAGTTGTTGATTTGCAGAGCCGGTGAGAACGAAACGGTGCCGGGGAATTTATTTGAGTGTATTTAAAAATAATGCGGTTTGAGTGCATTTAATTGTCGTGTTAATTAAATGCACGTATTAAAGGGGTTAGAGTTTTACTGAGCGTTAGCTCACAACCCCATAGTTGTTGATTTGTAGGGTCAGTGAGATCGAAACGATGCCGGAAAATTTATTTGAGTGTATTTAAAAATAATGCGGCGACAGAAATTTCAACTGAATTTTTATTTAATTTGTAATAATTAGAATTATATTATATACGAATATATATTATGGATTTGTATTATTGATCAAACATTAATTAATTTATATTTCAAGATGTACTGGGCGTATACCTAAATTGTAATAATTCCACAGTTGCGATCTACTGAGAGCTGTGATAGATAATGTTTGTGGGTTATTGGTTAATTTTAGTAAATCAAACATTAATTAATTATAATAGAATTTATATTATAATAATATTTAGTATTTACCGGTGTAAAAATTGAATTAATCTATTCGATATTTGTGATTGTCGCCATTGCTTATAAAATTTATAGGATTAATTTAGAATAAATTATTGGTTATTCGATTGTATTTACATCATAATTATTATGCTTATTAGTTACCGTTGTAAAATCGACAACTAAAATTATCGCCGTCGCATTTTTAAAATTTATCGGATTTTATAGAATGAAAATTTGGTCAATTGGTTTTAATGTTAATTTCTCCAAATGGAGAAACCGTATAGCGGCCCTGGAAAACTGGGCTGTTACATGTCTTTTATGTAGAAGCTCAGTTAAGTGACAAGTGTAGGTTTTGAGTTTCGTTGAAGCCCGTATGAGAGGGCCCAACGAGAAACTCTAATATAAACAACTAGATTCTCTCCCTAGTTTAGATTAAGGGGTTTCTTCCCATTGAGAGCCGCCACCATGAAATCTAGATCATAGGGAGGAAGATCTCGTTAGTAATCCGCTGTAACAGATTCAATCTCCTGCGATGGTCGAGACATGTACGCTTTCGATTACCATTCTTCATTGTCATGTCCTAATAATCATGTATGCTTTAAATTATTATTTAATTTCGTTTTATTGTGATTATGAGAAATAATCAACATGGTGCATTAGAGCCAACATACATGATTTATGATCTTCAATTGTTTCGAATACGATACTTCTTTTGTATCCGCTAATCTTCTCTCTATCTCCGTTTGCATCCTCCTTGTTATCAAATACAATTGCCAACTCCATCTCCACTATTTTCTTTTGATGTATAATTGGATGCATCGAAAAGAAGATGGTGGAATCAGAAAAAACCTTTCGAATTCCAATCTAATTGGCTCAGTGAATATTAGATATTAGATATTCTGTTTTAATTTGAAAACCCTACTAATATGAGACTAATTCAACATGACGCCTGGTGGCTGCAATAAAGCGCTGTCACTTTTATCACAAGCGTATAGATCAAGTTTTAGTATAATGGACCTTTCAGTCGGGTATCGTATCTACAAAGATTGGTTGAGATTACTATCGAGTACCGCGATTGTCATAACCCGACTTTATCTAGGCGACAAAAATGTAATTGAATTAATTAATATTAAACTAAAATACTAATTAAGTATACTAATTACTAATACGAGATAGTTATGGGATGGATTATCGAGAGATTAACTATATTTACTTAAACACGTTTGATTTCGTTTAGTTTACAATAATGGTGTTCGACTTATTTGACAATCTCGGTATCTAAAACTCCTCCGCCACCTCTCCTGAGTGTAAGATGGGGGATATAACGCAATTTCGTGTCAACGAAGAAGTCTCCCTCAACGTCTTAAAGACCCTAGGTTGCGTGAGTCTTGCACCAACCTCATTGATTGCATACAAAACCTCAGTTCGTAAACTCCTTCGCCACATCTCTCGATTGTAAGATGAGGGATATAACATGACTTCGTGTCAACGAAGAAGTCTCCCTTAACGTCTTAACGACTCTAGGTCACGTGAGTCTCGCTCCAACGTCATTGATTTCATGCGTTATGTTTACCTTATCGACAATCTCCGTTCTAAAACTCTACCGCCACCTCTCCCGAGTGTAAGACGAGGGAATACATGATTTCGAGTCAACGAAGAAGTCCCTATCAACGTCTTAACGACCATAGGTCACGTGAGTCTTGCCCCAACGTCATTGATTGTCCACAATCCTAACCCCGACTGGGTTATCGGATCGTGGTGTTTGTTTATTCTAATCCGAATCCGGAATTTGTCAAACCACGTATTTTCAATATATCATTCTACGCATGATAAACAAACAATATGATAAACACATTCAAACATTGAAGAACAATCATCAAAGAAACACAATTCAACCAAAACTACGTTTTTATAAACGATATTAATCCCATACATAATCCACGTTTAGCCTATGACCATAGCCGTTTATACAATTGAAACTAAGCTAAACATGCTCAAACAAACATAGAAGATAAGAAATAAAAGGAAAAACAGATGAACTTAGCCGATATCCGAAGATTAGCCGTTAAAACCGTCCACCGATCGATTCTCCTTCTCCGCATGGTAATCTTCTCATTCGGATTTGTTTGAGCACTCCCCATACTCTCTCTATATTCTATACTAAGCCTTAAGGGCTATAATGGCCGGAGGGTTGCAAAGGAGAGGAGATGAAAGGGTTTTTTTAGGGCTCAAAATATCTAATAAAATATCTAAACTGTGCAGAGCTGACCGCCTAGGTGGTGGTTATGTCAGTTTAATGTTCACCTAGGCAGTGGAGAAGGCAGTGGATTGGAAAAATATTCTGTTGGTTCGCCGCCTAGGCGGTGAGTTTACAGCATCTATTGTCTTTCTCTGCATTTTCACCGCCTAGGCGGTGGTCTGGATGCCTAGGCGGTGGGCTGCTGTTTTCAGAATCTTGCCGCCTTACTTGTTTTTCCACCGTTCTTTGATCGTTCTCGATACGATTTGATCATTTATGCGCCGATTTCATACCTTTTCACCCCACGCACCTATTTTAATACGAAAAGAATAAAAATATATTAAAACATATAAAAATAACTATAAAACTACTCTAAAACTAACAAAACCGATTTGGAAATGCGTAGATAGATCACACCTATCAATTACCTCCAAATTCAAAATTTTGCTAGTTCTCGAGCAAAACACCCACACAATACGAGAAAATATAAAAACTAATTACGAAATTAAAAACTAAAAACTAAAAACACTAAAAACAAAAATGTGTAAGTTTTGATTATCATCTATCGGCCGAAAGATTTTCCCTCATCAGCCCCCAATCCTATCAAGTTCAAGCATAAATCACACCATGTGGTATTCTAGAATTTCAACGTTCAAAAATAGTAAGCGCCATTCTAGATCCTATTTAAGTGTGTGTGATTAAACACAAATATACAACTATCCATTGATTAGATGGGATTATCCCTCAATATAGTTCATGACTAAAACCTTTAAGGTATAGGGAATCCATATGCCTGACCTGGGATCTATTCTCCATTAATGTAGGCTCGGAGGTTCATAAAGATCAATAGGTCTTGGTTCGGTTTAGGACAAATGGCTAAGGGTAAATTTGAAAGAGAAAACGGGTTAACTTTGTTAACTTTTGACAATACCTGAGGCACATCGCTTGGCACACTCTCACTCGAAACTCCATAGATAAATTTGAAACAACCCTGAACATATATTAAGAACGACGTACTCACTTGTAAAAAAAAAACGGAAATAAAAACCGTATTTACATTTGATTTTTATTTATTTATTTAAACTAACACACCCCCAAACTTATTTGATTTGTACAATTTAGGGGTGTGTGAAATACAAACGAAAAGCGAAAAGTGAGTACTCGAATACTGAACCAATATAAAGTTTGTCATAACCCAACCGCTCACTACAAGTAGTATTTGTAATCTACTAGCTTGATTCTCTCAGATTGTGCCTTTAGTTTAGCGATATAGGGTTGGACAAGGTTCAATCGGCTATGGTATTGGTTAAGTGTTCAGAATTGAAACAACATTTCGGCTTTGACAGGGTAATAAGAGGTAATGATATATCAGGGTAAGCTTCAAAAGGCTCAAGCGAGAAAATGAATGCCTAAATCATGTCTTCCGAACTATCTTGCCTAGGATTTCGCCTCGAATTTCCCCCGAATCAAGTTCTAGAAGCCCCAATGTCATGAATTTAGGTGACAGATAATCGTTTTCAAATCAATTAGACAGTTTTATATTGAGTTAATGTGCTCGTGCAAGTAGGATCTACAATAACTATTACTAAAACATAAAGTTGAGCACACATAACATACATGCATGAGTTTTACGCTCGACCTCAATAAACAACCAGGGGATAGACTCATCATTGGTAATGGCCTAGATGACGTTAAAACTCAACACATAACACAAAAACTATCCTAAACTGACATGCACACGTAAAAACAACAAAACATAAACTATAACTAAAACATAAATAAACATACTACACATCACACCTGACTCAAACAGGAAATGCCTAAAATGACCTATTCAGTGATCCTAATGACATGATAAAGCATTATAATGAAGACTAGGGTTTAGAACACATACCTGGGAGGCGAGAGGATCTTGCCTCCGTTTCGAATCGACGGAGATGGATTTAATTTATTTTGGAACTTGGGTTGCCTCCTAAGAAACGCTTGGTTTATGGTCATCAGTCCGATACATTCAGAACGCCCTCAAGCTTGGCGGGATATTGCTCTGTTCTGCTTGATCTTTAAATGACACGCCTCACCGGCTTATGTGCGTGGCCACGTACTATAAACGGTTCAGAATCCTATTGAAAGATATGCATCAATACCTGTCGATCTAGCATCGCCAAGTACCCTGCATAAGAAATACAAAAACAAAACTACAAAGAAAAATTATATACACTAAAAAATGCCTAAATTAAAATCAAGTTATTTACTCACAATATCGATAACAATCACTCATTTGCCAATCCCCGGCAACGGCTCCAAAAACTTGGTGGCCGCAATAAAGCGCTGTTACTTTCATCGTAAGTGTACAGATCAAGTTTTAGTATAATGGACCTTTCGATCGGGTATTGTATCCACAAGGATTGGTTGAGATAACTATCGAGTATCGCGATTGTCATAACCCGACTTTATCTAGGCGACAAAATGTAATTTAATTAATTAATACTAAACTAAAATACTAATTAAGTATACTAATTACTAATACGAGATAGTTATGGGATGGATTATTTAGGGATTAATTCTATTTACTTAAATGCGTTTGATTTCGTTTAGTTTACAATAATGGTGTTCGACCTATTTGACAATCTCGATATCTAAAACTCCTCTGCCACCTCTCCCGAGTGTAAGATGGGGGATATAACACAACTTCGTGTCAACGAATAAGTCTCCCTCAACGTCTTAACGACCCTAGGTTGCGTGAGTCTTGCCCCAAGCTCATTGATTGCACACAAAATCTCAGTTCGTAAACTCTCTCATCACCTCTCCCGAGTATAAGACGAGGGATATAACGTGACTTCGTGTCAACGAAGAAGTCCCCCTCAATGTCTTAACGACTTTAGGTCACGTGAGTCTCGCCCCAACATCATTGATTTCATGCGTTATGTTTACCCTATCGACAATCTCCGTTCTAAAACTCCACCGCCACCTCTCTCGAGTGTAAGACGAGAGAATACATGACTTTGAGTTAATGAAGAAGTCCTCCTCAACGTCTTAACGACCCTAGGTCATGTGAGCTTGCCCCAACGTCATTGATTGTCCACAATCCTTACCCCGACTGAGTTATTGGATCGTGGTGTTTGTTTATTCTAATCCGAATCCGGGATTTGTCAAACCCCGTATTCTTAATATATCATTCTAAGTATGATAAACAAACAATATGTTTCATGAAACTGCTATTGAGTTTTTCAAAGATTTATATTCGACTGCCCAGGTGTCATTTTCTGACACTATCTTTGATTTCATACCTCGTATTGTTACGGATATGGATAATGCTATGTTATTAGCTCCTTTATCGATAGAGGAAATCAAAGATTCCCTTTGGTCCATCCCCATTGACGGTACTCCAGGTATGGATTTTCTTTCTTTAAGTTTTTTCCAATCTTCTCGGGATATTGTGGGTAAAGATATTTGGGAAACCGCTAATTATTTTCTTAAAGTAAATCCCATTCCTACTGCTCTCTCTAGTACCTTACTGTTCCTTATTCCGAAGAAGTCTCAACCTTTTTCTCTAAAAGATTTTCGTCCGATCAGTTTATGTAATATTTGTTATAAAATCTTTTCTAAGGCGTTAGCTACTAGGCTGGCGTCTCTTTTGCCCAAGTTGATTTCTGTTCAACAACATGGTTTTGTTAAAGGCAGGTCCATAGCCGAAGCTATTGGGCTAGCCCAAGAGATTGTCAAAGATTTGGGCAAGGATATTTGTGGGCGTAATGTTATGCTCAAACTCGATATGGCTAAAGCATATGATCGTATCGAGTGGAAATTTTTAATTGAGGTGCTTAATCGGTATGGTTTTAGCTCAGGATTTATTGCTGCTGCTTCTAGCTGTTTTGACTCGACTTATTTCTCAGTGGTGTTTCAAGGAGTCTATAAAGGTTGGTTTCCTTCTTCTAGAGGACTGCGTCAAGGAGACCCTATTTCTCTTTTACTGTTTATCCTGGCTTAAGAGGTTCTTAGTCAAAATATCTATCGTTCCATGATAGATGGCCGGGTTCAACCTTTTGTAACTAAAAGACGTTATCCTCTGGTTTCACATTTGATGTTTGCAAATGATACCCTTATTTTTTGTAACGGAAGTTCTTGCAGTATTAGAAATTTAATGCAGGTGCTTGAAGAGTATCAATTAGCCTCTGGTCAACTTGCGAGTGCTACAAAAAGTAATTTCTATTTGCATCATAATTGTCCTAATGCGTGTTGCTTGGCTATTGGTCTTTCCACATGTTTTAGTCAAGGTGGTTTTCTTTGTACTTATCTTGGAGTGCCCCTTACCTATGGTCATCTTAAAGCAAGTCACTTTTCTGGACTTATCGAGAAAGTGTCTAAGAAAGTCGATGGGTGGAAGGCTAAGCTTCTATCTAGTGGAGGTAAACTTGTTCTTTTAAAGCATGTTTTATCTTTCTTTCCTCTTCATTTTTTGGCATCCACTTGTGTTCATAATAGCATACTGGAGGATATGGAATCCATGTTTGCGAATTTCTTTTGGGGCCACTCGGATTCAGGTAAGAAAAGACACTGGGTGGCTTGGTATAAAATCTGTCAAGATACATTTTCCGGTGGTCTTGGTCTTCGTAATCTAAAGGATATGAAGTTAGATTTTTCTCTCAAATGAATTTGGTCTCTGCTGAAAGGAAATTCTCTCTTGTATGATTTTATGCGCTCCAAATATACTAATAATCTCCCGTTATCACTGTGAACAGATCATACTGGGAGTTCTAAAATTTGGAAAGATATATTGTCGGCAAAAAATACTTTTATGCATTTATCGAGATGGAAAGTTGGTAATGGCGAGCTAACTAGTTTTTGGCATGATGATTGGGGCCTTGGTATCCTAGCTAACGATCTCCATTTTACCAACTCGGTGTCTTCTGTCAAAATTTGCTTGCAGGACAAGGAATGGATCTCCCCAGATCTAGAAGATGATGCTCAGGACTTCTTGGAGAGCTCCCTCCCAGTATTGTCATTAGAATCCGATTCTCTCATTTGGCTTCCTAGCGATAATGGCGTATTCTCCATTAAATCTACTTGGAGGGCTATTAGCAATGAGGTAATCCTGATTGATCTTTATTCTAATATGTGGAGTATGCAATTTCCTTTGAAGATTAAGATTTTCATGTGGCAGTTTTTGAAGAACAAACTTGCAGTTGATGATATCATCCAAAAAATGAGAGTGTTTTTTGTATCGGGTTGTCGATGCTGTTTCTTTCGATCCACTGAAAATATCCAACATATTTTTCTGGAAAGTGAGGTTGCTTCAAAGGTCTGGCGGTATTTTAGCTCATTTTTTAATATTCCTGTTATTCCTCAACCTCTAATACACCATATTAAGTTGTGGTGGAGTAGACTAAAAGAAAGTTCTCAGTTTCATAAATTAGGGGCGTTGATCCCATCGCCGATTTGTTGGGAGATATGGTTAAATCGGAATTGTGCTATCCACGAAAATATCTCCATGTCTGATAAATAGATCATTTTCAAAGTTAGGAATTGGGTTCAAGACTTGAGCCCTTTGACTAAATCTAAGTTGGTTTCATCTTCTTTGGGATTCACTCTCTGGCTCTGTTGGGTTGTTCGATTAAGCAGGTTATTCGTCGTCAGCCATGAATTTGTTGTTGGACCCGTTCGCCCGAGGGGAGTTTCAAACTTAATGTGGACGGCGCTTTGAATGGGGAGTGTTGTTCGAGACAGTAATGGAGTTGTTTGTTGGGCTTTCTTCTCTCCCCTTACTGTTAGTTCAAGTTTCCTAGCTGAGTTTCACGGGTTGTTCTTGGGGATTCAGGAAGCTTTGCGTTTGGGTCAGTTTCTTCTGCTGGTGGAAAGCGATTCGCTAGCGTTGGTTCATTCAATCAAGAAGGATAGCCCAATCTGGTCGATTGCCCATCTTTGGAACACAGTTCGATTTTGGATTCTATCATTTAACATTCAGATTTCTCATGTTCATCGAGAATGTAATTTTGTTGCTGATAGTCTTGCTGACATTGTTTCATCTAACCTTTTGTTATTTCCTTTAGGTAGTCCTTTACCTCACGACGTAATGTCCTATGCTCGTGAGGATTAAGAGGGTCTTCTCCGCATAAGGTCGTAATTTTTCCAATTCTTTAATAAAGAGATCGTTTAAAAAAAAAAAAAAAACAATATGATAAACACATTCAAACATTGAAGAACAATCATAAAAAAAACACAATTCAACCAAAACTATGTTTTTATAAACGATATTAATCCCATACATAATCCACGTTCAACCTATGATCATAGTCGTTTATACAATTGAAACTAAGCTAAGCATGCTCAAACAAACATAGAAGATAAGAAATAAAAAGAAAAACAGATGAACTTAGCCGATATCCGAAGATTAGCTGCTAAAACCGTCCACCGATCCATTCTCCTTCTCCGCGTGGTAATTTTCTCCTTCGGATTTGTTTGAGTACTCCTCATACTCTCTATATATTCTATACTAAGCCTTAAGGGTTGTAATGGCCGGAGGGTTGCAAATGAGAGGAGATGAGAGGGTTTTTATAGGGCTCAAAATATCTAATAAAATATCTAAACTGTACAGAGCTGACCACCTAGGTGGTGGGTATGTCGGTTTAATGTTAGCCTAGGCGGTGGACTAGAAAAATATTCTGCTGGTTCACCGCTTAGGCGGTGAATCCCACAGTATAGGCGGTAAGTTTACAGCATCTATTGTCTTTCTCTGCATTTTCACTACCTAGGCGATAGTCTGGACGTTTAGGCGGTGGGCTGCTATTTTCAGAATCTTGCCTCATTGCTTGTTTTTCCACCGTTCTTCGTCTGTTCTCGATACGATTTGATCGTTTATACTCCGATTTCATACTGTTTCACCCCACGCACCTATTTTAACACCAAAAGAATAAAAACATATTAAAACATATAAAAATAACTATAAAACTACTCTAAAACTAACAAAATCGATTTTGAAAATACGTAGGCAGATCACACCTATCAACGCCGTCTACGTCAAACCCTTCGAAACAAATAGTTCTCATCACCCTTGACCAGACCACCAATGTTCTTCTCAAAATAAAACCCTATTTTAGGTCTTACTTCACCGGCTAAGGTACCTTTGACAACTCTACTATCGCCGCCATTCTAGAATACAAAAAAAAAAAGCCAACTTAAATCAGTGGCCACCAAGCGTTGCGTCGTCCGGTCATCGAGCGCCGATCAGTTCGGGTTGATTAACTCCATTTGGCCGGTTGAAATACGTGTGATTAATGAACAAAAGAATCCATCCGCCTGCACTGCTGCCGGTGCTAATTGCTGGAAAGCCTGCACCGCTGCCGGTGCTAATAGCCGGAGAGCTCCTGAAGGACTACCGTCAAACGTGGCGATGTTCCACACCAGGCTCGGTAGAAAGACGACATTCATGGGTAAAGTCAGGAATGACGAATTGGGTAAAGAATTGGTGTACACCATGAATGTAGATAAAGTACAGACGAAGGGAGTGAAATTCGATCGCCATGTGAGGACAACCTGTACTCACATGAAGATTAGGGTTGATGATGGTAATATGAAGGTGAAGAAGGTGAAAGATTTAGTTGAAGAGATGTGGCGGTTGCAATGCAAAGGGAATTGAAATTAGATTTAGGGGTTTTGACATTTTCTATCGTAGAAGTTTGACTAGAATCTCACTTTGATCCAAATAGTTTCAATTTAAATATAGAGTTTTTTTTATTATATAGTCCCCCATAGAGAGACCATTCAGAAAAAAATCTTTTTTATATGTTTGGTTAGGGATCAGACCTTCTCGTACATAGAGTTTAGTTTTTAGTCCTCCAAAAACACAAAAAGAGCAATAAAAAGACATATATATCCCTGAACAAACCTAATACATTAACATTCAATCGTTCACTCACTCTCACTTTATTTTCTTTCTATGAACTGGTTGGACCATACCAACTATTTATCCTCTCTCACTCTAAACCATAGACATCTCTCTCTCTCTCAAGTCTGATATTCTTTCTCTAAATTCGCTTAATCGTCGATTCAATGCCGTCAAGCCATCATCGTCCAACTTCGTCGTCCAACCATCGTTCAGTGCCATATCGTCGTCCAGCCACAGTCCATTGCGTCGCCCAACCCAATTGCTCGCCGGTTCTCTTTCTCTCTCTCTCTCCCATTCTCGGTCGTTTCTCAAATCTGGATTTCCAAATCTGAAATCCAGATTTGAGGTTTCTGATCTTGATTTAATACTTATTTTTAGCTTGGATTAGGTGCCAACCTTTCCTTGACTGTTATTCAGAATCTTAGATGTGCCTTATTCTACTGATATTTACGAACTTGTTCTTCTCATATGGAGTAATGTTGGATACTTGGAATCTTTAATTTAGCAACCAAATTTATTCTCTCATGTGGTTATGTAGCAACCTTAGTAGGCCATGAGTTTATATATTTATTGTTCCTAGGTTTGTTCATTCGGCGGTGATTTTCATTTTTGTGGTGTTCTTCGGCGGTGTTGAAGCTCGATTCGGTAGCATTGTTTGGCGGTGGTGATGTTCATCTTCGATTTGAACAACCATCGGCCACCACTAGCCAAATCCGGTAACCACCGTTGGCCACTAGCCAGATCCGGACCTCCCCCACTCTCTCTATTTCTCTAGTTCATGGTATTTTTATTTATTTTTTCTAGTTTTGATGCTCAATTTGGCGGTGTTGTTCATTTTCGCGGTGGTGATATTTGGTGGTGGTGGTGATGTGTGGCGGTGGTAATGTTAATTTTTGTTAACGTTAACACCGATGTTGATATTTGATTCGATGGTGGGGGTGAAAATGTTCATTAATGTTAACATACACCCATTTTTAATTTGCACATGATTTTTCTGGATAATGTTTGACGTGTTAACGTTAACGCATATGAGACTGAATTGTTTTTGTTCAATGTCTTTTTGATTGTGTTGAATTTTATAGATTGATTTTGCTTGATTTGTGGTGGATGTGGATGACGTGTTCATTTTTTTTAACGTTAACGTTAGTGTTCTGGGATAACGTGAATATGTTAATGTTAACATAGAGAGACCCCCAAAAATGTGCATTAACGTTAATGCAACACGACCCCAACACACATTTAGATTTGAATTGAAAATTTTCTTACGGTCTATTTGGTTCTTGTTTTTTTTTTTTTTGGAATTTTCAGATCTGAATTGGATTTTTGTTGTGGCTATGAATGTGGGTGGAGATTGAGGGGGTGTTAATTTTTACGTTAACATTGGTGTTGTGAGTGATTTTTATTTCACACATTTTCTGGACAATATTAAATGCATAAATGTTTAACACAGAAAGATACAACAAAATGTGCATTAACGTTAACGCAACTCACCCAAATGCGTTAACGTTAATGCACACAAAACAAATAAGAAAATAGGCGTTAATGTGAAATACATAAAATAAAATAAAAAAAATTGACATTAACAAATAAGGAAATAAGGAAAGAGCCAACAAAATGTGCATTAACGTTAACGCAAACTCACCCAAATACGTTAATATTAATGCACACAAAACAAATAAGGAAAGAGGCGATAATGTGAAACATACACAAAAAAAGAAAAAGAAAAATGCATTAACGTTAACAAATAAACAAATAAGAAAAGATGCAACAAAATGTGAATTAACGTTAACGCAAAACTCACCCAAAAGCGTTAACGTTAATGTACACAAAATAAATAAGAAATGAGGTGGTAATGTGAAACACACAAAAAAATAAAAATAAAAATGCATTAACGTTAACATACATACAGATGAACAAGATGCGTTAACGTAAATACACACAAAATAAGCTAAATATTCAAGAAAAAATCACATAACACATTTAGTGGTGAAATGAGTTAATGTTAACATAACGCACAAAACAGACAGATTGGGAGATGATGCGTTAACTATGCAAAAAAATAAAATAAAATTGGATGTAACAACGTTAACGTCAATTCCCAATGTAATATTGTAATATAGGCAAGGGGTATTGCTTGAAGTGTTATACATTAACGTTAACACCTTTTGTTGTCCAAATTTGTCTTGTTACATAAAGACAAAATGACAGACTTGTAAATATATGTTAACATAGAGGCCAAAATGAAGGACTTTTTTCTCTAAAATTTATAAGGTCTGAAAACTTAATTGTTCATGTGAGGGGGTCTAATTTCTCTATTGGGTCTTTATAGAGGACTAACAAATTAATTACCCTTAAATATATAACAACTTAAAGTTTGACTATAATTAATTTTTTCTGTCCCCTATTTTTCTGAATAATTTATTTTATATTTCTTGATGATGAAAAATAATTTTCAGTTAATTATTACTTATTTATATGATTTAATTACTTAAAATTATTTTTTTGGAATATTTTTCTGTTTGAAAATTTATCAGAAATTATGTTAGCTTAATAGAATAGGAGTGCAGTACTCATTCTCTCTTTAGCTTAAATTTTTTTAATGTGTACGTCTCTTTATATGTTCCATTTATATTAATTATGAATCCTTCAGAAAGACGCGCACATAGGCTTGTGCCAAATTATGTTCACACATAAAATTTGCAACCAAATTTTAGCTTGGGTTTTCCTTCTTTACTGGACTAGTTTTTGGAGGTTATGTATAGGCCATTTTAAATTGGAGTCTCTTTGTTTAGGTTTAATGTTTGAACATAGTTATGAAAACATCATTAAGGCACTAATCATCCGAGAATTGAAGTGACAAAGGTCCCTAATTATTGAAGAATTATAAAACTATCGCGTGAAATGAAAATGTGTCGTCTTAACCCTCGAAACGATGGAATTTGACTAAAATCATGCCCAACGCTGGGCATACTCTGGCGGTTTTGCTCTGGAGGCCGTTTCCACCAAAAAAAAAAGTGGTATTTTTGTCGGAAACGATCACAGTTGACTTTCTAGTCAAACCTGACCTTTTGAGCTTTTTGGGCCTTAGGGTTGTTACAACCCGTCCCGGACACCCATCATCTCGAGGCTGGCGTGACTACATGATGAGATCACCAAAAAATCCAAATAACCTAATAGAAATGACAATATACACCCACTGTATAATACATACATCTATTATGGGGGGCGCACCCGGCCCGAAGTTTTTCTAACTAAAAGTATTTATCCATGAACCTTCTTAGATTCGCCTTTGCCAGCTTCTCTCAATCGTCCACATGACTCCATCACATAGCTCTACCTAGTGTCAGTAGGGGACCGACTCTTAGCTGTTGTACCTGCGAGTGTACTGCCTTCTTAGTAAAACATTTTTTTTTTAAAATATTAATACGTTCTAAATATTTCCACAATTTAGTATGGATCAAGCACAAGTGTATAAGCAATGGCAATAAAGCGATATAGATAAGTTCCATCCAAATCCATCTAGCATAAAATCCTACCAATCATCATAATAAATAATATCAAATCAACCAATATATGTAAAACAGCACATCTCAAGCACCAATCTCAAACACGCACTTCCAACACACATACGCTGGCCAGCCCTAGTGATCGTTTTAACCTCACGATCGGGAGTTACAACGGTACCGTAACATTCATAGGAATGCCTTCCTACGAAATATCCACACCCCTTTTTAGGGAGAAATATAATCCACACCCCTTTCGGGGAGAACAGCCATGGCATCATCAAAATTAAATACAGTATCATCGAATCGCAACTCAATAAATATCGCCTACTCAACATCGTCAAATCACCACGTCTACCACTTTTCTCAAAACCAGTTTTTCAAATTCAAAAATCATATTTTATATCTTCTTTTAAAGAAAACGTTCGATTTTATCAAGACCAATTTTCCACCATTTATTATTATTTTATTATTATTATTTTTTTAAAACCAGGCATTTTTAGAAAAATAGATGTTTCCTATTCTCTTTTTAAAAACACCGTCTAATTTTCCCCAAATCCAGCGAAAATTCATTTTCAGCTTCTTTTTGAAAACTATCGAAATCCAGTTTATCAACTCATTCAAATCCTGCTTGATCCATATCATTTATGAATTCATACAGTTTAAATAATCACATATTTCATCATATATATACATAGAAAAATAGTTTGGCAAGAAGACAGTACACTCACCTCGATATCCGTTTTGCAAAATTGACACTGCCTGCACTTTATCTGGACGCCAGTGCCTGTGAACCTAATAGTGGCAGATTCTAAATTAATATCTTATCTAAAATATCCTAATCATGCAATACGGACCCTATATTCCGAATCGTTACTAATTTTATATACCACGTACTTAAAATTAATTAATCGTTACGAAATTATTATGATTTTAGGATTTGTAACACTAACTAAAATTTAATTTAACGAGAATTAATAATCAATTGAAGTTTCACCTGTTTCCAAAACGTTTGGCGACCATGAGATGGGTTTTTGATTTTCCTGGGGTGGTTTCTACAATTTTTTTTCTTTTCTTTTCTTTTTCTGCGCCTACTATTTCTGTTTCTGTTTCAGTTTTTGCGATCTCGACAGCCGACGCCGAAGACTCCCGCCGCTGACCAAAACCCTCCGCCAACCTTCACCATGGGCGATCCACACACACAGACCCGCAACGGCAGAGCAGAACACACACACACACACTCACGCACAATCTCTGTCTAAACACAACAATCCCATCGACGACAACCCATGACGATAACACGTCGCCGGAGTGAACGACCTCTCTGTCGAACGGACGGACATCACGCACACATATGACAACGGTTTGAACGATGGACAAAGCACACACACACACACACACACACACACACACACACAAACGCAGTTGACGACGAGCCGAACGTATTACCGAACACTTACCGAACGACCGACAACGATCACCCACCACCTATGCCGAACCACCTTCTCTCTCTCTCCTGAAATTTGACAACGGCACACCCACGAAGCTCTCCGTCGACCAAACACACCACCCTACACGATCGTCGACCACCAAAACACCCTGCCTCGCCGGTGATCACTTTTCAGACCCGAACTCCGGCCTGCTCTCTCTCTCTCTAGATTTTTTTCTCTGATTTTCAGATTTTGGATTTAGAATTCTTGATCATGAGATTTTTTGATCATTACCGATGCATGGAATTAGTGGATTCAAATTGCCTAGGCGTGCCACGTCCCTTCTCTTATCTGATCCCTTGCCGGCCAGCTACTTCCTCCGACCCTGGTTTATAGGTGTGTATATATATGATTAAAAAAAAAAATCATTAATTGCTCTTTCCTCCCCCCAATTTCCTTTAAACCTGGATTTTAATCTTTTTCAACTTTTAAAAGTTTCTAAGATTTTCAATTTCACCCCCTGAAAGTTTCATTTAAATGTGAAATGTCAATTTACCTCCCTAAATTGGGATTTACTGTTTCTATATTTTCAATTTGACCCCTAGACTTTCTATTTGAATTTTTAATTGTCCTAGTTTCACCCCGAATTTTCACAATTACTCTAAAATACCACTGAAATGACGTACATGCTACGATTGAGGTCTTACAAGGGTGCTCTCTTTGGGCCATTACCGTGATAATTATAAGGGTGGAGGTGGAGGAGATGATTTTCTCTGATTCTCTTATTCTTACTGTCTTCTTTGCCATTGACGGTCAAAACCGGCAATTCTTTATTGAATGTACTTCGATTTTGGCTTCGCTTCCCATCACGGCGTCGGAGATTGTGTTCCTAAGGCAGAGAAGAAGGAGGGTCTGCAACCTGCCATAGTTTCGAAGGTGACGCGACACAAGGGATGCGAAGATAGGGTTTTGATTTGTTCCTGAAATTTGGCCTTAAAACTATGAAGGTTTTGACACTTTGTATCCCGAAAATTTAATTAGAATCTCACTTGGTCCAACTAGTTTCAATTTAAACATATAAGATGACTTTTTAACTTTATATGTTTTTTTTTTTTTCTGAAGTGTAATGAACTGAAACTAGTAAGAAGGGTTAATTACACAATTAATCCCTAAAGTTTAGAGATTGTATAAATTTAATTTTTCTTATACATATTACGAATGATATGCAATTTAGTGTAGATTAAGGATTTTACACTAATTATAGCACGATATTAAATTTATCTTAGATTTTTTTTTTTTTTTTTTTTTTTTTTTTATATGGTGATTGACACTTCAATGTGTAGATTTTATTAGAAATTGCAATTAGTAGTGGAGAGAAGGTTTGGTGGTCCTTTGGAATTAGAGTGAGTGGGTAGTCGATTGCAGTTACTTAAATTAAGCAGACCGTGCCTAGTAGAGTTGATGGGTTTGCGGAAGCACATAAATCTCGTTGCCTACTGGAAAAATAAATCCCTATAAATTATGTACTCAATTTCTATCACGTGAGATGAATATTTTGAATTTTGGCTCATGCGAGAGTATTGTGGTAGAAATTGATTTTCGTCTACTGATCCCCACAAACCTCTTAGTTTACATCCCTCTCTGCAGAGACTAGACTATTGTTTCTAAACAATAGCATTAATAACAATGAAAAAGAAGATGAACCAATAAGAAAACATTAATGGTGAACTTTTTCTGACGAGGGGTCAAATCGATGTGTGAAACTAGTATTCATGTATTTGCGTAAGGTTGCACAATTTTATAGAAACAAAAACTCCATTTTATGTAATTAAAGTTTTCAACATTCCATTAAAATAAGATTTATACAATTCTCTATCCCTAACATTTTCATCAACACATATAAGGTTTTGATCATTGTATGGGTAATATTAACCAGTGTCTTGACAGTATTTATTGTTTTAATGAGTTGAAGTACATAAATGTTAATTTTAATAAAATCATTTGATATCGTATGTGTTGTTGAAAGGGTAAAGTAAGGTAAATGAATTTTAACATATTTAATTAGACACATTAATGTTGGGTTTTCTGAAAATCGTTCACAGTGGTTTGTGAAGTTCACCTTGCGTGTGAGGGGGCGTGTCGAATCCTCCACATTATTCATGTATTTGATGGTCAGGAATCCTAAAGTGATTCGATTCCTTATCTTTTCATTTGTTGTTTTTGTGAAATATTTACATGATGAGTGACATGATTGAAATAATTATATCTGTAGACACTGTATTTTTTACCGCCTCGCAAAAATATTATACTTTATTTTATAGTTAACTTTATTTTATTTCACTATGTTTTATTTTTATTTTATTTCAGAAAATACACAAAAAGGGAAAAAAATAGTGTTTCTCATTTGAAGATTTGGATCAAAACACAATTTTTGGAAGTGAAGTGTGCAAGGGAAAATCAAACGGATAAAAGTCGCGATTTTCAGTACTAGAATGAAGACCACTGTTCACTCTTTTAGACATAACTAAATTCGCGGTTTGAATTTGGAGACGAAACAAGTTGCATATGAAACTAAACTCTCTAACCTTTCTAACGACTGGTCACAGAGCTAAATCAGAGTTCGTATGAGAAAGATACATCCGTTTGAAGTTGCTACTCCTGTGCAGTTTCGCATTGTGCGCGGATCAGCGGGCCTGACCATTTTCAACCTATTTTGCAGCCCGTTTTTGGCCCAAATCCAATCTAAATTAGGCCCATTCTATTTTCAATCCATTTCCAGCCCATTTTCAATCCGTTTGGGCCAAAATCACAATCCATTTCAGCTCATCTCCTCATTTTAATTTGATCAGCCCATTTCCACCAAAATCACTATTCATCTATCACTCTTGCACGATTTTTCTTCATTTGCCAACATTTTTTACCCTTATTTTATGGTGATTGAATGGTTCTTATCTCCTAAATCATTCATGGATCTCTTGAGTTATAAATACAACATCAAAGAGACCAAAAAGAGAAGGAGGAAGAGAAATTTTGGGAAAACAATTTTAGGCAACAATTTTGGGAGAAAAGTAAAGAAATTCTTGATTTTTTTTTTTTAGAGAAGTCTTGAAGAAAAATAATATTTTTTTTTTTTTTTTTTTAAGAATAAGAGAAATGAAGAAGAAGAAAAAAATCTCTAAGTTAAGGTTATAAACTTTCATCTTTTGTAAATCTTACTTTTATTTTTTTTATAAATCGTTATTATACTAAATTTTGGTTTTATAAATTAGATTTTTTTTTTAATATTTTTTTGAGTAGATAAAACGAGGTGGAAATATCTCTGTCTTCCATTAGAGTGATTTAGGTTTAGAAAGGAGATCACTCCCCTCGACATATAAATTGACCTAACTTAAGTGTGTGTATATATATATGTGTGTGTGTGTGTGTGCGCGTGTGTGTGTGTTTCATTAACTTGTGTTAAATATAATGTGCTAACAATACGAGGTGAAAAACTCCCGACCTTCCATTGGAGCGGTTTAAGTTTAGAAAGGAAATTACTCCCCTCGATACATGTGAGTGTGCGTGTGCGTGTGCGTATGTTTCTTTAACTTGTGTTAAATATAATGTGCTAACAATACGAGGTTGAAAACTCCTGACCTTTCATTGGAGCGGTTTAGGTTTAGAAAGGAAATTACTACCCTCGATGCGTGTGAGTGTGTGTGCATGTGTTTCTTTATCTTGTGTTAAATATAATGTGCTAACAAGACGAGGTAGAAAACTCTCGGCCTTCCATTGGAGTGATTTAAATTTAGAAGGGAGATTACTCCCCTCAATGTGTGTGAGTGTGAGTGTGAGCATATGGGTGTGTGTTTATTTTTTATTTACTTATTTATTTATTTTTGTTAAATTTAATGGATGGTTAAAAAGTGGAGAAAATTTTTCCGCCTTCTGATTGAAATGTTTGGAATGAGTATTCCCCTTCCTCAATATATAAATTCATTACATACGTTAAAAAATAAAATATAAAAACAATAAATAAATAAATATATATATATATATATATATATATATATATATATATATATATATATATATATATATATATTAGTAGAATTTCAAAATAAAATAAAAACATTCAGACTTAAATGTTAATTGGGTTTAATTGGATAAGTTACTGTCTTTGGACGGACATCTTGGGGTGCCTAACACCTTCCCCGAGTGTAACTGACTCCCGAACCCTTTAAAATGAATCTCTGGTAGGACCATATTATTTTTGGAGTCAAAATCTTACTTAAGCCATTTTTTTTAATTGTTTTCAAAATGAAAAATCCTGTGACCTAACATACCATTTAAACTCAATGCTAGGTGGCGACTCTTTTTTCTAAAACTGGCTTAAATATTTTTATGAGAAAATCGACACTTTTAAAAAAATCCTTCTCATTTTACATTAGATTTGTATATTTATTTTAATTTAATTAGAAAATCGGGCCGCGTCGATATCCTTATTTTGTTTTGGTAACCTGATAGAAGCTGAATTTAATAAAGCACTGTTGAGAAGTGGTCGTAGATAATAAGATGTATGATATGTATTTAAAATTTTTAGTGGTTTAAGTATGATGTTAATAACTAATTTGATTATCACGAAAATGAGATCTTTTATTTGTCGAATTTGGTCTATGTTTGGGGCAATATATTTGCGTTTTGGAATGGAAAAAAAAGTACTGAGTTATTTTTGTACAATTTCGCATGGATTTCTTCTTATATTGTCTGGACCTTAAAGTGTTTAATGGGCCATACATATATTCTGATGGGTCTGTTGGGCCATTATTTATTTATTAATTAATAAGTTTAATGGAATTACTAATATGGATAAATCATTCATGAACATATGAGAATGCCTTGAATCGGAAACACTATCACTGCGACTAGAATATCTTAGTAGGGATCCAGGTTTAGGCTCATTATATAAATATTGATTTTGTGTTTGGACCTATGTAATATCTCAGTCAACTGAAATTTCTTAATTACAATTTTCAGCCTTTGAAATTCATATTAAGGAGCCCATAAAAACATTAATTATGATTACTTATAGTTTTTCAATTTTCAAACCCTTAATTTTTTATTCTATATAGAGACTAATTTAATAATTAGTTTCAGAATGTAGTAAAATTGTTATTTAAATTTTTACAACTATAATTGATCGTTGATCACTGAAAGTACATTTTATAATGTACTTTATCTTATTTTGATCATATGCATATATGTCGCTAATATGCACTGTTGTGGCTAGGCAATATTATTTAATTTTCCTAATTTAGAACAGTTGCTTATGAATTGTTAAGATTATTTTACCAAAGCAATTTAACCAATATAGTTTGCAAGTTTTTGAGTTCCTATTTTGTTGATGGAAAATTTTTAGATTAATTTGAACATTTACTTGCCCAAAGGGGTTATTGTGCAGATTAATTTAATTGTTGGATAATATAGTTTAATTTTTCCAATTTGGAATGGTTACTTGTGAATTGTTGAGGTTATTTTACCAAAGTGATTTAACCAACATAGTTTACAAGTTTTCGAGTTCCTATTTTGCTGATGGAAATTTTTTAGATTAATTTGTATATTTACCTGCCCAAATGAGGTTATTGTATAGATTAATTTAATTGTTGGACAATATAGTTTAATTTTTCTAATTTGTAATGGTTGTTTGTGAATTGTTGAGGTTATTTTACCAAAATGATTTAACTAACATAGTTTGCAAATTTTCGAATTTCTATTTTATTGATGAAATTTTTTTAGATTAATTTGTGAATTCATCAGTTTAAAAGGGATTATTGTGCAGATTAATTTAATTGTTGGATAACATAGTTTAATTTTCTTAATTTGGAACGGTTGCTTGTGAATTGTTGAAGTTATTTTACCAAAGTGATTTAATCAATATATTTTGCAAGTTTTCGAGTTTCTATTTTGTTGATGGAAATTTTTTAAATTAATTTGTACATTCACCTGTCCAAAGGGGGTTATTGTGCAGATTAATTTAATTATTGGGCAATATAATTTAATTTTCTCAATTTGGAATGGTTACTTGTGAATTGTTAAGATTATTTTACTAAAGTGATTTAACCAATATAGTTTGTAAGTTTTTGGATTCCTATTTTGTTGATGAATTTTTTTTAGATTAATTTGTATATTCACCTGCTTAAAGGGGGTTATTGTGCAAATTAATTTAATTACATAAGGATATTATGTGAGATAAATAATTTGATAAATTTGTTTGCCCAAATGGAATGAATTTTGAAAAGTTATTTATTTCATTATGTTTTGAGGGAGATATATGGATTTGAAGGTCAATTTGCCCAAAGATGATGGATTTTTAAATCTGTAAATTTTTCTTATTTTGTTGATCGTTATGATTAAAAAACAATCGTTTATTGTAGACTCTACCCAAATGGTAGTTTATAATAACACAATTGATTGTTATATTGTATTGCATATGCTTAATTAAGTATTTTGCCTATTGCCCATACTTGATCTAATTGTAATTTTTTGTGAAAGCAATTTTTTGTTGTTATGAACAACAATAACTCCATAATAAAATTCTAAATTGATTCCTTGATTTAATAAGAGTCTATGTAATGTTTTCATTTTGATAATTGTGTCGTGTAAGTATTGATCACTATTGTAATAAATGTTTTCTTATTTTGTTGATCTTCATGCTTAAAGAATAATTGTTTATTGTAGACTCTATCCAAATGAGAGTTTATGATGATGTAATTGATTTTTATATTATGTTGCTTATACTTATTTGAGCATTTTGATTCTCTGGTTTAGTAGGAGTTTTTATATTTTTCTTTAATTTTGTGATATATTGTGACCACTATTATTGTGCGTTTTGCAAAATTGAAATGATGATCATCATTATTGCATATTAAATTGTTGCATATCATGTTATTTGAATTGATTATACTAAACCAAAATTTAAGACCCATAGCGTTCAAGATACATATTGTGAATATGAATGTCAATGAGTCTTTTGATTCTCTGGTTTAGTGGGAGATTTTGTATTTCCCTTTATTTCGATGATTACGTTGTAACCACTATTGTTATGTGTTTTGTAAAATTAAAATCTATTTGATGATCATCATTATTGCGTATTATATTGTTGCATATCATATTATTTGAATTGATTATACAATATGGTATCTTAAGATATTGTGTCTTAACAATTACAATTGTATACTTTTGATTGTCACAAATAACTTTTTTGAGATCTTATGATATATTGTTAGTGACAGATGACTCGTTAAAGTTAAGCAATTTTATTTTATTGAGAAATTACAGCAGTTTCATTTTGTTGAGAAATTGCAATTAACAATTTCATATTATTGAGAAATTGTTGCAATTTTATTTTATTTTATTTTATTGAGAAATTACAATTAACAATTACATTTTGTTGAGAAATTGTAATTACAATTTCATATTGTTGAGAAATTGTAATGATGATCGATGCGAACAATGCATATTGATAATAATTACATGTTGGCATTGATTTCTTACTACACTACTAGGCTTACGATCCATGTCGATATGGTTATAAGTATTTGTGAGTATGAAAGTCTTATATTTGTTGAGATTAACATATAGACTATCATAATCTAATATTAAGATCATGTTGGACCAGATAAGTTTATTAAGATACTACTTATAAATTATCATTTTTTTAAACAAAAGGTGTGGCCACAGCAAAACTAATTTTTTTTTTTTTTTTTTTTTGTTATTAGCCTGACAGTCTTATTTTTAAAATTAAATTTATTCAATTAATGTAATCCAAGTGGGGGAATGTTGGAATATTTTTTATGGGTTAACATTAATTGAATTAATTATTTTACAAAAATGATTAATGGATAGTCTATTATTTAAGCAACCCAAATAATCGGTGATCATATTTTAATTTGGATTGTGACGTCTTTTATGTAGAAGCCTAGATAAGTAGCAAGTGTAGGTTTTGGATTTCGTTGAAGCCCGTTATGGGAGGGTCCAACAAGAAACCCAAATATAAATAACTAGGTCCCCTTCCTGGTCTAGATTAAGAGGTTTCTTCCCATTGAGAGCTGTCACCACGAAATCTAGATCATAGGGAGAAAGCCTAAGTTTGTAATCCGTTGCGACAGATTCAATCTCATGCGATGGCCGAGATAGGTACGCTTTCGATTACCGTTTTTTATTGTTGTCTCCTAATAATCATGTATGCTTTAAATTATAGTTTAATTTCATTTTATTGTGATTCTGAGAAATAATCAACATATTCGAGAATGCTTTGTTAATTTGTTAGAGATATAAAACAATAAAGATTTAAAATATTTTTTTGACCTCAACCGTAGGACATGAAATTTAATTCAATTGCCAAAAATGGTTAAAATATAAAATATGTCATAACAGATTTTTAACATAATTTTTTAGAATAGAATAAAAATATAATTAAAAAAATAACTCAATGCACGAGACTCTCACCATTGCAGTGTTTGGGGAGGGTCAGATGTACGTAGCCTTATCACTATATACAGAAAGATTGTTTCAATTTTTATAAAAAATTAAAAATAATAATCAAAGGCCATCTTAATCTCTTTGTATGTTTCTTGGGTCCCATGTCTCTAAAGAACAATTTAATATAACATGACAAGACATATTCTCTTTCCCTCCCACCCCTCCCCTCCCCCCCTAATTATAAGATTTGAGAAGGGTCAGATGTATGCAAACTTTTCTTGGCAAACTTTTCTTGGGACCATGTCTCCCCATCCCCACCTCCACCCCCACCCCCACCCCCACCCCCACAAATAAAAGCCCATGTCTCTAAATAACAGTTTAATATGTTACTGAAATTATAAATAAAGAGGTGTATTTTTAAAATTTAGGATCTCTCTCTATATATAATATAGAGAGAGGAGAAAAAGGAGAGTGAAAGGACGTCGCCCCAAGAAGAAAGGGCGCCAGAAGGGAGAGGAGTAGAGAGATGATTGAAATGAAAAAAGAAAAAAATATTTGAGACCCTTAAAATTTGAATAATTTTTAAATAGATCCCATTAAATTCGTTAAAGGAAAATAACAAAATTATCTTTAATTTTAAAATAAAATGATGAAATTACTTTTATTTATGTTAGATTTTGAACTGGTGCACTTAAATTTTCAGCACAAGGGTGTAAATAAAATTACTATAGAGTGCAAAGTGCAATTTATTCTAACCATAGGAGTACAAAATGTAATTAACCCCATACTCCCTTACTTTTACAAAATAAATATAAAAAGTGGTAAGACTTTTTCGCAAGTGAAATATGCAAATAGTTACCCATCCATGAGTATTTTTGGCTATATATATATATAAGTTTACCAAAAATGAAATTGCACCATAATTATATGAGGGGTAAATGGCATTTTGTCCTCCTATAATTTAATTTAACTGAATTGCTCTTTATACTCATGTGCAGTGCTGACATTTTCTGTTAAAATTAAAGAGTAACTTCATAAAATAAACATGTATGCATCATTTAATATTAATTGACATTTATACTTTTGATCAGGCCAAATCAGATAATATATGGATGCCTCCCCTTTTTCTCTTTTATTTATTCTTCAGAGTTGGGTATAAGGATAAATTTTTGTGAAATTCCATTAATCATTTAATCGTTGAATTTAAGTTCAAATCACAGGGGTAGGCGACGAAGAAAATGCAATAAAGGCGTGAAGTACAATTTGATCAAACACAGAGCCAGTGTAATTAACATCTCATATATTTATTTATTTATTTATTTTTGTGCTCGTGTGTGTCGATTTGCTTTTATTAAAAAATAAATAAATAATAAATAGAAGTTTGTCGCTTGAAGGGAGCATAACATCATTAATCCATCACATATTTGTTGAAGGAAAAAAATAATAATTAAAAATACATTTATTATTTTTAAAAATAACATATTTTACAAATGTTCACTTGGTGAGGAAGTTTCTAAGCCATTTAGCTGAGAGTTTTGGATATCTATTACACTCATTCTCATAGTCTACGTAGTATAATCCAAAACGGACACTGTAAGCTGCGTCCCATTCGAAATTGTCTAATATTGACCATGCGAAATACCCCGCCACATTAACACCATACCTTCACAAATGTCAATCAAAAAAGAAAAAATAAGAATTAATACAAAAATAATAATCTAGGATTAATGACACTTGACCCCCTGTAGTTTGACCAAATTTTACTTTATACCCATATAGTATTTTCGTAAACATTTAACCTCATGTGGTTCAGAGCAAAATGCGGCAATTTATATTTTTTATTAAAGTTAATAGTCAAATTTCAAAAAAGTCAAAATTATAAATTATTTAATATTAATTTTCATTTATACCACTAGGTTGGGTCGGATATGATAATATCCGTTTGTTATTTTCTTTTTCATTTCCTTTATTTTCCTAATTGCATCGGGTTGAGTATTAGGATAAATTTCATATTTCATAAAATTGTATTAATTATTAGTTTGAACTACAGGGGAATAAGTGCTTACGAAAACACCGCAAAAGTGTAAAGTGCAATTTGGTCAAACTAAATAGGGGTAAAGAGCCATTAACCCAAAAATAAATAATCTATTATTTTTTATAAAAAAAATTTAAAAGTAGAAACTTACTCGATAGCCCGGTGAAGGGAAGAAAGATGATGATAGTAATATTGTACTCTAAAATTGTCGACGAGGGCGTCTTTACGCGATAATGTGGCATTGTTTACCTCATCCACCCCTGAAAAAATGAAAATAATAATATATATTTATATCCTTTTTCAAGTTTTATGAATTACAAATTTTCGAAATTATCGAATACTTGCCATTTTCTGTGATGTAAATGAGTGGATTATTATAATATTTCTTTACGTAGCGTAATAATTCAAAAAAGCCTTTAGGATAAACATGGAGCCAAGCTGATCCAGCCTGCAAAATATTTCATTTTAAGATTATTGAGTTGGTAAATAAAAACACGATATAATGTAATAAAAATTTATATGTAAATTTGTACCTGTGCACCAATAAGGACCCCATTTCTGCTAACTGTCATTAAAATAAATAATTAAATTTAGTGCATTTCCGTGGCAAGTCTTTTATTTTACTCTTAATTTAAAAAAGTTTTATATGTAATTACAACTTGTATTTTAGTCCCACGCATTAAAAATAGTTGAAAGTCCCAATACACGCGTTGCAGTCTCGCAGTTATATGATCTTGTGTGTCAAATATTTATTACATGTAATAAATATTACACAAGTACATGTAACTTGTAACTAATATTACATAGGTATGTGTAACTAATATTACACAGATGTGAGCACATACGGGACTAATACGCAAGCAAAAATTAATTTAAGGGACTAAATCAAATCTTATATTTTAAATGGGAGTAATAACATATTACACTCGCTATTTGGGACTAATCACCAATTAGCCCTTAAATTTAATAATTTAGGGTTAAATGTCATTTAGGCCGAATTGCACTTTATTCCCTTGTAGTATTTTAGAAACCACTTACCCTCCTATGATTCAAATGTTATATTTTTCGTTCACATCAATGATCAAACAATCAAAAGGCCAAATTAATAAATTATTTATTATTAACTAACATTTATATCCCAGTTCGAGTCAGATTATATTCGTTTGACCATTTTTTTTTGTCGGGTCAAGTCAAGTATAAATGTAAATTTGTCATTTTACAAAATTCTGTTAATAATATAATCGTTGTACCTAAGTTTGAATCACATAGGGTTAAGTGATGACGAAAACTATAAAGGTATAAAGTGCAATACGATCAAATCACAGGAAGTTAATTGGCATTAACCCAGAATATTTCACCCTTACAAACTGAACATATCCTTACTATACAATCCCCTCGATATATATGTGTGTGTACCTGTAAGATTAGCTTGAGAATCAGTTGAGTAGCTTATGTTAACGTTGTTGACGGAGGGAACATTGGCGGCATACAGAGCTGTATAATAGTTTAAACCCAAAAAATCATATGATCCTTTTAACATGCGAGATTGTTTTTTTGTGAATTCCGGCAGTCTTTTTCCGAGAAGAACACGCATGGTAGACGGGTAGTACCCCCTTGTAATTGGTTCCATAAACCTAATAATTCATGCATATCAAAATAAAAGAAAAATAAATAACAAATTTTGCTCTGAGAACTCATGAAATGCCCATGGCTATATGTAAAATTTAAGAGAGTTTGAAACTTTGCACCCCTAAAGTTTGACCATTATTTCATTTTGATCCCTATAGTTTCAATATTTGAATATTACAACCAGGAATTTCGTAATGGTTCTACTTTAGTACAAATCAATAGCTCCATTAGAATTTTGGATAACAAACCGTCGTTTGCTGTGTATCCAACTGTTTTTAAGAGGATTTCAAGGAAATTTCCATCTTATTTTTGTCCTACACAAATTTTATATTAAAAAACTTGTATCATATCTATATTTTTGACTTATGAGTATTTGGACAGGAGGAAGAATTGGAGGGGCGGAAGTTGGAAGATGGTAGAAATGTTCATAAAGTCTCTTAAAACAGTAAAATTATAATGGGGATAAGATTTTTTACTGTTCAAATTGAAACCATAGAGATCAAAGTGAGATTTTGGTCAAACTTCATGGGCATAAAGTGTCAAAATCCCAAAATTTAATCAACAAGGTAGAAATTTTGGAAAAACAAAAGGCTAATGCTATTGATATTCCTTAGTGAATTTGGAGTTCAACTGGATGGATGTTTGTGGAGTGCCAATAACCACGTCTAAATAGAAATATGGCTTATATACACTTGGCATCCGGTTTTGAATTTTTATTTACACTTACATCCCTGTAAAAGATGTAAAATAATATTTTGATAGAAATTGAAGCACAAAATACACATACCAACAAAATCAGCCATCAAATTTGTTTTAATTGAGAGAAAAAATTAAAAAAGATTGGAATATTTAAAAATAAATGTGAGAGTTCAAGGATAAAATTGTAAAAATAGATAGTTTAAATACCGAAGTCAAAATTATAGTTTGGTGAAGGGGTCAAAGGTGTAATTTATCATATAATACTCACCATCCAAACATGAAATCTATAGCCCGTCGTTGGGCGTGACGGTCAAGCTCTGAATTTGAGTAAGGCAAAACCCAATGTGATACAAGTGTAATTCCAATTTTGCCCTTTTGCGATTTCTGAAATACCAAAGTTCAAATTAGAAAAAAAAAAAATCTTTTAAATGTCAAATCCAAATCAACATTTTTTTTACGGTCAATTCACGCGTAACTCGACTAATCACTTTTCCCAGTGATCTTAAGGATGTACACCTCAACATCGGTTTGATATATTCAAAATTAAAGTCAAAATTTAATTTCTAAAGTATTTCCCTGGAGAGTAGAACCTTAACTGACATGGTATGGGGACACCTTTTCTTGCCAATCCTAAACCCTAAATTCTAAACACCTAATGTAAAGCAATTCTAGTGTTCACCAGTTGAGATATGAACCTGATATTTTTGCTTATATAATTTGACAGCAACTGCATGGGCAAGAAGTTGATGATGGGCAGCCAAATATGGCTCTGTACCAGAGTTCCCACGGGTACAGTTTGGGTTGACCCAAGAAGAACATCTGCCTGGGGCTAGGTTGCCGTTGGCATAACCAGCCGAACTGAAGGTCCACGGTTCATTAAGCGTGATCCAATGCTTTACCCGATCTCCAAATCTCTTGAAGCAAAGCTTTGAGTAATCACGAAAATCATCCCTATAAATTTATTTTCATCAAATATATGGGGTAGATTATGTAGTTATCCAAAGAAAAACCTAGATTAAATTAGGGGTTAATTGTCTTTTACCCTCCAGCACTTTGATCTTATTTTTATTTTCTTTCCTCTATTTTAGAAACCTACATTTAATCCCTTTTACTTAGAGTAAATTGAAAAACAAACTTATTTTATTGAACTTACGAAAATATTAGTGATTTGCCATGTCTCAAGACATTATATCGACATTCAAATTTATAAGTGCAAAAAATAATAAATAATAAATAATTGACTAATAAAGTAAATATATGAAACTTAAAGGGTACAAAATATAATTCAAACCAACCACTTTGAAAGTGAAGGTGTGAAATTTTAAGACGGGAATTTCCTCCCAAAAGCTTTCTTAATCCAATTTCATCCATCATTTTTCTTCAAATCAATCTCATCCTTAACGAAAATACATATTAAAAAGTCGTTCTCATTTATTAATAGATGCTAAAAAATCGATGAAATTATATTTGTCAAGTAAATTTTACATGAAGTGGACAAAACTGCTCTTTATTCTAGTATTTATTTTATTTTTTATTCATAAAAAATAAATATAAAAATAGAAATAGAGTGAGAGATGAAGACGGCTAGAGGGAGAAAATATTAGTTTCTCTCTTTTTTTTGTTAATATTTGAATTATAAAATGTGGGGTTCTCCATTAAGTCAAAAGTATAAGGAGGTGATGTACATGCTTTTAAAATAAAAGGTTTAAAATAAAATAATATCAAAATATAAGAGGGAAAAAAATATTAACCCTAAATTAACCTAATTGGAGAATGATAACTTACACTATCTTTGGGCTTAAGAAGCCCATGTAGTCTTCTTCTAAAGCTTGTGGAAGATCCCAATGGAATAATGTTACATAGGGTGTTAGACCTATTTATGAACATATTAAAAAAACATAACATTATTTTAATTAAAAATATAAAAAGAATTATATATACATAATTAATTGTATCTAAATTGGAGGGTGAAATAAATTTAATTAAGAGTTATTTGACCGAATTGCACTTTAAATTTTTGTGTTATTTTCGTACAAAGTGTAACGGTTATATTTTTCGTTAAAATTAACTATCAAACCTTTAAAAGTCAAAATTAATAGATTCTTTAATATTAATTGATATTTATACTCCGGATTGAATCCGATAATATTAATTTGTCCCTTTTTTTTTCTTTTCTTTTTTTGCCTTGGATGGGTTGGATATATGTGTAAATTTGTCATTTTGTAAAATTTTGTTAATTATTTAGGGGTTAATTTCACTTTGCACCCTTATAGTTAGACCGAATTGCACTTTGTATTCTTGTATTATATTTGTCACCACTTACACCCTCTGTACGTATAAGATTTAAGTGTAACGGTTAAGTATTCCGTTAACTTTAACGTCAAAGGGTGAAAGTCAAAGAAAATATGTTAGTTAATGTAAATGATATTTATACCCTTCAAATTTTTTAATAGAGATTATTTTTATACTATTAAAAAATATAGGAGACCATTGTATATTTTTTTTATGTTTGAATCTTCTTCCTCTTGCTTGGATGACCACTACATCTTCTTTTTCCATGGCCACAGGGATACAAAGTATAATTCGATCTAACCATATGGGTACAAAGTGTAATTAACCCATTATTTAAGCGTTGCACTTAAGTAATCACATGGAGTAAGTACTCACGAAAATGCCATGGGGATATGTAAAGTGCAATTCAGTCTAATTATAGGAGAATAAAGTGCAATTAACCCTTCAAATAATAAATTACCGTTAGCAAGGCACTCGTCGATGAGGTTGTTGTAGTACTTAATTCCTTCCTCATTCACGCCTCCACTTAGTTTTCCACCTGCAAAACAACAAAAATATATCAACGAAATAACTTTGTAACCCCAAGACTAGTAACCTCCCTGGACCAGTTTATGTGCACTTCGACTAATCACCTCCAAAGGCGATCTTAAGGGCGTACTCTCTCACATTAGCCTAGTGCATTCAGAATTAAATTAAAAATTTTATTTCTAAGTATTCTCTAGGAAAGTCGAAATCTGATTGACAAAAAAAAAAAAAAAAAAAAAAAAAAAAAAAAAAAAAAAGAAGGAACACCTTCTCTTACCAACCAAACTAACACCTCTTAGGTAGGACGTCATTTTTCATGTATAATAAAATGGAAACCAACATGTAGAATGGCATATAACTTACGTGGTAAAATTCTGCTCCATGAGATTGAGAATCGGTATGCATTTAGGCCCATGTTCTTCATTATACGTATATCTTCCTGTAAAATCATTAAACGTGCATTTATCAATCAAATTACTATATATATATATATATATGTGTGTGTGTGTGTGTGCGCGTGTAGAGAGAGAGCAGGTTGTTCATACCTTGTAACGATAGTAAGAATTATCTGCAACATCTCCATTACTACGATTATTTATTCTCTCTGCAATTTCATTGAAAATTGATTCAAAACGTAACATATATGGTTGAGAGAGAGAGAAATAGATTTAACATGCATTTTTTTATACAAACAGTTTTGAACACTAGACCTCCCACTAAAGAGGCATATTAAATAGCCGTTAGGCTCCAAACCTTGCATTTTCAACGTGCATTAGGTATAGTTCTACCCTTTTTTTTTTTTTTTTTTTTTATATATATATATGGCTGTTATGATCATCTTAATTATTGGGTTGTAATAAAGATTAATTACGTGAGTTTTGTATAAAAATAAAATATAAATAACACACACAGATATATATATATATATATATATATATATATATATATATAATTTGAAAATTGTGGTTCATCAAAGAGAAAAGAGAGACCTGGAAATGTATGGGTGAAATGATCCCATATACTTGGTCCTTTGCCACTTATATTCCATGCACCTTCAATCTGGAAAAAAAAACATAATTATGACTTAAGTTAACATTTTTATTTTTTATTTTTATTTTAATTTTTTTAGCTTGTTAAATCTTGTCCAATGAACTAAACACATGATTTTGTCTAGGGATATTATCTAAATCGACCTGATACAAAGGTATAAATGTCAATATGAAATAATTTATTAATTAACTTTTTAATGTTTGACTGTTAACTTTAACAAAAAATATAACCACCACTCTTTATATAGTCTAAATCACAGGAGATTATGTACTGACGAAAATATCAAAAATGTGTAAAATACAATTCGGTCAAATCACAGAAGAACAAAGCGTCATTAACCGACGAAAGAAATATAATATGACAGTCAATTAACCTGATAAGCAGAAGTTGCAGCTCCAAATACAAAATCTTCATGAAAACTGCTACGGTTTAGTGTATTTAAACCATAACTGGTAGATACAGGTTCGGCGTTAGGGTTAATAGAAACCCTAGCATAACTTCGGAAAGCTTCACCCCTGTCTGAAAAAACAGCTAAACCTAATAGAAGAAAATGGACATATATCGCCATTGCTGATCTTAAGGAAGCAATTTCCATTGATTTATAAATCAAATTATATGCACAATTATCAGATTTTATAATCCAAGAAAACAAATTCTTGGATTATGTTTTTTTGGGATTTTTTTTTTCCTTGGAGAAAGAAACTGTGAATCTGATAGATATTTATACATGATTTTTTTTTTATCATTATTATCTAAAATTAGTAACGAATATTTTTTTCAACGAAAAATGCGTATTCGATAATTTGTTTATTGGATAAGAATAATTTGGATTTAATATATTTTTGGGCATGATTTTGTCTATTTTAAGGACTTTATATTTGTGTTTTTTCAAATATGAAAATAATTTGTTATAGAGTGCCAAGAATAATTGTGGTAAATTACTTGCTTAAATTTGAATAATTCATGGCCAAGAAAATAGCATTGGAGTTCAATCTTGGTTAAGGGTTTCCACTGTTAATATATAGTACATGATATGATATGATATAGATTTGTGTACAATATTCAAGAATACTTTGTTAATTTGTTAGCCATATAAAATAATAAAGATTTAAAATATTTTTTAACCTCAACCGTTGGACATAAAATTTAATTCAATTTCCAAAAATGATTAAAATATAAAATATGTCATAATAGATTTTTAAAATAATTTTTTAGAATCTATTATATAAAACATGACAGTTTTTGCTAACTATGACAAACTTATGACTAAGACAAAAAAAATATGATTAGGACAAACAAATTTGCTGACTAAGACAAACAAATGTTGTCTATAACATTTTGGCAATATTAGTTAAGGACCATGAAAAAAAATTGAGTTTCCCGAAAAGGAAATAAGGTTAAATATATTTTGACATTTTGGCTTTAAAGGAAATATTTTTTAAACATTCCCTAAACATTCAATTTTATTTTTTGTCCTATTTTACCATAATTGCTTTAATTATTTTTTTTTTCCTATTTTACCATAATTGTTTTAATTACTCTTAATTATCATTTTGGCAAAAATCACCCCAATTGCTCTTAATTATCAATTTCTTTCTTATTTTACCATTGATGAGGGTATTTTTGGGCACCTCTAAGTCAGCACTTAGGACCCAACCACGTGTCAACCCTCGCAATGACAATGACGCATTCTGGAATCCACAACGCCAGGCTGGAGCATACACCGACAATAGCTCTTCCCAAAAATCTCATTTGCACCCAGCGAGGAGCGAGGAGTCCAGCAAGGACGTGCCGCTCTGAGCTTTGCGCCGTGCCCTCGGCGATCAGTTTTAGGGACTCAGTCGTTCACCTCGACCGACTCCCATTTTCATCTTATTTCTTCTCTATGACTCCATGGATCTCTGCTCTCCTCCACCAGCTCACTACCGCAAGCCTGACAAAGGCCCGCAGGCTTCGCCAAATGGGCCCAAAAGCCCAAGCCCAACGATTATCTCTTAAATGCCCTGGATTATCGGCTAAACACAGGGTTTCGACTAATTAATTGTGTTTAGGCCCGACTAATCATCTTCAACGCCTATATATATCAGGGGCTATGTAAGCCCGAGGTACGCTGGAATACACTTACATTATGTGCGACTTCATTTGTTTACGTGCCATATTCTGTACATTTTCTCTCTGAGCACTGATTACCACGCCGGATGAGCTTTATCGGGACAAACCCCGGTTTGAGCCTTTGGCAGGTACACTCCCTGAGAAACAGGACTCTGGACACAACAGGTCAGTCCTCCTAGGACCCAGTACAACTCACGTGAGAACTTTTCAACCGACGACTCCACCTCAGTAGGAGGACCCACCTGTCATCCGACTGGACCATACTCGAGGTGTGTACCAGTTTTATGCACCAACAGTTTGGCACCGTCTGTGGGAGCCAAGCAAAAAGCCTTCCCCTGATCACTGCTCTCTACTCAGCTGAGCTTGAGTGATCACAAGGTCCAGTTAGATAAACACAAAATAGAAGAACGAGAAGACATGTCGAAAAATTCCCGCGCATACCCTCCAACTCCCACCAACGAGGATAACTGCCCCCCAATGGTCAGGCAGGACCATCCACTCTGCCACCTGGGATTGTGGGACAGACCTCAAGAGCTATGGAGGCATCTCGGGTTAATCTCCTTGAACGCCAAATATAAGAGTTCAAGTCGAATGTACAACTCATCCTCGCGCGCTTGCCACCGCCCCCTGCTTAGGCTGGACCAACCCTCATGTCGCCAACGCCCAAGAGACCATATCAAGACTGTGATGTTTTCGTGGACACTCTGAATGGGCAAAAGCCCGAGGACCGTCCTCCGCCGCGCAATCCTGAGGTTGTAGGCCAAGAAAGGTCCTCCCCTGCAATGTCGAGATCTCCACCTTCACCACTATACGAATTTGTGCCGAGGGATATGTCGATGTCCCCTAATGGTCGAGCTCTTCATCGACCTGCCAGGTCCGATCACAGGGGTCGACGTGAGCATGAAGTTGACTCCTATTCATCTCCTTCCCATTACCCTGGGGCCGGAGCAGTGGACAGTCGAATCCAGAGAGAGCCTCGAGTTGGGGAGGCTGTGGAGCGCCGCCTGGCCGACATGGAATCCTGTCTCCAGGAGGTGCAAGAAGGCCGGGTACGACCGAGTGTTATTCCGGAGGTGAATTCTCCTTTTGTGGATGAGGTTCTGGAAGAAATAGCGTCAAGGCATTTCACCCAACCCCAGATGAGTCCGTATGATGGGACTTCAGATCCCGTTGACCACCTGTCTATGTTCAAGTCTCATATGGACATGCAGGTAGCCTCTGTAGTTTTGCGGTGCAGAGCCTTTCCCATCATCCTTATAGGTGTTGCAAAATCGTAGTTCCAGAGTTTGTGGCCAGCGTTCTCCACCTTCAGGGAACTTGAACAGTTGTTCCTGGTTTGTTTCAGTTGTTCCTGGCGAAGGCCAAGGACTGTGGCTCATATCCTCGCTCTTCGGCAAGAGCCCACTGAATCTTTGGGTGATTACGTTGAGCGTTTCAACCGAGAAGCAAATTTATGAGATGGCCTTCTTGACGTTGTTGCGCTAAATGTCTTTGTTGATGGGCTCCGACATCAGAAATTATCCTACGATCTCTGCTCCAACCCTGCTCTCACACTCGATCAAGCTCTAGACCGCGAGACTAGGTTTCATGGTGCTGACCTCCGTGCTGCAACCAGGAGAGGACAAGAAGGAGCAAACAGGCCAAGGGAAATAGGGAATGGAGGTTCGAATCAAGCCCAAGGATCAAGAAGATTACGAGCTGAAGGGAGGTTTAGACCCCTGCTCGGAGACAGGAGGCCACTTCCTCCTCCAGGGCGTTACCAACCAGAGTTCACCCCGCTCACGGCCTCAGTGGCCACCGTTTTTTAAGAAAACTCAGGGCAAGACTTTTTTCCTCCTCTGTCACCCCTGAAGGGAAGGCCGGTCGGAAGATCGATGACCCAATACTGTAAGTTCTACCAAGATCGAGGTCACTCCACAGATAATTCTTTTTAGCTCCGGAAAGAGATTGAAACTCTTGTCCAAAGAGGCCATCTCTAGAACTACGTCCGGAGAGGAAATGAAGAGCAGCCTGACGGGGATGAACCACAGGGAGAGCCCCGGGCCCAGAGAAGAAGGAGTAACCGCAACTGTCTACCGCCCCGGGGGGGCTGAAGCCGGAGAGAATCACCAATGCGTGGATAGTGAAATCAACCACATCCATGGAGGATTCAACTCTGGAGACATATAGAGTCATTAGGGTCACACGTCTGGGCACATACGATCTTGAAACAAAAAATAATGTGCCGCTCAGGCACCCGTAGAATGCTGACTAGCTAAAGTACAACTTTTGTAGGGATGATCCACTTTTGTGAACAACTTCCAGTTTGTACAGAGTGTTGTAGTTTTACTTATCAAAATAAAGAATGTGTTTTGTGTAATATGCCTTGTGTTTTCTCCGGTCAACGGCATTTCGACCCCCTGAGTCGCGTCTCGACTCCGGGCGTCGCGAGTGATTCTCCACAGTTGCATTCCGACCCCCTGAGTCGTAACTTGGCTCTCGACGTCGCGAGTGGTCCTCCACGGTTACATTCCGACCCCCTGAGTCGTATCTTGGCTCTCGGTGTCGTGAGTGGTTCTCCACGGTTATATTCTGACCTCCTGAGTCGCATCTTGGCTCTCGGCGTCGTAAATGATTCTCCACGGTTGTATTCCGACCCCCTGAGCCCCAGATAATTCTCCACCCAACATCCCGACTCTCGGCGTCGCGAGTAACTCTCCACAAGACTCATCTCAGTGCTCAGCGTTGAGTGTGATAACCAGACACTCTCCAGAGGTCAATAGTCCGTACCCGAGAAAAGATTAAGGTCATCCACCAAGGGCGGGGCATTGATCGAGTCTGAGGACCTGCAGCTAAGTACTTCTCCCCACCAGTAGACTAAGTCTGACGCTCTAAAGGAAAAGGTCCTCTTGCATGGACCAAATGGAGATAACCTGAAAGGGTTCTTAAATGAGCCTGATTACGGAAAACTCCCCGATGATCGGCCATGGGGGTCCAACAGTCGCGTTGCGCCCCTGTGGACCGAGAGGACCTGGCACCCTGGGAAACCATTCTCCTAAGTCTGCGACACGATTTTCTCGCGATCAACTCGTGTCCCGAACTGGGGAGATAGTGGTCCAAGGCCCTGGATAGAGACGAGAAGTTCTTGAATGTTTTATAAACTTTTCAAAATTTTACAAGTCTAAAAACCATGCTAGGCAGAGAATGACCTGGCGAAAACGTTGAGAGAAAAGAGTAGACTCTGAAGTACCTTGGCTATGTCGCTCAAAAGCTTAAATGCTCACACGCAAAAAAACAGGAGTAAGTGAAAAAGAGTCTACAAAATCCTAAGTCCTGAAAGAGCGATGGTCTGAGCTCAATCCTCTCCGCCCTTGTTGAGAGGGGTGTCCGTGCGAGGGGAAGTGGAGTTAATCTCACCCTCCTCGGGGGGCCCTCGTCAGCATTGTCTGCCTTGGCGTCCTTGTGCATGGCACCATCTAGAGGTTCAACCTCAGTGCCCCGTAACCGAAACTATCAGGTTTGACGGGCACCACTCTGTCGCGTAACTCTTGGTCGGCAAGGTCCGGATTGCGTCAGGCACCGTCATGTCGTGCTACTCCTAGCCGGCAGGGTCCAGTAACGACCTTCTCCAAGAACGTCGTTCAGGAGTGTCATCTAGAAATTGTACCATATTTTCTCGGGCCAGCGTCGTCTAGTTTGGCTCCCATGTCCTGCCGTCCTGCCTCAGGCCGGCTGGGCGCAGGTGGGGGCCTATCCCAAATTCTCCCCCTAAAAAAAAAATCTTCTAAAAACAAAAAAAAAAAAAGAAAGAAAAAAAGAAAAAATAATATATATATATATATATATATATATATATATATTTATATTATAAGGAGGGGAAGGGCAGCGCCCTCTCCCCCTCCCCATGTTGGCCCCTTTTGGGGCCATCAGGGCGTTGGCCCTCAGGACTAGTGTTGTATGCTGGTCCCCATGGGCCAGCATGGGCTGGGGCCCAGCGCCTATGTAGGCGCTGGGCAAACACCAACACCCAAGCTGGGCGTTGGGCTGTCCCCAACGCCCACTAGGGTTTCGCCTGCCCTTTTGCAGCGTGCACCCCTTGGGGTTTCACTTTTATTTTTTGTTCCACGGTAAAGGTCAATCCGTGCTCAAGGCTTGTTCACGGTGAACGTGTGTCGTCCTGAAATTCAAAAAAATCTAGGGCCGTCCTGCCATGCTACCTGACCCCGGACCCTGGTCATATGAGAGCGTATTTCAAATTAACTCCTCTAAAAAAGTGCAACTCTTGAAAAATCGTTGCTGTGAAATCAAAAAAAAAAAATCGAGGTTGCCCTATCGTGCTACTTGACCCCAGACCCCTGCGGTATGGGAGCGTACTTCCATTTAGCTCCTCTAAAAAAGTTCAACTCTTGAAAAATCGTCGCTGTAAAATCGAAAAAATTCAGGGTCACCCTGCCGTGCTACCTGATCCCGGACCTCGGCCGTAGAGGAGCGTATTTCAAATTAACTCCTCTAAAAAACTTCAACTCCTGAAAAAAATTTGTCCTGAAAATTGAAAAAATTCGGGACCGCCCTGTCGTGCTACCTGACCCCGAACCCCGACCATATGGAGGTCTATTTCGAATAAGCTCCTCAAGAAAAAACTAACTCTTGAAAAAATGTCGATCAAAGTTGTTTCTCGCCCTCCAAAGTCTCCAGGACACCCGTTTCAGCCGAGAATTAATATCCATGACTGTCTCGCTTCCCTCGCCGCACAGGGCTAGGGGGGCAACTGATGAGGGTATTTTTGGGCACCTCTGAGTCAGCACTTGGGACCCAACCACATGTCAACCCTCGCAATGATAAGGACGCATTCTGGAATCCACAACGCTAGGCTGGAGCATACACCGATAACGGCTCTTCCCTGAAATCTCATTTGCACCCAGCGAGGAGCCCAGCAGGGACGTGCCACTCTGAGCTCTGCGCCGTGCCCTCGGCGATCAATTTCAAGGATTCAACCGTTCACCTCGACCGGCTCCCTTTTTCATCTTGTTTCTTCTCCAGGACTCCACGGATCTCTACTCTCCTCCACCAGCTCACCGCCGCAGGCATGATAAAAGCCCGCGGGCTTTGCCAAATGGGCCCAAAATCCCAAGCCCAACGATTATCTCCTAAATGCCCTGGATTATCGGGTAAACACAGGATTTCGACTAATTAATCATGTTTAGGCCCAACTAATCATCTCCAATGCCCATATATATCGGGGCCTATGTAAGCCCGAGGTACGCTGGAATACACTTACATTACATGCGAGTTCATTTGTTTACTTGCCATATTCTGTACATTTTCTCTCTGAGCACTGATTACCACGCCGGAGGGGCTTTACCGGGACAAACCCCAGTTTGAGCCTTCTGCAGGTACACTCCCTGAGGAGCAGGACTCTGGACACAGCAGGTCAGTCCTCCTAGGACCCAGTACAGCTCACGTGAGGACTTTTCAACCGACGACTCCACCTCAGTAGGAGGACCCACTCGTCATCCGACTAGACCATACTCGAGGTGTATACCAGTTTTATGCACCAACAACCATAATTACTTTTTTTTTTTTTATCTATCTATTATATAAAATAGGACGATTTTTGTTGACTATGACAAACTTATGATTAAGACAAATAAAAATATGATTAGGATAAACAAATTTGTTAACTAGGACAAACAAATGCTGACTAGGACATTTTGGCGACATTAGTTAAGGACCATGAAAGAAAATTGGGTTTGCTGAAAAGGAAATATGGTTAAATATATTTGGACATTTTGGCTTTAAAGAAAATATTTTTTAAACATTCCCTAAACATTCAATTTATTTTTTTTTTTCCTATTTTATCATAATTGCTATAAAAAAAAATTCTCTATTTTATCATAACTGCTTTAATTGCTCTTTATTATCAATTATTTTAATTGCTCTTAATTATCATTTTGGCAAAAATCACCTCAATTGCTCTTAATTATCAATTTCTTTCCTATTTTACCATAATTGCTTTAATTTTTTTTTTATCTATTATATAAAATATGACGGTTTTTGCTGACTAGGACAAACTTATGATTAAGACAAACAAAAATATGATTCGGACCCTCACTCACCATCATTCCCCAAAACCAATAGACCCTATCCTTCGTCACCATCCGCACTCCATCGTCCTCATCGTTCTTCTTCATGCCATCACGATCACCGCTCCTCGCAGGTACATCTCTCTATCTCGCGATTATAGGTTTGTTGGTGATAATATTTAAATTTCAATTATTGTTGATGTTTTAAAAAAATAGGTATAGAATATTACATAGACAGAGAAAATTATATCAATATTTTTAGGTTCGATTTTTTTTTTTTAGGCCTATGCCTTCAGGTGGGGGATATTATGAGGTAATTAAGTTATTGTTATTTGTTTCAGGCACAGGTTTATTGAGAGACATTGTGACAACACATGTTAACAATTAAAATTCATTATTTTTGTTGATGTTTGTAATTGTGGGTACTTGCAGTCTATTCTGTAATGATATTTTGATGATGAGTCTGTTGATTTTTTTGCTTAATTGCCTAACTATTAGGTTATTTATTTCCGTCCGTGCCTTCAGGCACGGATTTTACGCTAGTATAATAAAAAACAACTCAATGTATGAAGACTCTCACCATTGCAGTGTTTGGGGAAAGTCAGATGTACGTAACTTTATCCCTGTATACAGAAAATTTATTTCAATTTTTATAAAAAATTAAAAATAATAATCAAAGGCCATCTTAATCTCTTTGTATGTTTTCTTGGGTCCCATGTCTCTTAAGAACAATTTAACATGACATGACATGACACATTCTCTTCTCCTCCCACACCTCCAGCACTTTCCCCTCCCTCCATCCCAGTTTGGGGAGGGTCAAATGTACGCCAGCTTATTTCTGTATACAAAGAGGCTGTAAAAGTAATAACCAAATGCCATCTTAATTAATCTCTTTGAATGTTTTCTTGGGACATCTCCCCACCCCCACCCCCACAAATAAAATCCCATGTCTCTAAATAACAGTTTAATTGTTACTGAAATTGTAAATAAAGAGGTGTATTTTTAAAATTTAGGTCCGAGATCTCTCTCACTACAGATATAATATAGAGAGCGGAGAAAAAGGACAGTGAAAGGACGTTGCCCCATGAAGAAGGGGCGCCAGAACGGTACGGAGAGGAGTGGAGAAATGATTGAAATGAAAAAAGAAAAAAATATTTAAGACCCTTAAAATTTGAATAATTTTTAAATAGATCCCATTAAATTTGTTAAAGGAAAATAACAAAAATTACCCTTAATTTTAAAATAAAATGATGAAATTCCTTTTATTTCTGTTAGATTTTGAACTGGTGCACTTAAATTTTCAGCACAAGGGTGTAAATAAAATTACTATAGAGTGCAAAGTGCAATTTACTCTAACCATAGGATTACAAAATGTAATTAACCCCATACTCCCTTACTTTTACAAAATAAAATAAAAAGTGGTAAGACATTTTCGCAAGTGAAATATGCAAATAGTTACCGATCAATGAGTATTTTTGGCTAATTATATTCATATTATAGTCATATATATAAGTTTACCAAAAATGAAATTGCACCATAATTATATGAGGGGTAAATGGCATTTTGTCCTCCTACAAGTTAATTTGACTGCCCTTCATGTGCAACAACGGTGACATTTTCTATTAAAATTAAAGAGCAACTTCATAAAGTAAACATCTATGCATCATTTAATATTAATTGACAAAGTAAACATCTATGCATCATTTAATATTAATTGACAATTATACTTCTGAATCAGGCTAAATCAAATAATATATTGATGCCTCCATTTTTTTCCTTTTATTTATTCTTCAGAGTTGGGACAAGGATAATTTTTGTGAAATTATATTAGTCATTCAATCGTTGAATTTAAGTTCAAATCACAAGGGTAGGAGATGAAGAAAATGCAATAGAGGCGTGAAGTGCAATTCGACCATAGACGGGGCCAGTGTAATTAACCTTTCATATATTTATTTATTTAATTTATTTATTTTTGTGCGCGTGTGTGTTGATTTGCTTTTATTAAAAAATAAATAAATAATAAATAGAAGTTCATCGCTTGAAGGGAGCATAACATCATTAATCCATCACATATTTGTTGAAGGAAAAAAAAAATTAAATATACATTTATTATTTTAAAAAATAACATATTTTACAAATGTTCACTTGGTGAGGAAGTTTCTAAGCCATTTAGCTGAGAGTTTTGGATATCTATTACACTCATTCTCATAGTCTACGTAGTATAATCCGAAATGGACACTGTAAGCCGCGTCCCATTCGAAATTGTCTAATATCATTGACCATGCGAAATACCCCGCCACATTAACACCATACCTTCACAAATGTTAATCAAAAAAGAAAAAATAAGAATTAATAAAAATAAATAAATAATCTAGGATTAATGACACTTGGCCTCCAGTAGTTTGACCAAATTATACTTCATACCAATATAGTATTTTCGTAAACACTTAACCTCATGAGGTTCAAAGTAAAGTGTGGCGATTTATATTTTTCATTAAAGTTAACAGTCAAATTTCAAGAAAGTCAAAATTATAAATAATTTAATATTAATTTATGTTTATACCACTGGGTCGAGTCGGATATGATAATAAATGTTTTTCATTTTCTTTTTCATTTCCTTTATTTTCCAGATTGCGTCGGGTTGAGTATTAGGATAAATTCCATATTTCATAAAATTGTATTAATTATCAGTTTGAACTATAGGGGGAATAAGTGCTTACGAAAACACCGGAGGAGTGTAAAGTGCAATTTAGTTAAACTAAATAGGGGTAATGAGCAATTAACCCAAAAATAAATAATCTATTATTTAAAAAAAAAAAAAAAAAAACTTAAAAAGTAGAAACTTACTCAATAGCCCAGCGAAGGGAAGAAAGATGATGATAGTAATATTGTACTCTAAAATTGTCGACGAGTGCATCTTTACGCGATAATGCGGCATTGTTTACCTCATCCACCCCTAAAAAAATGAAAAAAATAATATATATTTATATCTTTTTTCAAGTTTTATGAATTACAAATTTTCGAAATTATCGAATACTTGCCATTTTCTGTGATGTAAATGAGTGGATTATTATAATGTTTCTTTACGTAGCCCAATAATTCAAAAAAGCCTTTAAGATAAACATGGAGCCAAGTTAATCCAGCCCGCAAAATATTTCATTTTAAGATTATTAAGTCGATAAATAAAAACACGATATAATTTAAATAAAAATTTACATGTAAATTTGTACCTATGCACCAATAAGGACCCCATTTCTAGTAACTGTAATTAAAATAAATAATTAAATTTAGGACATTTCCATGGCAAGTCCTTTATTTTACTCTTAATTTTAAAAAGTCTCATATGTAATTGTAACTTATATTTTAGTCCCACACATTAAAAAAAGTCGAAAGTCCCAATACATGCGTTACAGTCTCACAATTACATGTATCTTGTGTGTGAAATATTTATTAGATGTAATAAATATTACACAAGTACATGTAACTATATTTGTAATCTGTAACTTATATTACATAGGTACGTATAATTAATATTACATAGATGTGAGCACAAACGGGACTAATACACAAGCAAAAATCAATTTAAGAGATTAAATCAAAACTTATGTTTTAAATGGGAGTAATAACATATTACACTCGTTATTTAAGACTAATCACCAATTATCCCTTAAATTTAATAGTTCAAGGTTAAATGTCATTTTGGCCGAAATGCACTTTATTCCCTTGCAGTATTTTAGAAAATACTTACCCTCCTATGATTTTGATGTTATATTTTTTTATTAAAATCAATGATCGAAAAATTAATAAATTATTTAATATTAACTAATATTTATATCTCGGTTCGGGTTAGTTTAACCCTTTTTTTTTGTCGGGTCAAATCAAGTACTATAAATGTAAATTTGTCATTTTACAAATTTTTGTTAATTATTTAACCATTGTACTTAAGTTTAAATCACAAAGGGGCAAGTGATGAAGAAAACCATAAAGGTATAAAGTTCAATACGATCAAATCACAGGGATCATTAACCCAAAATATTTCACCCTTACAAGCTAAACATATCCTTACTATTTGTACTTGTAAGATTAGCCTGAGAATCAGTTGAGTAGCTTATGTTAATGTTGTTGACAGAGGGGACATTAGCGGCATACAAAGCTGTATAATAGTTTAAACCAAAAAAATCATATGATCCTTTTAACATGCGAGATTGTTTCCTTGTGAATTTCGGCAGTCTTTTTCCCAGAAGAACACGCATAGTAGACGGAGAGCACCCCTTCGTAATTGGTTCCATAAACCTAATAATTCATGGATATCAAAATAAAAGAAAAATAAATAACAAATTTTGCTCTTAGAACTCATGAAATGCCCATGGTTACATGTAAAATTTAAAAAATTTTGAAACTTTGCACCCCTAAAGTTTGACCATTATTTTACTTTAATTCCTATAGTTCCAATATTTGATTAATTACAGCCTGGAGCAGTTCTACTTCAGTCCAAATCAATATCTCTATTAGAATTTTGGTTAACAAACTGTCATTTGCCCTGTATCCAACTGTTTTTAAGAGGATTGCAAGGGAATTTTCATTTTATTCCTTTGTCCTTCACAAATTTTCTAATTAAAAACTTGTATCATATCTATATTTTTTACTTATGAGTATTTGGACAAGATGGAGAATTGGAGGGGAAAAAGTTGAAAGATGGTAAAAATGCCCATAAAGTCCCTTAAAGACAGTAAAATTGTAATGAGGATAAGGACTCGTATTGTTCGAATTCATACCGTAGAGATCAAAGTGAGAGTTTTGTCAAACTTTGGGGCATAAAGTGTCAAAATCCCAAAATTTAATCAACAAACTAGAAATTTTGGAAAAACAAAAGGCTAACGCTATTGACGTTTTAGTGAATTTGGAGTGCAACTAGATATTTGTGGAGTGTCAATAACGCGGTCTAAAAAGAAATATGGCTTATATACACTTGGCATCCAGTTTTAAATTTTTATTTACACTTACATCCCCATAAAAGATGTAAAATAATATTTTGATAGAAATTGAAGCACAAAAAACACATACCAAGAAAATCATCCATCACATTTGTTTTAATTGAGATAAAAATTGAAAAATATTGGAATATTTAAACATAAATGTGAAAAGTTCAAGGATAAAATTGTAAAAAATTGATAGTTTAAATACTGAAGTCAAAATTAAAGTTTGGTGAAGGGGTTAAAAGTGTAATTTACCATATAATACTCACCATCCAAACATGAAATCTATAGCCCGCCGTTGGGCGTGAAGGCCAAGCTCTGAATTTGAGTAAGGCAAAAACCAATGTGATACAAGTGTAATTCCAATTTTGCCCTTTTGTGATTGCTGAAATAAAAAAGTTTAAATTAGAAAAAAAAAATCTTTTAAATGTCAAATCCAAATCAACATTTTATTTTACGGTCAATTCGCGCGTAACGCGACTAATCACTTCTCCTAGCGATCTTAAGGATGTACGCCTCAACATCGGTTTGATATATTCAAAATTAAAGTCAAAATTTAATTTCTGAAATACTTCCCTGGAGAATAAAACCTTAACTGACATGATATGGGGACACTTTTTCTTGTCAACCCTAAATTCTAAACACCTAATGTAAGGCAATTCTAGTGTTCACCAGTTGAGATATGAACCTGATATTTTTACTTATATAATTTGACAGCAGCTACATGGGCAAGAAGATGATGATGGGCAGCCAAATATGGTTCTGTACCAGAGTTCCCATGGGTACAGTTTGGGTTGACCCAAGAAGAACATTTGCTTGGGGCTAGGTTGCCGTTGGCATAACCAGCCGAACTGAAGGTCCACGGTTCATTGAGTGTGATCCGGTGCTTTACCCAATCTCCAAATCTCTTGAAGCAAAGCTTTGCGTAATCATGAAAATCATCCCTATAAATTTATTTTCATCAAATATATGGGGTAGATTATGTAGTTTTCCAAAGAAAAACCTAGATTAAATTAGGGGTTAATTGTCTTTTACCCTCCTACACTTTGATCTTATTTTTATTTTCTTTCCTCTATTTTAGAAACCTACATTTTATCCCTTTTACTTAGAGTAAATTGAAAAACAAACTTATTTTATTGAACTTACAGAAATATTAGTGATTCGCCATGCCTCAAGACACTATATCGACTTTCAAATTTATAAGTGCAAAAAATAATAAATAATTGACCAATAAAGTAGATACATGAAACTTAAAGGGTACAAAATATAATTCAAACCAACTACTTTGAAAGTGAGGGTGTGAAATTTTTAGACGAGAATTTCCTCCCAAAAGCTTTCTTAATCCAATCCCATCCATCATTTTTCTTCAAATCAATCTCAACCTTAACGAAAATACATATTAAAAAGTCGTTCTCATTTATTAATAGATGCTGAAAAATCGATGAAATTATATTTGTCAAGTAAATTTTACATGGAGTGGACAAAACTACTCTTTATTCCAGTATTTATTTTATTTTGTATTCATAAAAAATAAATATAAAAATAGAAATAGAGTGAGAGATGAAGACAACTAGAGGGAGAAAATATTAGTTTGTCTCTTTTTTTGTTAATATTTGAAATATAAAATGTGGGGTTTTCTATTAAGTCAAAAGTATAAGGAGGTGATGTTTTTAAAATAGAAGGGTTAAAATAAAATAATATCAAAATATAAGAGGGAAAAAAATATTAACCCTAATTTTACCTAATTAGAGAATGATAACTTACACGATCTTTGGGCTTAAGAAGCCCATGTAGTCTTCTTCTAAAGCTTGTGGAAGATCCCAATGGAATAATGTTACATAGGGTGTTAGACCTATTTATGAACATATTAAAAGAAACATAACATTATTTTAATTAAAAATAGAAAAGGAATTATATGTACATAATTAATTGTATCTAAATTGGAGGGTGAAATAAATTTAATTAAGGGCTAATGGTACTTTGTGCCATATGATTTGACCGAATTGCACTTTAAATTTTTATGTTATTTTCGCAAGCACTTACATCTTCTTTGATTTAGAGTAAAGTGTAATAATTATATTTTTCGTTAAAATGAATTGATATTTATACTCTAGATTAGGTTGGATAATATTAAATTTGCCTTTTTTTTCCTTTCCTTTTTATGTCTGGGATTTGTCGGACATAAGTGTAAATTTGTCATTTTGTAAAATTTTGTTACTTATTCAAAGATTAATTTCACTTGTGCCCCTATAGTTACACCGAATTGCACTTTGTATATCTGTATTATTTTCTTCACCACTTACACCCTTTGTACGTATAAAATTTAAGTGTAACGGTTAAGTATTTTGTTAACTTTAACGTCAAAGAGTGAAAGTCAAAAAAAATATATTAGTTAATATTAAATAATATTTATACCCTTCAAAGTTTTTAATAGAGATTATTTTTATACCATTAAAAAATAGAGAGGACCCTTGTGTATTTTTTTATGTTTTGATCTTCTTTCTCTTGCTTGGATGACCAGTCCTTCTTCCTCCATGGCCACGGGGAGACAAAGTGAAATTTGATCTAACAATATGGGTACAAAATGAAATTAACTCATTATTTAAGCGTTGCACTTAAGTAAGTACTAACAAAAATGCCATAGAAAAATATAAAGTGCAATTCGGTCTAATCATAGGAGAATAAAGGGCAATCAACCCTTTAAATAATACATTATCGTTGGCAAGGCACTCATCGATGAGGTTGTTGTTGTACTTAATTCCTTCCTCGTTCACGCCTCCGCTTAGTTTTCCACCTGCAAAACAACAAAGATATGTCAACAAAATAACTTTCTAACTCCCCGATTAGTCACCTCCCCAAACCGGCTTATGTACACCTCGACTAATCAGTGATTACCTCCCAAAGCAATCTTCAGGGTGCACTCTCCTATATCGATCTGGTGCATTTAGGATCAAATCCAAAAATTAATTCTTAAAATACTCTCCAGGAGAGTCAAACCTTGATTGATAAGAAAAATAAGCATCTCTTCTTGTAAACCAAAGTAACACCTTTGGGTAAGACCTTTTTTTCATGTATATCAAAATGGAAACCAGCATGTAGAACGACATATAACTTACGTGGTAAAATTCTGCTCCATGAGATTGAGAATTGATATGCATTTAGGCCCATGTTCTTCATTATACGTATATCTTCCTGTAAAATCATTAAAAATGCATTTATCAATCAAATTAATATATATATATAGAGAGAGAGAGAGAGAGAAAGAGAGCATGTTGTTCATACCTTATAACGATAGTAAGAATTATCTGCTACATCTCCATTACTACGATTATTTATTCTCTCTGCAATTTCATTGAAAATTTATTCAAAACGTAAGATGGTTGAGAGTGAGGGAAATAGATTTTTTATACAAATGGTTAGAGAGGGGATTTTGAACATAAGATCTCCCACTAGGGAGACACACTAAATAATCGTTAAGTTACAAACCTCAGATTTTTAGCGTGCATTAGGTATAGTTCTACCTTTTTTTATATTTGGCTGTTATGATCATCTTAATTATTGGGCTGTAATAAAGATTAATTATGTGAGTTTTTTATTAAAAAAAAAATATATAAATAACACAAACACACAATATATATATATAGATAATTTGAAAATTGTGGTTCAACAAAGAGAAAAGGGAGACCTGGAAATGTATGGGTGAAATGATCCCATATACTTGGCCTTTGCCACTTATATTCCATGCACCTTCAGTCTGGAAAAAAAAAAAAAACTCAACGTAATCATGACTTAAGTTAACGTTTTTATTTTTATTTTTCTTTTAAATTTTTTAGCTTGTTAAATCTTGTCCAATGAACTAAACACATGATTATCATCCGAACCGACTTGATCCAAGGGTATAAATGTCAATATGAAATAATTTATTAACTATATTTTTAATGTTTGACCGTTAACTTTAGCAAAAAAATACAACCGCCACCCTTTATATAGTCTGAATCACAGAGCGTTATGTATTGACAAAAATATCACAAAGGTGTAAAATACAATTCGGTTAAATCACAGGAGAATAAAATGTCATTAATATGACCATCAATTAACCTAATAAGCAGAAGTTGCAGCTCCAAATACAAAATTTTCATGAAAATTGCTACGGTTTAGTGTATTTAAACCATAATTGGTAGATATAGGTTTGACGTTAGGGTTTATAGAAACCCTAGCATAACTCCGGAAAGCTTCACATCTGTCCGAAAAAACAACTAAACGTAATAGAAGAAAATGGACATATATCGCCATCACTGATCTTAAGGAAGCAATTTCCATTGATTTATAAATCAAATTATATGCACAATTATCAGATTTTATAATCCAAGAAAAAATATTCTTCGATTATGTATTTTTGGGGGATTTTTTTTTCTTGGAGGAAGAAACTGTGAATCTGATAGATATTTATACGTGATGTTTTTTTATCATTATTTTCTAAAATTAGCGACGAATATTTTCTTTAGCGAAAAATGCAAATTCGATAAAAAAAAAAAATTGGATGAGAATAATTTGGATTTAATATATTTTTGGGCATGATTTTGTCTATTTTAAGGACTAATTCGGGTTTTTTTTTTCAAATATGAAAATAATCAGTTATAGATGTGCCAAGAATAATTGTGGTAAATTACTTGCTTAAATTTGAATAATTCATGGCCATAGAAATGATAGAATTTGCTGCTGCTGCTTCTTCTTTTCGTTCTCTTTGGGATACTTCGAGAGGTAAATTTCAATTGGATAAATGGCCATTTGCCTCACCTTGTTTGATCAAATTGCATTCTATATTTTTGTGGTGTTTTACATTATTACTTACTCTTGTTCAGATTTAAATACAATAGTTAAATTTAACAGAATTTATGAAAAATAAATTTATCCTCATGCTTGACCCCACAACCTGAGTAAAGAAAATAAAAAAACAAAAGACGAGTGAATAGTGCCCAATATAAATATCAATTAATATTAATTAATTTATTAATTTTAACCTTTTGACAATTAATTTATAAATTCAAAATTATGGTTTTTCCGCGCAAGTCTCAAGTCTTTATATTTAAAGTTTCTTGGTATGATCATGAAAACTGAAAAATGCAATTTTTGTTTTTTATTTTAACAACCAAAGGAGGCCTTATTGTTGTGTTTGTTTGGTAATTAATATTTCATTTTTTAATTTTTAATTTTTTTTAGAATTAATTGTACTTTGTCTCCATGATTTATTTGAATTGTACTTTATGTCTATCTTATTTTCATAATGACTTACCTCCTATTGTTCAGAGTCAAATGCAACCACTATATTTTTCATTAAAATTAATGATCAAATATCAAAAAAGTCAAATTAATAAGTTATTTAATATTAATTGATATTTATATCACAATGTCGGGTCGAGTCAAATAAATGCCGATTTTCCCATCACTTTCTTTATTTCTTTTCCTTTATGGGTATGGTCAGGTATACAAATAGATTTATCATTTTATGTAATTTTGTTAAGGATTTTATAGCTTTACTTACTATCAATGACAAGGGGATAAATGAACTATATATACATAGGCAAAATATGTATGTGTAACATGTATATATGTTAGGGATGACAATTTAACCAAACTGACAGGTAACTGAACAAAATCGAATCGAACAGTTCGGTTTTGAAAATAATTAATGGTTTTGGTTATGGTTTTGGTTTTAAAATTGGAAACCCAACGATTTTGGTTTTGGGATAGTCACCATGAAACCGAATCAATTTAAATTTAATATCTAGTTTAAACGTCAACTATCATAGTATAATTCTTAAGTACGGGTGTCAGTCTATAGGGATTGGATTGTAACTATTAGTTTTTTATTAAATAGAATACAATGCCCCCAACCCGGTTATTTATCATTTCATATTTTAATTTAATTGTTTTTCTATTTTTATAATTAAAAATCCAAAATCAAAATTCTTAAATTTAACTGAAGAATAAGAAAAGAATTAACTACGATGTAATCCATGTGGTTCGAAACCGTTATTTAGGCATCCTTTTTTTTTAGAAAAATAAAAATTTTATTACGTGGAACAAGCATTACAGCCGAATGTGAAGAATTCCTAGCTCATCATTATGTAGGCAACGCCTAACAATGATGGGCAGAGAAATCTCACTATCAATACCATTATTACGCGAACTAACAATATTAGCAAGAAAGTCTGCAACAAAGTTACATTCTCGATACACATGAATAAGCGAAATCTGAAATGACGACAACCAGAATTGAATGGTATGTCACTTGGAATGTAAAACCCAATCCGAACAAGGATTTTGAATGGCAAGAATAATGCTTCTGTTATCACTCTCTGCAGCCAAGGAAAGGTATCCATGAGTAAGTGCAATTTGAATTCCATAAATGAGGGCTTGAATCTCTGTTTGGAAACTAGAAGTGCAAGATAGAGGGTGATGAGAGGCTCGGCAAAAATAACCGTACTAATATCTTATAATACCACCACAGCCTGCCCGACCTGTACCCTGTTTGAAAGCGGCATCGACATTGAGTTTATAAGTACCAGCTGGAGGGGAAAACCATTGACATCGAACCGGATCTCGTAGATGTCTTCTGGTACTAGCATACCCATGCAACTCCAGCGTGTTGGAAGCAAAAATAGAATTATTGGACTGGGGAATGATAATGTGCCTAATCTCACCAACCCAATGTTGAACCTTACTAATAATGACATCACTTACTATTTTCTTATCTTCCTGAACCGCCACATTACGACTCAACCATATTTCCCATACAATCAGAGCCGGGATGAAGGAGCCCAACTAGTGGAAAAACGACGTGCCCCTTTAGACCCGACCACCAAAGATAAAATCTGTGAAGCAAGGGTTGAGAAATCAATGGAATGAGAAAAATCCGAGAGAAATGATGTCAAACCTTGGAAGCCACATCCCCAGTAATAAATAAATGATGAAAGTCCTCCTCATTTCTGTTAGCACAATAGTGACAAGCAGAAACTATGTAAACGCCCATTCTTCTGATAATATAGTCCACTGGAACTCTCCCATGAAACAGCTGCCAGATGAAAATTTTAATTTTTAACAAAATTTTAAGCTTCCAAATTAACGAGAAATAAGAACGATCCTGTGTCTCTCCCTGCAAACCCTCCCAAGCTGATTTAATGAAGAAATTTCAATCTCTACTCAGAAGCCAAACAAGTCGATCGTTCTCTCCATTTAAAATAGGCTCGATCCCATCCAGAAAATCCACCTCCTGATCCGTTAAATCTATTTGCCTCCAAGAATTTGTTGCCATTTCTTCGTGAATAGTCAACATCGGAAACTCCCCATAAACAATATCTGAAATGATACCATATCCCCAGTCATCGTTCCAATAACTAATTTGTCTACCATCCCCTACTTCCCATCCAGATAAATCCATAAATGTTGCGCGAGCTTCAAGAATGTCTTTCCACAATCTAGACTCATTATTGCAATGCATCCACAATGAAATAGGAAGGTTTTTGGTATACCTGCTATGCATGAAATCAGACCATAGAGACTTTCCATGAACTAATCTTCAAATTTTCTTGAGAGAGAAAGTGTCATTCATATCACGTAGGGTGCGCAAGTCAAGACCTCCCTCTCTATTCCTTTTGCAAACTGTATTACATACTATCTAATGACGTCTCTTATTTGTATTTGAAGAGTGCCAAAAGAACCGTGACATCATGGCTTCAATCCTATTCAGAACAAAAAGCGGGACGAAAGAAGCTGCTATGAGATGCATAGGCATGGAATCTATCACATGTTTCAAAAGAATAAGTCGACCTCCTTTGGATAGAAGTTTAGACGTTCAGCCTTCCAAGCGCTTGGCTATCTTATCAACCAGAGGGTCAAAAGCCGTGACTTTTAGATGACCATAAGAAATAGGAAGCCCCAAGTAGGTAAGAGGAAAAGTGCCACGTTAAGTAGCCTGTTGAATCATGGCAATTCTACTTGGAGGACAATTCTCATACACGTAAAAATTACTCTTCGAGAGATTGATCAATTGGCCTGACTGATAATCATTAAGAACCAACATTAGATTTTGAATGCTTGACACACTTCCATTACAAAATAATAGTGTGTCATCCGCAAAGAGAAGATGGGATATGATCGGGCAACCATGTCTACTAATATACGAGCAGATAAGATTATTTTTCACCGCTTTCGAAATTGAACGACTAAGCATCTCTTCGACAAGAATAAAGATAAGAGAGGAAATAAGGTCCCTTTGCCTTAAACCCCTAGAGCTTTTGAAAAGCCCCTTTGTAGACTCCCTGGATCATCACTGAAAATTTAACATTCGAAATACATTCCAAAATAACTCTTATGAAAGCTTCACAAAACCCAAATTTTCTCAACACCGCAATCAAGAATGACCAATCCAGCCTATCGTAGGCTTTCATCATATCCAGCTTAAACATAACATTTCTATCTCGAATTTTCTTACCCAAGTCTCTAGTGAGTTCCTGGGCCAGACCCACCACTTCCATAATAGATCAATCCTTGACTAAACTGTATTGATAAGGAGAAATAAGTTGTGGCAAAAGAGTGGCCAAACAATTCGCCAAAGCTTTCGAAAAAATCTTGTAAATCACATTACACAAGCTTATTGGCCGAAAATCATTTAGGGAGAATGGAACCATTTTTTTAGGAATAAGCACAAGTAATGTACTCGTATAAGTGTTAGGAAGATGATCACCTTGTAGGAAACGATTAACAGCAGCCCATACATCCTGCTTTACAATATCCCAAGAAATCTAAAAGAATGACAAGGAAAACGAATCAATACCTGGAGCACTATCAATGCCAATAGACCAAACCACTTCCTTGATTTCTTCCATGGAAAACGGAGATAGGAGATAAACTTTCACATCGTTATCTAGCAAAGTAGGGATGACGTCCAATGAGCTAATGTTCATATTAATGGGACCAGCTTGATAAAGATCCTTAGAAAAATCAAAAGATGTTGTGTGAAATATACTTGGGTCGGCCAAAGAATTCCCTGAAACATCTGTGATAGAGGTTTGTTTCGATCTTTAACCAAAGCATTAAATTTTTCTGTATTACTATCCCCCTCCTTTAACCACTTCTCTCTAGCTAGATTTTTACTTCCAGTAAATCTCCTTGTTTCTCAAACACTTATCGAATTCACTATGAGCCAATTTTAGCTCATTAGCGACATTTTCATTCCATTGGTGTTGAACGCTAGCATCGAGAGCCTCAATTTGATCCTTCCACGTTCCCAAGTCCGTGAAAATATTTCCAAAAGTGCTCCGGTTCCGCTCCTTGAGGGTTGTTCTCGTATTTTTTAAATTGTGGCTAAGTCTCACTAAATCGTTAACCTGAGTAGAAAACCAAGCAAATTTAACCACCGTCAGAAAATTCTCATGATGTGCCCATATACGTTGAAAACGATGTAAACGAGGACCCTGATAAGTCGTGACAAAAGAGGAAAATAAGAAGGGGCAATGATCCGAGACATCTCTAGTTAAATGCGTAAGCATGTCATTATACATCGTGCAAAAATCCTGTGAAACAAGGACTCTGTCTAACCGCGAGTATTGTTGAGCTAAGCCTGACCTATTATTGCAGAAAGTATAGAGTGAGCCCGAAAAAGCCGATTCCATGAGACCCACCTATTGAATACAATTTTCAAAATCTTTTGTACCTCTGTAAGATAGGGCGATCCATCCTAATTTTTACTCTATTCACCTAACTATGTTGAAATCTTCTCCCCAAACCACCAGTAAAGAATTAGTAGCCATGAGGGCTAATAAAGAATACCAAAGTTCTCGACGTTCAGTGATGAAACAACTTGCATAAACTGTCACCACCAAAATCTCCACATTCAACCACGAAATTACATAAGCAATAAATTGCTTATGTTTTTTAATAATATTAACTTGAAACACACTCTTCCATAATAACCAAAATTTTCCCCCTTCATCTTGATTAGAAATTCCATTTTGAAATCTAATCATCTTTTAATCCTTATCATGTTGTTATCCTCAATCCAATGATCAGTCAAGCCCACAATAGAAACTCTATTTTGATTAACTATATTCTTTAAAGAAGATAGGGTTTTCGGATTACCTATCCCCCTGCAATTCCAAAAAAGCATAGAGTCCGTCATCAAAAAAATATTTTTTTTGTCTCTGAGAACCACTGTTCCGAGGAAATTCCTTCACAACTACGGTTTTCTTTGGGCGACATCTTCTTCTCGTAACCAAGGTAAATTCTCATTCTTCTAACGCATTGGAATCGAAAATATACCCTCTTGGTAAAGGGTCTTGTTCCTCCGCTAAAGCCCCCTTTGAGTTTGTCTCGGACAAAACAATCTGCAAATCAGCAGGTTGAATATTCTCTTCATTCACTAGATAGGCTTCGCTCATGTCCTCTCCTACTACGTCATTATCGACTCTCCTTTTTTTAATAGAAGCTTCTATCTTAGTAGTTATTTTTCGAAACAGAGTATCTATTTCCTGTAAAAGTTGTTTCTCATCTTCTTTTGTCGCCTCGTGAACTACTTCGTCCTGGACAACAGTTGAGATCACTCCTTCCTCATGCTCTTGTAAGTCTGTCTCCTCTTCTGCACAATCACTTTTATCAAGCTCTTCTTCACTTTCCTTAGCAGCTTCTGAAACTTCTCCAGTTATGCGCACACTCTGTTGAAAGGCCACATTTTTAGCCCTTTTTCTTTTTTTTTCTCCTCGTCGCAGATTTAGACAAGCTCATTTCGCCTGATAAAACCTTCTTTCCTTTACTAGCTGCTGTTAGCATATCTGTTTGAAGGGTAACAATCCGTCTTCTGCAAACAGCATATGCATGACCCTAAACATTACAATAAGAGCAAAAAGCTGGAAGTCGATCGTATATAATTTCTTGATAAAAACCCTCATGTTTCCCAATCCAGATCTTAGACGAGAGAGGTTTTGCAAGGTCAATCTCCATACACACTCTTGCAGCATTCAATCTAGTGAGCATTAAAGTTGTAGAATCAATGGAGAAAATAGGCCCATTGCACTCGCAATGGTTCATAGAAGACCTGGAACAAAATAATTAACCGGCAATTTATGAAATTGAATCCAAACCAGTGCCATCGATGCATCCTGTAGATTGTTGTGCACCTTATTCCATCTAGAAATTCTGTAGAAAAAGCCTTTTCATGGACGTCATCTCTCTAGTCAAAACTTTCAACATATCGTTTTCTTGTTGAAAACGAATTAATAAATACCTGGAATCTATGAGACCCATAGAAAAATTTCCCTCTAAACCCCACATATTCGTGATTGCAACTTGAATGTCTTCTAACGATGGTTGTCCCGCCTGAAATTTGATAATCACCATTTTTTCAAACACCGCCTCCAATTGAGAAATTGTAGAAGGAGAGAAAGAGACAGCCGGACTTCCATCCTTCGCGTATGTGCGTGCTTGAACATCAATATCCGGCAAGGAAGAGGACAATAACAAGGATGCAGCGTAGGAATGAACAAAACCTGGATTAGATGATGGTCGTTTCTCAATTGAAACCCCTGAGAAAGAGGGATCTCCCATGGTGTGAAATATGAGAAAATTACACTACTTGTATTAGGACGTTTGTTGCTATCTGCAAAGCAAGAGACGAACCAAAACCACCCACCGAAAAACAACAAACGTCACTCGGCAAACAACCGACAAATGGCAACCGCAAGATGTCAACCAAAACTACCCACCAGAAAATAGCAAACTCTAACCGACAAACACACTCACTTCCTTCCACGGAAACGTCAAACCAATCGCTAACCAGAAATGGAAACGTCCACCGAAAAATGGAAAAGGGAAACCGGAATCGAAAACGGAAACGTCTCTAGCAGATGCCAACTGGACGACTATCGGCTGCGAACAGCAAATGCTAAACCGTCCAGGAAGCAAACGGCAGCGATTGATTAGGTTTCTCTCTCTAGACGTCATCCACTTCCTTCGACGGCTTACTCATACAATCCATGCAGCAAACAGTATACCGACGACGAGCCGGCCAGGTAGCAAACGGCGGCTATGGTTGCATGGGCTAGGTCTCATAGGGCGGCTGCTAGGTCTTATTGAAAACAATTAAAACAAAAATCAAGAACCCTTATTTAGGCATCCTATACTATAATATTTTGCATTTAAATTGGGTATTAAATTTAAGCGGTCAGCAAGACTAATGTATTTACACTAAACTAATATAAATATTGTTGAGAAATAAAATAAAACAAAATCAACAAAATGCTTTTTTCATTATTAATATATTTAAACTAAATATGAGGTATTCAATATCATCAGGCACAAGGTATATATCCCAAGGCTTATAGGCCAGTGAATATCTAGCTTGCTTCTCTTGTGGAAGATCTAAAGTTCAACATCCTCCCCCTACATATGTACGGGGAAAAAAAAAGGCACAATGTATATATTAGAAAATTTAAATCATTGGTTAAAATGTCTCTAACCATTCAACAGTTAAAAATATTTTAAATATAAAATATATTCTAGGATAGAATAATTGGGATGCAGAATGTTGATAGAACATGAGATGATTATATTAATATATGAGAAAGGTATTATGTTATAGAGATATACAAAGGAATTGTATTTAGACAGTGAGTAGGGTTTTTTTAGTGAGATTAGGGTTTGATTTTTCTAGTTAAATTAGGCTTTAACTTAGTAGGTCAAATTCCATATATATATATACTAACATATTCTCTCAAATTCAAGGTAGTAAATCAGACATAAACTTGAATTTGGAAACGAGAGTGGGAAAGCGTATGGGTGGATGGGTTTCGATAAAAATATCTATTGTCCAATTGGTTGAACTGGTCAAGTAAAGCCAAACAGTATTCTAGAGAATTTGGTAACGGGTAAAATGACAATCAATTTCGATGTGTTTTGTAAACTCGTGAAAAACATCATTATAGATAATTTGGATAACACTCATATTGTCACAATTTATAACCTTATCAATAGAAAAAGAGATTCCCATGTTACAATTCTAAAAAGGTTATTCTAATAAGAATAACCTAGTGAACCAAGCCACCTCCATATATTAATTTTTAATTTATAAAATAGAACAAGACGTATACTTTCATACCTCAATTGTTTTCTGAAGTATTTTATTGTCATTTTTGCCCTGGCTAGATCTTGGTCGACATGGACTTTATTCTTTTCAATTATATTTGAAAAGACATAATTGCCCCCAATTCAATCACCTTAAAGGTTGATAGTGACAATACTCATTTTAGTAAAAATTATACAATTGGTCCCAAAAGTATGGACCAGTCATAAATTGGTAGTTGATAATTTATTTGGCCACATTGGTTTTCTAAAATTTCGAATTGGATGCAATGACCGGCGTTGATTCTAAATGTACTCTTAAAAAAAAAAAAAAAAAATTACTATATGAATTACTATATTCCTCTAATTTTTTTATTTTCTTATTCTTTCCCAGCGAGCAGATATTGCCAACTTTTATTCATTGGCGGAAAATTGTTTTTTTTTTCCTTCTTTTTTTCACTTTATATATCCCTCTTTCTCTTATCTCCCTCTCTCTATATATAAGCATGTGTATATATAGAGAGAGAGAGAGGGGGGGAGAGAGGGAAAGAGGGGAGAAAGAGAGAGAGAACGGAGGAAAGGGGCCGGCGGGGGAACGATGGACAGGGCTGGCAAGTTGGGGGTTTAAGGGGTGTCATTGAATGCTTTAGAAAACAAAGGGGGTTAAAAAGTAATTAAAGCTATTTCAAAAAAGCTAAAATAATAATCTTGAAATTATTTAGATTTTTTTTTTTAAATGGAAGTATACATTTAGAAAAAAAAAAAAAAACTACTGTAGATATAGAATTATCCACTCAACTTAAACAAATGAAAGCCTATTTACCTTTTTGCCCTTGATTTTCGGTGATTTTTTGCATGGGTTTGAGGGACATTTTGGTGTACAAATGAAAGAATGATTGAAATGTAACATGTTTTTAACAGCCAGTTTGTTTGTTAATTTCAACATTATGGATGTCTCCACTAAGTCACCTTATTTTTTAAAATAGAATTATTAGCACACCATAAATGTCTTCTTATACTCCAATTACCCTATTTTTGTGAAAAATAAATAAACAAATATACCAATATAGTGTAGTTTAAGTTCCGCTTAAGTTAAAATAGTTAGATTGTGTTTGGGTAAAAGATTTCTAGAGAGAATTTCATTTATTCAGGGAATTTTAAAATTCTCTTTTGACAAATTCTTTGTTGTTCTTTGTTGTGGTTTTACGAGGGAGAGAATTATAAAATCCCTTCAAATCCCAAATAGTGGTGAAAAGAGAATTTGAAAATCCCTTTGAGAGGTGGAATTTGACAAATCCTCTCTTTCTGCTCTTGACCATTAGTTCGCTCCTAACCACCGCAGATGACCACCTTCGTCCGTCGTCGTCTTCTTCGTCTCCGTCGTCATCTTCTTGGTCGCCGCCGTTCATCTCTGTCGTCATCTTCTTCTTCGTCGACTGCGATTTCTTCTTCGACGTCTATTGGAATCAAATTCGTCGCCGTCGTCTATCGTCCATCTCCTTTTCGTTGCAGAAATCGAAATCGGAATTGGAATTTCTCAGTTTCTTGATTGCAGAAATCGGAATCGAAATCAATCGTTTTAGGGTTCTTGATTACAAAAATCGCAATTGAAATCGGTTGTTGTTCTTGTTCTTGTTCGTCGCAATTTCGGAATCGGAATCCTCAGGCTTTTGTTCTTGTTCGTCGCAATTTCGGAATCGTTGGCTGTTGTTCTAATTTCTTGTTATTTTCGTTCTTCTGAGAATTGTTTATTTTGTTGTTTTGAGAATTATCCAAACAATAAATTTGGTAAATGATGATATTTCGAAATTCAGAAATTCTATCATTTAACAAATTCTTTATTCAAACGCAACCTTAAGGGACCTCTTTAAGATCAGGAATTTGAGCTTGTGGAAAAAATACTTGTTAAAAAAAATATTCACGCACCCTGAATAAGATTAGTCTTTCATCCTGGTGTAGAGATATTGTGGGTATATATATATATATATAAAATAATTGGGTTGAAGCAAATATGTTTTGGCATTTGGTGGTTTGATTTGATGACATAAATATCTACAGAGAGGTCTTTTTCTCTCTCTTTTTTTGGCCTTTACTCCAAGTTTGTCTCCTATTGCCTACACATTAATTCTTGCCGACACTAAATCTCACATGATTTTTGTCTCACTCCCCCCTCCAACCACCAAAAACCAACCCCACCCTCTACACCTCGAAAATATGTGAAACATAATTATTATACTAAATGTCGTTAACTTTTTTAATTTGAATTTTAATCTTGTGATAGTCTGATTGACGCCATAATCAACTGACTGATTTTTTTGCAACTTGCAACACAACACAGTAATACCAAAACAAAGAACACAAACGCGCGTGCACAAGCACACATAAATTAGAGGCAATGTCGAACCTTATATTTAACTCAAGAACAAAAAATCAATGTCTTCAATTTTGGTCTGGTTCACAGGAACAATTTTCTCTGTTGAACTACACATGCAAAACAAGTATTTAAGGAACAGACAACAGTTGACGGCCTCAACTGGCTAGGCACAGAAAATATACAGCACAATAGTTACCCCTCTTATCTGCAGGGATCTGCAGCAACTGCACAACATGATCTGCGCATGCTAAGGTCCTGGACACTTAACTTCTCTAGAACAGCTCCTAGGTACTTAGTCTCCAACGATCAACATCGTGTATATGTTCTGCCCACCGTGCCATTTCGCTTCCAATATGTGTCACTGCTCGTTGACACTTTGCCACGCCACCAACATGGTCTTGACTTGACCGTGTCTTATGTTCACGTTCCGGTTTGCTAGCATGACCTTGTCCCAATGCCGCCTTGGTTTTAGCCGTATTCCATGAATTGTTCTTGGCATTGCGCCTAGGATGATGATCCTAGCATTGTGCCTAGGATCATCTATCCTTGATATAGCGATATCTCATGTCCACCAACATCGTCTAGCAACTTTAGACTTTTGAAAATTGCAGTGATTTTCATGTAGTGCAATAACTTTGGACATCTGAAAAAATTACTGTAGCGCGTAGTCTGTATAGGTAAAAAAAATTAAGTTTGTGAATTGTTCATCAAAAACCTTTATATTTTATAACTTTTGACTTTTAACGGTTTTTTACAACTTGATTTCCAAAAAAGAAAAATCTATATTTTCAATTTGCTCTCTCTATTCGTTTTTTCTTAGTATTATTTTTGTAGACACGACATTTTAACCGTCCAACAAAAATTTTATACTTTATTTTATTTTTATTTTCAAAAAAATAAAAAAAAAATAGAGAAAAAAGAAAAGAAAAAATGAAAAAAAAAAAAAAAAAAGATAAAAAAAAAAAATAAATAAATAAATAAAAAGAGAAAAGAGAAGGTTTCCTTGTCAAAATGGGAGTAGGTTTCCTTTTCCCTTTCCTTATAGGTTTTGCTTCCTTTTCCCTTTCCTTTTAGGTTTTGCTTCCTTTTCTTCGTCAAATTGGGATTAGGGTTTCCTAAGGTTTCTAGGATTTTTCACTCCCCATCCTTATTATAGTTTAGACAAAAAAAAAGAATTTAGAGAGAAACCTTTCAGAGAATATTCAAAAATTAAGAGGAGTCACCCCCTTTAGAAGAGTGATTCTCAAAATTCTTTCGGGAAGCTGTCCGCAAGAGAAAAAAGCCCAAGCGTCAAGATTCTTGGCCAAGAATAGGTATATTTTTTTTATTTTTTTCAATTTATTTAAATATCTCGATAGTTTAAATTCTTGCAAATTTTATTTATTTATTGTTGTCCGATGACTGGATAAAAAATACCAGGACGAGATTCCCCATTCTCAATCTGAACATTTAAGCGTTTAGACGAGGACACCCGCTGTTTTTTATTTTTTTTTATTTCTGTATTTTTTGTTTCGTTTATAAATAAAAATAAAAATAAAAGTCGTCCGATAATTCGGTGAAAACACTGGGACAGGTTTCCCTTAATCTCGAGCATGAGGTGAAGGATGTTTTATTATTTATGTTGTTGCATTTGATTTTTTTATTTTCCTGCATTTTTTTTTTTGTTTTTTTTTTATTTTATTCCTCTTATCACAACCCTAAGAAAATAAATAAAAAAAATTTAAAAAAAAAAAAAAAGAGAGAGAAAATCAAAAAAGAATAAATAAAAATAAAAAATCTTTTATTGATAGAAATTAATCGTTACGAACCTTAAGTTAAATCCGACAATCCGATAAATCGTGGGAGAGTTTTCCGCGGCCTCGTTTTCATTCCCCGACCCAAGTGGAATTTAGAAACAAACGGTTTTAAGAAATCTCTTCCCTCGATAAATTGTTCATGAGATTTCGTTTAAGTTTCGAAAAGATTAATTTCATCTAAATTGTTTCCGCGAAACCTCCCTTAATTCTCATATTCATAGAATTTGAAAGAATTTCAAATCGAGACTTCTTTAAATTAATCGGGTAAACTTAAAATAAATGTTTTTTGCATTCATCTAGCATATTTACTCGTTGCACTATTTAGAGAGCATGTTTAGTACACTTTCACCAATTACACTTTTCATTCATTAAATTAAATCATTTATTTTTTTATTTAGTCACTTTAAAAAAAAAAAAAAATCATTTAGATGTAGGTTTGCATTCATATTTTCAAATCTATTTTACTTTGCCTATTTAAATTAAAGAAATCTCTCGGAAACATACATAACCCCCCCCAGGGACCATCTTTGTCGAATTCTTAATATTTGATAAGAAGTTATACCGGGAAAACATTCCCAAAAATCCAAAAACTTGTCTCACCTTATTTGTGAAAAATACCAAAAAGATTTTATAAGAAATGAATGATTTCAAAATGAAAATAAAACACTCGGACTAAACTAATTGGATATAAAGTATCGTTTTCAGACGGGCGTCTTGGGGTGCCTAACACCTTCCCCGAGCGTAACCGACCCTCGAGCCTTTAAATGAATCTTTAGTTTGACCATGTTTTTTGGAGTCAAATTTTTACTTAGACTTTTTAAATTATTTTCTAAAAAATTCGATGACCTAGCACACTATTTAAATCCAATACTAGATGGCGACTCCTTATTTTTTAAAACGGTCTAAGTATATTTTTTTAGAAAACCGGCGCTTTAAAAATCCCCTCTATTATTTATTATTTATTATTTTTTCTTTTTTGAAAAATCGGGGCGCATCAATTTTCTTTTACTAAAATTTTATTTATATTTTTCAATTGTTATAGTTTAATGATACTTGTATTAATGAAAATATATAATCTTAATAAATGATAAAGCATGCGCATATCATTTAATTTTTTGGCCAAATGTAAAGTAATTATGTTATTTTTTTATCAACCACACTTGATTAAGGTCGAAAAATTATATCCCCTAATATATAACAAGAGATAATAGCAAAATCATATCATCATATATCTGACACCACATACATAATAGATTATGCTTCTAGTGAAGTAGTTTGTTCATATTTTAAAAAAAAAAAAAAAATTAATTCTATAATTAAGATGAATTAGATTGAATCTATCGAATTGATACAATCTAGTGCTGAGTTTGTATTCGATATTTAAGTGATAAAATTTTAAAAAATAATTTTTTTGTAAATAAAATAAAAACAAAAAGCTTTAAATCTAAAAAATGAAGGACTATTTAATAAGATATCTCTCTCACACACAAATATCATATATTAAAATTTGATAATTTTAAATGATGGTAGGTGGATAAGGATGCATGTTAGTAGACAATGACATTGTTGAGGTGATGTAATACTCCTACTATAATCAATATTTTCTCATGGACGTGTGAGAGAGTTTGGAGTAGTTGAGATTTTTGAAATTTTTTTATTTTTATTTTATTTATTTTTTTGAATTTTTTAAAAATTATTAGAAGAATCTGAACTAAATTAGTCTCACATCCTGTGTAGGTGTGAATATATCGGCACTCAGCAATAAAAGTCTCCAAAAAAAAAAATTCAATCTTAATGTCGGGCAGGTTTCTGAACTGGAGGTAAAGGGTATGAAAGAGTTTATTGTATTTTATTTGAATAAAGCATGATTGTTCACATAAGTCCATCTTCAGCCATGAGTCATCACTTTAGTCGTTTGTGTCGGTGATGTGTTTTTAGTTGAATATTAACGTATGTATCACGGATTAAAAAAGATTTTTTATATTTATATTATATTTTATTTGATTTAAGTCGTTTTTTCTTTTTTGATACATCACACAGAAGAAAAATGTCTAAAAAAAATTTATGTCCGTCTTATTTTGTATAGATATTTTCAGATTTTTATTTCTATTTTCAAAATAAAAATAAAAAAATTATATTATGAATAAAAAAAAAAAAAAACAGATTATCCTTCAAACTAGTCCGTTATAAATTTTTTTATTCTTAATTAAAAAAAATATTTTGCATCGATTTTTTGTCATTCACTTAACGTTAACTTAATTGAATTTATTAAATTAATGTTAATTTTATATATGGTATTGTACTTAAAAGTTAACTACCGGCCTAAAAAGTTAACTACCGACCTAAAAGTGAGTTAAAAATAAATTGGTAGAGACAAAAAAATGTTAGAAATCCAAAAGTAAATGGTTATAGGAGTTTTTTTTTCCATAAGTGCATTTTTAAAATAAAATAACGAACCTATTAAATAAAACATTGTTCATAGGTTCTATTCGGAGAAAAAAGAAGGGTACTAAGTCACTAACTCCTCTTAACACTTTTTCATGACAAAATTACCCTTATATTCTTGGGTCTAAAATTCTCTCCTTCTCTCATCATTGACGCTCTCTCTCACAGCAACATTCCATCATCACCACCACGTCAGTCCCGTCATCGCCACCATATCGCTGCAGTCGTTGTCACCACCATTGCCTCTGCTTGCTTTGCTGCCACAACCTCTCTGATTTGTCAACTTTATCCATCGTCGTCATCTCCATACATCCCTCTATTCGCCGTCATCCATAGCGGTGTTTATCATCTTCATCCATTGCCTCCATTGCTTCATTTTTAGTCCACCATATCGTCGGATGCCATATTTCAAGCAGATCTAGCTTAAATATGTTGTCGCCGCGGCCACCACATAAACTACCTTCGCCGTCGCCGCCGCCGCCACCACGCTCGCTTGCATCGCACCACCACCACCTAAGAATGATATACTTTTTTATTTTTTTATATTTATTTACTATTTTTAATTTTATGTTTGTTTTTTCTCTTGATTTTTGAATTAAATAGATTTGAGTTTCCGTATTTTGATTTTCAATGAATTTATTCATGAGTTTGTGGTAGGTAAAAGGTTGCTTGATGTTGGTAGGGTATCTAAATTCTTCCATTCAAAACTTATGTTTGGGGGTTCTATAATTTTTAGGGCATTTCCACTTAATTGTTACGTGGATTTATAGGAGTGATTTTTTCACTTCAGATTTACATGAATGTAGATAATGATATATGATTTTTTATTTTTCTTAAATTTCGGTGAAATTTTTTATTTTTCTTATATTTAGTGAAATTATTAATAGTCAGTGCAATTGTTAATATCAAGTGGAATTATATAATTAATTTATTTATAAATTTAAGGGTTAATAGCACTTTACCCCCTATGATTTAGTTGATTTGCACTTATCCCCTATGTTGGTAAGTTCCAAGTCAAAAATTATAGGGGGTTAAGTGCAAATTCACTAACCAAGGGGGTAAAGTTCTATTAACTCTAAATATAAATTTTTTCATTAAATAATTTTTCCATATATTAATACTATTTTGGGTTAATTACACTTTATCCCCTTGTGATTTGGTCGATTTGCACTTTACCTCCTTATGGTTTAAACGTCGCCACTTACTCCCCTTGTGGTTTTGGACTTAAGTGTCATGGTTAAAATTAGGGGTAATTGTGTCTGTTCACTTTAAAATTAAGGGTAATTTTGTCATTTTGTTTAAATAATTCAAGGGATCTATTTGCAAAATTTTAAAAACTAAAAGGGTCAAAATGTATTTTTTCCTAAAACGTTTCTTTGCTCCAACGGCAAAGTTTGCTCCTGCGAAGTTCCGACATCTTCTCTCTCTCTCTCTTCTGGGTACCAACCACCCCCAACCCAACCATCCAACGTCACCGGTCACCCCCAACCCAACCATCCACACCGTCGATTTCGAAATTGATCTCAACCCAACCATATACATATACATATACATATACATATACATACACATATATATATATACATATACATATACTTACATACATACACATACGAACTAGGGTTTCGAAATCGATTTCAAAACTGGGTTTCGATTTCGATTTCGAAATCGAAATCGAAACGGAGAAACGGCAAAGAGGGTTTTTCGATTTCGAAATCGAAATCCAGTTTCGATTTCGATTTCGAACGTGACGGCGAAGACGGAAAAGAAGACAAAGACGATGGCGAAGACGGAGAAGAACACAAACGTGAGGGTTGAGGGTTTCAATTTCGATTTCGAAATCAATTTCGATTTCAATTTCGAAATCGAAATAGAGAGCAGACGGCAGAGAATGAGAGCATACAGCGAAGACGGAGAGCAGACAAAGAAGACGAAGTTGCCGTGCTGGTGGTGGTGGTTTTGTGTGTGTATATATATATATATAGAGAGAGAGAGAGAGAGATAGAGAGAGAGATAAGGTGATGATGGTGTGGTTGGCGTGGTGTGGTTTGTGGTGTGATTGGCGTGGTGTGGTAGTGGCCGTCGGAGAACCAGAGAATCCCCGCCGGAGAGAGAGAATTCACCGGAGATGGCGGACAAAGCAACGGAAAGAGAGAAGGGAAGAAGATGAAACAAAAAATACACAATAGCCCCTTAAGTTTTTGAATATACAAAAACAGTCCTTACAAAATATTTTAAGGATATAAACGTCATTTCACACTATTTAACAGATTTTGGTTGACTTCCGTCCATTGACTGTTAGAGTTAATGAAAAAATTAACCGTTGCACTTAGACCCAAGACCACAGGGGGGTAAGTGGCAATATTTGAACTATAGGGGGTAAAGTAAAAATGAGTCAAACCACAGAAGGGTAAAGTGTAATTAACCCTACTATTTTTGTATTTATTTATTTTTAGTGGAATATTATCGAACATAAAATTCAATGAAGTACATGTAAGGGTATTTATAGTATATTAAAAAAATTGTATTTTTGAATAAAAATAAAATTCAATAGAATTTTTATGGAAAATTGATATTAAGTGAAATTACAAAAATTCATTGATTTTTTTCCTACATATATAAATCAAGACAGTTTTGGAATAAAATTATTTTTGTATTTTTGACATGAGTTTAATTTGTCTAGTCCTTAAAATTTATTTTTTAAAACATTGGAAACCCTAAAAAAATCCCCTTATTAATTATATAACAAGGCCTAGTTTGTCGCCATGCGGCTTTTCAAAAAGAGCTGTTAAAAAAAATCTGTTATAAAGGAGATCTTAGATATTTGTAAAATTGTTGGAAAAAAAAAAACAATGAATGAGTATTTGGTAAATATTTGTGTAAAAATATTAAAAAATTATTAAATTACAAAAATAAACATGTATTATATTTATTTATTTATTTCTAATATTAATCAAATATAAAAAGCAAGATACATACAAAAAGAAATTTGTATTAACGAATGATTAATATATGCATTTAGAAATGAAAATACCTTGCATGATGAAAAAAAAAATAGATATTATAAAATAAAACAAAAAAACAATTTTAAATATCTTGCAAATTGAAAAAAAAATCGTTAAATGAAAAATAAATAAGTAAATATCATTTCATAATAAGAAAATAAAAGTAAGGGTAATCTTGTCATATAATATTTCATCAATTGAAAAAAAAAATGGTTTTTTAAAAGTATCATTCTACTGACTTTTAAAAATTTGACAAAAAAGGAAGAAAATTATTTACGCTCTATTAAAGATTTTTAGAATAATTCATCCCGAAAAATGATAATTCATCCGTAAGATAATAATAATAATAATAATAATAATAATAAAGATTTTTAGCACAAGATTGTAAGAGTAGAATAAAAATTAGATAATATTAGTTTTAAAATTTTTCAATTTGTAATTTCCAAATTAAATTACTATTTTTTTTTTTTAAGTATAGAAACCAAAAACAAAAAATAAATATAACTTGTATAGACAAATGCCACGTGCAATTTTCCTTAATTAAGTTTTTATTCCAAATTTACCCACTCTTTTATATTCATTGAACCATGAAATCCCCTAATGTTCACACATGTATTCCAAATTAAATATGAAATTAATAAAATTCAAATCCCTAAAATTCTTTTCATGCATCCCTAAATCTCATCCCCACATAACCCTTCCTTAACAATGCCTAAATTTAAAATTAATAACCCTCAAAAATAGGAAGTAATGTTGACACTCCAAAAATATTTAAGGGTTAATCACACTTCACCGCCCGTAATTCGATCAAATTGTATTTTATTGTCTCTATAGTACTTTTATGAACATTTATATTACTGATATTTCTGTGATTTAGACTAAAATGCAGTGCTTTGGTCAATAAATTATTTAATATTAATTAACATTTATATTTTCAAATTGGATCGAATAATATTTATTTGTCAATTTTTTTCTCGAGTCGGATCTGATAATATACCTTTATTGTTTTTTCTTTTTATTCCACTGGATCAGGTTGGGTATAAAGTTGAATTTATCATTTTACGAAAAAAAAAATTGTTAATTATTTAATTGTTTTTGAACACTTGAGATAAATCATCAGAAAAATATCGCAAATATATAAAGTGTAATTTGGTCAAATCACAAAGTGCAAATTAGCATTAGTCAAATATTTAATTTTTATTATTTATTTTTACAAAAAGTAATATAATTATAATGCAAGTAGACATTGTGGAGTGTCAATAATATTTTATAATAAATAAAAAAAATAATTATTTATGAAAAAAACTAATGGAGGCCTCAATTTCGAAGCCTCCATCAACCAATAAAAACCACATCCTAATTTGGCCATTGAATTTAGTTTGAAAGTTTATCCATTGATTTGATAGGGAGAAGACACGGTTTAAGGAGGAGATTAAATGATTAAAATTTAAAATTAAATATTTTAAAATATAAAACCCTATTTTTATTTACACTTAGAGGTTTTTGCACTTTGTGACCCAAAAGTTTTAGAAAATTGTCACTTTAGTCCATATATGTTAAAGTTTAATACATTAAAATCTGATATTTTCAAATCGTGTCAAGTCAGTCTAAATTAGTAATTAGCCACTTGTTATACACAAAATCATCAACATAGATGAAGTCCGTCATAAAAAATAATAGGACTGATCTGACACGATTCGGATGCTTTGGAAATTAAAGTGTTCAAATTAAAAAGTTATGAATTAAAGTAATATTTTTCTAAAACTTCTAGTGTACAAAAGTGCAAAAACTTTTATACTTTTTTTTTTTAATTTTGACTCCTCTTCTTCTTCTTCTTTAATCCTCCATTGATTTTCACTCTCCAATCAAAGATCCTTCTGTTTCTTCATATATTCTTCAAACCCATTTCTCTCTCCTCCCCAAAGTCATCTATCTCTCTACCTTCTCACTTTCTCTCTCTACTTTCTCTCTCTTCAATCATCCAATTTTTTTCCTGGGTCAGACTTCAAGATCTCATCTCTTTTCTGTAGAATCAAGAAAACCCACAAGAGGAATCAAGAGAAGAACAAGTTTTCTCCAAGAAATTTGAAGATTCCTTTTGAATTAAAGAGGGGGGAAGAAAGAGGGTTGAGAAAAAATCGCCATTGTTTCTCTGTAATTTTCTTCAATCTTCAATGGTGGAAAGCTTCAATTGTTGAAGCAAACAGGGGATTTAGTCGAACCGTCGACGTTTTCCGACCACTTTCCGGGAAAACCCAGGAACATTATTGGGGAAAAGGGGTGATTTGAGATTAGGGTTTTGATTTGGATCGATTTCTCCGGTGATTTTTTGGGGGGGAATGAAAAATGCCTCACGTTGATAACATTCCATCAACTCCGGGCAAGTTCAAGATGGATAAATCGCCGTTTCACCGGCTCCGGTGGCAATCTTATCTGTCGAAGCTCGCCTTCTGGTCGCTCGTGTCCGTCGGCCTGATCTTCCTCTTCTTCTACCGATCGCCGCAGCCGTCTCCATCGCCGACAATTGCGGATCTCAACCGCCGGTCACTCCGCACCAGTTCTTACGGCGGACCCGTCTGGGAGAAACGGATCCGGTCGTCGTCACGAATCCGATCCCCCAATGGGATCTCCGTTCTGGTCACCGGCGCTGCTGGCTTCGTCGGTTCCCACGTCTCGCGCGCTCTCAAACGCCGCGGCGACGGCGTCGTGGGGATCGATAATTTCAACAGCTACTACGACCCGAAACTGAAACGTTCCCGGCAAGCCCTCCTCGAACAATCCGGCATCTTCATCGTCGAAGGCGACATCAACGACCAAACCCTCCTCAAGAAACTCTTCGACATCGTCGCCTTCACTCACGTAATGCATCTCGCCGCTCAGGCCGGTGTCCGGTACGCCATGGAAAACCCAAGCTCCTACGTCCACAGCAACATCGCCGGACTCGTCAGCCTCCTCGAAGTCTGCAAATCCGCAAACCCACAACCCTCCATAGCCTGGGCATCTTCAAGCTCTGTCTATGGACTCAACAAAAAAGTACCCTTCTCCGAACGCGACAGAACAGACCAACCGGCAAGTCTCTACGCCGCCACAAAAAAAGCCGGCGAAGAAATCGCCCACACCTACAACCACATCTACGGACTCTCCCTCACCGGACTAAGATTCTTCACCGTCTACGGCCCCTGGGGAAGACCCGACATGGCTTACTTCTTCTTCACCAGAGACATCCTGAAGAAAAAATCAATCCCCATTTTCGAATCTGCAAATCACGGCACGGTGGCCAGAGATTTCACCTACATCGACGACATCGTTAAGGGCTGTTTGGGTGCATTGGATACAGCTGAGAAGAGTACGGGGAGCGGCGGGAAGAAGAAAGGGCCGGCGCAATTGAGGGTATTCAACCTTGGAAACACTTCCCCTGTTCCTGTTTCTGATCTGGTCACCATTATAGAGAGGATTTTGAGGATGAAAGCCAAGAGAATGGTGATGAAGCTTCCCAGAAATGGGGATGTTCCTTATACACATGCTAATATAAGTGCAGCAGCCATGGAGCTTGGGTATAAGCCGGAAACCGATCTTTATACCGGTATGAAGAAATTTGTGAAATGGTATACGAATTACTATGGAAAGAAGAGTGCTCAGTGAATTCAAAACCAAAAAAAAATTCAAAAATTTTCAGGTACTTCTTGTTCAGTTTATGATTCTTAAAATTGTTTTTTTTTTTTTCTTTTTAACATATGTTCCTTGCACAATTCTATGTTTGTTTACATATAATGTCTGAAAATTCGTATCCCACGGGCTCGAAATCGACGCGAAGAACTCTGTATTTTTTGTTGTTTTTGTTGCATAATTGTGTTTGTAGTTTCTTTCTATGATTGTAGAGTTCATGAATTGGTAAGAGAAATTTGGTAAATTTTCACTTTGAAAACTTCTTATTGGCTTTGTTTGATTCATTTAATTATGGGTTTAATGTTGTTTTTGAAGCTTTTAATGAAGTCAGTCTTAGGTTTTTGTTGATGATTTTGTTGGCTTTTTAAGAAGATAGATAAGACTGAATTGTGTGTGTGTGTGTGTGTGTGTGTGTTGGGGGGGGGGGGGGGGGGGGGGCTTTAATTTATATGCTATTTTTAAAGTTTTGACCTTTATAGAAGCATTATTTTGGTTTTTATTTTTTTATTTTTTTGGGGGGCCAAACGTGCCTTACCGACCTAATTGGAGGGTGGGATCATGTTTGATAAGTCAATTAGGTGTTGAAAACAGAATAGATTAAGTAGTTTTGATAATTATTAAGTCAATTAGGTGTTGAAAACGGAATAGATTAAGTAGTTTTGATAATTATATTAAAAATAATGTCCTTAAAATTTGTTTACTATTTTGAGCAGTTATTTAATTGTCCTATTATACATACTCAGCTAAAAATTGAACGCTTAAAAATTTTTCCCTTTAAAATTTAAGCAATTATCAAATGGCTTTGTATCCGTTCGGAGACTTCTAAGCTCGACATTTTAAACTCATTTTTTGAGTTTAGAATTTGTAAATTTTGAATATACTTGTTAGCCGTTTTAAAAAAATAAGGTAATGTTTGGTGGCATGGAATTGGAATTAAAATTTAATGTAATTCCAAAATATACAATTCTATTGTTTAGTAGTTTATTTTAATTCAATCGTAATTTCAATTTTATTATTTGGATTCTCCAATTATTCATTTCTAATTCTAATATAACAAATATTATTCGTTTTTACAAATTCATCATAAAAAGAAATATATTTCATGCAATTTTAAAAAATATTTTTATTATTTAGTCACTTCATACGCTAAATCTTCGGTCATAAGTTTAAGTTCGTAATGTTTATGCTTTACAAAATAAGAATTTTTTGTGAACAGTCTATAAATTTAAATTTTTGTCTATACAGTCCACGCATCACAATAAGTTTTTCAAAAGTCCATAGTTATTAGTAATATATAAAAATTAGTGTAATTTTTTTTATTTAAATTTTTAAATAATCTTTATGACGTACATTAAGTATTACCTCCAAACGAAACTTTTCTTTTTTCGTTTCTTTGCTTTTTTTTTTTCTTGATGTAAAATGACGGTAAAGACGAAGAACCAATTGAAAGAATTTCTCTTTTGTATGTACCAAATTCCAAATAGTCCCCTAGTTGGAATTTGCCAAATAAATTACCAGGAAAAATTAAATATGAAATTATCAATTGATTCCAATTATTTGAAAATGAACCAAATAATCACAGTGTACAGATTTTTCGAACAGTCTAGTCCTAAATTTAAAAAACACAAAATTACATTAAAAATTTGCCCTTCTAAGATTCGGGGTTGAGATTTTTCATATTTAACGCTTTCACAACAAAATTATTTTATTAAAATCAAAATAACTATTGTTGTACACATTTTTTTACAATCTAATTATATATTCAGTGTTGTGTAAATAAGATCTTGATATCACATTCACTATTTTATTTTATTTATTAGTTTCAAATTCGTAAATTCATGTTATATTTAATATGATATTTCAAGAATTTTCGATTTTTACGTTCGTGTTACATTTAACACGGTCTTATATATTATCAAAACACAATTGAGTATTACAATCAACATTCAAATCACTTTTATCAGTAAGTCATGTTACATTCAACACATTCATATAATTTCTGTCATTATCAACATTAATTAATGTTATTTCTGTTGCATTGAATGATATATTCAAAACTCATGGAGGCGCACAACTTGTAGTGATGTTATATGTAACATTGACATCATAGTTAATTTTATATATAATATCCACATGCATCCTAATTCAAAACCCGAAAAAAATATCTCATTTTGAAGATCATGATTTATAAATCCTTGTTGCATAAAAAAATCATTGAACAACAATCACAATTAGGAGAAATATTTAGTTTTGTTTTTAGTTTCATTAATAATTTATTATCGTATTTTGTTTCGTGTTTTTAGTAGTGACATGTATGGAAAGTAACGATTCATTAATAGAGGTAAAGTAATCCATGAAATGCCAGTAGGAGTAATCGGTGAACAATTGGATTCATTTGATAGTTTTCACACCAATTTGGGAGTTGGTGGTAAGCGTCCCTAAATAAAATGGATAGTTGGTGAGAGATCCTAATAATGACATTAAATTAATAAAACCTCCCAAAACAATAAGCATTTTATTTTTAATTTCATCTATTAGAATTCATAAAAATACTAAGTTCCAATTAAGGTTGCGTCACCAACCACTGCCCCCCGCCGCCGTCCCACCAAATTTTGGCCACCAGTCACTAAAAATAGTTAAATGTAACTTAAAGATATACTAAAAAAATAGTTACATGTAACTAAAAAAAAATTGAGTGACCTAATGCCTGAGGTCCGAGACGGACAGTGATAGGTGGTCATAGAGGGTGGCGTCAGCAGTGAACATTGCATATCTTAATAAAAAATATTTGATTTGAGATATAAAAAAATATTGACTATAAGACTTAAAATATAAATCAAAATATAATTAAAAAATTTATATTCAATTTAAAATAAAAATAAGATAAATTATGAATTAGACGAGACTATTCACAATTATCCATACGATAACAACCAACCAAGTCCAAGCCCCAAACTCACTACAAATGTGATCAAGAACTGATTTTTGCCTTCGAAAAAATACATTTGCTATGACAAAAGTAGAAGAAGTAGAAAGACATCATCATCAAAGTAAATATTAAAATAAATAGAAAATCCTAACAGTTTCAGAACTTCCTCTGTTTCAGGTTCAGAAAAAAAATGAAGGTATATGAATATATAGAACTAGAAGTCGTACTTTGTTCTTCCGCTCTTTAAGATGAGGCATAACATGTCCGAAACGTCGGTCGAAGATGAAGAATTGAAGAGGTTCCAAGACTCCAGCATTAGCCGCTTCCTCGATCCCTTAAAATGAACTACCTGTAGTTCCCCCATACCGGTATTAAGCGGAAAAAAGAATCAACATATACGTGTTTGTGTGTGTGTATATATACAGTATACATGTATAGTGTGTGTGTATATATAAATATATATATGCGGGTGTGTATAATATATGCGTGCATGTGCATGTGTGTGTGTGTATACGTGTTTGTCTCTGTGTGTGTGTATATATATGCGTGTGTGTATATATACATCTCCCCATATATTTTCAAAACATATTTTCAAAAATCTGTTTTTAAAAGAGACTTCAATCTATTGAATCTAAAAACGGAATGTCACTGTTTGGTTACCATTTCTGTTCCCTGATTCCTGTTTCCACTCCCAAAATTTTGGGAATAATGCACAGAATTGCTTTTAGTTAAAACGTTTCTGTTCTCAAAATTTTGGGAATAATTTTAAAGTAATTCCTAAATTCCTTTAAAATCTGAAAACCCAAAAAATGTTGATTCTTATTCACTCCCACAAAACTATTACCACTATTAATCCGCCAGCACCATACATTTAAAAAAAAAAACAAAAAAAAAACGTGTTTCTTGTTTCTGTTCTCATTAATTAAAAGAAATAATTTCAGGACAATGGTCGTTACCAAATATGTTTCTATTTCCAAAATACTCCAGAACAGAAACAAAAATCTCATCACATCCTATCCCAGTTTATTGGAAGTAGAAACAGAAAAACAAACACACTAACCAAACGCTACCTAAGACTTTCTGATCTCCTATTCATACATGGATTATGCGCTAATATATATACACACACGTATACACATTGCAATAAATAGAAAATTGATGTTAGTGTACCTTAACATCCAAAGGCATCCCGTGAAATTGACCGGCACCCTCCGGTGGGGTCCAGTTGTAAGTGGCACACGGTAAGAAGAGCACCGAGGCGTCGCCTATTTTATCAAGAAACGCTTGCCTTTTAGTAAATCTTTTAGCATCGAAAGAAGATTTGGACTTAACGACCCAAGCCAGAGCATATTGATCTCCAAGCATACGCGAAGCTTTCATGTACTTGGAACTGTATATTCCTAGTACTTCCTGTAAGAAAGCCTTTGCCCTGCAGCCAAATCAATGGAATGATCGGTTTGGTAAGAATTAAGAAACTTTGGGTCTAATGATTGACAATAATTGGAATAAATTATTAGGAAAAGGTATAAAGAATAATGGCATTTATTTAGTGTTTCGGTTCCCAGATTTCTGGTTCTGTTCCCAGAAATTTTGGAACAGAAAAGGAAATTAGGCGTCAATTCTGTTGTGTTTCCCAGAAATGTGTTCTAAGATTCTGAGGGCAAATAGAAACATATTTTCTTCCATATTTCTGTTTTGTCCCCAATTTCTGGGAACAGAAATAGAAAATTTGAAACATTTGTTTAGACCCCGTTTGTAATGAGGTTCTCCCATTGCATGGCTGGTTCACATTGCATTTGTTTAGTGTTTATGTTTTTCTTTTTTTTTTTCTTTTTTTTTCTTTTTTTTGTTTCAAATTTTTTTTTTTTTTTGGTTGTCTCAATTTTTTTTTTCCAGAAAAGCTTGGAATAGAAATATGTAATTAAAATTATGAACAGAATAAAAACAAATTTTCTCAAGATTTCTGATTTCTTTTCTGGGAACAAAAACACAAAAGGGGGGGAGGGGGGGGGGGGGGTGGTTGTAAATTTCCTTCCTAGAAAGCTTGGCACAGACTGAAATTTGGAAACAAAAAGATATTTCTATTGTGTTCCCAGAAATTTGCTCTCAAAATATAAGAGAAGAACATAAACACAGATTTTTTTATTTCTATTGTGCTCCCAGAAATTTGCTCTCAAAATATAAGAGAAGAACAAAAACACAGATTTTTTTGTTCACATATTTCCATTTGTTCCAAGTTTGTTGGGAACAAAAAAAACCAAACAAATGTCACCAAATGCCAATTTTGTTCAATCGAGCTAACTAAATTATGAAAAACTGAAACATAAAAGAATGCCAATTCACATACCTTAAAATCCCATCGGTGGTGCCCCTCACAGCTATGAATCCAGAATTAAGAGGCTGTTCTTTGTTGTTTCGGAAGGTAAGAGCCAGATGAAAAGTTGGGTACTTATGAAAGAGATGCTCCAAGTCATTAACAATGGCTATATCCGAGTCAGTAAATATATAATGATTAATTTCCCGCTTTTGGTGAGAACGCTCCTCAAGCTCAGCTTCAAGAAAAGCCTACAATGAGAATTGTAAACAAGTGCATATATAAATATATATATATATAGAGAGAGAGAGAGAGAGACAGAGAGAGAAATTAAACTATAAACCTATGCAAATTCCCAGTTTATTGATCAAAACACTCGTGCTTCTTACAATGTAAGACCTGATTCTTTGAAGCATCAACTTGTCTCGTGAATATTCACCTTGAATTGGGTGTATTGTCACCCTCTCTCTATGTATCGGGAATTTTGATGATGGATCAGTGAGAATAACAACGTTGCTTTTGGGCATTGTCACCTGAGAAAATTTTGTTTCAGATTATAATCAGAGAGAGAGAGATGGGAACAATTCGATTCTGTTCCCAAAAATTATCCCCTGATTATTGTTTAGTGTGGGGGGAAGAATGATAGGTAGCATTTGTTTAGCGTTTACAATCCCAGAATTTTGTTCATGTTCTCAGAAACTTTAAAACAGAAATCAGGAAAAAAAATTGATCCTGTTCCCAAAAGTTTTACGTTAAAAATACAGGAACAGAACAGAAACAGATTTTATTTTTTTTGGTTCTCATATTCATGTTTCTGTTTCTAATTTTTGGGAACAGAAATAGAAATCAGGGAACTGAAACAGTAAACAAAAGGGGCCACAGCATATGGCGATAGATTATCTTCCATATAAGGGTACTTCCCTCTTCTCGGCTAGGTTCATAACAAATGATCAAGACATTCCAAGAGAATGAAACAAATTTAACAGGAAAACAAACACATAAACAAGAATCAAAATCTGGACGAAACAGATTGAGGAATTTTGATTATATAATTATTTTAAAAAAAAATACCTGAATGAAATTGACAAAGACGTTCAAAATGGCAAGTGACCTCTCCAATTTGGTGTATGAAGCCTTTCCGATGGTAACCAAATCACTTGATCTACCACTTGTGATCCCATCAATGGAGGAATTATAGGTGGTGAATACAGTAACAAAGGTAACCCTATCTCCATGGTAGCTATTGTTTGATGAGGTAGAAGAGTGAGTCTTGTTAAGAGATTTAATGCCTAAAACAAACAAAATGAACAATACGAGTTACTCGTGAACAGTCCACGAACTTAAAAATTTTACCCATGCAGTTCATGGGTTACAACAATTTTTTCAGGAGTCCAAAATTACTGCACTACGCGAAAGTTTGTGCAATTTTTCCATGCAAAAAATTACAGACTTTGAACTTTTGACAGCATTATTGCATTTCTCAAAAAATTATTGTATTGAGTGGGTTGCGTGGGTTGCAAAATTTGGGGTCATGGCAAAAAACTCTAAACAATATGCAAATCAACAAAATGTTTTTTCAGTCATAATAGACCTAAGTAGTTCGACCCTTCCCCGGACCCCGCGCATAGCGGAAGTTTTGTAGCACTAGGCTGTCCTTTACAGTTCACAAACTTAAAAAAAATCTCATGCAATCCATGCATTCCAATATTTTTTTCATAAATCCAAAATTAATGCGCTACGTCAAACTCTGTGCAATTTCAGTGACTTTGAATTTTTGACAAATTTATTGTATTTTTCAAAAAATTATTGTATTGAGTGGGTTGCGTAAATAATGGGTTGCAAAATTTAGGGTTATGGCAAAAAACTCTAAACAATATACAGATCAACAAAATGTTCATGAGTTCAAAATGCAAGAATTTGTGTGCGTGTGTTATGGAGGTCATGATCTAAGTAACCGTTTAGCGTGCAGATATCAAAACTCACTTTGAAAATTCAAAATCAACCAATTTGAGAGTTTTCAAACCATGGTTTGAGGTTTTAAGGGAGTCCACTAAACAGGTACTCTCTCGAGACTCAGATACTAGATACTTTGAGCATCATGTGGTTATTCAAAAAAGGGTCGAACGAGCACTTAGGACTCAACAAACATTTCAAATGGAAGTGAAAGCACTAATAAATTAGGGTTTCATTTGGATCGATGGATTTTGAATCAAGGGATTTGATTATGGAAATTAAAAAAATAACAACAAATTGTGAATCAAATTTCCTGTTGTATTATCATCAAAGTAAGTAGAATTCTAATCAAGAAGCAGTTCAAATATCTGCTTTTGCATAGTTACTTGAAATCCTCCACATTGTATGCATTTTCCCTCAAATCGATTCGCGGTTTATGCATTAATTCCAATACATACAAATTCAATCCATTTCAAATACTTCAATCCAAACACAACCTAGAAGTAACGTGTGAGAAATTATGAAGAAAATCGGATATCATCGGCAAGATTTGCCAAAAAAACAAAGGAAATGGAAATACCTCGGCAGTGCAGGCGATCCGGCAGCCCCTCCCCGGCAGCAGGCCCGAGAACCAGATGATCGAGCTTCTTAGGCCGCTGTTTGTGCAGATCTCGAACAGTTGAGCTCTGGTGGAACTCTAAAACTAAGCAACGTAGCACAAATTCAAGAAGAAATCAACCATGTCCATGGAAAATTAAGCGGCGGAATAAGTGGGGGAAGAACAATTACCGGAGAAAAGATGGGGGAAAAAGATGATTAGCGGCAGAAATAGGAGGAATTGACGCCACCCGCCGCCGCAGACTCTCATTACTTCAGATTTATCGAAGAAGAAACATTAAACGGATCTATATGAAGAGAATTCAATAGGAAACTCCTTATGCGTCGCGCTTTCGATGTGCTCTCTCTCTCACTCTCTCTCTCTCTCTCTAGATTGAGCCTCCTTGGAAGAACTTGCATGAAACTTGAAGAAGGGTACTTGTAGTTGATCTGGGTTCCAAATTTTTCGAACACCATAAATTCAAAATAAAAGTGTTTGTCCTTTTAAAACAAACATAAATATTTTAGGATTTTAATTGAAAGATATTGCAAACAATATGAATAACCTCAATTATGTTTATTTAAGTTTAGAATTAAACCAGTCCGATTATTAATCAAAGTGACTGGTCGAAGTAAGCGTAAGTTGGTCCTAACACACTTTATTGTAAAATTCAAAAAAAAAAAGTTAGAGTTAAAAAGATTTTGGGCGCTAATATAAATGACATATATAATTTTGTTATTTCTCGTTTTATCTTTCAGTATATATTTTCTTGAATTTCAATGATTACAATATTTTTCTCTTTCAGAATTCGGATTAAAATTTTAAGCTTTTGTTCTTTGTTTCTTGCAACAATTGTAGCTCTATTCTTGCGTGTTACACTGATTTTCATAACTAGCTATGTGTTCGATTACGGCTCCGTTTTTTTTAATTTTTTTCAATTTCTATTATGTTATGTTTTGACATTTTCTTGTTGTTTCGCAAATCACATCTTGATTTTGCAAATTGAAATTCAAATTTGAAACTTTTGTTCTTGGCGCTTGCATTTATATATGTATTTCTTGTTCTACTTTTCATAAATCAGATAAGAAATATATTATTTATCTATTTTCTTTCTGTTTTTGTATTTTTGTCACATTTCAACTTTAATTTTCTTGTTCCTTTATGAATTAGATCCTCCTTTTCACTTGCTTACTGGTATTGGTTTATATAGGGGGGGTTTTATGCTTAAAATCATGTAATTCTCGTTCTATGTTTTTTTTTTTTTTGAGGGTTTTGAATGGATGAATTTTATTTTCTAATGTCAATTCTTGTTATTTAAGTGTGTGTAACCAGCATGCTTTTACAAATTGAAATTAATTAAGATGGTTAATGTTGGTTAATTGCATGTTGTCATGAAAGAGAAAAATGATGCTATGTTATTATCTAATGGTTCGAGCTTTGGAGTGTCCAGTGAAATACGTAATATTATTCAAAGTGATGCATGTTCATTCAATGAAGGGGATGATTTTGTTGCTCCTTATCGTGCTAATCGTCTCACAATTCATCGTTCTAAATCGTGGGTAAATTTTATTAGGGAGATTGGTCAACAGTTTAAAACTGAAAATTTTCGTAACAACCTTGTCAAATACTAGTCGATGCGACATGTAACATTAAAATCAAATCAAAACAAAAATAAAACCAAACCAAACCAATCATAGTTACCAATCATAGTAACAATCATAGTTACTAATCGATGCGACATGTAACATTAAAATCAAACCAAAACAAAAATAAAACCAAAAGAGATATTACATGTAACATTTATGTAACATCATATTACATATAACATTAAAATCAAATCAAAACCAAAAAGTTAATAATTACATCAAGCTACTTGTGACATCAATGTTACGTGTCACATTATGTAACATCCAATCCAGCCGAAACGGCACTATAATATTTGAGTTGCATCTGATTATAAACCCCGTTTTTTGCATGTGGAATGTAACATTACCTGTATTGAATTGTATTTCATGTAAATGTTATATTTAACGTCTTATCGTTCGTAAAAAATTAAAAATATCATGATCAATGTAACATAAATGTGAAAACTAAAATTAATAGAAAAAAATAGTAAATTTGATATCGTTTGAAGATCTTGTTTAGATAAATCTGAATATATAATTAAATTGTAAAGAAAAAAATGTACAATAATAATTATTTTCATTTTAATAAAATAATTTTGTTGATATGGAAACTCTCAATTCCTATTATAGAATTGTCACTATCTTAGATAACATGAGAGTAAATCTATTAATAAAAAGTGTACGGATCCGAAATTTAAGATTGCGCTATGCACGTAATTTGCGAAGAGGGATTGCTCGGTTTATTAATTAATTAATAAATTTAATCGGTAGATTAGTGATTAATATGGGTTCATTTAAACATCCTATTACCATTTCATGACCATTACACGACATCATATGACTCGTTAAGATGGTAGATTAGTGTTCGCCATTCGACAAATCCAAAAAATTACTTCTATTCAGTCTATAATAGTTACTCTTCATCTAATTTTTGACAAAATGCCCAACCTAGTTTTCACTTAGCTAGCGATTGACGCGTGATATTTTGTTGTGATCGCGGTACAAAAATACATTATTTTTTTATATTTGCTCTGACGGGGCAGTGCGTAGCACGTGTCCCCCCGCCCTGCAAGGATATAAAGGCCCCAAAACAATTAACAATATACATTATTACAACCTAAGGAAACAAACAAAAAAGGGGCTTACACATGCCTTTGATTTAGGAGGGGCATGAGTTTTCTATCAGGCCAAGACTCGATCTTCTGGAAATACTTCACCGGCACAACGCCATCAAACCCTTCAGTCAATATCACCTTGTTGTCTGATATGTGCAGCTTCATACCCTCTAAATTTTAACGGTCAAGTTAGAACACCAACCATGCAAATAATATAAATTCAATATAGATTATTGGACGAGAAGAAAAAAAATCTAAAGTGGCGTTTGATTAATGTTTCTGCTTTTCTGTTTCTACTCCAAATAAATGGAATGGAAATTCTATTTTTGTTCTAAAGCAGTCTGAGAACATAATCGTGTTTGGTATTGTAAATGTTTTTTTATAATTTCTCAGAACAAAAACAAAAAAATATTTTTGGTTACAACTAAGCTTGAATGTGTGTGTGTGTGTGTGTGTGAGAGAGAGAGAGAAGATGAAGATGTGGGTAGTGGTGATGGTTCAGAATGGTGATACCCGGCGTGGGTGTTGGTGGCCCAACGTCATGGTGGTTCTCAACATTTACCCTCATTTGATTATCTATGATCGTGAAAAGAATCAAAGTGTTCTCTCAAAATTCTTAAGGAATTCTGAAATTCCTCCCAAAATTTTGAAAATATTTGGAAACAGAAACTTATTTACCAAACGTGTATTTGTACGTTAATCCCAAAATTTTGGGTGCACAATTTATAAATCAGGGAGCAGAAACACTAAGCAAACAGGGTCTAAAGGTCTCATTTGATTAGTGTTCTTTTGTTTTGATCCTGGTTCTTAAGACACTTTTAGCATCAGATTTCAAACAGAAACAGATTTTGCTTTGTTTTGTTTTAAGTTTTATGTTTATTATCTGTGTATTATGAGAACAAAAAACCAGAATCATAAACAGAAACACTCATGTAAATGATCTAAAGAGGAATTGGATTGAAACAATTTATATAGATTTCAAAATTACAATTTATCTTTCAGTAAAGATATATTATGAAGTGAAATCAAAATCTTCGAGTTTCTAATGTGTGCGAGGTTGTAACACATACCTTCCAAAGCTTTTCTGACATCGAGAAAGATCAATGCATTCACATCCCGTCTCATGCCTGTAAAAATGGAATTCACCTTTAATAATAATAAAAATAAAATAAAAAAGATGAACTAGCAATTAAATAATTAGCCTACCGCTAATTACTTCACCGTCTGACGGCAAGCCACAAGAGAAGTGAACATGCAATCTGTTCATACGTTTAAGACCTTGCTCCAAAATCGATTCCAAATACTTTTGATAGGTCCCGTGTACACAAACTGCAGCACATCATAAATTGAAGCAAGTTAAGCAATAAGGCAGTGTTTGGTAGCACAAAATTCATGTTTAGAACTAAAATTGGAAAGTAACGCGTATAAACAGGGCTTGGGGGGGGTCTCTGCAAAATTTTAAAAAACAAAATTCTCATCCCACTTTGTTGGAAGTAGAAAAAGAAAAGCAGAAACACTAATCAAGCACCACCTTATAATTCAGGTTTCAATTCCACGAAACCAAACACTACTAAATGGATTTGTTAAAGTATATCGTGTAATGCAGCGATTCTAATTTAAACAATTAAATGAATTACATAAAGCAGAAGTATCTTCACCTGAAACCTCGTCGGCAGAAAGAATAGGCTTTAGCAAACTTTCAGTTTCAACAGTCTGCAGAAAAATAGATGTAAATATATATATTATATATAATTTCATTTAAATAAATAAATAATTAAATGCTTGATCAACATGACAGTGATCATTCACTGGAAAGAATTTATATGTAGAAAAAAAATCAAATTGGCAAATTGTTTTAATCAGCTAGTGTATATGCATACAATAAAAAGAGATATATGTGTCGGTATTCCAACACCTTTAAAAGTTGTTTGGTTTTAAATTAAAGACGCACCGTAACATTTTTTCCTTAAACGTCAAATACACCCCTTGCCAGAAATTTAGCTCATAAAATTACCATTTTGTCCTCAATATTAATTGAATAAAATATATAAAACAAAAGGAGTATGTTAAGACTTAAGACTAATATACCCTTAAAAGAGGTAATTTTCTTTTTCCTTTTCATTTCATTTCCTTTTTCTTTTTCTTTTCTCTTTCAAAAGTGAAAAATAGAAGACAAAAAAAGAAAACCAAAAGAAAAAAAAATTCAAACACAAACCAAAAAAAAAAAAAGAAATTCAGAAAATGAAAACACAAAAAAAGAAAGTGAAAAAGGCCAAAAAAAAAAAAAAGAAAGAAAGAAAGAAAGAAAAAAGGGATATCTAGCAAAAAAAAGAAAATAACACAAAAAAAAAAAAATCAAAATGACAAAATATATAAACTAAAAGTTAAAAAATAAAATAAAAAAACAAAAATATGTAACCCAGAAACAAAAAGCAGAAAGTAAAAAATAAAAAATCTGCAATAAAAAATAGAAAAACAAAATGAGAACTTGTGTTTTAGGATTTTCTTGTCATTTAATTTCAAGCGTAGGCTATTTTAGTCTTTCTAACTTAAAAAAGGGAAATTTTGTCAATTGTTGATGATGTCATCGTTTTCCAGCCACTATTGGATTTATCAAGTTATGAATTTAAAAAGACAGGGAGTCTCTAGCGTATTATTAAAATGACGGGGGTATTTGGTTTAAACTCAAAGATGTTTATTAGTGACAATGCTCAGTTTGTTTTCTGTTTCTGTTCCCAGATTCATCTTTATGTTCTGATTCTGTCAGAAGTATACAAGTGCTGAAAGCAGAAACAGTAGTTATAGACTTGGCATTGTAACTAACAATATAGCTAAATTCTACCTTAACCGAGTGGCCTTGGTTTGCACGTATCAAAAGCTCGCCATTTTCTTCCAACAGGCTAAACCGCTGCTTATTGTCCTTTCTGACGGCCTAGAAAAATACGCAACATATACAAACAAATTACATAAAGGAAAAAAAAAAAAAAAAATAGCAAAAATGGAATTAAATTCCAACCCTCAATAAATAGGTCATATATATGTGGAAAACATAGACATAAATATCATAGGAAGCACACTTGGTGTGCTTAAAAAAGGAATATGAACACCAAAAGTAATTTAAAATAAAGATATTTCGCCAGCATAATGTTTAAGAAAATGAAGTCAAGGACAAGCATGGCAAGGCAAGTGCTTTGTCATCTTCATTGAATAACTATTCAACTGCCATGCAGATTGCACTAATCAATTACGTTTATTTATGTAAATCGTAGATCTTCTAGTAATAGTAACTTCGGCGTGCTGGGATCAAAAGGTCTTGCGAGTAGTATGATTCATGCAATGCAAGGGAAGTGGTGAAGCAAGTCCAAAACACGCATAAAGATTAACATTTTATGGTCCTATTTGGTTTACAACTCGGAAACAATTTCTGAAAATTCTAAAAACAGTTTTCCAAAATCATAAAACTAGTTTGTTTTGTTAAAGAAATATCTTGGGAAAAAAATATGTTTCATACGGCATTAAAAAATAAAGAGTAAAAATGATGTGATTGGTTGAATTTTTTTCAAAAAATGTAGAGAGAAGTGTGAATATGTGCATATACCAATGTTGGAAAATGCGTTCACGGGGCTCGCCTAGATGTGAGGCAATCCTAAAATGCCCCGGAAAGATGAGGGGGGCGATTTACTAGTTAGGCTTGAGAACAGATGCTATTGGTGACGCCCAACTTCACCCAAGGCGAAGTTCGACGAGGCTTACGCCCTATGTTTCCATCACCAGAAAAATCAAAAGAGACAAAACAAGATTTTGCACCTGTTTGGTGTTTCATCTTCGTCTTAATTGCTTTGCTGGTGCCAAACCACAAAGGCACCGGTGACAAACTAGAGCAGACAAACAGATGATTAACTAACTTTTGTTTTTAAATATTAGTTATGTACATAGTTAGAGGAAAGAGGAATCTAAGGCGCAAAAACTCATCTCTTCACATGACAGTAGTGCCCAACAAACTGAGTAAAGGTGTAATGAAACACAGTTAAGCACCACAATTTTCTTTAGAAAAATAAATATATATGCAAAAGAGAGGATTGAGAGAACCGTAGAACTGACCTCCCTAATATCATCAACCGTGTGTGATCTTAGTGGAATATTAGCAAATGATTTCAAGTTCAGCTTTAAAAGATCCTGAACTTTGACATATCCATCACTCCTCATGTTCAAGTTCAACTCCGAAGCCATATGCCGCAAAATACGTGTTCTGAAAGAACAAAAAAAAGTTAACAAGGCGTCACTTGGTTACACATGCAAGAGCTTCACACACGCACACATATACACCCACACACAAGTATAATGTGGATTTATTATGCACACCTCATTTGCTAACATAATGCAAAAGAAACCAATAAAGGGAAAAAGAAAAAGAAACATTGATGAAGGTTTAGATGAGGATATTCATCTTGTTCTTGGATCAAGTTTGGCTTAGATTCAGTGGGGAAAAAATGAAAATCAAATCAAACTTAAACAAGTTTCTGAGCTCAAAGTCCAATTCATATTTAAACAAGATTTTCAGCTCCAACTAAGATTTAAACAAGATTTTTAGATCCGATCATAGGGAGAAAAAAAATCAAATCATCAATTAAAAAAACTGAAATGTCAAATAAAGTAATTCATCATACAGTAGTCTTCCAAGAGCATCAATTTTATCTTTGCCACCACCTCCTCCACCGCCACGTCCCCTCGACCTCTCGCGGTTATCCTTCATCTCCAAACCTCTGCCTCTACCACCACTGTTCAATTCTCATAAATACAATATACATATATACAAAAATTTGATGTTATTTACATCAGAAACGAGAGGAATAAATAGGTTGAAGAAACCACCTTCGACTGGAATGAGCAAATGCAGTGGATGAAGAGCTCTTATTGCTGTTGATCTGCTCCATCGAAACTATGCCAGACAAACGAGTGAAGGAAGAAGGAGGAAAAGAAATGAGAGAATACCGTAGAATTCGTACACTGCCACTGGTAAAGGAAGCCCACATCGATATGCCTACGCCTATGAGTGAGGATTGCAATGTTACAACAACAATGTCGAACAGAGATCCAAAAATATAAATATTTTTAAAAATAAATATAAACTATAACTAGCCAAAATTAATAACAACAATCAATATCAGTATCATTCTATCAAGTTTCAAGACTTTCAAGAGTTTTTCCAGTACAACAACGCATAAACATCAAAATCAAATAGACCAACAGTAGATGTTCCTAAGCCAGTAGTTATCATTGCTTTTATCAACCAAACCATATTGAGTAGATTAAGATTTGAATTATGTAATTAAAAAAAATTGTATAATTAAACACTAGAAAGGATTGAATCATTAATCAAATTATTAAACCGAAACTAAACCTAATATCAAACAAAAATAATGTTGTTTTTCATCAACTGAATTAATAATCAGAAACGTTTGATAAACTGAGATTAGACAACTAATTATTACATAAAGTGAAAAATTAAACAATAATGTGATGATTAAAACAACAATTAAATAATTAAACAAAAATGTAAACACCAATGAAACAGACCGGAGGTGGAATGATGGCGCCGCAAGCTAGAGCTGCAAACGGTGGTTACTGTGACGAATGATTGGAGCTGAGAACGCCGGTTGGAGCTCGGCAGTGAAGCGACGACGGCTGAAGCTGCGACCGCAGAGAACGAAGGGAACAGGCCAGAGGCTGGATGCGTTTCTTTTTTCCGAAAATTACCGGACGAATCAAATTACTTGACTTTTTATTTTTTAAACTGTTTATTATCAATTTTAAAAAAAATAATAATAATAAAAAAAATAAAATTGATGACAAAAATATTTTGAAAAAATCTGCGAAATTTAATAATTTTTCTTATTAAACTACATTAACAAAAAAAATATTTCTACAAATAACAAAAATCCTAATTAACGAATTTAATATTCAACATCCAAACAAAAATCATAATGATGATTGTGTGTGTTCGGTACAAGACATATACCCTATTTTATAAATGTTTTTTTTTTTTTTTTGGTTATATGATAAGATGTGTGCAGACCAATTTATGCACATGTCAACTAATTACCTCACTGAGCGATCTTAAAGGGGCATTCTTTCACATCGGTTTGGTGTATTCAAGATTTAATTTTCAAAGTGTTCTTCAAGAGAGTCAAACCTTGATTGACAAGAAAATAGAGTATCTTCCCTTGCCAATCGGACTAACATATTTTGGGTTTCTACAAGCACTTTATGTTATATGAAATACCAATAAACAAATGTAACAATGTATTTTTTTCATCTTGTAATGCATGTTGTGTTAAATATAATATAAATTTGCTATAAAAAAATATATATATATTCATATTCAAATAAACTACGATGGTTGTGTTTTTGTGTTTTGCGGAAAACACATACCCTTATTTTATAAGGAATTTACGTTATATGTAACACTAACACATAAATATAACAATATATTTTTTAATCCCGTAACGCGTGATGTGTGTAAAAGTCTCGCCTCCAACTAACCTAGGTATAAAATCCTAAACGAGTTGAATTCGTTATATGGGTTACAAATTGGAGTCAGGTAAATCCGCCTATTAAGTGGGCTGAGACAGTATAAGCCTATGTTCAAACATTGATTTGGTGATCTTGATGAGCACATGGGCAGCCACTTGATAATGTCCATATTTGGGTATGTGTAAGCCCAAAGTGTCAAAAGCCAAAGAGGAAATCAGTCATCTCAGAGTTTCGATCTTACCTATGTACGTTAGAATGAATCTGAATTGACTGTAACGACCCGTGAGTAGTGGGGACCGTTACAGAGATTCTCCCATAACTACGAGGATTGTGGCTATTATACGTAACGGCAGAGAGATACGAGCAACTGAATGATCTTTCCATTCATACGGTAACAGGCTCATCATCCTATAAAAAGGGTAGAAGGTAACTGGTAATTCTCACTCGGAATTAAGTGTGCAACTTATTCTCACTATATCCAGATTAAATTATTCTCACACTGGAGGTTCTTTGGTTGATACCACATCGGTGTCCCCCATTAGAACTTATGATTTTGCAGGTAAAGAAGAAAGACGAAAGGTTTTCTGGTACGTGCGAAGCTTGATACGTGACAGAGAATTTTTGACAACATCATTTGGCTCCGTCTGTGAGAAGAGAACGTAAAACCTTACGTTGCAGATATGAGACACTTGCGAGCTAGGGCACCGGTGACAAGTCAGAATAATGACTTACCACCGCCGTCAGAATAATGAATTTTTGACAAATTTATTGTATTTTTCAAAAAATTATTGTATTGAGTGGGTTGTGTAAATAATGGGTTGCAAAATTTAGGGTTATGGCAAAAAAATCTAAACAATATACAGATCAACAAAATGTTCATGAGTTTAAAATGCAAGTATTTGTGTGCTGTGTGTTATGGAGGTCATGATCAAAGTAACCGTTTGGCGTGGAGATATCAAAACTCACTTTGAAAATTCAAAATCAACCGATTTGAGAGTCTTCAAACCATGGTTTGAGGTTTTAAGGGAGTCTGCTAAACAGGTACTCTCTCGAGACTCAGATACTAGATACTTTGAGCATCACGTGGTTATTCAAAAAAGGGTCAAACGATCACTTAGGACTCAACAAACATTTCAAATGGAAGTGAAAGCACTAATAAATTAGGGTTTCGTTTGGATCGATGGATTTTGAATCAAGCGATTTGATTATGGAAATTAAAAAAATAACAACAAATTGTGAATCAAATTTCCTGTTATATTATCATCAAAGTAAGTAGAATTCTAATCAAGAAGCAGTTCAAATATCTGCTTTTGCTTAGTTATTTGAAATCCTCCACATTGTATGCATTTTCCCTCAAATCAATTCACGGTTTATGCATTAATTCCAATACATACAAATTCAATTCATTTCAAATACTTCAATCCAAAGACAAATTAGAAGTAACGTGTGATAAAATATGAAGAAAAGTGGATATCATCGGCAAGATTTGCTAAAAATCAAAGGAAATGGAAATACCTCGGCAGTGCAGGCGATCCGGCAGCCCTTCCCCGGCAGCAGGCCCGAGAACGAGATGATCGACCTTCTTAGGCCGCTGTTTGTGCAGATCTCGAACAGTTGAGCTCTGGTGGAACTCTAAAACTAAGCAACGTAGCACAAATTCAAGAAGAAATCAACCATGTCCAGACCAACTGACCTACGTATAAAATTCTAAACGGGTTGAATTCGTTATATGGGTTCCAAATTAGAGTCAGGTAAATCCGCCTATTAAGTGGGCTGAGACAGCATAAGCCTATGTTCAAACACTGATTTGGTGATCTTGATGAGCACATGGGCAGCCACTTGATAAGGTCCATATTTGGGTATGTGTAAGCCCAAGATGTCAAAAGCCAAAGAGGAAATCAGTCATCTCAGAGTTTCGATCTTACCTGTATACGTTAGAATGAATTTGAATTGACTGTAACGACCCGTGAGTAGTGGGGACTGTTACAGAGATTTTCCCATAACTACGGGGATTGTGGCTATTATACGTAAAGGCAGGGAGATACGAGTAACTGAATGATCTTTCCATTCATACGGTAACAGGCTCATCATCCTATAAAAAGGGTAGAAGGTAACTGGTAATTCTCACTCGGAATTAAGTGTGCAACTTATTCTCACTATATCCAGATTAAATTATTTTCACACTAGAGGTTCTTTGGTTGACACCACACCGACGTCTCCCATTAGAACTTATGGTTTTTGCAGGTAAAGAAGGAAGACGAAAGGTTTTCTAGTACGTGCGGAGCTTGATACGTGACAGAGAATTTTTGACAACATCATTTGGCACCGTCTGTGAGAAGAGAACGTAAAACCTTACATTGCAGATATGAGACACTTGTGAGCTAGGGCACCGGTGACAAGTCAGAATAATGACTTACCACCGCCGTCAGACTTAGATATACCAGAGGAGCAGCACGAAGATGTTCGTTTAGAGCAGCGTGAAGAGATTCCGTCTGATCTGCCATCCGCTGCAATAAATATGGATACAAAGATAGACGCTCTTAACTCGAAAATGACCGAGATGGTAGAAACTATCAAGTACATGGTTGGCATAATTGCTGACAACAGGTCGCAGTTCAATATGAGTACTCATGGAGTCAAGGAGGAGGTAGAGTCTCCACGACATGCTGATCCTCAATCTTATGAGGAACGGCCTCCCCATGGAGAGGCCAGCCATCAACCAGAACGAAGGATCAGTATTCAAACTGAGATTGTTGATTCACATCGACAGATCAGGAGTCAAGTGAAGAGAGTTCAATCTCTAGATGAACTGGATACATTATTGAAGGGTATTGAGATGCCATTCTCCCCAGAAATACTAGCTATCCCACTTTCTGAAAAGTTCGATCCGACGAAGTTTGAAAAGTACGATGGGAGAACTGATCCAGTTAACCATATCCTCCAGTTCAAACATGTCATGAATTTGTATAATTCCAGCGATTCCACCATTTGCAGCGCTTTTGCGACCACTTTGAAATGATCAGCTCTTAAATGATTGCATACTCTTCCTGCGAACTCTATAGCGTCATTTAATGAGTTCGGAAAGACATTCATCAACCGCTTCATAACTTGTCAGAGGTTAATGAAAGGACCGGATTTCCTGCTTGCTCTGCATCAGGAAAAATGAGAAACTTTGAGCTAGTATATGAGCCGGTTTAATGAAGAACTGACCTGCATTGAAGGTTGTGATACAAACCTTGTTATCAATGCTTTTACGCCAGTGTTGCGTCCTGGACGATTTCAAGATTCCTTAACCAAAAAGTGCCCTCGGAGTATGACGGAGTTGATGGAGAAATCTAAGCCTTACATGAAGTTAGAAGATGTGAAATGGGCTAGAGAAGGTAGGGGATTATTTCGGGATCATCTCAAGCAAAACGAGAAAGATATTGGCAAGGCAAAATCTGGCACGTCTAATAGGCATAAAGACCAAACAAGAAATTTAAATTCCAGGCCAAAAGTTCACCAGAAGCTAGGCCTTCCTGGATTGCGCATGCCAATCTCATGGATCTTGCAGGAGATTCATACATCTGATATAATTCGATGGCCCCCCAGACAGACCACTAAGTCAAATCGGAAGAATTTCTCTAAGTATTGCGATTTTCATAAGGACCATGGTCATAATACAGATGACTGCTGAGAGCTTCAGAAGGAGATTAGGCAACTTGCGGACATGGGACAGTTGCGAGATTATATGCAACATCGTTCCAGGGACAAGAAGAGACCCAGAAATGATAACCGATGTGAAGAACGTCGAGAAAGAGAGCGGAAGGAAGAGCATCCTAAAGAAAATCGAGAGATTATTTTCATGATAAATTCGGTTGGACTGAGTACTAGGGAATCCAATCGTGCACGAAATATAAAGGTGCGTGAAGCGGCGTTGGAGCGCTGTTATGGGGAGTCATTGGCGGTAATAAAGCCAGGCCCTTTTATCACCTTTTCTGAGGATGATTGTAGATGAATTGTTCACCCTCATGAAGATGCCTTAGTCATATCTTTGTGGGTCTCAAGTTTCCCGATACGACGTATCTTGATTAATAATGGTAACTCTGCAAACATTATTTTTGTTAGTATTATGAAACAGATGGGCGTGTCGAGCTCAAACGTGAGCTCAATGCAGACTGTTATGGTGGGATTTAATAGCGAACTTACTTTCCCTTGTGGTAAAATTACTTTGTCAGTCACCTCCAATAAAGAGGAGCAAGGGTACACGAAGGCCACGGAGTTCATGGTGATAGACTCAGTATCACCATATAATGCCATTCTGGGCCGTCTATGGTTGCATGCAATGAGAGTTATCGCGTCAACGTATCACCAATGTGTGAAGTATGTCAGAGGAGATTCAGTGGCAGTTATAAGAGGAGATCAAGCTTCTTCAAGGCAGTGTTTTACCATAGCTATGAAGGGCAGAAGTTCTCCTTTATAGCAATTAAAGAAAATTCATGAAGCAAGTCAGCCTGTAGACTCGGCATGAGAGATTGATGATTTCAGATAACACTTCAGTGTGATTTAACCTGCTGAGCAAGTGAAGCAAATAACTTTCAATGACGGAACTCAGAAGCTTATGATTGGCGAATCATTAAACCAGACTGAGGAAACTGAGATCAAATAACTGCTTTGAATGAACTTTGACATTTTTGCTTGGTCGCCGGTTGATATGAAAGGAATAAGTCCTGATGTTACAGTTCATCGCTTGGACATATGCAGATTGTATCCTCCAGTTCGGCAAAAACTGAGAACGTTCAGTCCTGAGAAAGAACATGTAATTAAAGCTGAAGTGAAGAAATTGTTTACTATTGGCCACATAAGGAAAGTAGCATACCCCAGATGGTTAGCTAATCCAGTTCTTGTCAAAAAGAAGAATGGAAAATGGAGGATGTGCGTGGATTTTACTGACCTGAATCAAGCATGTTCTAAAGATTGTTACCCAATACCGAGGATTGACCAGATGGTTGATGCTGCTGTGGGGGCACCAACACCTATCTATGATGGATGCTTACTCAGGCTACAATCAAATCCGCATGGATCGGCAGGATGAGGAGCAGACATCATTTATTGCGCCAAAATGTACTTATTGTTATAAAGTAATGCCTTTCGGTTTGAGAAATGCAGGCGCTACTTATCAGCGGTTGGTGAATTGTATTTTTTTAAAATCAAATTGCGACCACCATGGAGGTTTATATAGATGATATGTTGGTCAAAAGTCCCAAGCAAGCAGATCACCTCTCCCATTTAGCCGAAGCTTTTTCTGTTCTAAGAAGGTACGATATGAAATTAAATCCTGAAAAGTGCGCCTTTGGGGTCACTTCTGGCAAGTTTTTGGGGTTCGTAGTTAATCAGCTGGGCATTACAATAGATTCAGGACAAATAGAAGCTGTTAAAAATCTAAAATCCCCTTCTTATATACGAGAAGTTCAACTGTTGACTGGAAGATTGACGGCGTTAAACAGATTCATCTCAAAATTTACTGATAGGTGTGCTCCCTTCTTCAAAATTTTGAGGGAAAACAAAACCTTTCAGTGGGATGATGACTGTGAGCGTGTTTTCTATTCTATTAAAGATTACTTGGGCTCAATGAAGACATTGGCCAAGGTACACCTAGGAGAAGAGTTGAAGCTATACTTGGCAGTAACCCCTGTAGCAGTAAGTGTTGCACTGGTTCAAGAACTCGCAGGAGGGTAGAGGCCAGTCTACTACGTCAGCAAATCTTTGGTTTCAGCTGAAACCCATTTTACGGAGTTGGAAAAACTAGCGTTAGCTTTGGTAATTGCTGCTCGGAAGCTCCGGCACTATTTTCAAGCACATGTAATAACCGTGCTGACTCATACCCACTCAGGGCAGTAATGCACAGACCAGAAGCATCTGGACGTCTAATGAAGTGGACTGTTGAGTTGGGTGAATTTTTCATCTAGTACAAACCCAGAACAACAATCAAATGGCAAGCTTTGGCTGACTTCATTGTCGAATTTACTCCTCCATTGTATGAAGAGGCGACATCCTGCTCTGCTGCCCAGTGGAAATTATAGGTAAATGGAGCCTCGAACATGAAAGGATGTGGAGTGGAAATAGTTATAAAAACACCTGAGGGAGATCAGCTTGAAAAAGTCATGCAGTTATGTTTCCAAGCTTTCAACAACGAAGCAGAGTATGAAACAGTAGTTCTCGGGCTAACTCTTGCCAAGGAGTTAGGTGCTCAGCATCTGGAAGTGAGGTCAGATTCTCAAGTGGTGATCAATCAGATCGATGGCTTGTTCCTTATAAACGAAGATAAGTTACGACTCTATGCAGAGAAAGTAAAAGAGATCGCTTCCCAGTTTTAGAGTTGTAAATTTGAATCCATCCCAAGAACTGAAAACGCCAAGGCTGAAGCTTTATCTGTACTTGCTTCGACTTTGGGACCAAATCAAAAGTTTGAACTAGTTGAGTTTCTAGACCAACCATTAATTACTCCAACCCCTCAGTGTGCATGTATAGGTTACCTGGATGAAGAAACTAATTGGAGGACTTCTATAGTTCAGTATCTGAAGGAAGGAGTCTTACCAGACGACAGAGATGCCGCTAGTAAAATTGTTTATAGGTCGTCAAGGTATGTGTTATCTGACGATAAACTGTATAAACGATCTTTTTCCCAACCTTTGTTGTTGTGTTTAGGACCAAAAGAAGCGAGCTATATTCTACAAGAAATACATGAAGGCGTGTGTGGAAACCATCAGGGAAGAAGATCCCTGGTTCATAAAGCGTTGAGAGTGGGATATTATTAGCCTACCATGCGCGCTGATACGGCAGAATACGTACGAAAGTGCGACAAGTGCCAACGATTTTCTAATGATATCAAGGTCCCAGCCCAGCAACAAACTCTAATCACTAGTCTTTGGCCGTTTGCTCAGTGGGGAATGGATGTTTTGGGTTCTTTCATACCAACTCTTGGAAAAAAAATATTTGCTGATAATGATCGACTATTTCACCAAATGGGTCAAAACAGAAGCTTTTGTAATTGTGGGAGAAAATGAAGTGAAGAATTTTCTCTAGAAACAAGTCATTTGCCGTTTTGGCATACCTGTTGTTCTTATCTCTGACAATAGAACCCTTTTTACTGGAGGTAAAGTTGGTTGGATGTGCAACGAGCTCCAAATATAATATCGGACATCCAGTCCAGCATATCCCCAAGCAAACGGACAAGTAGAGGTGACCAACCGTTCCATTAAAGAGGCACTCAAAAAACGCCTGGATGATACTAAAGGCAAATGGGTGGAAGAACTTCCTGGAGTTTTATGGGCTTATCGAACCACCCCAGCATCTACAACTGGAGAAACACCATTTTCTTTAACTTACAGAACTGAAGTTGTCATTCCAGTTGAAATTGGGGTGCCAACTAGAAGAGTTGCCATTGCTGATTTAAGGGAGAATGAAGGCTGCATACAAGAGGAATTGGATCAACTTGAAGAAAAGCGTGATAAGGCATTAATGCGTATGGAAGCTTACAACACTAAGATGGCATGCAGATTCAATCATGCAGTTCGCCCAAGGAGTTTTGCCATTGGAGACTTGGTACTTCGACGGGTAATGCCTCACCGACCAGAAGCTCACTTGGGAAAGCTTGCTCCAAACTGGGAGGGCCCTTATCGTGTCATCAAAGTTAATAGATCAGGAACTTATTGGCTTGAAGAACTTGATGGAATAGCTGTTCCCAAACCATAGAATGTCTCCCATTTGCATAAGTATTTTGTATGAGTTTTTTATCTTTAATCTTTGTTTCTTTCCAAGAATTTAAAATTGTTTGTTTTCTGCTTCATGAATGCATTTTTAATAAAAGACATAAACGTTTGATTTCATAAAATTGTAATTTGTGTTATTTAACTGAGCTCTTAAGCTCAGCATTCAATTGGGCACCTCAGCCCAACAAACAGCTGAGTTCTCAAACTCAAAGTTAATTGAGCTCTTTAGCTCTATATTCAACTGGGTACCTCAACCCAACAAACAACTGAGTTCTCAAACTCAGAGTTAACTGAGCTCTTAAGCTCAGCATTCAACTGGGCACCTCAGCCCAGCAAACAACTGAGTTCTCAAACTCATAGTTAACTGAGCTCTTAAGCTCAGCATTCAATTGGGCACCTCAACCCAGCAAACAACTGAGTTCTCAAACTCAGAGTTAACTGAGCTCTTGAGCTCAACATTCAACTAGGTACCTCAGCCCAACAAACAACTGAGTTCTGAAACTCGGAGTTATTTGAGCTCTTAAGCTCAACAATCATGGCACTAGAAGAAGGGCTTGAGCCTCCGACCTTGTTGGTACCTCGGCCCAACAAACAACTGAGTTATCAAACTCAGAGTTGAGCCAAGCACTTTCAACTCAACATTCAAATAGGTATTTCGCCCCAACAGGTAACTGAGTTCAAAACTCAGAAGGTAACTAAACTTGCAAATTTTTTGTGAGGTTAATTATTTCAGATTTTATTCTTTTACTGTCATATGCTTGTTCAAAGATTTGTAACTAAGTTAGGTGTCCTAATTTTGTTACGAAGGAGGGCAGACAAAGTAAGATAAGATTGTCAAGAATTGGTTATATAAAAACCCCATTCATATTATAAGCAAAAATTATACATGGGTTTTACAAGGTTTTTCAACAAAAAAAGAACAGACACAAGTTGTTCTTACAAAAAAAAAAAAAAAACACAACAAGAAGTTTTTCTTCTTCTTCTTCATCCGGGGCTGAGTGTGAGGTGCTTCAATCCGACTCTAGAGAAGCGGGAGAGCCAAGATCCTTCGAGTCGGGGTTGGAATGGAAAAATTCATGATCCTCATATTGGTTGAGTTTTCGGATCAGTTTATGAATTTTTGCCCTTTTCTATTCGTTCTTCTTCAGGAGTTTATCCCTCTTCGCTTTCGTGGCATTAGCGTAAAGCTTTTGGTAGTTGAAGTTAGCGACCAGATCCTTCTTGTCCTTCTCAGCATCTCTCAGTTCATCTTTAGCTTCAATATAGCACGAGACGGCTTGGAAATGGGCCGATTCCATGGCAGCGAAGATGGCAGAAACTTCTTCCATGGCGCGAAGGCGTGGATACTCATCTCTAGCGTTCATGATTGTCTGCATCAAAGAATGGAAACACTCCCCTAGTTCGATCTCATTGTGTCTCTCAACTTGGATTCTTGAATAGGCAGAAGTGCTGTTAATCTATATGGTGGAGCCCATAACTGTCAGATGAATGTTTGAAAGTATGGATATTGGCACAAGGAAGGGTTTCTTGAGATATGAAAAACTAGTGGTGCCTTTAAATAGTCGAGCAAGGAGAATGGGGAAGATAGTTGAAGCATCGAAAATGCACACATTAAATGAGGAAGTGACGTGCGCTGATAAAAACATAATATAATCATCACAAAAAATCTTGAAAACCATAACGGCGGTGACTGTTCAGTTACAGATCACGATGGTTAAAGATATGGTCATTAATAAAGTTAATTACAAGACAACAAAGAGTAAATATGAAAAGATGTGAAATTAAAAGTACGTAGATCAACAACAATTAGTTGAGTTGACGGAAGCTCATCAGTTGTTGATGTCAACCTCAATAATTTGTGATGAGCTCTCCGCTAGAATCTCAGCTGCCGAACTGGGTAAACCTTGATTTTCTTCGGTTACTGCACCTTCATTCTTTTTGGTCTTCTCTTCCTCCGTTTCTTCATCAAGTTCCAAGAAGGAAAGATCGGCCTCAGAAAACTCCTCCGATACCAGCTTTTGGCAAAAGGCAAAGTCAAACTTCTAAAGTCTTTTCGATTATTTCTTAAAGGAAGACCAGAGGTTGTCAATCTCTTTGCTAGCTTTTTCCTTTGTGGCTGACAGTTCAACAGATATCTATTTCTTTTCGGATCGAAGCCTTTGAAGAGCGACCTCTTCCTTTTGGAACTTGTCATTACATTTCTGGAGGACATCCATTTTTTCCTTGATCTCGGCATCCTTTTGGTCAATTACCAGACAGGCTGAGGTAAGCTCATCTGAAAGGTTGTGGAATTCTTCTCTGAGAAATGAACATTTTTCTCTGATTGAAGCGATCGTCGTTCTCAGCTTTTTGTTTTCAGAGCAAAAAAGTGCATTACTCTCCTGGAGAACATCCATTTATTCGTTGGCAGATTGCAATTCAGCCCTAAACTGTTCCTGGGAAGACCTGGATGATGCAAGATCCGTAGTAAGCTTCAGTTTCTCATTTTCCAAGTTTTGTACCTTTGCCTCAAGTTTGCTGAACTCAGTTATTTGATGCATCAGTTGGGCATCCAGCTCGTTCTCGTCCTCAGCACAATTAACCAGAGCGGAGGAAATATGCATACACTGATATGGTCAGATTATTATCACATTAGATCAGTCAAGCAATTTGTTTAAAATTGAAAGGTAGATTAAAATAATGCAAGTACCTAAAGAAGGGCGCAGATCACCATTCAGAAGATTTCGGGTTTATTTTTACCCTAAGTTCTTTTCTTGCCTTTGTCCCATGATTGTTTATACATAAATTTAATGGCATCGTCAAAAATAGTATGACGACCCAGAACAGAAGGACCAACTTCATCAATCAGTTGACACATTTGATGCTTGGTCATCCCTCAACCACTGGAAGTTCTCTAGCTGGAAGCAGGAACTGGGGAGGATTGATGACTGACTACAGAAGGATTGGCAACGGGAGGATCGACAACAGGAGGTTCTGCTACAAGGGCGTCGACTGATCTTGAAAGAGAAGTTGACCTAGAAGTAGAAGTTGGTTCACTTTGAGCTTGCTCATTGGGTAGAACCAAGGATGGAACTGTAACAGGAATAACACCTCTTCGGCAAGTGATAAGAGGTTGGCAATCATCATCTGATACTGCTACTTCTGGATCATCATGAAAAAGGGCTTGACGGATGGTCAAGCTGCTAGCAACATTGCAAGGAGGTTGGGATGATGATTGATCAATCTTTTTGGCAAGTCTCTTTGTCGGTCTTTTCCTTTTTTGGGTATCGATATGAAGTTCAACTAATTTTTGAAAACGAGATGGATCCATTGTAGGTCGGACGAATTGCCAATACGCTAATTCTCTGTAAAGACATTCTTTGGAAATTAGAAATTTATCCAAATCTTCTTTAATTTTTGGAGTGAGACCGAGTTTCCGACAAGCGCTATCACTTGCATTTGATAAATCAAGGAATATGATCAAAAATGACTTCAGCAGAATTTCAGATAAGAAATAGACTGTTAGGTATATTATTATTTAAGGAGCTAAAGCGCTTTGGTACCATTGAGGACTGTCCCATTTCCTCAGGAGAGAATTTCCAATCTCCAGAAAAGAAGAGGAACCATGACTGCCAGTCTCTGACCTTAGCTGCAAGGTCCATAAGAAACGAAAATTCTTTGGGAATCGAAAGGTAATATCTATCAATTTTGGCGAGTTATTTAAGCTGGCTTATGCTTCTAATTGTATCAACATAAAGGGTAACGTCATTCAGTCTAGCATGAATTATGACTCCCATAATTTGGTGAAAACTGTTTGGAGTTAGTTGAGTTGGAGTAATTTCCATTTAGCGAAAAAGATTGCGGAGGAGTGAGGAAAAAGGAAGAGTGAGTCCATACTCAAACATCCAGAGATAAAGGCAAACTTCATTTTCTCTGGAATCTTGAGGACGTTCATCCTCAGATGGAACCCTAATCGATACAGATGAAAGAATATTATGTTGTTCCCTAAACGCTGAAAGCTATTCTATTGGGAACTTATTTGCCTCTAAATCTATATTGGGGTTAGAATGCAAAGGAGCTTGGGCAGTTGCCGTCTGTTCTATTGCTGGATTTGACAATGAGCCCGCTTCAATAGAGTTAATTGATCGATTTGATGACATTTTGTAAAACAATTAATAGCAACCTAAAATGCGAAGAAAAATGTTGAGAATCGAAGGGATAAAATGAAGAACTTACTCGAAGAAGAAGTGAACTTTCATTTCTCTCCGTCTGAATCATCACGAAAGTCAGGAGGGTAAATGATATGTGTAAAAGTCCCGCCCCTAAGTGACCTAGGTATAAAATCCTAAACAGGTCAGATTCGTTATATGAGTTCCAAATTGGAGTCAGGTAAACCCACTTATTAAGTAGGCTGGGACAACATAAGCCCATGTTTAAACACTGATTTGGTGATCTTGATGAGCACATGGACAACCACTTGATAAGGTTCATATTTGGATATGTGTAAGCCCAAGGTGTCAAAAGTCAAAGAGGAAACCAGTCATCTCAGAGTTTCAGTCTTACTTGTGTATGTTAGAATGAGTCTGAATTGACTATAACGGCCTGTGAGTAATGGCGACTGTTACATAAATTCTCCCATAACTATGGAGATAGTGGTTATTATATGTAACGGTATGGAGATACGAGCAACTGGATGATCTCTCTATTCATACGGTAACAGGCTCATAACCATATAAAAAGGGTAGAAGGTAACCGGTAATACTCACTCGGAATTAAGTGTGCAACTTATTCATACTATACCTAGATTAACTTATTCTCACATCGGAGGTTTTTTGGCTGACACCACACCGATGTCCCCCATTAGAATTTATGGTTTTTGTAGGTAAAGAAGGAAAACAAAAGGTTTTCTGGTACGTGCGGAGCTTGATACGTGACAGAGAATTTTTGACAACATCAACGTTTACTGTGTTCAAACTAAAATGACGTAAGTCAAAGTGAGATTTTTCTAAAATTTAATGGGTGCAAAGTGCCATTTTTTTTGTTTCGCTCCCACAAAATCGAAAATTTTATTAATGATTTTGGACGAAAATGAGTTGTTCTCAATTTGTACATATCTAGTGAAAATATTTTTGTCATTTCATCGCTCTTTTAAAGAAAAGACTTTTTTTTCATTGAAAAATGTCTAAGAAGTCCACCATATTGAGAAGGCCATTGTAACGAGCATAATCAATTTTTTCATAAAAAATTATTAACAATGTTTTTAATTTTGTAAGATAAAAATTAAACGTGAAACTAATAAGAAAAAAGAATTTTTAGGGTAACACCCATTTTTATAACATATATTAATATGGGCTCTAATAGACAAAGCCCATATAATAAAAAACCCAATCAAATATTTATATTTTGAGAAAACCCCAATTTCATCCCAAAAGACACTCACCCACGGCTGATCATTGTGGAAACCCTTAGGTATATTTGGAAACAATCGTCAAGCTAAAGAAGGAAATTATCATTCAAAATCCTTGATTCAAGCTACGAAAATGGAAGTTTTTTTGGTGAGTAATCTTTTCACACCCATTTCTCACTGCCATTAGATGCAAAACAATCAAGTGGGTAACCCTAATGGCGACGATGGCATCTACAAGTGACGACGACGGAGGTAACAACGACGACGGCGAACGATGTGTTTTTATTTTCAAAACCAGTGTTGGTTTTTGTTTTTGAAGGTCTTGTTTTGGTTTTTGGTTTCAAAACCACTTTTCTGAGAGTTCAAGACCCTGTTTTTTGTATTTCAAGGCCCTGTCTTGGGTTCTGTTTTCATGGTAAAATTCGTCATATTTATTATAGGAGGAATTCAATCTTTAATGCTTTACTACTAGCCATGGTTTCTGCAGTAATTGTTAGTTGCAGTAATTGTTAGTTTGTGGAGCTTGATTATCAGAATATTTAACTAACTCTTTCGGCCAAGCTATGGCTATCCGTAACTTAGCCCCAACACTCTCGCACATGAACGTATTAATGTACAGTTTATAATTGGTTCAATATTGTTGTACATTTATAATTGACTGAATATTTACTGTTAACTTATAATTGGTTGAATTTTTTGTTGTACAACCTCATAGATTTTCCGAAACAACGTTAAATTGGGTGAATGTTGCTGTACAATTATAATTGGTTGAATATTATTGCACAGTTATAATTGGATTATTTTTACTGCATAGATTTCATGAATTGAATATTGATGTACATTTTTAATCAGTTGTATAGTTGTTGTGCAACTTATAATTTGGTAATTGTTTTTGGCTTTTTTACTTTTTTTTTTTGTTGGATTGTTTGTTACTTTTAACAGGTCGATATGGATGAATATTTACTGCATAGTTACAATCAGTTGAATAATTGATATACAACTTATAATTGGTTAATTGTTTCGATATACAGTTATAATTGTTGAATATTTTCTTATTTTGATCAGGAAATAGAAAATTGGATCTCACAAAAGAGGAATAATTAAAACTTGTGTTATTTTCACAAAGGAGAGCTGGATTATATAATCAAGGGTTTAAGGGTTTACACAAGGTCTATGGGAAGGGCTTTGTTTCCCAATGATAAATAAGCTTATATGGAATGTTATAGGTGCTACCAACACCTCATCAATCAGGAGGTTGAAAAAGCTGGTTAAGATGTATCAGTTTTTTTATGTCTATTGGAACCTATGGTGGAAAGCTGATAAACTCAAAATGTTACAATATTGATTGGAGTTTGATGGTTCCTGTTTTAATGATATAAGCACTATATGGATCCTCTGGAAAGCTAGTTAGAATGTATCAATGTTGTTAGGCTCTGCATTTAGAGGTGAATGATGAATTTCCTATCACAGTGAGATTTTCTATTATTTATGGTGAGTGCACTGTCTATGAGAGAAGAGTATTGGGGGATGATTTGTTGCAGACTTTCGTTAATTTGTCTTCTCCTTCGGGTGGGTGGCTTCAATGTGGTGGCTACTCCTGAGGAAATATTGGGGTTGGGGGTAGGGGGAGGGTTAGTTGGAATGCTATGCAAGATTTTGAGGCAGCTACTACTGGCAATGGTCTTGTGTATGCTGGACGTGATGGTAACAAGTATACCTGGTGTAACAAAAGGGAAGGAAATAAATGCTAGGATGATGCAGAGGTTGGACAATTTTGTGTTCATTACACTTAATATGGAAATCCCTAGACATTTTGTCTTCAATATCAACCATCAAACGTTCGAGAGAGAAGACCCAAATCTCTTACACCTGCTTAAAATATATAGAAATTTTATTGTAGATGAACATTAATTCACAGTAATTTTTCTTATAGCGGAATAATTAATACACGGTAATTTTTTGTTCAACTTGAATTCCGGAAGATTTCAATTCCTCCTAGTTAAGAGCAAACATAATATCAACCATCAAAAGTTCGAGAGAGAAGAACCCAAATCTCTTACACTTGCTTGAAATGTACATAAATTTTATTGTAGATGAACATTAATTCACAGTAATTTTTATTGTAGCTGAATAATTAATACACAGTATAACTTCCAATATCTGACCCACATGCAACTACTTTTGAGACCAAATCAGAGTCATTATCCTTATTGATCAAACCGAAAACCTGACTAATCTGGAGCCTCTGCAGAAGGGTAAGTTTGGATTGTAGTTCCATCCCCTTAGAAACCACAGCAAAGATGCAATCAGCAGCAAAACCACGAAGTTGATCTGACAACCCATCAACCAACATTAGCTCAAACAGTAAACCGATAAACAAACAAGAATATATAAATCAAACATTTTTTTTAATTGATCAACACTAATCTACATTTGAAAAGTCTCAAAATGTGAATCTAACACAGGTCTTCAATTCGTGTTTTTTGCTACACATTAATAATATAAATTAATCAAACATGTCCTGGTCACTTTTAGTGCGTTGCTGGACCACGACATTGCCGTCAACGAATGCCTTAAAGAAAGGCCAAAGCGGAGTGCACGACATCACATTAATATGGGCAGGATGAAACTTTCTTCAATTTTTTCCCATTAAATCACAGAAGCTACGTAAATTACATTGATACTGTTTACTTCTAGCTTGATTATGGGAGATTGGATCGTTGTCGGATGCCCCTGCCATTACCTGATAAACAATTCCGGCGCCGCACAAAAATTGTTGATTTTTGTTTCACAATTTTAATCTCTATAAACCAAACATTATTTTTTGCTCCACATTAACTAAACATTAATTGTTACACCACAGTAACGATTGTTCAACAACCACAAATCTACACTTGAAAAGTCTCAAAATGTGAATCTAACACAAGTCTTCAATTTGTGTTTGTTGCTACACATTAGTAATCTAAATAAATCAAACATTTTTTTTAATCCACAGTAATTTTTGTTGTTGACCACATTAATTGTTACACCACAGTAACAATTGATCAACACCACAATCTACACTTGAAAAGTCTCAAAATGTGAATCTAACACAGGTCTTCAATTCATGTTTTTTGCTACACATTAATAATCTAAATAAAGCAAACATTTTTTTAATGCATATTAATTTTTGTGGCTGACCACATTAAATGTTACATCACAGTAATAATTGATCAACACCACAATCTACACTTGAAAAGTCTCAAAATGTTAATCTAACACATGTCTTCAATTCGTGTTTTTTGCTACACATTAATAATCTAAATAAATCAAACATTTTTGTTTGCTATACACTAATTAGATATCATATATTACACCACATTAATGATTCGATAAAAATCCCACATCAATATTGAAATGTAACAAATTGTCAATCCAAAATAATTTTGTCTAATTCATGATTTTTGCTACACAGTAAAAATTTCAAGATTGATGGCTACACAGTAACTATTCTAACATTTTGCCATTGGAAACATAAATTGATAACAGGAACAGTAGCTGTCTCTATTTGTTGATGAAACCAAAGCGAAATTGAAGAACACAATTGCATATATATGATTTTGCTATACATCAACAATTTAAAAACCCAAACAGTAAATATTTCAAGCAATCAAGCACCGACACATCAAACTTGATAAGGAATAAACCAACGTCAAAATCCAATGTCAGCACAGTAATATTCACCCAAACATACACAATCAAACAACAAACAATTCAAATAAACAGTAATTTCACATGCACACACAAATAAGGATTTTGGTGATTTGGGTTCAACGACTCCAAACGAGGGACCCAAACAACCAGAATGTCAAGAAATTGGAAAAAGAATAAAATAATTCATTTCAATTTAGCTAGGGTTTTTTGATTACCTATATTTGACTGATGATGGTGGACTCCGGCGATGCGTCAGACGGCGGTGAAATGAGTTTGGCCGAAGGGTAGTAAAGACAACGATTTTGGACCGTACGCTCGATACAGACGGCGGAGAACGAAGAAATCCTCAATGCATATGGCGGCGAACGACTTGAAATGGTTCAGTGCAGACGGCGGCGAACGGTTCCTGTTTCGTGGGGATAAAAGGTTCGACTTTTGGGGAAGAAGATGAATAGTAATTTCTATATCAAGCTTCTCAAGATATAAGGTTCGATTTTGGGAAATTGGAAAGCACACTTACCATGTATATACACCATTCACGCACTTCTTCAACCGATTTATCTTCACGATCTGAGGATGGGGTTTTGGTTAAATGAATAGGAATGATGGGTATATGTGTAATATATTAGTGGGCTTTGGGGCCCATACTAAAAACGCCATGATACAAGTAATAAACAATCATTTTTTGCTCTTGTTTTTTCAAGCTTTAATCTTTTTTTTCTTTTTTTTTTTCTTTCTTTTTTTTTTAGATTTGGTAATGGAAGTTCAATTTTGAAAAGAGGGGGTTAACAAAACCGTTGTTGTTCAGTCATATAAACACCCCCACAAAACATGATCAAGCGCATTGTGGAATACCATTAATAGTCAATATGCAGTAACATTCTTATAAATGACACAACACACGTAACTTTTTTTATGCAGTAAAATTCTTATAAATTATACAACCACCCCTTTAATGACATACATATAATATTTCAAAGATACAATTGGCACTAACCTGATTTTCACTGAGTTCATTCACCCCATGCAACACATTCTTTAAAGAAGACAAATTCCAACGGGTGAATTGAGGAATGCCGATCCAACTGACATCACCGCCCACTGGCATAGCTTGGTGATTGTAGTCTGGATCTAATAAGGTTGATGTAGACACGGCATTTTGACCGCTCCGCAAAAAAATATACTTTATTTTATAGTTATTTTTTATTTTATTTTTCTATTTACTTTATTTTGATTGTACCGTATTTGTGCGGTTTAATACTGCTAAATTAAGTTTTATTAATCTCTTAAGTAAATTAAATATTAGTAATTAATTAATTTATTTTTTTTGGTTTTGTAGATTTTTCGAAGTGGAATAAAAACGCGTTAATTCGGAACAAAATGGACCAGAAACAGACGAGAACGAGAGAGGCCTGGACCGAACGGGGGTGGGGGGGTGCATTAAGGTCGCACGTGCGACCAGGCTGGTCGCTACAGCGACCAGTTGCACTGGTCGCTGTAGCGACCAGCACTGCTGGCCGCATGTGCGGCCAGCAAGGGGGCCCAGCCCCCCCTTTTTTTGGGTGTACCATTTTTGGTGCACCCACCCATTTTTTTAATATTTTTTCTACTTTTTTTGTTTTGTTGGCGGCAAGTTGTTGCACTTCATTCCTATAAATAGGAATGAAGGCTCACAAGGAGGGAGAGGAAAATTTTGAGGGGAAGAAATTTTTGAGAGAAATTTTTGTAAGGGAAAGGAGAAATCTGGAGAAAAATTTTGAAGAAAATAATATTATTTTCATTTTATTGTAATTTTGAAGAAGAAAAATCTCCAAGAAGGTGGTAAATTTTCATCTGTTGTAAATCTTACTCTTATTTTTTTAAGTTGTTAGTATACTAATTTTTTTTTGTAAATTAGATTTTTTTTTTCTTCTTCCTTTATTATTTATTTATTTTTTACTTTTTATTTTCTTTTTATTTACTTATTTATTTATTTTTTATTATTATTATTATTATTATTTTTTTTTTTTAATAATACGAGGTGGAAAATTCCCAACCTTCAATTTGAATGGCTAAAATTTAGAAGGGAATTACTCTCCTCGATGCGTGTGTACGGGTGTTTTATTTAATTTGTATTAAATATAATGTGCTAACAATACGAGATGGAAAATTCCCAATCTTCAATTTGAATGGCTAAATTTAGAAGGGAATTACTCTCCTCGATGCGTGTGTACGGGTGTTTTATTTAATTTGTATTAAATATAATGTGCTAACAATACGAGGTGGAAAATTCCCAACCTTCAATTTGAATGGCTAAGATTTAGAAGGGAATTACTCTCCTCGATGCGTGTGTGCGGTTGTTTTATTTAATTTGTATTAAATATAATGTGCTAACAATACGAGGTGGAAAATTTCCAACCTTCAATTTGAATGGCTAAAATTTAGAAGGGAATTACTCTCCTCGATGCGTGTGTACGGGTGTTTTATTTGTATTAAATATAATGTGCTAACAATACGAGGTGGAAAATTCCCAACCTTCAATTTGAATGGCTAAATTTAGAAGGGAATTACTCTCCTCGATGCGTGTGTACGGGTGTTTTATTTAATTTGTATTAAATATAATGTGCTAACAATACGAGTTGGAAAATTCCTAACCTTCAATTTGAATGGCTAAATTTAGAAGGGAATTACTCTCCTCGATGCGTGTGTGCGGGTGTTTTATTTAATTTGTACTAAATATAATGTGCTAACAATACGAGGTGGAAAATTCCCAACCTTCAATTTGAATGGCTAAATTTAGAAGGGAATTACTCTCCTCGATGCGTGTGTGCGGGTGTTTTATTTAATTTGTACTAAATATAATGTATTAACAATATGAGGTGGAAAATTCCCAACCTTCAATTTGAACGGCATAAATTTAGAAGGGAATTACTCTCCTCGATGCGTGTGTACGGGTGTTTTATTTAATTTAAATATAATGTGCTAACAATACGAGGTGAAAAATTCCCAACCTTCAATCAGAACGGTCTAGGTTTAGAAGAGGGATCACTTCCCTCAAATGTGTGTGTATGTGTATATAAGGAGGATTTAAAAATAAAATAAGAACATTCGGATTTAAATTCTAATTGGACTTAATCGAATAAGGTACCGTCTTTGGACGGGCGTCTTGGGGTGCTTGACACCTTCCCCGAGCGTAACTGACCACCGAACTCTTTAAACGAATCTCTGGTTAGACCATATTATTTTGGAGTCAAATTTTACTTAAGCCATTTTTAAATTATTTTCAAAAAAGAAAAATATGGTGACCTAGCACATCATTTAAACCCAATGTTAGGTGGCGACTCTTTTTTCTAAAACAGGCTTAAGTACATTTTAATGAGAAAATCGACGTTCTTAAAAAAACCCTTTTCGTTTTACCAGCGCCAAGCATACATAAACATATATCTATATATATATATTTGTTTTTGGTTTTCTCTGGAAAATCGGGGCGCGTTCAGTTGAACGCTCGCAAAACATATACTAAGAGTAATAACATATAGAAATTAGAAAAAATTATTACATCAACAAACAAGAATATATATAACATTTGTCATTGCACCTATAAACAACTTACCAATATAGCGATGGTGCAGCCACGAATCGCGTATGGTTTGTCAATGTTATTAAGGATAGAATCATTTACCCCCTTCGCAATAGCATCAGCCCATGCGTATTTAGACATTACATGCAAGTCCTCTACCATTTGCACAAATGACCATCCGATATTTGTACCAGTAGTTGCAAAAAAACAAGTCACAAAAGTGTACAAACACATCAACCTTACGACATCCTTAACGTCATCGTGATCGTTCCGATCAATAATTGTGTCGATCTTCTGCAATATCACTCTCGTTGAGACTTGGTCCACTCCAGCAAAACGTCGTTGAACAAATGGACTCATAATCTTCTTCGCATACGTGTGTTCAACTACTTTGGTCCCATTTTTTATTTCAAAGAATAACGATATATCTCTCAAACTCAAAGAAATACTCTTGCCACCAAACACAAAAGTTTTCCTACCTCTGCCCAATACGCAAGACAATAAAAAAATGTTCAGAAAATTATAATTAGACAATAAATATCATTGCAACAGAATTTTAACAATATGATAAGTAACAATTTTTACCGATTATAATACTTCAACAGCGCAAAGATATCCTGGTCACTTTTAGTGCATTGTTGGACCACGACATTGCCATCAACGAATGCCTTAAAGAAAGGCCAAAGCGGAGTGGACGACATCACATCAATATGGGCAGGACGAAATTTCCTTCGATTTTTTCCCATTAAATCACAGAAGCTACGTAAATTACATCGATACTATTTACCCATAGCTTGATTATGGGATATTGGATTGCTGTCGGATGCACCCGCCATTACCTGTGAAACAATTCCGGTGTCGGACAAAAAATCAACATCTAAACATTAACAACGTAGAGGACCAAGGGTATAATTCAAAAACAAATATTTAATTGTTGATTTTTTTATTCACATTCTTAATCTCTATAAATCAAACATCAATTTTTGCTACACATTAACTCAACATTAATTTTTATACCACAGTAAAGATTTATCAACAACCACAATCAACAATGAAGTCTCAAAATGTGAATCTAACACAAGTCTTCAATCTTGAGATTACACATTAATATTCCATAAATCATTCATTATTGTTTGCATACACTAGTTGAATATCAAATATCACATCGCAGTAAAGATTCGATCAAAATACCATATCAACAGTGAAAACATATCAAATTGTCAACCCCAAATAAGTCTTCTAATTTATGATTTTTGCTACACAGTAAAAATCTCAAACTTGGTGGCTACACAGTTGAACTATATATATAATTTTTACTGCACATTAACTATTTCAACACTCACCCTATCAACAATGCAACGGGGTGATGGGGTTTTGCTACTCATTAACATTTCCAAACAATCATTATTGTTTGCTGCACATTAATAATCTTCATAAATCGAACATATGCTCTTTAATGCTTTTTAACACACATTAACTAAACATCAATAAAAAATCGAATCAGCAGTGAACATTACAAAGAGTGAATATTTAACAAGACCTTCAATATAACATTTTTGATATACAATAAAAATTTGCATATTGATTGCTACACAATAACTATTCTGAAATTTGTTACGTTAGGCAAAAAATATAGAACATAAATATTTCAAGAGAATCAAGCACCAACACATCAACCATGAAAATGAATAAACCCAATGTCAAAATTTGATTTTTCAACTGTAACATTCACCCAAAATAGACACATGCAAATAGCAAAAATACAACGAAATAGTAATATTTACACACACAAGCAGAGCCACAGACAGACATCGGCGAAGACAATAATATTCACACACACACACACACATAGTCAACGGCACAAACAAACATGGATTTTGGAAGATTGGGATCAAATAGCAACAATGTTTGGAAAATGGCCCCCAACAACAACAATGTCAAGAAAATGGCAAAAAATCAAAATAAGAAATCTCATATTAGCTAGGGTTTTTGATTACCTCTCTTCGAATGATGATGGTAGAGAGAGAGATGGTGTTGAACAGCGGAGAGGTGGTGGCGGTGGCGAAATCGGCGGCCAATAACTTGCCTGCAACCCCGAAACGCTGAGCAACAAGGGCCGAAATCGAAGCAGCAACAATGTCTTCACAGCAGCGGCTGAAAATCGAACCGAATATGGCGGCGAATGATTTTTGGGGAAGGAAATATGGTCGCAATTAAAGATTATGAATATTGAAGAATTTGAATATGGAAGGTTCGGAAATATGGTAGCGATTTTGGCTGTACTACCTTCAAATTTTGGACCAAGATCACGCACCTCTCTCCCTTTGTGAAACTCATGGCTCTTGAATGAGGTTTCTATTAACATTCTATCGATATAAGAGTTTAGTTCTAATATATGGGTGGACCTTGGGGCCCATGTTAAAGAACCCTAAGAAAAAAATATGTAATTTGATAAACTTCCGCCCCGTTTGGTAACCGTTTTCATTCCAGAAATTCCCATCCTATTCCCAGATTTTTGGGAATTCTGATTGGGAATAGTGTTTGGTAATTTTTGTTTCCGTTTCCATTTCATTCCCATTTGAGAATTGTGCCCACTTTTTTCTTAAGAAATGAGAAATAAAAAAAAGTTGTTTCTCATTATTCTCATTCCATTCCCAAAACACATGGTTACTGTTCAACCGCCGGCCGGCCTCCGTCTGCCGCCGCTGGCCACCATCCGCCGCCGTCGGCCATCTTCGGCGACCGTCGCCGGTCACCGTCCGGGCGGAAATTTTTCGGCCACTGTCACCCACCCGCCACCGCTGTTCGGCCGTCGCCGGAGCCACCGCCGGCAGGTCAGTGACAGCGCCACCGCCGTCCAGCCAAAACAGAAAAAAAAAAAAAAAAAAGATTTTAGGATAAAATCGTTACCAAACACAATTCCTTTCCTAAAACAAAAAAAAAATTATCGTTACCAAACGTGATTCTACTCTTAAGAAGAAAACAAAATTTTCATTACATCCTATCCCATCCCATTCTCATTCCACTACTGAAATGGAACAGAAACAGTTATCAAACGCCACCTTCATGTCCGCATAAACACCGCCCCATAATTTACTGGCCAAAAATATAATTTTCCCCTACTAAAACGCGTAATTACTTAACGGGCCTGGCGGGCTCGAGCCCATGAAGACCCCTACCTCCATCCATAGTCCTTTGCCAGAATCCTAATCCCTCGTCTCCAACTCACGCTACTCCTTCAGCTCCTCTGACTGAGTCCACCGCCGCCGGTCCGCCACCTCCATCCCATCGTTGTCGCATTTCTTCTCTCTCAGTCTCCATTACCGCCGGTAAGTTCTTTCAATTGTCTCTCGTTCTTCAGATTCAGCTATTTCTGTTCTAGAGTTTACGTTTCTATTTTTGTAGTTCGATTTATCTTTCTGTTTGATTCGGTTTGCGTTTGATTTCATTTCTATTTTAGATTTGAGATTTCTGTTTAGATTTTTGTTTAAATTCTTGTTCGATCGAGTGTTTCTGTTTGTTTGGATTTATCTCTCTCCATCTCTCGTTCACCAGTCTCCTCTACCACTTGAAATCGAGCGATCGATTACTAATTTACACCCCCAGTTTGTATAAATTATGAAGTATAAACCCTACGTTTTTGTATAGGTACTGGATACGTGGTGCAAACCCTAATAACCAAGCATAATGTCTTCTGAAACCGAAATCCGTCCTGTGGATGAAAATGAGGCGCAAGACGAAGGAAATGCGGCTCAGAGTAAGAAAGCTTCCAAAAAAGAAGCCGCTAAGTTGGAGAAGCTGCGCCGCCGCCAAGAGCATGCTGCTTCAGCTGCCATCGCCTCTGTTGCCATCGATGCACCCGACCCTCTCGCTGGGAACTACGGAAACGTCCCACTAGGGGACCTCCAGTCTAAGGCAGTCACGGGCCGTAAGTGGACGGAGATTGGGTTGTTGTCCGAGGATCTAAAGGACCAAAATGTGCTCATTAGAGGTCGAGCGCAGACGATCCGGGCTGTAAGTAAGAAAATAGCTTTTCTGGTGATCAGAGAGAGGGGATTCACAGTCCAATGCGTGTTGACTGTCTCACCTGATCTTGTCAGTGGCCAAATGGTTAAGTTCGCAACGAGTTTGAGCAAAGAATCTTATGTTGACATTGAAGGCATCGTATCCGTTCCTGGTGATCCCATCAGGGGAGCTACTCAGCAGGTGCGTTTCTATTTATATTTAAATCGTAGTCGTTCTTCTCTTTTATGAAGTAATTGGGTTTTATAGGATCAATATCAATGGAGCACGATTGATATTTGAAGTTTAATATCCCATTCTATTCCCAGATTTTTGGGATTTTTTTTTGGGCATAGTGTTTGGTAAACTTTTGTTTCCGTTCCCATTCCATTCCAAAATAAGAATTGTGCCCACTTTTTGTATAGAAATGAGAAACCCAAAAAAATCGTTTCTACCTGTTCCCAACCAAAAAAGACACAGTCGTCTTCTCTATTCTGCTCCTTCTCCATCGTCTGCTCCTTTGGTTCGCGTTCTTCATCCTCCATCGTTGTCCTCCTTGTCCGTCCTCCTCCTCCTCCGTACGTCGTCCGGCCTCCTCCTCGTCAATCGAACCCTTTCGAAATTGAAACCCTATTTCGATTTCGAAATCAAAACCGAAACAGGAAATCGAAATCGAAACGCTTTCATGGTTTGGGTTTAGGGTTTGGATTTCATGGTAAAGCGAGTTTCGATTTCGATTTAAGGTTTGGATTTCGATGGGTATTGCAATCGATTTCTGCTTTTTGTTTTTTGCTTCTTGCGTTTTTCCCATTCCATTTCCGAGAGAGAGAAGGCAATTTTGATTTCGATTTTGAAATCTCGTTTGGAAATCTCGATTTCAATTTGACCTGTAATCGATTTCAATTTCAATTGGGGTTTAGGATTTCGATTTCGATTGGGGTTTAGGATTTCAATTTTAACTTTGATTGGGGTTTAGAATCTTGATGATTATTTGATTGTGGTTTAGGGTTCATTCTTGATTTCTGAGATAAAATCGTTACCAAACGCGAATTTGTTCCCAAGTAGGAAACAAAATTCTCATCCCATTCCATCCCACTGCATGGGATGGGCACGAAACGGTTACCGAACGGGCCCAAGTTATGACATGCATATTACACAATTGAATTTTTCACTCCATTTTTATATCTCATAGTAAAAAAAGTAGTAGCAAGTCCATTCAACTCAAGTGTATAACCATTGTTTGTTCAACACCATCATCAATTGAAATTGAATGAACAACAAACATTAATCGTCCAAACATCCATCTACACTCTTTACATGATATTCCTCAACATATCTTAGAACAACACGCATCTCGGAGTTTCGAGTGTGACTGAACATTAAGGTCTTGGGTGGAAAAATATTTGGGGAGAGAAATCAGGCTGTGAGTGAAGCTCAAGTGGTCTCTATTGAACGCTTAAGTTTTTGTAAATAACGAGACCAGCAGCAACCGATTATCTTCATGGCAAGAACAATTTTTGAAAACTAAAGAGACCTCTATTATGCAATTTTAATTCCTAATTTGATTGTAAATGTGTCTTCTTTAGGGTCAAGCCCTTTTACCTTGGATATGGATTATGCTAGGATGTGGGTAATGTCCCTTGAAATAGAAAGAAGGAATTAAAAATTTGTGAGACCAGTATACCCAATTGATGGAGCTATGTCATGCTTTTCATTAACCTCTGCTTAATCTGTTGTGAGGGAGAAGGTTTAGTGGCTCTCTAAAGCTACTATCTAATCTTGTGACACCACCTTCAAGCGTGCGTTCATACCATCTTCAAAAATCAAACTAACTATTCAGAATCCAATTGTGAGTATTTAATTGTGTGATGTTGTGCCTTGAGATGGAGAGATGTATGGTTTCCAAATGAGAGGGTCGAGTCAAGTGGTGTCTTTTGAGAGAGCATTAGAGAAAGAGAGGGTAACAAAGAAAAGAGGAGAGGAAAAAAATGGGCCAATAATTTTCTCTTTATTTTTGAATTGAATAATTTTTTACTGTTCAAATAAAACTTTTCAAAACCATTGAAAAACATTCTAGGTCAATTTAGTGGTAACTTTGTGTCACAAATCATGGCTCTTACAACTCAAGGCATTTTGAGCCTTTAGATTAGTTTGGAGGAATTGTCCCCGCTGTTATTTATTGAGTACATTTTTGTTGGAGAAAGTCATCAGGTGTTAAGGAAGCAGGAAAAGAATTTGACGGCTGCCCAGGGTACAGTGGACACTACCCACGAACAACTCTTTTTAGGGTGTTGTATATTTTTTAATTGAAATTTGGATGCAAGAAGTTTTGGAGTTCAAAGCGTTATGATATTGCTGTTAAAAGGCGGATGTTTAGAGGGAATGATGTTGCAGAAAATCAAAGTAAAGAAAAAGGACAAGAAACTATTTTTTTTTTTTGTTTGATGTGCAATTTATATTTTGTCAATTTGAAAGCAATTTTCTAGAAACAAGAGTTTTGGATATAGTTTTGATGGCAAACTTGTTTGGATGATAAGTTCTTGGTATATTTATGTACCTATGTGGTATGTATAATGAAGCAAACAAGATGTTATTAATTGGGATTTAGAGTGAATAAAAAATTTGCCGTTAGTTTGAAGTTGAATCATACAACTAAATAACTACAGAACCATGTAATTGGGTCATTTTTTGGTTAAAAAAACAGTAACATGTAATGGGTAAACGTAAAAGATTATGGAGCAATGTGAAACTGCACGCAAACTCTAGGGATATAAATTAGGCGTACTTTGTGCAGTTTGAATTTTGAATAATGATTACTTATTAACTTTGAATAAAAACAATACAACCAAATGCAATTTGAACTATACCATTAGGCAAACACTAAAATAAAATATTTGTAAATAATGTGTGATTGATAGGCCCTAGGTTCGTTTTTACTTATTCCAGGCGCAGGGGCAAGTCGGGCAGTTAGGGCAGGAGCAGGGTTTTAAATATCGGCCGTTACGTTACGTAACGGCCGATTCGTACCAGAAATCGACCCCTCCGATACCGTTACATGGCCGATACCGGAGTTTAAGGACGATTCACACCGTATCGGGCTGATACGAGCCGTTACAGGCCGTTATTGCCGTTACTGAGAGGTGTTATGGCCGTTACGGTTTTCTTCAGAGTTCATAACCCTAACAGCGCTGTAGATTTCTCCATATAATTGAGAGGAGAAGAAAGAGAAAGTAGAAGGCAAAAAAACTTACCGATTCGCAGAAAACCAAACAGCTTGTCGCCAAAAATTGAGAAATCCGTCGCCGAACCCTAACTGCTCGTCGCCGTCGCCATCGCAGTCGCAGCTCCTCTCCGTCGCGTCGCAGTCCTCGCCGTCACAGTCGCGTCGAAACGCCTCGCCATCCCAGCTCGGTCTGTTCGTGTTCGTTCTCGTTCTCTCTCTCTCTCTCTCTCTCTGCGCATTTGATTTGGGTGGTTTTGGTTTGGGAATAAAATTGGTTTATAGCAATTTCTCTAACTTCTATTTGTATATGGTTTACAATTTAGTCCTATAGTTTTCTTTACATGGTTTACAATTTAGTCCTAAAGTTTTCTAACTTCTATTTTTATAGCAATTGTTTTTGTCCCTAATTTGTTCATTTAAAAAATAATAAGTGTTGAACAATTTTTTGTTGAATTCAACTACATCAATATCATCTAGTATGCTAATTGATTATATATATGTGTGTAATTATTTATGAAATTATATATATAACTATATATATAATGGTTAATTTAGTGTTAATTAGCTTTAATTGATTTTAGTAAATAGCATGGATTAAATTTGTGTATGTAAATTGTAGAAAATTAAAATTTAACTCTTTTATTATGTTTATGTAATATATTTTTATTAAGTATTGTATGCATCATCTTATTCTTTTAAGATTGTTCAGTACGACGGTTTTTCGTCTTTTTTTAATGTCTTTATTGTGTTGTATATAACCCTAAAATGTCGTAATATCTATTATAATGTGTTTATTAAGCGTTAAATGAGTAAAATAATTGCTATTATTGAGTTTTTGAGGATGTTCTGGTAATTTTAAAAAAATCACGACCGTTACGTCCGATTCTCGTTACGGACAGGCCGACACTCCCGATACCGTTACGTAACCCGATATCACGATTTAAAACCATGGGTAGGAGGAATTTGTTGTCCTCGGTCAGTCTGTTGGGGTAGGGAATGTGTGTTAGATTTTGTGTATTTTCTATTAGGCAAATTAGTTAGGCCTTTTGTTGGGGGGGGGGAGGGGGGGGGGGGTTTTAAGGAGTTAAGAGAAGATAGAGGGGGATATGTGATTTCTTTGTGAATTTGAGCTTTGCTCTTGAAGAGAGTCCTAAGTTTCTCGAGTACTTGGTGAGTATTTTATGTAATTTCATTTCCATTCCAGTACTCAATGAAATTCCTATTCCATTTCAATACGATTACTAGATAGAGCTTACCATTTGGTATCTAGAGCACGTACTTGGGTGTTGTTGTGCGCTCGTCGATCTGTTCATCATCTTCTTTATCATTTCATCGCTTCTACTCTTCTTCTTCATCGATTCCATTCCGTTCAAGATTGGTTCGATTCAAACTGATTTTTTTTTGTTTGATTTTGGTTTCGATTCGATTCTCTCCGATCAAATCTCGCTTGTTGATTCTTATTTTTGTTTTTGGTCGGTGATTCATTTTGCATATCCAATTGATACCTGGGTAGATGACTTCCAAGAATGTTGGTCAGTATATAAATTTAGCGGAGGAAATCGCCGGTTCCTTGAAAGAGGAAGTACAAAACTTGACTTAGCGTGTCGATTAACTCCTCAGGCTTCTAGAGGAATCAACTCAAATAGCTTCGACATTGTCGTCTGGCAGGGTGACGGAGGCCATTTTTCTCAACCTGATGGTGGGAGGATCTCATGTAGCTGACGGAAACAACAATTCCTCGAGTTCGCACCATGATTTCCAATTTTGGAAATTGGAATTGCTAGTGTTCGATGACACCAATCCCGACAAATGGATCCTGAAAGCTGAACGATACTTTACCCTCCACCGTTTCACAAACAAAGAGAAAATCGAAGCAGCGGTCATCGGCTTCGAAGCAGATGCGCTGCTATGGTATTAGTGGGAGAACAAGCGACGAACCATCTTATCGTGGGAGGAATTGAAGATCCTGTTGCTGAAACCATTTCGTTCAACTTGTATGGGGTTGCTCAACGAACAATGGTGGGCCTTCGAGCAGGTCGGCGACGTTCGTGAGTATCACCGGAGCTTCTTAGAATGTACCGAATGAGTTAGCTTTGGAACATTTCATCAATGGGCTGAAACCTGATATATGGGCCGAACTAAGGGTGTTGGAGCCAAGTAATTTGGGCCGGGCCAGTGAGTTAGCCCAGCGAATTGAAGGAAAAATGGTGGCCCAATCTGCCAAGCCCTATTTCTCAAAACAAGCTGCTGATGCATTTAAATCCAACCAATATTTCAGGCCTAGCAATTTGGGCCGACCTACTGCTCCAATAGGGGTATATCGATCGTTCGTGGCTGGTAGCGCTTCCAGAGCGAAGCCGTATGGTGAAGTACGAAGATTGACGGATTCTGAATTACAAAGGAAGAAACGAGAAAGAGGACTTTGTTATTGGTGTGACGATAAATGATCGCCTGGGCATAAATGTAAAAACGAGGAATTGAGTGTTTTGGTTACCCAGGAAACGGAAGACGACTTAGAGGACATAGAGGAGCAGCTGAAACACGATAGGCCAGTGTTAGAAATTGCCAAATTGTCTCCAATTGCAGAAGTATTGTTAAATTCTGTAGTTGGTCTTACTCCGACGAAACTATGAAGGTGGAAGAGCTGATTGGGGATCAACGAGTGGTGACCCATAGCAGGGCCACACATAATTTTAAATCCACACCTCTGGTTGAGAAACTAAAGTTACCAATTACAGCTACGGAAGCTTTTGGAGTGACCATTAGTACAGGAGAAGTCGTTAAATGAGAAGGCGTGTGTAAGGGCATTGATTTGCAACTTCAAGGAATCGATATTGTGGAAGAATTTCTGCCCTTGGGGTTGGGAAGTTCTGATGTTATTTTGGGAATTCAATGGCTGGAAACGCTGGGCATGACGTATACGAATTGGAAGACACAAGTTATAAAATTCTGATTGGGCAATGATATAGTCACGCTGCGAGGAAATCCTTCTTTGGGAAAGACCTTTGCGTCTTTAAAGGCCATGATGCGTACTTTGAAACGCAAAGGGTTGGGTGTTTTAGTAGAGTTGAATCCACTCTCTATGGAATCGGAGGAAGTAACAAACACATCGGCCTTTTTGCAGCCCGTTTTATCCAAATATGACCAGGTTTTTGGTCTGCCAGTGGGGTTACCACCAGCACGGGGACAAGAACGCTCTATCGTCCTTAAGGACGACATATCTCCAATAAGTGTGAGACCTTACAGGTACCCACAGGCCTAGAAGGATGAGATCGAGAAGCTCATTAAGGAGATGTTGACTGCTGAAATTATTCAAGTGAGTACTAGCCCATTTTCTAGTCCGGTGCTGTTGGTTAAGAAAAAAGATGGGAGTTGGAGGTTCTGTGTAGATTATAGGGCTTTAAATAAAGCCACTATACCTGACAAATTTCTAATCCCAGTCATTGATAAGTTATTGGATGAACTTCATGGGGCTCGAGTTTTCTCCAAGTTAGACCTCAAGTTTGGATCGTTTGGTTATCACTAGATTCGAGTCAAGGATGCTGATGTGCCAAAGATCGCTTTTCGAACACATGAAGGACATTACGAGTTTTTGGTGATGCCTTTTGGGCTTACGAATGCACCGGCCGCTTTCCAATCCTTGATGAATGAGGTTTTCCGACCCTTCCTTCGAAAATTTGTATTGGTGTTTTTTGATGACATTTTAGTGTATAGCCTGATGGAGGAGTTACATGTGGAGCATTTGGCCAGAGTATTGGAGCCGATGCAGCTCAATAGCCTATATGCCAACCTCAAGAAGTGTGAGTTTGGCAAACCTCAACTTGCTTATTTAGGGCACATAATATCAGGAGGATGGGGTGGCAGTTGACCCATCTAAGGTTCAGGCAATGCTATCTTGCCCACGCCTAATACCCTTAAGGAGTTTCGTGGATTTTTGGGGCTAATGGGGTACTACAGGAAGTTCATTTCTGGCTATGGGAAGTTACCTTGGGTACTGAGCAACTTAAAAAAGATAAGTTTGGGTGGAGTGTGGAGGCAGAATAGGCTTTTCAAAATCTGAAGTGCGCTATGACTCAAGTGCCTGTGCTAGCTATGCCCAATTTTACTCAGCCTTTTACTATTGAGACGGACGTGTCTGGATTCGGCTTAGGGGCTGTGCTATTTCAAGGGCAGCGTCCAATAGTTTTTTATAGTCATACTCTTGAGCTTCAAGCACGCCTAAAATCTATGTACAGAAAGGAGCTGATGGAGATTGTGTTTGCGGTATTGAAGCGGCGATCGTACCTCTTGGGTCGCAAGTTCATAGTTAGAACCGATCAATAAAGCCTCAAATTTTTACTGGAACAATGGTTGGTGGGTACTGAACACCAAAAGTGGATCACCAAATTGATGAGCTATGATTTTGTTATCCAGTACAAGCTGAGGGTAGCGGATGCTTTATCTCGTATTTTGGACCGCATTTCTTGCAACCAGCTAGCCGTACCTCAGTGACAAAGTTGGGAAAGCGTACGGGTAGAATTGGAGGCTGATGCCTTCTTACAAAAGTTACGCACAGATATCACCACTGGCACTATCATACATGAGGGTTTTTCGGTTGAAAATGGGGTACTGTACTACAAGAGCAGGTTAGGCCCCGTTTGGTAACCGTTCCCATCCCAAAAATTCCCATCCTATTCTCAGATTTTTGGGATTTCTGTTTGAAAATAGCATTTGGTAATTCCTGTTTCGTTCCCATTCCTTTCCTGAAACTAAGAATCATTCCTATTTTTTATTAAGAAATGAGAAATAAAATAAAAATTTTCTCATAATTCTCATCCCATTTTCAATGAGCTTCTTTCGTGTGCTTCTACTCATCTGCTGTTCGTTGTTCTCCTCTGACCTCCTCCTCCTCTCGTCATCCGTCCTTCTTCATCGTTGTTCTTGCCATCCTCCATCATCTACTTTTTCTCCATCCTCTATCGCCTTTGTCTGCTTCTTCTCCGTCCTCCATCACCGTCGCCGCCATCTGCTTCTTCTCCATCCTCCATCACCGTCGCCATCGTCTACTTCTTCTCCATCCTCGATCGCCTTCGTCTGTCATCTTCTTCATCGTCTGCTTAGCATCGAAAACGAAATCGAAATCGAAAGGGTTTTGATTGATTTCGATTTCGAGCTGTAATCGATTTCGATTGGGGTTTAGGATTTTGATTTCAATTTTGATTGGGGTTTAGGATTTTAATTTCGATTTCGATTTTAATTTCGATTGGTGTTTAGGATTTGATTGCTTGATGATTTCTTGATTGTGGTTTAGGGTTTGATTGCTTGATGATTTATTGATTGTGGTTTGTGGTTCGTTCTTGATTTCTTGGATCAAATCGTTACCAAACACGATTTTGTTCTCAAGAAAGAAACAAGATTCTCATCCCATTCCATTCCCAGCCCATTGCATGGGATAGGAACGAAATGGTTACCAAACTGGCCCTTAGTCGTTCCCCAGAAATCGCAGTTAATTCTGGTGATCATTGCTGAGTTTCATGGTTCTCCTTTGGGTGGTCATTCGGGTGAAACGAACTTGGGGCCTATCATTATAGTACCCCATTTTCAAACCTGGTGAAGCGAAAACCTATCAGCGGATTGCAGTGGAGGTGTATTGGCGTGCAGGAATGCGAGGTGTGCCGACGAAACAAACACTTGGCAACTTCATCGGCAGGACTTTTACAACCCATTGCTCTTCTGGCGCAAGTATAGGATGAATTGACAATGGATTTTATCGTAGGGTTATCTGGCTCGGATGGATGGGACATTATCTTGGTCTTGGTAGACCGGTTGAGCAAGTATGTGCATTTTGTGGGGCTTAAACACCCCTTTACTGCTGTTTCTGTTGCTTGCATTTTTATGAATGCATTTTTATGAAAGGGGTGGTCAGGTTTCATGGAGTTTCAAAATCAATAATCTTTGATCGTGACAAGATCTTCACGAGTTAGTTTTGGCAAGAATTGATCAGATTGCAAGGTACTACTTTGAAAAGGAGCACTGCTTACCATCCTTAAATCGATGGACAGTCGGAGGTGATTAATAGGTTCTTGGAGACATACCTCCGTTGTTTTTGGTCCGAGAAACCACGTTGTTGGTTCCGTTGGTTGGCATGGGTTGAGTATTGGTACAACACAACCGTTCATTCCGCCACTCGTTGTACTCCTTTCCGTGCCCTGTGTGGGAGAGATCCACTACCGATTCTTCTTTACGAAAGGCAGTCCACTCCAGTGTTTGCGGTCGATGAATTGTTGGAGGATAGGGATGCTATTTTGGATGATTTGAGAACGCACTTGCTCCGTGCACAACAGCGAATGAAGGCACGAGCGGATGGGAGAAGAAGCGATGAAGAGTTTTCTGTGGGGGACTTAGTTTTCCTCAAGCTATTTCCTTACAGTTAGCGTTCTCTTGCTCAACGACGAAATGAGAAGTTAGCAGCTCGCTATTATGGGCCTTTCCAAATCCTTTAGCGTATTGGGCGGGTCGCATATAAGTTGGACCTTTCATCTTCCACAACTTTACATCCTGTTTTTCATGTCTCTTAGCTGTGGCATGCTAAGGAAGTCTCCAACTCTTCTCCTGTTATTCCACAACAGCTCTCACCGGACTTGGAGTTAGTTGTCATTCTTGAAGCGCTACTTGGAGTACGTCCCAAATGGAATGGCGGCCTGGGGGAGTTGGAAGTATTGCTACAATGGAAATCTTTACCTCCTTTTGAAGCCATTTGGGAAGATTACCACTCTATATTGCGGCAGTTTCCGAATTTTCTCCTCGAGGACAAGGTGAAAGTTTGGGCGGGGGTAATGAAAGGCCCCAGGTTCATTTTACTTATTCCAAGAGCAGGGGCAAGTCGGACAGTTAGGGCAGGAGGAATCTGTTGTCCTCGGTCAGTCTGTTGGGGTAGGGAATGGTAGATTCTGTGTATTTTCTGTTAGGCAAATTAGTTATGCCTTTTTTGTTTTTGTTTTTGTTTTTGTTGGGGGGGGGAGGTCGATTTAAGGAGTGAAGAGAAGAGAGAGAGATATGTGATTTCTTTGTGAATTTGAGCTTTGGTCTTGAGGAGAGTCCTAAGTCTCTCGAATACTTGGTAAGTGTTTTATGTAATTTCATTTCCATTTCAATACTCAATAAAATTCCCATTCCATTTCAATACGATTACTAGTTAGAGCTTATCAGTGATCAAAATGCAACCACGCCTAAATTTTAGGGTGTAAAGTATATTTTGTACTATTAAAATAGTGAGTTGTGTCAATTGAGTGGGGCCAATTAGGCACAAAATAAATTATGAAAGAATATTGTATAGAACTTAGTGATAAATGGAAATTTGCCTAAACTTTAAGGGTATAATTTGCAATTAATAAAATTTAAATCAATTGAAACTTCAATTGAGCAACTTCCCAATTGTTTTTAAGTTCTTTTGTAATGGGTATAGTATTAAACAATAGTTCATAAAAAAACATAAATTTAGAATTGGTGCAACTTCGCCTAGAGTTTAAAGGTATAATATGTAATGTGCAAAACAAAATCTTAGGGAGTAATGTATAAATATTAGAATATTGAGGAGTAAAGGAAAATAATATTCAAAATTTGGGTTACATAATATAATTTATGCAATAGATGGCTGCTCACCGTAAGGAAAAAACCAAAAACTATCACATTATAAAATCAAGAGAAGGAGATTGAAGGGTAAAATTACTTTTCAAAATTGAAATCGCTTTAAATTTCACTCTTCAGTTGGATTAAAGTCTTGGAGATAGCCACTTCTATTGCTAGTATAGATAGAAACCATAATGATTTACCTTTTTTTTTTTTAATAGACTATAGATAAATAATATATGAGCGTAATGTGCATGAATTTAAAACATTAAGGACCAAATACAATCTAAACCAAACTATAATGGTAACATGTGTAGTTTTGCGGTTAAAATACTTAATTGCCAACTAAGTTAGGTTTGATGCACAAACACAATATTTAGAGATCATGTACAAATAGTAAAAGATGAGCAAAAAGAAATTATGCTTGAAACTTTAGGCGTAAAACGTGCAATATATGTCGAAATCAATCGACCTGCCTAATTGAGATGCCCACTTGCGATAGGTTCTTTTATTGTATTGATATAGATATAGATATGACTAGGGTTAGAAATAGGTTTATGCTCTCAAATTCACATCTTGTAATGCAGGTGGAGGTTCAAGTAAGGAAACTTTATTGCATCAATGAAGCGATGCCAACACTACCTATTAATATCGACGATGCTGCAAGAAGTGACGTTGAAATTGAAAAGGCTTTGCAGGTATAAATCTTGGATATACAATGTTGGACATATATTGCTTGAAGTGGGTTAGAATAGTTTTTTATTCAGTTCGAACATCATACTGTGCCCATTTTTTGCAATGAGCAGCTGCTGCAATTTTCTTGCCATTTTTCCCCTTAAGAGTGGATACTAATTTGGTTGTTAAGGAGTGCAGGCTGGAGAACATCTTGTTCGGGTCAACCAGGATACACGCCTGAATTTCAGAGTGTTGGATTTGCGAACACCAGCTAATCAAGGGATTTTTCGCATTCAATGCCAAGTTGAAAATGTAAGATAACCTTTTTATTTACGTTATCACCTTTGCATTTATTCTTTAATGTGTCCATTGTCTGTATCATGGCTTTCACCATAGCTTTTTCGTGGATAAATATAAGTTGCTTAGATGAAGAAAATCATTTTTGTTGCATCACATGAACTAATTTTGACGTAGGAACTTAATTTGGGATCATTTGGGTGCAACTCCAACCAAGTTATTCTGTCCTGCAGGCACTGGTTATTGTTCGTTTATGATTAATGTTGGTATTCTAATGAGGTTACCAAATTTAAATTATGTTTGCTATTTTTTATCAACTTTTCCATGTTATGTATTTAATTTTTCTCAATTTTTCCTACGTGGGATTAAACTGCCAAGTTGTTTTCTGCTTGTCGAATGAACATCTACTACAGTGTGCAAACCGATCTAACAAATCATAAGGCATTTCCCCTGAAAAATGTCTCCTAAATGCACTACCTAGATTTCGTCCAATTAAGAAGCAAGGGTCCATGAGACTTTTCCGAAACTAGTGTATACCCTGTACCTGAAGGTACAAATTTAAATTGAATATATTAACTTAATGGAACCACAAATCGCAACATTTACATATATTTCATATTTTAGTTGTTGCATTATTTAGTATTTTAGTAGTTGCATTTTAACTCACTCAATATATTTTCTTTCTATAATCTTATATATTTTATAAAAGAGAGAAAAAAACATATGGAAAAAAGGAAAAAAGGATAAAAGGGCAACCAAGTGCATGGAGATTCCTTCTATTGTGGGGTTTGGGCCCTTTGGGGAGAGTCAAATATGGCTGCCGTTTCCCTGCATATAGAGACGTTTCCAAGATTTTAACCTTGGACTTTCTGGTTATAATGGAACAACCTTACCATTGTTCGCAGGATGAGAAAAAGAAATACAAAATTCAACGGGAGCACTAACTATGACATGCTATTAGTGAGAGAATAGATGATAGATAAAATAAGCCCCAAAGATTTGAACCTGTTGCCTAGGAAATATTCATGAGCTGTAGTGTTCCCTATTACCAATTTTAATGGCCAAATTACAATCAATATAAACAGTGAACAAAACATACCAGTCTCAATATCTCTTTCTCTATGCAGATATTCAGGCAGTTTTTCTTGAATGAAGGTTTTGTTGGAATTCATACACCAAAGCTGATAGCAGGCTCTAGTGAAGGCGGTTCAGCTGTTTTCAGGCTGGATTATAAAGGGCAGCCGGCTTGTTTGGCGCAGTCACCTCAGCTTCACAAACAGATGGCTATCTGTGGTGATTTTGGACGTGTTTTTGAGATAGGTCCAGTTTTTAGAGCAGAGGATTCCTTTACGCACCGACATTTGTGTGAATTCACAGGGCTTGATGTTGAAATGGAGATTAAGGAGCACTATTCTGAGGTATGACCTTATTTGGTTTTCTATACAAGTTAATTTATGCCAATCTTCATCTTTCATTTTGGTGATGTACTGGAACTGTTCATGCAGGTGATGGACATTGTGGACCGCTTATTTGTCACAATGTTTGACAGTTTGAATGCGAATTTCCAGAAAGAACTTGAAGCTATTGGAAAGCAATACCCTTTTGCGCCTCTTAAGGTAATGATTTCCATTATTCCTTAATCTCATTGTTTCCGCTATGTTCCAAGTGCTGTTCACCATCACCATGTAATAGCGTTAACTTGTGATAGGAAGAACCACACAGTAGCTCTGTCATTCGTACTTGATTAAAATCTGGTATTACTTTTGAGTTAAAAGTTCTATTTTTTTCAGCTGATACTGATTGTGGACATTGGTTGAATATGCAGTACTTGCGGAATACCTTGCGCCTCACTTTTCAAGAAGGGGTTCAAATGCTAAAGGTGAGGGATTTTGGAATACTAGTTGCGTAGTAAGGACTCCAACACAAATAATTTGCTGAAATAACTGGAATTTTGAAGTGTGTGAGAACTTGTAAATGTGATTGTTTCACTATTGTATCTAAAAATGATTTAAAATTTTGTATTGTCAATTGTACCCTTCCATACATATCATCTATGTTATACCCTTCTATACATATCATCTATGTTAGATACAACACATACAGACTCGAAAGATAAAAAAATTATATTACATATTTACCTGATGTTATTGAAGTTAATTATGTTAATTTTAAAGTTTGACTAGAGTAGTAGATTAGTTTGTTATTTTAATATAGTTCAATATATCTAATTTGAATTATTTTGTGGAAGTGAAGAATTATTTATACAATTTTAAATATATGGAGTTAATTATATAACATTTATCTTAATATAATAAATGTTCATATATTATATAATAATTCGAAATTAAATTTTATTCATAACTAGCAATAGTGACAATTGTATTATTATTTAATTTCTTGATATAATAGTATAATTTAATTGAAAAAATAAAGGGTAAAAGTGTAAAGGAAGAAAAATTAGAAATAAAAAGCCAGCCGTAGAAAAGTGTGTTTTGGCCAAAAGTACCTCTAAGATGGTTTTGCCCAATCACACTTCTTTGCGGGTTGATCAACAATATTGTTTCCAACGCACTTTTAAATGGAAGGATTTTGGGGAAAAAAAGTTTAGAAACTGCACTTATATCCTGCCTCCAACCGCAGGCCCAAACTAGCACTTAGAATGAAGGCCGTTACACTGTTGATAATACTTGCTCATGATACATCTTCCTCGACATAAACTCTTACTTTTTATCTGGGGTTTTTTTGTACAGGAAGCTGGTGTTGAAATTGATCCTCTTGGTGACCTAAGCACAGAAACTGAGAGGAAATTAGGCCAGCTTGTGTTGGAGAAGTAATTTGTTCTGTGTCATATTTTGCAAAAGCCATTTCTCTCTGCCAATCTATATGCTTCTTAATCTTAAGAAATTACTTTTTGAAATGTTTTATGGAAGCAAGTGTGATTTTCTTCTTTTTGTAGGTATGGCACTGAGTTCTATATGCTTCATCGTTATCCTCTAGCTGTTCGACCATTCTATACTATGCCCTGCCATGACGATCAGGTTTATAGCAATTCATTTGATGTCTTCATTCGAGGTAACTGAATTACTTATTGCCATCAATTCAACCATGTCCTGTCTTCGACTCGTGTTGTAGTGTTTCCATCTATAATTATTCGTTTTCCTGAACTTTTCATTTCAGTTTTCTCTTTTTCTTTGAAAGTGCTGCTTGCTTACTTTTTCTTCTTCTTTATTTATTATTATTTTTTTTGGTCACAAGTAACTGCAATACTTGTGGATAGGTGGGATAGGATGAAGAATTGGTTTACTGCATACTTTATCGGATGATGTGAAATTGTTGAATTATTTGCCATTTCTGTTATGCATCAAAGTTGTTCTGTATTACTTGTTATTTTCATATATTAAGCGTAAGTATGTCATTGTATACTTACCCAGTTTAATATAAGTTGGCAGAGATGCTAACTCTAGTGATGAAGCCATTTCACTTGTCCAAATCTCTTGTTTTGCTTAATTTTGCTTCATTAGTTAAGATCCATGGGAAATGGTGTCCTGTTTTTTCTATCTAGAGAAAAGAAGACGAAAAAATAAAATAAAAATAGAAATAAATTTAAGCCATTCATTCAGAGTTTCAGACCCTTACCAGTGGTAACCTGCAGCTGATAATACTAACCAGTTGCACCCATTAGCAGTTTATTCAGAGCTTTAGTGGTGCTTGATCCATCTATTGAATCGAGCAATTACTTCGATTCGTACCATTTCTTTTTATGTATTGCATTGATCGGACAATGATTGAGGCCCAAGTCAAAGCCAGTTCTGGTTCAAAAATAGAGTCCGATGATATTCTAGTAACAATTGAATTCGTTAAGGGCTTATAATACCATAATCTAAGAAATGTGGAATTGGTGGGTTAATTTATGGTTCAAATTGAGTCCGATGACATTCTAGTAACAATGGAACTTGTTAAGGGTTTATAATGCCATAATCTAAGAAATCTGGAATTGGTGGGTTAATTATGTCCAAATCGAAGACGCTTCGCATTTAGTTTGAGCATATATGTGGGACCCAATTCGAAAATTGAGGTGCTAGTTGTGTTGCCGAGGGACTATATCTGGCTCAATTGGTTTTGGAATGATAGTAGATAGGTGGATCATGGATGGTGATGGCAAGGGTAACTGGGGTTGATTGGGCTAATTAAAGTCAGTTGTGTTTGGGCATTGGTGTTCAAAATTGGGATCCTGAATCATTTTGTGGTACCTGATAATCGGATAGAAGAGTTGGATTGACGATCATGAGATTCAGTATATTTTCGTTTTCTTGAAGAGGCTATAAGCGTATTAAAGCAAAAAGTATTTAGTAGAGTACATACTTTTCCTCCATCTCTCTATATAAGAGTACCTTCACAAAATAAAGTTTAGATTTTTTTTTTACACTTAAGACCCTTGAAGTTTGACTATTATCTCGCTTTGATCCTTGTGATTTTAATTTGAACACACAGCATGCTGAAGTTTCCTAATAATTCCACTTTAGTCCAAATCATTATTCGCATTATAATGGGATGGTAAACAGTCACATCTATCACACTTTTACTGTTTTTATGAGGCTTTATGGATATCTCTAGCCTTAGGTTTTTTAGCCTTTACTGTTTTTAAGGGGCTTTATAAATATCTCTACCCTTTATTCTGTCCCCCATTCCCCTCCCCACCCTAACAATTGGGAATATAGAATGTGCTTGTGTGGGATTTTACAGAAAATTTGTGGATAGTGGTGAGAAAGGGAGGAGGCTGAAAATACCCATTAAACCCCTTTAAAACTGTTAGTGCATGCCTTGTGACCGTTTTGCAGTAAAAAATTATAATGGGTTTAATGAATTGGACCGAAGTGGGATGAATCTGAAATTTTAGGGTGTTAATGTCAAATTGAGATTATGGTCAAAGTGTCAAAAACCCTGAAGTTTATTAGATGATTTGTATTTACTATCAACTTCATCGACATACCTCCAAAAGAAAAACGCAACTAAAAAACCCATTGCAAGAAATTAAAATTGGTGGTCGTCAATGCCAAAATCTTTATATAACTCCAACTTGGCTTCATTTCCACTTCATCATCACGTTCACCTTTATCTCACCAAGCCCTTAACCTTTGAAGCACAGACATAGATACGGAAAACAGATGAGGAAAGACGCGGATATGACGAATCCCGACATCGTAGGATACAAATACTGTTAGGATATGTCAAATGATAGTTCTAAATTTTATTTATTTATAACCATATAAATTAGATTGATTAAGCTTTACTCGAAATAGAGTAATACTCAAATTTATATAAATAAATGAAAGAGTACTCTTAGCACCAAATGAGACCATATTACAATCTTCAATTACCCTCATGATTCTTCAAGTCTTATCTTCATGTAAGCTTCATAGATCTTGTACTACTTCAATGTAACACTTGATATATTTGAATCGTCAACTTCATGGCTTCCAATGGTATAGATTTTACTTGATAGTCCGACATCGTTGTGATCATCGTACCCATCTCAAGATATCTCAAATAAATAAAAAATGTTTAGCACCATAATGACAATGTATTGTTTTCATCAAAATACCGGGATTACCTTTAGGTTGAACCTCTTGGGCTAACAAAGAATATCTACTTAAACATATTTTAATATTAGTATTTTAATATTGACCACTCAAACCCAATCCAATGGTTTTGAAATGTCTCTTCAAAATGTCTTCTGAAAATATACCCATTCTTTTTTTAGTATTATAGTTAGTACTACTATATATATATATATATATATACACTTCAAAAATTATTACCCTTCCATTGTATGTTTAAATGTGTGTGTGTGTGTATCCATCAAAATGCTCTCATACTGGCTATCCTCAAGGGATGTGCTCCATCTCACCCTCACTGCCAATTGGTCACGTATTTGCTTTTGCCTGTCTTGGATTGATTTTCTACACGATGGGATCCAAATTTTTTTGGTTGCTGTGTGGCTCTCTATTTTTAATTTGTCTTTATTTTTTCATTCAATAGGGGAGGAGATAATTTCAGGAGCACAACGAGTTCACATACCTGAGTTATTGACCACACGCGCCCAATCATGTGGAATCGACGTCAAGACAATAACAACATATATTGATTCCTTCAGGTATCTTCTTAACTGTTTCCCCCCTTAGTTCAATATCCCTCTTGTTTATTTTTTGTCAAGTTTCTACGGAAGGCCTTTCCTATTATATTTGTAACTACAAGTTTGATTGGTCTGACCCTTCCCTGGACCCTGCGCATAGCGGGAGCATTGTAGCACCGGGTTTCCCTTAACTTTTGATGTTGAAAATATTAGTCAAATAAATTTAAACTACTGTGAAACACGAAAGGAAAACTATAGCGATGAAACTGTGCTTTAGATATCCATTTGATCAAAATTAATATCAGAGGCCCATTCCCATATCCATCTCTCTCCTATATCAGCTGCCCCATCTCTCTCTCCACCGGCCGTGAGTCACTGCCGCCACGGCGCCACCAGAAAGCATTTTGAATCTCAATATTTTAGGAAGACAACTCTTTGCTCCATATTGCGAGTCAAGAAATCGATTTGATAGCGATAATTCTCATAGAATTGTGGACAGAAACCGCAAAAAAGATTAGGCCGATCAAAGATGATTTTGGACTGAAAAAACAGTTGTTGACTACTTTGATCATAGATCTAGAGGAGGAGCTTTAGTCCTTGCTAGACTCGAAGGAAGAGCTCGAGTTAGTCATATTTGTTGTGTTCCATAATCTAGAAAAAACGAAACGCAAAATAGAAGAACAAAAAACGGAAACACCCGTCAAACGCCACATTGTCTCTTATCAATCAACCCTCAAAATAAACCTATTGATAAAACATTCACCTTGTAACACCTCTCTCCTATCACTGAAAATTCTAGATTGTAGCGCCCCACACCCATGCACGTAATAGCGCCTCGTGTATCCTCAGGCAATTTACAATCGACAAGGTGTGTGCTTAGGGAGCCTATGAGGCACAAGGCTCTAGAAAGGGGGCACTTAAATGAACTTGAAGCCCTTTTACTTACCAAATATTTGGACCTAAGTTTTATCATGCATCTCTCAATTACAAAACATTGAAGCTCTTCTTTGCAATAGAAAGGCCTAACATGATTTACACGATTATATGTAGATTTAGGGCACTTTTGATAAACAGAAAATTAAGCTTCGGCAACTGACAAGTGCTAAATTTTAAGTTCTGAAATTTAGTATTAAGTTGATTAAGTATTTTTCATTTAAATATATAAGTTTGTATCTTTACAATTTTTTACTAGGGCCTGATGTTTTGGGAAACTGCCTCCAACTTAGTTTTTTTTTTTTTTTGGGTTTTTTTGGCAGGTGTGGGGGGGGTGGTGGTGGTTGCCTTTTACTCCCCTTTACTTTGCCTAATTATCATTTTACCTCCTTCCACTTCAAAAAGTTACAGTTTACCCAAGCAGAGCAAACTAACTTTTTCCGTTTAAATTAATGGAATATTGTTAAAAATGTATGAAATTAAATTTTTTGTCCAATTTTTAAGCATATTCAATTAATTTAAACGGAAAAATGTTAGTTTCTCACTTTGTTCAAAATTAGAAGTAGGGAAAGTGTAGCCTTTTGAAGTGGAGGGGGGAGCGGTACAACGATAATTAGGCAAAGTAGAGCGGAGTAAAAGGCAATTTATCCCTTTTTTTGAGTGCAAATTAATAGCTTATATTATTGCAGGTACGGTGCGCCTCCACATGGTGGGTTTGGAGTGGGACTTGAGCGCGTTGTGATGCTCTTCTGCGCTCTTAATAATATACGTAAAACATCCCTTTTTCCTCGCGATCCCCAGAGGATTTCCCCGTGAGACAACGTGCAAACAAGACCTTTCACCTCTCAATAGAGTCGAAATTATGGTATCACGTATAAGTTTTGTTTTTGGTACTCAAATCTTTGCGCTCTTCCTCCTGTTTGGGGAAACGATTTTTTAAGTCGCGGAGAAGCGATTCTGATTTTATGTAACCGATACTGTGCTCTGTTTTTAAGTTATGAAGTTTATATTAATAATTATTAAATAAACCAATTTGAGTAATAGTTTTAATTTGAATTTTTCTATTTGGATTCTGCAGTTTCTTCATTGTTCTAACTTTATTTTTGTTGTTTTAGTCTTACTTTGTTGTTATATTGTCCAGATGAATTTAGGATTTGTAAGAAAAAGGAATGTTTTTATGCCTTCTTTATTTTTGAAAAAGAACTCCTTTAGATCAAAATGAGGATGGGCTTTTATAATGTTGCTACTTTTATTTGAAGTCAATTGTGTTGTGTTCATAAGCTAATGCCCTGTTCGGTTACTGTTTCTGTTCTTTGATTTTCGTTCCCGCTCTTAAAATTTTGGAATTGATGTATAAAAACGTGTTTGGTAAACATGTTTTTGTTCTCAAATGTTTGGGAGTTTCTTGATTTCCTTAAGAAATTGAGAAACAAAACGATGCTGATTCCTATTCACTCTAACAATAGTATTTCTACAACCATCTTGTTGGCCAATTGCCGTTGACGCCACCGTCACCTTGCCGATTCTCTAAGCCAATTATCCCCCCCTCCATTGTGGTATTGAGGACAATTTCCGATTGAAGAAAGAGGATAAAGATCAAAGTCAAAGAATATAAATTCAAAAGAAAGACTCAATATTCAATACAATTTATACTAGAGATCACAGTCATTTCAAAATTTTCATTTTCTTGTCATATCATAAAGAGTAGATCCGTACTTTAATATAGCAATTAAAGCCAAATGGCCCGAATAGTCCTTGAATTTTATCCTTCAATTTACTTTTTCATGCAAAATTCTATCTCCCAAACTCTTTATTTTTATGTCAATTTACTTTTCATGAAAATTTCTGTTAAATTTTTACTTTAATTGTGTTTGTGTCATGCGTAAAAATTATATTTTTGGTCATTAATGTACGAGGTGGGTGTCTACGTGAACCTCGGGGTTTTTCCAAATTACACATTTGTTCTCTCAAACTTTATATTTATTTCAATTCTACAAAATTACAAACATTGTTAGTGATTTTAGACGGAGAATATGTTATGTTCAGCATATAGTCTTCTAATTGGGATATTTTCATCATTTCATCACTCCATTAAATTTTCTCTTAACATTTTTTTTAACAATGATTTAACTAAAAATGAGAGAAAAGTTTGGATAGTTGTTTAGAAAATTGGTTAGCAAAAAACGTCCTAGTTTTACTATAGTAATAAATTATAACAATATCCCAATTAGAAGATCACATGATGAGTATAACCTATTTTCTGTCCAAAATCATTAACAATATTTTTAATTTTGTGAGATTGAAATAAATGTGAAAACAGAGAGATCAAATATATAATTTGGCAAATCTTAAAGTCTACATAAACACCTATCTTATACTTTTCTATTTTCTCATATGTGATCTCATTCTACAATAATAGTCTAATCGCACATTCAACCTATCCATATAGCCAATATTTCTCTTGAAAAAATATTCATCTTGATTGAAGCAACGTCACTTTTGCGGGATTGAAATAAATGTGAAACTTGAGAGATCAAATGTGCAATTTAATAAACTTCAAGGTCTATATAAACACTCACCCCATACTTTAGGGATGAAAAGTATAATTTCCCCTTTTTACTTTTACACGTGTGAGGGACTATTGTGCGCAACAAATTGTAAATTGAGGGACTAAATTACAAATATTAAAATTTAAGTTACTATTTTGAAATTGATACTGAACAGACGGGGTTGTTGGTGTAATTCTATGAGAGATAATATCACCATAATTTCATTTCTTCCCATCTTACTTTCATCAGATTCTAGCATTCTTCTTCTACTGTATTTTTTTTTTGAACATCTGAGGCGAAAAATGGATGCGGTTCTTCCGATCACGGTGTTATCGATTGTTATTGGAGCTTTGATCGCCGCGGTAGTGTTCGGGAATTACTTCAGGAAGCGGAGATCGGAGGTGGAATCGATCGCGAAGCCGGAGTTACTTCACGCGAATCAGAAGCATTCGAAGCACTCGCAGCAGAGCTCCAAGAAATCTCACGCCAAGCCTCACTCTCATGCCGCGGATAAGGTAGGATAGTTGATTTTTTTTCACTGGTGAAGGTGTGATTGAAATGATCGAGTTTGATGTTTCTTTCCTTTTGATTTGTAGTGATTCGATTAATTATGATTTGGTATCTATGGAATGATTCAGATTTTTTCTCAATTTTTTATGTTTTTATTTATTTATTTTGAAATGTAGGATTTGAATAAGCGGCATCATCCTCTCGATTTGAATACTTTGAAAGGTCACAGCGATTCCGTCACGGGATTGTGTTTCTCCTCCGATGGGCATAGTTTGGCCACTGGTAATTTCAAGTATTAATCCGCTTTTCCACCATTTTATGATTGTGAGGATTTATTGTAAATTCACATCTGGCTGGGGCAAAATTTGAGCTTAAGAGAATAATTCGGAAATTGCATGAAGATTTTTGGCCTATATGATGTGTTTGTTATAAACCTATTGCTTTCGAATTTGTGTCCTTGGATCATTTTTTTGGAGGGTTTTGGTAAAAGTTTCATGCAAAGCACTTGTGAATTTGTGCCTTTGCAAAAATATTGTGTATGCGCGTTTGGCATTTATTTAGTTGGTTAATGTTGAGGGATTTAGGTGCCAATGAATCTTTTTCTCGAGTATTTGTTGAATATCTTTATAAGTTATTTAACAAAGCCAACTCCACTGCACGATTTACTTTATCATTAGTCCATAAATTTGGTCTTGAGTATCATTTTCATGCTTATCTATTATATGTCACAATTTTGTCTGCAAACTTAATTAAGTATTTAGATCAAGATCAAATTGGATGGTCCGTTAAATTTTGAACTGAAATCAGCACTCACAAAGCACATGATTTCTGATTTAGGGATAATTTTGTCATTTTATATTTGGTAAAAATTACTGCATTGCTCTTTAGAGTTTCTCACTAGTGTAAAATAGTTGTTCAATGTTTCAATTTTTCCAATGCCAAATTAGTCCTTAGAATTTGATATTAGTCGTGAAAGTAAAGATGGTTTTCTTGGTGGTAATCTGATCCTCCAAGGATTTCCTGAGTTAGATTCTTGCGAGGTGAATTTGATGAATACCTAGATGAAAAACACATGCAGTTTGCAGCTCGAATAAGTAAAATGTTGGATTAGTACTCCAAACTCCAGAAGATCATAAACAATTACAATTTTTTGAGAATTTTCTCGAGCAGGAGATAGGCACTCTTGAAGAAGCCAAGGGGATTTGTCTATCAAATTATATTATGCATACGACCTTCCTCACATGCTTGTAGGTATTTGTTAATAGTTTTTGAAGGAATATGAAAAGAAATACACGAAGGTTTTGGGGAGCTTCAAATTGGGCCAAATTAGGCATCTTCTGTACCATCGATGGTGATGCTTCTAGTTGATTGACATGTACACACACACACACACATATTGTTCTATTTAACCCTAATATAGATACGAAGAGTAGATATGAAAGGCGATATTAGATGTGATGGGGAAATGACTGAAGAAACCCCTTAATTTTTGTCTTGAGGTGCACATGTTGTTAATGGATAAATTCACACACAATCAATTGCTAGGATCTTCAAAATTTAGGGACTAAATTGGAAAATCTAAGCATTGAGAAATTATTTGACTCAAGCGGCAAACATTAGTGGCCAACGGAGTCATTCTCTCAATATAAAATGACAAAATTATCTGTGAATTAGAGATCACGTGCTTTTGCACATGCCAATTTCCTTTCAAAATTTAACGAACCATCCAATTTATCTTTTTTTGAAACGCTTAATTAAGTTTGGTTTGGGGACTAAATTTAGACGAAAAATAAATGAAGGGCGAAACTGATAGGAGGAGCAAAGTTAGGGGACCCAATGGTGAAATTAACCTATACTACAAATAGAAAGAATAGAATTCCACAATCTCTAGATATTGTTACAATTTTTATATAGATCATAGACCTAGCGTTAGCTATTCCTCTGTAATTTTAGGTTCATTGGATTCTCATGCTGATGTCAACAAACAAGTAGAAGTGCTCTAGTGTACCTTAAGTGATGAGCTAGGAGTAAGAAATCAGAGAACTTATTGACGTTGAAGGCTCTAATAATTGTTGTTACTCGTCACTCGTCAGTGATGGCATGTCGCCTTTAACCTCCAAATATTATTTTCCTCCTGTTAACATAGTAAACAATGTAAACTATTAACAACACGTTTTTTTGTGTGGTTATTTATTTGGTTTGACTTGGACATCTTTAGGTGTGTAGCAATTGAAGGTTACGCGAGGTTTTGTAATTATTTGTCAGTTTATTTTATTTATTTTTTAGTTTTTTTTTTTTTTTTTTTGTTGTGCGTGTATGTGTTTTCTACCTTATGCTTATGAGTTGTCTGATATATTTTTTTTTTGGCTGCAGCTTGTGGTGATGGAGTGGTCAGGGTATTTAAGTTGGAGGATGCTTCGAGTAAAAGTTTTAAGTACGAATTCAATCCTCCCTATCACTTTTGATAATATTCTATGTTTGATCTCCACATCAGTTTGCAGCTTTGTTTCCATATGCCCTCTTGCCTCAAAATATTATAATTTTATGCAGATTTCTGAGAATTAATTTGCCTGCTGGAGGTCATCCCTCGGCAGTTGCTTTTGGGGATGACGCATCGTCTGTAGTTGTTGCTTCTCAAGCTCTTTCTGGGGCATCCCTGTACATGTATGGAGAAGAAAAGTCCAAACCTTCTGGTGAAGCCACGCAGCCGTCTAAGCTTCCGCTTCCAGAAATTAAATGGCAGCATCATAAAGTCCATGATAAAAAAGCTATCCTGACAATGGTTGGAACTAGGGCAACGTATGGCAGTGCTGATGGGAGTACAATTCTGGCATCATGTTCTGAAGGTACTTGATTATTATCTGCCCTACTTACCTACAAACTTATTGTGAAACCTAATGAGCCTTTGGATAGAGTTTTGTATTTTCTACAACTATTAAGGTATTTGTTTCGTGTGTTAAGTTGTTAACTGTATTAAACTAACATTCTAAACAAAAGGAAAATATTAGTCCAAATATACTACGGAGTTTTTGTGCTTACTGATCGAGTAAGGGACCCAATGATTTACTTTACCACCACTCCTGCTCTCCCCTATAGATAGACTACCCTATTGGGAGCCTTTTTTCCTTACGTGGTACGGTAAAGTACCCTAGTCAAGATGTTAATTTGGCATGCCAAGTTCGCAAGTAAAATTGTACCAAAGATGTCACACCATAACTATATTAGGCCCATTTGTGTTGGAGATGTCACCCATTTCATTAATATTTGAATTAGTTGTCTAATCTAAACAAATTTGGTCTTCGTCAACTTATGGTTGACTGATCTAAGAAGTGTAGTTTGTTTATTTTTATTGAATAGCTGCCATCCTTTATATCTTATAGTTGCTGAATTTCGCTATCCTTCATGTTGCCTGTTCTCACTGTCCTACTTTTACTCCTCAACTTTCATTGAACTTGCATTTTCTATACTGGGCATGCCTTAATTTGATACCTGTGTTCTTGAAGCATATTTCCACTAATTGATGAACGAGCCTTTTCTAATTTTAACCAATTATTTAAAAGGAACTGTGTGGATATGCCCAGGGCTCGCCCTGAGGTGAGTGGGTCCAAAAACGGCCCAGGCCTTATGAGAGAGGCACTAACCTTTTGATGCATACTTTTTTTTTTTAAATTATCGTCTTGGGTACATTGAGGCTTAAATGGTTCATTTTTTGGGCGTTTGCCTATTGGGCGACGGCTCCAAAAAATGTTTTCTAGTTTGTTGATGTTGACATGTTTCACATATTTATAGGATTTGGCATTTTCTATGGGTACATTTAACTGAACAATGTTACTTTGTTCATTTTTGTTGCTATTGGAGCAATAAATAAATACCTAACTACTTCACTATGTTTATTTCTTTTTTACTATATTTTTTTCTATTTTTATAACTATATTTATATCATTAGAATATTAAAAAAAAAAAATCTAATTGGATTTGATCCCATTTACTTTTGTGAGAGAGCGATTTTTGCCTTTTACGTACGTAATAAGCACTTAACCTCCTTCAACTACTGATTAAACTGCACAATTGCCCTTGTGCACTTTAATCAAGAGTATAAGGGGGTTAACTGCTTATTACATAAGTATGGGGGGAAATCACTCCCACACTAAACTATAAGGGGTCCAACTGCAATTTACCTAAAAAAATCACGAGGCTTATGCTCGACTATGGCTTGCTTCTCGCCTTTTATAGAGACTAAAAAGCCTCAACATTTAAGACTGCTTTAACTGATTTTAGTTTGATGGACTAAATCTACATTTGTAATAAACAGCTTGTGTCCCTACATCTTTACCAAGGAATATACCAATTTTCTTCCTGAATATAGCCAGTTTGTTTAATGTATATCATGTTGATTTGCCTTTATACATTCTGACCTCGTCAATGTTACTTTTAGCCAACTGTTCTCAAGTCCATTTGTTACTCTGAGGTAGTTATAATGTCAGCCTTGTGATTTATTTAGATTGGTTTTCTAATCAACACCCATGCTGTCCTATGGCACATCACATCAAAATATCTCCTTCAGCTGGATGAACTTTTTCTTCTCTTTGCCCATCTTGCTGGATTTTCTAGATGCATTTTGCTCATGCAAATTCGATGAGGCTTGTTATTGTATTCAAATTGTGTCCGTCCTAGTTCCTGCTCTTTTTCATTTTAATTCATCTGTGTGTCTGATATTAGGCACTGATATCATAATTTGGCATGGGAAAACTGGAAAGATCATGGGAAATGTTGACACGAATCAGCTCAAAAATAACATGGCGACCATATCTCCTAATGGACGATTCATTGCTGTGGCAGCTTTTACTGCTGATGTGAAGGTGATTCACTTTATGTTTTAATAAGTAAATGAGAACCCACATAGAAGATATATCTTTCATGAGTTAATGAGCGATTCGCGCATACCTTTCACCTTATGTTTGCACTCTGTGACAAATGGATCTGGTTATGCAAACCTTGTTCTCCTGACTTTCTATCCCTGTTGGCAATAAAATTGGGGGCATCTAGTTGTGGAAAACTTATGGTTGCGTGATTCTTTATTTCACTGATCTATGAGACACCAGGTAACATTTTTTCTTAATGCAACTTCAACAGGTTTGGGAGATTGTATACTCAAAAGATGGTTTAGTGAAAGAGGTTTCAAAAGCTATGCAGCTCAAGGGACACAAGGTTTGGATTTTGTCGATACAAAATCTCTTGATTAGGCCACTTGCACTCTTCCGAAACTTAGTCTTTTTTTTCGCTTTTTCATTATTTTGATTTTCTACTCAGTATGCCTTTACATTTTTAGATAAAGTTATTGAGGAAGTTAAAATTGATGTTATTAATGACTGTTGAAAATAAAGTTATTGAGGAAGTTAAAATTGATGTTATTAATGACTGTTGAAATTGAAATTATGTAAATCATAATTATGAACAAGGTCTTTAAGGGTATGAAGCCATTGTTGTGCTGAAATTGGCTCGGGTCTTGCAGTTTAATGCTATAGACGACACCTGATTTACATGTTTTTCCTTAAAGATTCTCTTGTTATGGATTAGAAAATCCATCTCCCCACCCCCCCTTTTGTTCTAAAATTGAAGAAGTGTTTGTCATATTTAGTTGAATCCGTTTATATTTGTAATTGTTTATGTAATAGAATTTCTCACATCTGTAATTCAACACTGCACGTCTATAATTTCTTGCTTCGTATTGTTACTGATACTTCTTTCCTTTTTCTTTGGGGATGTTCATCATCTGGTTGATTTTATTTAGAGCGCAGTGACTTGGCTGTGTTTTTCTCCGAATTCAGAACAAATCATTACTGCATCCAAGGATGGTTCGATTAGAATATGGAACATAAATGGTATGTATCTTATTGAATTTATCTTGAATTCTTTTATTTAATTCTCTGTCTTCTGGCTGTTGAAGGTAAAATCTTATATTAATTTGTATCTTTTGATTCTAAACTTGGTTCCATGCAAATGAGTCAGTGGGATGGGGTGGCCTAGTTTAGGTGCGAACATCTAGAAATTGAACTTGTTTGTACAGACACCTAGACCTGAGGACGCATTGGTATGAAATTATGATTTAATTCAAGTGGAAGGTACTCCAAGGGGAAAGGTAGACCTAAGAGAACGTGGGATGAGACAATTAGTAACGATCTGATTGGGGTTTGAAGTTAACTGAGTGGATGGCCCTTGAACAATCTGTATGGCACAAAAAGATTCATGTTAGGTGGGACAAGGATTTGTCGTCGTCGTCGTTGTTGAAATCAAGGATAGTGCCAAATCCATCCATAACAAAGGAATATTTGAGTCTCCTTTTTTGTTGATTTTCTTCTACTTTACAATATGTATATGCACGCGAGGTTCAATGTGGACTCTATGTTGTATTCAATGTTAAATGTCTCTTGTGGGATGTGCTTGATATTTAAAACTGATTTTCCTGAAAATTTTGAACTTTGTGTTGGGCAGAAATTTTGATCTGCCATAGTCGATTATATCCTAGCAACAAAATCTGAAATTGCTCGTCCCCTGGAAATAAGGTGGTACCAATGTACTTTTCTTTTTGGCCGGGGTGGGGTGGGTGGGTGGGTGCAGTGTGGGAGGGGGGACATTTAACCTACGCTATTGTGGGGAGAGAAATGCACAGATACGATTACGTCATTGTTATACTGGTTTCATTCAAACCCTTAGTTGCTCTTATTCGGACACCCAGATGCTCTAAAATAGAATGCTAATCATGAGTCTATTACCTTGAGGAAAATCGACAACCCACACGTAAGTTTCTAATGTAGTTACTTTTGACAGAAGTAAACCAGTTTCAAATTTCGTTTTCAAATCATATTCTTGTAATTTGTACTCAATCTTACATGAGGATTTTTTAAATTTATAATCCTTCCATCCAAGTAGAATCCTACAATTATTGAGCTTTCCTTTATAATACTTGTATTCGTTGAACCTTGCTTTGGATGTGCATTCCTTTCTCAAAGTCTCTTTTTCAATCTGTTTTCACACCTAGCATCAAAATACATACGCGTGTTGTTTCTTTGAAATTTCAGTAGGAACTTGATTACCAGTATGTTAAAGAATTTGATGATACGAAAGAAACCCTATACATGACCTTTCCTACCGAATATGAACATTTATCTCCCCATTTTTGAAATTGATACAAGATTGATTTGGAATGTTAATCAAATTCATACTTCAATTGAGATTAATAGGTGATACTTTTTATTCTCCATCAGGCCATGTTATTCCTTAGGAAGGAGTTGTCCAGAGAATGCCGGTATCTGACAGGATATGATCGCTTCAGAAAAATCATGTCTTTTAGATGCATGAGAAGAGAACTAGTATAATGCTAGTATGCTAGTTCTAGAAAACGTTACTTCTGTGTAGAGCTCCTTTTTTTTTATTTTTTGTTTGTAGATATATATAATTGGGTGGGAGCTCATCGCACACGACGCACAGTGGGTGATTATATATTTATAATCTTTGGTTGATTGTATTTGTTCTTACACGTTTTTCCTTCTCTTGTATAACCTTATTTTGTTTCACTAATCTCTCTCTCTCTCTCTTTTTTTTTTTTTTTTTTTTTTAAAGTTCGATATCATCTTGACGAAGACCCAAAAACTTTGAAGGTGTTTCCAATTCCACTTCATGATTCAAAAGGCACTACTCTGCACTATGATCGTCTTACTATTTCTCCAGACGCGAAGATATTGGCAGCCACTCATGGTTCAACATTGCAGTGGTTAAGTGCAGAGACTGGGCAGGTCCTGGACACTGCTGAGAAAGCCCATGATGGTATGTGTATCTTCATTTTGAATATCAAACCTGTACTCTCTCTCACACACACGCACGCGCGCGCGCACACAAAAAAAAATAATAAAAAATTGAAGAATTATTTAAAGGGAAAATCGTTGGGTAGACCTAAAAATATAAATTATTTGATTTTTAACCTTTTTTAATTGCCATTTTCAAACCTCTAAATGGAAAACTTAAGAATCGGTCCGTTCTCAAACAACCCATTTTTTCCCTTTACTTTTTTGCTCACGTGAAATATGGACTACAATTCTGGTGCAAATATATGGTTGGTTAACAGCGGATTTATGGGGAACTTCCTATTTCAAATGATAGGTGTGTTGAGTAGTTTTATTATTTTTTCTTTTCTAATTTAAAAAAATCAACTTCACTAAAACTAACCATAAAACATTTCAGAAGATAGGGTATAAGAAATAATTATAGAATATTAATCGTTGGATCGAGGGCTTTAAAATGATACCCATCTCTATTTTATAAAGTTGTTTCTGTCAAATGTTGAATTCGATACCAATATGTTGGTGTTTGTTTTGTGGAAATTAGTTTGTTGAATTTAAAAACATAAATTCTTATGACTATTTTTTGAAGTACTCACAAACAAATGTTGAATTCAACACTAAATTTGGGTAAATCAACAAAAAATCATATATCTATATTTTAGGTAGTTGTAGACAAATGTTGGATTCAATAACAATGGATTTGTTATGATTATTTACTAGTTTCCATAAAATATGTCTTGTCACATTCCGTCATACCATCTTCTCGAAAAATAGGTGGTTACTTTGTTTTTATCCGATGCGACGCGCGCTAATGTATTAAGGCATGTCATTTGCCAAAAAAGGTATTGTTGAATTCGAGAAATGATAAATATAGGTTAAAAAAATGAAATTTTTACGTCTAGACAAAGCTTATAATTAGCCGTTTAATTTGGTGCAAGTGGTTTTTATTTTTTTTTCCCGTAACTAGAATCCTCTTTTTTTTTTTCCCGCAAAATACGCACCGGTTTCAAAGAGCCGTGAAATCGATAGTTACTTAAAAAATAACAGTGAAGGGTAATCTTGACCATAAATGAGAGTGGGAGTACTATTAGATACATTTTTAACTTAAGGTTTGAAAATAGTTTTTCGGAAACTTTTTAGGTGTTGCGGCCAACCGCCCCTTATTATAATGTAGGAGAATGTACTGTTGAATACAGTGTTCCGGTATTTGCTTCTTGCTGAAGATAGCTAGCTTTTGATTAACATCAAATGTACAAGTCCCTCCACATTTTCCTGTTTATGTTGCTTTTTTCTTTATATTTTTGAACTTGAATACTATACGTTTATGAACCTGATACTTTCACATTATGCATAATTGTATATATATTAATTAAAAAAGTCTACATCCTGCAGGTGAAATCACAGATGTAGCATGGGCTCCTACTGCTATCCCAATGGGTAAATTCCTTTTTTAAAAATTTTTATATTGCTGCTTTGAGATTAACTTATTCTTGAATGCTTCACAACTTTTTTTGAGTCCTTAGTACCAACATTTTAGTTGACTATCACTATGATATCAAATACAAATTCAACGTCTTGCTGATATCAACTCGATGGATTCAATTTCAGTCACCGATAGACTAAAAAGTAAAAACCCATTCTAAGGACTAAACAATAAAGCGAAAAACGGATTATAAGTGACTTATTTAAAAGATAATATAATATTTTTTTTGGGTTGTTTAGTAATTTTTTTCTTCTACTGCCATTTTATAATTATCCTTCTCATTTGGGGTTTTTGACACTTCCTTGAAGTTTGACTGCAATCTCACTTTGGTCTTCATGGTTTTGATTTGAATATATAACACCTCAAAAGTTTCCTAATCATACCACGGCAGTCCAAGTCATTATCTCCCCATTACAGTTTTGGACGAAAAACAATTATCTGCTATGTACCGAATTGTTTTTAAGGGGTTTTAGGGACAATTCGACCTCCTTCTCCCGTCCCATTTTCCTTTCCACCCAAATAATCAGAAATATACATATACGTACATGTATACATAGTTTTTTAAGAAAATTTATAAGGGAGAAGAAAAAGGTTTGAAATGATCATAAAATCCTCTATGCTGCAATCAACTGTTTGTTGTCCAAAATTGTAACGGAGTTATTGATTTAGGTCAAAGTGGGATGATTACGAAACTTCAAGATGTTATGTGGTTCAGATTGCTACTATAGGGATCAAAGTGAAATAATGGTCGAACTTTAGGGCTGCAAAGTGTCAAAAACCCCTCTCATTTATACAGTTTTCACTTCTGCATCAATATAGGCATGAAAGAAATACAGTAGTAATTACTACCCGTTGGATGAGGTTCTTGATTTCGAGAGGAATTCTCTAAAAATTTCTTAAAAAAAATTACAATTTCCACCTTTTGTTCTCTCTCTCTCTCTTTTTAAATTCACTATAGCTATTGCAGCTCCACTTTTGTCAGAATCCCTCCAACACCCCCCCCCCCCCCTCTCCTTTTTGCAGGAGATAAACAAGTGAAGGTTTTAGCCACGGCCAGCGTCGACAAGAAAGTGAAGTTATGGGCATCTCCATAGAAGAAACCCGACGGTTACTTATTCGTCTCCGGAAGCTTCTGGAGATTTTTGTTCCTGTCATAATGTGACCGGTTCAAACGACTCATCCGACGAAGTTTCATTTCATCACCTGTGGGTGAAGAGAGAGAGAGGAGAGCTTCTAGGGAGGGGCCAGATTTATACTTGGCAAACTAAAATTTAGGCTTTTTTTTTTAGTCGCTTAAGCCTAATCTAACTTAAATTTTGGTTACTGCATAAATTATGTATTTTTTTTTTTTTTAAAAAATTATCCTTTTCATGATACTTAGTACTACTGCTGCTTCCTATGGTTTTGTGTAATTGAAACATGCCAACAATCCTAGTTTTTCTATAGAATGATTGTTTAGCCTTGATTTCTGAGTATTCTGTGTCTTTTTTTTCATTGTTTTTTAGTATAATTAAACTTGGGTTCTTAGTGCCGTGTTGTATTAGTTTCTTGTTTGTTTGTTTTTTTGCCCTTCTTTCACTTTGGTTCTTTCATTATGGGTTAGGTGCATTGGGTGAAATAATTTATACCCCTAACAAAAAAGGCCTTTTTGTCAGAGTTATCAGGTTTGTTCACTGATATGTTTTTTTATATAATAGGTTCAAATTATTCTTTCTAAATGATGCGTATGCGCTCTTATTGATTTTTAATAATAGTTGAGCGCGTGATTTGAATATGACAGAATTACGTTAAAATTTTTATGTTATTGATCGATTTTGTTTTTTAAATTGAATGAATATTTGAGAAACTTTTTTTTTTAATTCCAAAAACACCTTAAATATCAAATATCATAATTGATTGAAAATTTAATTCTTTTTAAAATGATGATTTTTCATGTAAAATAAGTATTTTTTATGAGAGATTGATAAATAATTTGGATGTTAAATCTTAATTTTTTTAAAAAAAAATTATAACACTCTCAGACAAATCTATGCATATGTTAATCATTCAAAATGAATAATCATTCAAAATGAATTTTTTTTAACAGTTAAATTTGTGTTTCAAAATTAATGATCTGATATACATTATGGGTATTTCAACCTTTTTTTTTCAATTTCTTAATTTAATAGAAACACTAACGTTTTCACTAGTAAAATGCCTATTTTCAAAAGAAAGAAGATAAAGTCAAAATGAATCTAGATAAAAGGGGATAAATTGCAATTAACCCTAAAATATAATATTTAAATCTCTCCAAAAACAAAAGCTATTTGAGAAAATAAAGTCAAAATAAATCTAAATAAAAGCGGATAAATTTCAATTAATCATAAAATATAATAATTAATTTCCTCTAAAAATAAAGGCTAATTTTGACATTATCCATTATTTCAAACTTCGTATTGGAAGCAAAGACTTTTAAAAAAGGAATAGCAGCGCCCACCGTGGGGCTAGAACCTACGACCACAGGGTTAAAAGCCTTGCGCTCTACCGACTGAGCTAGCCGGGCAATATTTGACTGTTCATTGAATAACAAATGCATCCCTATATTTTTCAAAATTAATAATTAGCTCCAACAGAAAAAAAAATATTCACATTACAACCCCAAAATTCAGTCATTTAAGAATCTATGAATTATTTACAAATTTTGGATGGGTTTAAACCCCCATTTTCAACCTCCAAACCACATTGATGCCAAGAAAATCTGCAGTTGAAAAAAGAAGTTATACAATGGATTTGCAAGTACATGAACTCAGGACATTGCTTTATAATATATAATAATGAATGATTTCAAATAATTAAAGGCTTCACCCATAGCAGCAATTAGTGTGCACTGCAATTGCACGAAACCCCCCGATATTTTAAGGGTTCTTTTAGTTTGCAATGAAAATGGGTAAGGAATTTGTAAATATGATAGGATTTCAAAATAAGTGGAAGAAGGAGGAGGGACGACGGTGGATGGGGTATGGCAAGGGCAGGGGCAGTGGCAGTGGAAGAGTAAGGCGGGGGTAAATATAATTGTTTAACAAATTCGGGGTAAAAAATATATTTTTAAAAATAGAGGGATGTTAGTGAAGTTTATAAAAATAAAAGAATAAAAGAATATTTCTTTAAAAGAGGAGAAGGGCAATAATGCCTTTTTACAAGAAAAGTTGATCAAAGTGGTTGACTAGGTAATTTTTTAATGACACAAGAGATTTGTGGTTTTGTGTAAAATGACAGGAGAGATAAGTGGTATAAACTCTCAAATAAATCATTTATAATTATTTGTCCTCGATTTTTTCTCTCTTTTTTTTTTTCCCTCCGGTCAACGTCAAGTAGATTGAACTTACCTCGTCGATATTAATTATTGTTGAATGTGTATATGATATCATGGTTGACATTAATTATATTATTGATAAGGATTAAAAAATAAATCCTCTGTAAATAGGATTGGAAAGTTTAAAAATAAAGAAGTAGAGAACTATATAATAAGAAAAAAAATCATTTATCTCAATCTATAACTTTCAATTCAAACACTTATAATTTCATCTTCAAGGGGCCTAAAAAAAAAATAATAGCATTTAAATATCATCTCCGTCTTCAGGATTTTATAATACTAATATATATATATATAAATTCAAAAAAATAAAAATAGAACACATTATATTTATTTATATTCTATACTTTTTGCGCATGGGGATCAACTTTTAATATTCCTAAAGAAATGTAAATTCGGCATGCTTTTTTTTTTTTTTTTTTTGTTTTATTTTGAGTGATAGATTTTCACTTACCGGAGAGCAACATCAGGTTGTCTTTCTGGAATGGAAGCATAAAATTCAGGTAACGACATGCATGATTCATAAATTGGGCTCAAAGTAGGAAACTTAGGGCACGTTTCATAACTACTTGATTTTTAAGTACTGAAAATTTAAGTGCTAAATTTTTAAGTGCTGAATTTTAAGTATTGAAAATATCATAAGATTGTTTGATAAAATTAAAATTTTAAACGATAAAAATTTAATTCCTATTTTTTTTATTTGATAAGTTCAAAATTTGAATACTAAAAAGTTATTTAATTTACATAACTATAACTTTCATTGAATTAAAATAATTTTATTTTGTTTTATATTTTATGATTTTTTGTTATATTTTCGATTTTTTTCCTTTTTTTTTCTTTTTCTTTTTCTTTTTGAGTCTTTATTGTTTTGGGTTTAGGCTAATATTTTGTGTTTTGTTTATTATTTTATTACTTGTGATTTTTTTTTTTTATTTTTTTCCGTATTATTTTATGTTTCCAATATTTTTCTTTTATCATTTTTTAAAAATTATTTTTGAATTTTATTTTTATTTTATTTGATTGTTTCATGTTCTATTGTTTACTTTTTTTTTTTTTCTTTTCTTACTTTGACCTTTTAATTATTTGCTTTTGATTTATTTCTTGATTTATGTTTTTTATTACTTTTTTTTAATTTTTGCTTCTTTTCAATCACAATAGAAAAATAAAATTAAAAATAATGAAAACTAAACAAAGTAACGAAAAAATTAAAATAAAATTAAAATTTTGATAGTAGAAAAAAAATAAAAACTAAAACTAAAGACCAAAAAGAAAAAGTTAAAAAAATAATATTTTATAATATTTATTAAATAAATTCATAAAAAATGAATTAAAAGATCCAATAACAATTTTTACATTATTGTTAATAAATAAAATGATATCTTAAAATTAAAATTTCATTGAAATGTTGCCACAAAATTAAGTGAAAGGTGCATTACTTAATTTTTTACTTACATTTTGACTTAATTTTTAAGATAACTTAATTAATTAAGTGTTTCTAATTCCATTCATCAAACAAACTTAATTAATTAAGTACTTAATATAATAAGTTTTAAGTGGTTAATTTGATTATCAAATAAGCCCTAACTATTTTGTTAATATACTTTTTAGTTACCTTTTTTTTAAGTACACTTTCAGTTAAATTTTTAATGTATTTTTACATTCATTAATTTTTGGCGGCCAACGATGATTAGTTGAATATAATTGAAAAATATACTAAAAATCAATTGAATGTAGCTAAAAAGAAATTCTGGCAGCGGGAGTTTTCATGATCGGCGGCGCCTGTAATCTTGTCTCCGGTGTATGGTAGCCGATGACAATGCGACAGTGGATGACAACGCAACTCAAATTGGAACATTAGTATTTCCCTGAATTTTAATAGATGAGATCACAAATAAAGTTCGTATTTTTAGAATTTTCCACCAACTATCCAAGTGTAACACTGGACTTATTTACAAAATCAAATATCTCTCTATACTATTTTTCTTCAAACCATGAATTCAATTAGCATAGTCATAAGGTTTTTAAATAGAAAAACAGAATTACGTAACTTTTGGATTCACACAGTATAGATTTTTTAAAATTTGTGAAAAATATTGGGTATAAACTTATCAAAACCAATTGGAACATTCATTGAGATTTGTCAAATTCATGAAACATTGGGTTTGTTCGTTGAATTTTTATTGATATGATACTCTTAACAAAGGCTTATTCAGATACAAAGATATTCAATAATGTTAACTCACATTGATTTTGGGCCCCCAATATCTATTCGCAGTGATTTGTCAAAGTTCACCCTTCGCGTGACGGGACATGTTGAACTCTCACATTGATAAGCTACATATAAGTTCAGGAGTAATTCTCTTCTTTCAAGGCGTTTTTTGAGAGTGAGTTAGGTCCATTGGATTTCTACATGGTATCAGAGTTAGTCTTTTGTCTGATATTGAGAATCTTGAATCCCACATCAATGTTGGCCCTCTGATATCCATTCATAGTAGTTCGTCAAAGTCTACCCTAAACGTGAGACGGTGTGTTGAATCCCACATTGATGTTGGATCTCCCGATATCCGTTCGCAGTAGTTTGTCAAAGTTCACTCTATGCATGAGAGGACATGTTGATTCCCACATCGCTTAAGAAAAACAGTATTTGATATATAAAGCATATTTCCCTTTATAAAGCCACTCTAGTTCTTCGACTTTTGATTGTGTTAGTGCTTAAAGAATCGTTAAAAGGACATTTGATGAACAAACCGGATTTACACTGCACATGCATATACTCTCTTAAGGATGCAGCGTAAGATGTTAAAGGCCTACTTGATGAGTGTTTTTGTTTACAAATACGACAGACATTTCTTTTCTTTTCTAATCCCAGAATTCTGAATCCGTTCCAAGTTTTTTGGGAACATAAACCCTAGAAAAAAGCTTTAATCAAAGGTAATCCAATCCAAGAAAAGAAGTGCATGTAAACCATAACAATGAAACAAGATAGCATTAATCAATAAAGTTCTCTTGGCTCCACAGAGGTTACCAGAAAAAAAATAAAAATGAAACATAGACAGCATTAGAAAGGCCACAACAAAATTTTTCTTGTCGTCTGAAAAATAATAACTTTCAACATCAAAACTGGAAAACATCAAATCTGTATTTACCTTCTTCAAATCATGTTTTGCAATAGAAAAATCAGATGGTTTTTTCTAAAGCAAAATTAATTAATACATAGCTTATCCTAATCAGAACAACTTAATTAGGCAGATAGATTTTCGATCGATTCTTCATCCCAACAAAAACGAAATGCTTCCTTGTTTCTATTAGGAGAATGTAGGACGTCAGACGCAACCACCCATTCTAAAATCAATTGGTGTTAAGAAAGGCACATACCCTAACTTTATAGTGCATTCAGCAACACACACACAAGCACTCACGGTATTTGACCACGACTCGATCCATTTGCCAGGCCTATGCTGCGGACAATTGCAGCCAAAACCCGGCCAATAGGAGAAGATGGATCCAAATTAGAATAGCCATTACTTTCATCTCCCCATATGTATAATGAACTAAACTTCCCCTGCATCAAACAAAACCGACATGAATCCAAGAGACGCAGTAAGGCTTTCATTAGCGCACTGTCTATAGAAACGGGAATATGGAAGTTTATTCTTCTTTCTTCTTTGACAATAAACTCGTCAGAAAAACAGGAGCAATGCAGGATGAAACAAATGGGTTGCTGAATGTTTCAGAACAACAAGCATGTCTGAATGGATCCTATATATGCAATAATTGATCCTTTGTCATGATCTAAATATGAATTGAGGGACCAATGCATTTCCATGTGCTATTGAACTTTACTTGTGTAAAAGAACAAGCTATTACAAATCATTATTTTCAAATACAAGAACGAAAAAATAATAAACCACTTTCGATTTCAAGTAAAAGTTGATAATACTAAGATATTATATCAACCCTATCAAACAAACACACTTTCGATTTCAAGTAAAGTATTTTTTGGGGGTCAAATTAACTTTCTTAAAAAAAAAAAAAACGTACTTAAAAAAAAATTACCAAATGGTGCCTTAGTTGTTTGGCCATAAAACATGTGGACTACAAAAAAAAATCATTCTTGGTAAAAAGGAAATAATAAATCATATAAAAAAACCTAAAAGTGGAAGCTCAAACCTTCAAATGAATGAGAGCTTTCCAATTCTATTTTCTTTATTTCTCAAGATTTTGAGTATATTTAAATTAATATAAATATTTTTTAATTAATTTCATTGTCATAATTTCACTAATTAAATTTTGTTTTAATTACTCATTGTCTATTCGTTTTCCTTCTATAACATCCTAAACCAATACTATTTTTCATATTTCTCAAGATTTTGAGTATATTTAAATCATTAAGGGTATTTTTTAATTAATTTCATTATTATAATTTCACTAATTAATTTATTGTCACAATTCCACTAATTAAATTTAGTTTTTTAAATAAGTTTTAATTTTTCATTGTCTCTTCTTCTTCCTTCTATAACATCCCAACTTATTCTTTTGCATTCCATCCATTTGCATGTATCATTTGAAGTTCAAATTCTAGCACAACTTAGAATTTAGAAAGATTTCATAACGCTTTAGAATTTGAAAAGACTTTGTAACGTCTCATAAAATATCCTCCGCTAATATGTGGAATTTACAATATTTAATGGTCATAAGACATCCCTTTCCTTCTCATTCACATTTCTCTCTCTCTCTCTCTCTCCCCTCTTAAGTTTTGTCAACACGGGTGTGATTTTCATTTCTTCTCTGTCATGTAAGGATTGAAGATAAAAAAATTCTACTAGACACAATGGCTGTGGTGAAGATGGATGGGACGTAGAGAACAAAATAGGGATTAACATGATATGCAAATACATTCAGGGATTTTCTTCCACAGGGTAAGCCTCCATAGCTTACCTTTGTTTTTAATGTTAAATGAAAGTTGATTTGATGATTAAGATCTAGAAATGAACTTTTTTATTTTCTCCAATACACATCGGAATTTTTCTTTTTCAAATTTTATATTTCTGGTTTGTTTTTAAAAAGTATTATAGTGCATTAACATTGACAAGTTTTTAGTAAAAATTAGAATAAAAATAAAATTGAGAACTATGGTGTTTTATTATTTTTATATCTGTGTGGTATAAACTAATTGAGTTTTTTTAATTTGATTTGTGCTTAAATTTTAGTGATACATTTGAAATGGATGGAGGCTTTGTTAAAAAAGAAAAAGAAAAAAAAGAGTCATATTTATTCTCCATGTTTACATTAAACGAGAATATTTTTACTTTTATTGATTTGGGTGGTTACAAAATTGATTCTTAAATCGTTAGGATATATATATATATATATATATATATATATATTATTTTTAAGTTTTATTCTTTTTAGACTTATATTTATTTTTGTTTTCGTGTTTATGACATATTTTTTTTAATGATTATTTCTTCAAGGTAGGTATGAATGTGAACTAGATTTCAATAGAAAACAATATTAAAACCGTTAAAAATATCAAACTCAAAACTGAATGGTAAATCGTAAGTTTTTTAAACTCGGTTTTCAAATCGAACCTCTTAGTTTTATTAAACAAATAAATAATAAAAAAAGTCAACCAAAATTGCGAATCCATTTACTTAATTTTTTTTCTTTAAAAAAATATTTTTCTATTCTAATTACTAGCAATAGACATTTTTAAAATTATAAACACATTCATAAAATATATTAAATAAAAAATTACAATGGATATATAGTTATGTGTAAAATTAAATGAAAACATCTATTAATATAAATATTATTTTGGAGGGGGAATTTTTTTAGGTCTCTCAAAGTTTAAAAAAATATATTTCTAAGGACTATCCAAATCAAACTCATGGCAACAAAAAAAAAATATTCCAAAAATTGTTCCTCCTTTATATATGTAGAAAATTAAATTTTCATTGATTTTTTTTTTAATTCCACTAATTTTTTTTTTTTTCAAAAAACCATCCATTGAATTTTATTTTATATTCAATATATATATATATATATATTCAAATACCACCCTTACACAAAATTTTATTTTTTATAACATTACATAAAAAAGTTTAAAATATAAAAAAAAAGGTATTAAGTTTTTTTTTTAAAAAAATTATTCAATGAAAAATCACATGTATAAACAAACTAAATACCAAAAAAAAAATTAAAAATTAATAAACGTTGTTTTACTGAATTTCTATAATTCTATTGAATATTAACAATTCCACTAAAATTTATAATTCTATTCACTACTAACAATTTCACTTAAAAAAAAAAAATCAAAAATCAAAAATTAAGAAATGAAACATTCATAAAAAAATTCAATTAACCAAAGTGAAATAACTTACATAAATTCACATAATAATTAAGTGGAAATCCACTAAAAAAATCAAATGAAAATCTACGGAAAATTATAAAATCCCAAAACATAGATTTTTAATGGAAGAATACAAAAATCGAACCAGCATCAAGCAAGCCTTTACACGGTCATATTCTCATGAATAAATCCATTGAAATCTAAAATTGGAGAACTAATATCCATTGAATTCCATTAAAATCGTTGAAAATCAAAAAATCAAAAAATAAAAAAAATAAAAAATAAAAACGAGCACAATCATTCTTCGATGGTGGTGGTGGCGCCACGGAATCGAGCATGGTAGTGGCAAAAGAAGTAGGGGTGGTGATGGTGATGACAACCAAAGCAACATGGCAGTGGCAAGGGGATCGATGTGGCAGCGATGATGGACTGTTGGTGAGAGAGAATGAGAGAAAGAGAGTTTTAGGGTTGGAGTGTTGCTGAAATGAACGTTTGTTAGGAAGAGAAATTTGATGGGTAATTTTTTTATTAAAATGTTATGAGGGTTGGTGCTAATTTTTTTTTTCCAAAATAGAATTTATGAAAAATGTTTTATCTATTGGGTTCTTTAAAATTTATTTTATTTTAAAAGTAGACTTATGGAGAACTATTTTATTTTATTTTCTAAACCAGCGCATTGCGCGGGTTAAAAACTAGTAGGACAACGAAAATGGCAGCTAAGTAGTGCACGCCACAAGAATCACAAGGCAATGGGCTATGAAAGGAGGAGGTACCTGGTGGAAATTGGGAACAAGAGGTGGTTGTCATGTTCTGATTTTTTTTCCCATCGTCATGCTTACAATCTATGCTTTTTTCTTCTTCAAGCACAGGTTCAATGGAGACAGCCCATCCATGTGCTTAGCCTGAAAAAATTGCGGGCAATTTTAAAAAATCATGATTCCAACATTTGACAGGAAGATACAAGTCAGAACAACCAATATTTATTGCCTGTCTAATAACTGAAACAGAAAAACACGTGTTCATCGCCAAACCTGTAAATCCTTGAGAATATTGTCGCGATTTTCAAAAACTCATTTGGAAATAAATGGAGCCAAAGAGTCCCCCCCCAAATGCTCTTCTGATGACCCAAACTCAATTATATTATACCACCTTAACTTTGTAGAAAATCTCGAAGCCTGAGATTCATAGAATACACTGTTCTTCCGAGCTAATAATGTATGAGTGCCCATGGATTCCATGCAAAATTTCTAAAGGAGGCTGCATTCATGTGGTTTAACATATTGATAGTATAATGTCAACTAGGATTTCTAATGCCAATTTCCCATTACAAGAATTCTCAAAGAATATTGACGGAAGACACATCAACACCTGCACCTTTGTACATCAGCTCGAGATATGCAAACGCAAATTCAAACGCTTCATTTTTGCTTGCTATATAATTCAGTTAGGCGTCGCATCTGAATTTTTCAGTTTTTGTTCATTGATCTCCAAATGATTGGTTCTAACATATGAAGGCTAGATCACCGAAATGCATAACTAATTGATACACTTCTGAAAGCAAATTATAGAAACTGAAAATAAAAATATTGACTGCTTGACTAATTTGGACACTTCTAGACAGCTCCCAAGAACAATTCCCACTTAATAGAGTTTGTTACAAGAATTCTCTTAGGTGGCATTTGGTAGCCAAAGAATTGCATGAAAAACAATAGTATGTAATTCTTGTATCTGTTCATTTCTAGTTCCAATTCTGATGCTCCAATTCCACGTAACCAAACACTGCCTTAGGATGATTGCATCATTTCTTTTGGTGACCATTTTCCTCGTGGTAAATTCCACTAGAATCAAATCACATTCTAAGAAGTGGATTTATAGTTCCATTGTATATGGTGCCAAAATCAAAAAGATTTTCTCTCATCTTACATATCTCGTGTGTACTAATTTCTAGTTTTATTCATTCTTGTATTATGATTCATCCACCTTGGTTTTTCCATTTGTTTCATGTTTATGCGCCACGTACATTCTTATTAATTATCACACAACTTATGGATCCTGTCTTATTGCATTTCCTTTGCCTTAGTCGTCCTATGGCAGTTTTATAATTTCATCCCATCATTTTAATGTTGTCCTCCGATCACATATCATGTATGGCCCAAATTGCGCTTCTCGATTTTAACCATCTGACTGTAATTCCATTAGCAATTCTATGGTTTGACATTTTAGTGAAGAAAATGTATGCGGCGGCGGCAACTTCTAAGTTTATTAAGGTACCTACCAATAGAATTTATTGATCCCTTTGAGACTATATTCTTTATTGTTGGGGATGAAAGGACCAATCAAAAGTGTAAATCTCATAAGCAAACCGTCTGTGAGGCAACAAATAAGGTCATGTTAGATGAGTCTTTGGTGTGGCAGTGACATGTATCATGCAATAATTGAGAAGATCAAATAAACTTGACAAGTTAAACAGGAATGACTTCAAAATTTCAAATAATACCAAAACATAAACAATTTTGTTGAATAATATACTTCATAACACCGAGAAATGATTTAATAACTTCGAATTACCAAAACATAAAACAACTTTATTGAAGTATGTTGATTGATCTCATCCGTTCACTTGATTAATGAACAATGAACATGAAAAGGTGAAATCTTTTCGTCAGAAGATATTAAAATGGCAATGCCAAGTTTCAGATAGACTTTAAACATTAAACCGGAGAGCAGGTTCCAAATTTTCTCCTTGTTTTACCTTATTCCAATAGATTATGTTTCGAAGAATAGGAGTGACAAAATGTGTTTACATTCTCTCTTGTTGTTCTCCCCTCTCATATCAGGTGGCGGGTCCATGAACAAGGTAACGATTTTTCTGACTAAAATGTGAGTTTATCTATTGTTTCATTTCTCGGATCACCGTGCATATGTATCTCAAGAAGCAAGTGTATTTAACAATTTATGAATCATATGGACATGTACACACTTGTTAGATCCTATGTCCCTGGAATTCATTCCCCTGGGCAATGTACGGCTAAAAGCAACAGAAAGTTTGTTCACTATTGAGGTAATTTACTGGTGGCTCATATTTAAAGTAGTATAACATTTATATTTTTCTGAGAGCGATTCCAGATTTGGAAATCCAAGAATATATAATCTATAGTAATAAGAAGGCTTCCCTGATAAAGTCCGGCAAGGAAACATTCGAATATTTCTAGATAAATTAGACAAAGACGACAATAGACCACCAGAATTGTCAACCTTAGAGATGGAAAAGCGTTCAAGCAATGGCATGTAATCACTTACAGTCAATGTGTCGAGATTATTAGGGTTTGGACATCCAACTTTTGTAGTTGAGACACTTCATCAGGTAGGGACTCCAGAGCTGCACAGTTTCTTACTGTAAGATATTTCAAATTTGGCAACCCTTGGGGTGTCTCTGGAAAACACACTAGCTTTGGACACTTGTAAATCCACAACTCCTCAAGGGAGCTCATCGTCTTCGGCAACTTCTCCAGACTAACACATTCACTTATGAATAATTTCTTAATACTAAAAGGCAAACATTGCTCTTTTTCTCCCAAAGACACAAGCTCATTGCAATTGTCAATGTCGAGCCTTTCAAGGGACGCCGTCAACAACCCTAAACTGGCTTCTTCTTCAACTAGATGGTGCAAGCCTTTGATACCTTCAATTCTCAAATGGGTTAGTGAGGTGAGATCAGCAAAACTTTTTAGAATCACCCCATCATATGATTCAATAATTAAATCAACAAGAGAAGGAAGTCTAAGACGAGGTGGAACCGCGACCAGTTTGGGACAACCCTTCATGGAAAACTTGCGGAGATGAGCAAATTGTCCATCGTCACTGCCACCACCATCAGAAGCAATAACAGGAACTGACCATACTTCCCACTCTGGCATATCCTCAATACTTAAAGTCTCAAGCGATGGGAAAAAAAGATGGCTTTCCAATGGAACACCTCTATCTGAATAGTAGAACTCGACACCAACTCTCTTAACTCCGTGCATGCCTTTAATTTCCACCTTCTTCAGTTTTGGCAGCTGCCCCAATGGCAGTAATGTTGTACATTCCTCGCAATTAGTAAGTTTCACCTCCACTATTTGTTTGAATGACGGATCTCCCAACCAACTGGGAAAGTTTAGGCCACCATAAGCATCAATTTCAAGTATTTTCAATTTTGCTGGAGGCCTTAGATTGTCGAGTACATCATTTTCAACACTTCCATTGCGGGAGACATTCCAATTCTCACTCCATTGAAGTACTAATTTATGAATGCCATGCTTATTCTTCAAGTTGGCTCCCTCTGCCACCGAAAAATCCATCACGTTTTCCAGACCGATGATCGAAAGACTTCCCCTCAAGAGGGATAGGTGACCTAACTCCCCAATCCCAATCCTTCACCACCTCTTCTGCTGACGATGAATTTCGACAGCGTCTGTAAATTTGTCAATTTTCCGATCCCCGATGGCATCTCTTCTAATACTGAAGTACTAGCAATGTCAAGATGCCGGAGGTTCACGAAATTCTCCATGCTTGGCGGCAACTTACGGAGGTTTTGGCATTCCTTTAACAACAGTGTTTGCAAATTATATAAAGAACTGATTGAATCAGGCAAGCATTTAATGTCAGTTTTGGAGAAGTCAAGGTACCTGAGATGCTTCAAGTTGCTGATTGAATCAGGTATCTCACTTATATAATAACTTGCCAAAGACAAGACCCTTAAGCCCAACAAATTTGGCAGCACATCATGCAAAACGATGTTAGAAAAGTCGTATGTATATTCAAATGGATTAAGTCGGAGGGGTAAGAAAGTCCGCAATCGGGGTTGACTTATATAAAAATCGGCATATTTTTGGGAGACCTCACACGATTGAGGAACGTACGAGAAATGTCGGGCCTTTTCAGAAATTCTATAAACTTCAACGATAGATTCCAACCCAATAAAGGTTTCTCCGGCAACCATCCTAGCTAGATCATTCACGAGATCGTGCATCACAAACTTTGCCTCATTGTTGTTTGATGGTTGGAAAAATGACCTATCAAATAGATCCTTGAAACATCGACAACCAAATTCTTCAATATGTTCTATCGCGTTTACGGTTTGCGGGAGTAGATCTTGCGCCATCCATAACAAAATGAGCCCATCCTTGTCAAAGACACAGTCTTTGGGAAAGAGTGCGGTGTGCGCAAACAAGTTCTTCAACAGAGGCGTGAGATGATGATAGCTCAAAAAAAGAGCTTGAGGGATGTCAAAATTACGAGAATCCCACATGATGCTATGCAGAACATCTTCCCAATCCTTGCGTCTTGCTAAAGTGCGCAGGAGGCCTCCGAGTACCTTTACTGCAAGAGGCAACCCTTTACACTTCCACACTATTTCCTCCGCGACGCCTTTCAAATCTGGATGATGTGCATCAAAATTAGTTGTTCCAAGAGCATGTTCAGCCAATAGAGACATACAGTCATGATGTCCTAACTCATTCAGATTATGATGAGCAGCGGAGCCTCCCATAGTTGACGCAACGATTTTACTGCGAGTAGTAACAATAGTGGTGCTTCCAGGTAAACCAACGTTTAACAGATGTCTAAGGTGATCCCACTTGAGGTAGTTCTCGTTCCCAACGTCGTCTAAAACAAAAAGGAACTTCTTCTTGGATAGTTCCTCCTTTAGCTGGACTTGAATCTGATCCAACGTCTTGGAGTCACCGTTTTGCCGAGTCACCGATTGGAAAATCGCCCTGCTTATCTTGAGCACATCGAACTCGTCAGAAACACACACCCAAGCTTTGAGATCAAAGTGGTCCTTCACCTTTGGGTCATTGTAGACGAGTCGAGCCAGAGTGGTCTTGCCGATGCCACCCATACCAACGATGGGAATGACACGGACTTCCTGAACGTCACTGCTACACTGTTCTTCCCGAAGCAGCGAGTCGAGTATGGCCAGTTTTTCAGCTTCGCGGCCGTATACACGAGGCATCATCGGAGTGGTATATCCTCCAGCTGTTGCTGCAGCAGTCGGTTCTCTTCCGTTATTAGACACCAAATGCACCGTGAGATGCCGAACATCAATCTCTTTCTTGAGGCCTTCCAATCTATCATTGATACTGTCTATCTTCGAAACCATATTGTCGTCAAACTTACGAACACTGGAAGTGAAAGTGGTACAACAAGCAGGGATGAGGACCTTGCGTAGACTGCTGGTAGAGGTGCTGGCTTGATTTTCTTCGTTGGAATGGCTTCTCAGAGCAGCTTCCGTGGTCAACTCATCCACGATGTCGTCAAAATCGTAAGCGACATCTTGGAGTTTCGCCAGCCACCTCTTCACGGCTCGGTCCGTTATTTGCTTATTCTCGGCATCGGCAAGCACGGCTTTGAATGTGGACAGTAGAGCTGTACACTTGCGCAGCTGCTTCTCAATTTTTTCCCCGCGAAGGAATTTGAGCAAGTAGGGAGAGGCCAACCTGTCAAACAAGACCTGAAGAAAATCAGAGAGGAACACTTCTCCTATGGCCATTTTGGAAGAACAAGGCTAGAATCAAGAGAGAGAGAGAAGAGGAAGAAGTACAAGGGAAGGAGGAATGGAAAAGTTTGCTACAAGGGAAGACCTGACTCTACAACGGAAGGAATGGAAGGGCAGAGAGTAAGGATCAAAGACATTGGTATGGCGACTAGTGATTGAGTTAAAGCGTGTGGGGTCTGAAAATCATAAAAAGTCAAGCATAGAGTGGCATCTTCTGAATTTTCTACAAGTACATTATTGGTTTTGGAGTTTTCTTTGAAAAAAATATTTGTAAGGAGTGTCCTAATCCAATTCATGTCAGTATAAAATATTTATCATTCCAATGTATAATCTCAATAACAAATTCCACTAAGATGGTGGCAGTGAAAACGAAGATGGTGGAGCCGAAGGAAGAGGAGTGACTGCTCTTTCTCCCTCCAAAACTACCGATGCAATCACCTCGGTCTGTGATCTCTCTCCTGCGACAATTTTGAAATATCCAAGCAAATTTTTGTCAAAATTAATGTCCATTATTAACATAATGGTCTTGTAGAATTTCGACAATAAAATAGGGGGCTTGATTGCTAAAAGTACGAGTAGAAGGACCAAAAATATAATTTTCCCCCTAGAAATTGTGAAGCAGGTCTATATGAGAATTTTCAAGAAATGCATTGATTCAAGAATTCGCAACTGTAAATATACAAACATTATTAGATCTGATTGGGGAGGTTAATTATCTTTTACTCCCTTCTACTTTCTATCTTATTTCATAACGTCTCCTTTATTTTAAAAACTTATATTTTATTCCCTTCTACTTAAAATAATTTGAAAAACACATATATATATTGTTTAACTTAATCTAATATGCTAAAAATGGATTAATTGAAAACTTTCATCCAAAGTTTTATATAAAATGAACAAAATTACCCTTTATTTTATTTTTTTTATTTTATTTGGCCTTTGCTGAAAAAGGAAAAGCAAAATCGAAATAAAAGGGAAAAGAGAGCTAGAGGGAGAAAATATTAGTTTTTCTTGTTTTATTATCTTTAAATCTATAGAGGAAAATTAATTCTTGTTATTTTATTTTTTGAACAAAATATGAGTTTCTCCGATTAGTGAAAATTAGAATAGAGGGTTTAAAATGACACAAGACCAAGTATATAGGGATAAAAAAATAATGAACCCTAAAATTTAAGATGAAGTATCAATGGGGTAGCAGTGAGAGAGTGAAATTAATCTAATACCAATGTTGTGTAATCAAAGTGTAAAGGGATAATTGGACAATATTTGTAGACAATTTAATTCATAATTTATTCAATTTTTAATTTAGCATTAATCTCTTTATGTTTTAGTTCAATGATCAATGCTCTCTTATATTTTCAAAATACTGCCAATTAAAGTCTGTATTGTTCATTGCACACTACACTCCGCCGAGGCTACCTTTGGACCTCAGACCTCCGATCACCGAAGTCCGTCCACCGATTGCCGAAATTTTTTAATTACATCTAACTATTTCTTTTAGTGCAATTTTTTTTTAATTACATTAATTAATATACTTTTGGTTACTTTTTCAAGTGATATGATTAATTGACCAAAAATAGCATTCAAAATTATTTTTATTTTATTTTCGTTTCTTTTTCTTCCCAATCACTAATTGACCAAAAATTGGAATAAGAGGTCAATAAGTGTTTACTCCATTTTTATTCATTTAATAAAAGTTCAAATTCTATATATCTAATAAATTAATTTTGAAGAATAAATCAAAATCATTTAGTGATCTCATTGTTTGACATAACTAAATACATATAGTTTTTTTTTTTTTTGGGGGGGGGGGGGGTGGTTCTCTAATTTGCCATAGCAACAATTATAAGGAGCAAAATTAAAAGTATATAATTTTTTGTTAATCAAAGTGTAATTTAATAGGTATCAATTATTGGGTATTAATATCCGACCATGCATGATGCAAGAACATGACTTGGTGGTGCCCTCCACCCCCACTACAATCAATGGGAGGAATTCATAGCCAAGGAATTTTGGATATTTTTTAAAGTATTTTTCATAATAAAAAAAAATAATTGAACAAAAATAATATTTTAAAAACAATAGTTTATATGGTAAAATAAAGACGATATATAAACGGTCTCTTAATTCATTTTTTTTACGTAGGAGTTTACAAAATTTAAGTAAAGAACTCGCAGTTCACTAATTTTTAAAAATATAAAAATTGAATAAATTAATACAATTACGTTTGATTTTAAAAGGTAATTTTACTTACTTTATTTTTTAAAACGCCAAAAAACACTAATTTTCTTTTAATAAAAAAATATTATCAAACTGTGATTAAATATTAATCTTATTTGCTTTAATATAGGAATTTTTAGTGAACAGTTTGCGAAATTAAAATTTTAGTTCTTGCAGTTCATGTATTACAATTTTTTTTTTTTTTCTAGAAATGCAAAATTATTGTAATACATTGTAATTTTTCAATGATAAAAATTACAGTAGCTTTATAGCGTACAATAATTCTGACTTTAAAAAAATATTGTAAAACATGAACTATATCTATAAAATTTTAATTTTGTAAATTGTTATACCAAAACATATCCTATGAAAAGGAGATGAGATAATTACCACTTAAATTTTATGTGTACAGAATACAATTACCACATAAATTTTTATAATTCCGCTAATTATTTTGTAAATTAATTTTATTTTTCAAAAAAATTCTACTAAATTTATTTTTTGATTTGAGAATATATAATTTTTTAAAATGTCATAAATACCTTTACATTTCCATTGATTTTTTTTTTTTTTTGACATTCAACTAATTTTTTAAAAAATTATAAAAACATTAAATTTTAAAAAGATTAAAATTGTTTAATACAAAATTATATTTATAAACAAATTAATTACCAAAAATCGATAAGTGTTCCGGTTTCTATAATTCCACTATAAGAAAAATGATATATAATAATTATTAAATTATAAATAATATTCATATTAGTCGATTATTAACAAAAGGGTCTTGCAGAATTTTGACAACAAATAGAAGACTAAATTGCTAAGACCACATAAAAAATGGTTGCTAGTAGAAAGCACATGTGAATTTTCAAAAAATACAGCTGTAAAGATGCATGCATTATTGGACCTGAAAGCTACCCTCCACCCTACCCACCATGTCTTATTCTATTTTTATTTGTACTCCACTGTAGTGGCAGGGAGCTTAATTTAAGGTTAATTATCTTTTACTCCCTTCTATTTTGTATCTTCTTTCATTTTCTCCCCTTTATTTTCAAAACTTACATTTAGAAAACTACACATATATATATTTTTTTGTTTAACTTAATTATGAATTTTAAATTTCCATCTAAATTTCACATAAAATGGACGAAATTACCATTTATTCTTTTTATTTGGCCTTTGCTAAAAAAAAAAAAAAAAAAAAGAACTAGAGAAAAAAAATGTTAATTTTTCTTCGTTATTACTTTAAATATTAAATTTAAATTAAAAAATAAAAGAAAATCATGATCAATGAAAAGTGTACAGATCAGATTTTTGGGACTACGTTGTGCAAATAATATGTAACTTGGGATTTCTTAGTTTATTATCTAATTAGTGGATTTAATTGGTAATTTGATGGTATTTTTGGGTCCTCCCGGTATTTTTTCCTAACTATTATTATTAGTCCCATGATCGATACTCTCTCATATTTCCAGTGCTTCCAATTAAATTTTGTATTATTAGACGCCGGCACCTCCGTCATTGCTCGCTGCCGTCACAGTTGGACCTCAAGTCTCCGGTTGTTGAAATTCGTCCATTGGCTCCCGTAAAAATTCAACTGTGTCCATTTAGTGCTTAAGGAACCATTAAAAGGAATCTTCAATTTGGTCACCTCGTAAGCCAAAAAAAGTAAAATTCAAAAAAAAAAAAAAAAGGGCTCGGATAACTTGCAGCTTTAAGGATGCATAAAATACTAGGGGATTCGGTGGCAACTCTCTTATTCCATCCTTAATTTTAAAAAAGTCTCAAAGGAGGAAACAACTTATGTTTTAGTCTCGCCTATTAAAAAAGGCAAATGTCCAATACACGGGCCTGCACACGCACAATTACATATTACTATTTTGTATGTAATTTTTGTTAAATATAACAAATATTACTATATTTTATAACATGTAACTAATTTGTGTGTAATTGTTAGATGTAATAAAAATGACTTAAAATACATGTAATTAGTTACATCTGACTAAACGTACATAAATATATGTGACTAATATTAAATTAATTTCTGTGTGTAATATTTATTAAATGTTATAAATATTACACAAATACATGTAATTTATAACGTATAACTAATATTACATAAATACATGTAAACAAAAATACATAGATGCATATAATATATAATAATTATTAAATTATAATATATTAGTTGGTATTAGTCCATTATTAACAGAAGCTACTTGTAGAATTTTGACAACAAATAGAAGATTAAATTGCTAAAAATCCGAGTACAAGCACCACATAAAAAATGGTTGCTAATAGAAATTGTAAAGCAGGTCCACATGAGAATTTTCAAGAAATGCAACTGTAAAGATGCATGCATTACTAGACCTGAAAGCAACCCACCAGCCACCATGATTTAAGGTTAATTATCTTTTACTCCCTTCTACTTTGTATCTTCTTTCGTTTTCTCCCCTTTATTTTAAAAACTTATATTTTATCTCCTTTACTTTAAAAACTTACATTTGGAAAACTACACACACATATATATTTTTGTTTAACTTAATCTAATATGCTAAAATTGGATGAATTTAAAATTTTCATCTAAATTTAATATAAAATGAACAAAATTTTCTTTATTTTATTTTATTTGGCCTTTGCTGAAAAAGGGGTTATCATTCAGATGAGAAAGTAAAGGTCGATGGTAGTGGAAATAGGATAACTAGGATTACGTCATGCGTTTTTTTCTTTTTCTTTTTTTTTCTTTTTTTTATTTGAAAATGAAGTAGTTCTATCCTAAGTTTTTTTTTTTAAAAAAAAAATTAATAAAGGAAATTTTTTGAATATTTGGCCAGAATTCAAAAAAAAATATTATTTGTTAGAGAATAGATCCCTAAATAAGTTGACATTATATGGTTGATAAAAAATACATCTTTATAACATATCTGTATTTGATATCTAGTTAAGGTTAATTAAATTATTGATAAGAACTAAAAAATAAATCTTCTATAAACAGGATAGAACTTTGAAAACAAAAAATTGAGGACTATACAATAAAAACCTCAAAAAATAATGTGTCTTATAATATCTTATTTCACTTCTAAATTTAATCAAAATATTTCATTTTCAATTCAAACACTTATAATTTCTTCTCCGACTGGTCAAAAAATAAAATAGCATTTAAATCTCATGTCCGTCTTTAGGACTTTATAATTATAATATATAATTTTTTTTCTTTCAAAAAAATAAAAATAGAACAAATTATATTTATTTATATTCTATACTTTTCGTGCATGGGGATTGGCTTGTAATATAATTTGGCATGCATTTTTTTTTTTTTTTATTTTTTTTTTTTTTTTTTAATCTTGAGTCACACATTTTCACTTACCATGTGGTAGCATCAGGTTGTCTGGAACAGAAACTTGAAATTCAGGTAGCACCACGCATGATTCATAAATTGTGCTCAAAGTAGGAAACTTGGACTGCATAAAAGTGAAGAAAATAAAGTTATTGAGTGAAAAACTAGAACAAATAGAGCAAGGGAACATGATATGTTTTTTTTTTTTAAGCACAAATTTGTTTAAGGAAAAAAAAAAAAAAAACACTTTAAAGTAGCGTTTGTGTTTTGTTTTGAAAAAAGTACTTTTAAATATCAAGAGTAAAAGTACTATTTTAAAAAGCAAAAATTAGTTGTTTTTCATTTTTTTTCGATATTTATGTTTTAAGAGATTGATAAACTATGACCTCTATAATAACCCAATAAGTCTAACTCACTCTCAAAATATACTTTGTAAGAGAAAGATTGCCCTAGACTTTATGTATAACTCAGGATCACATAACACAAGCGAGGTAAGATTCAACACGCCCTCATGAGCAGGATAAAATTTGACAAATCACTACAAATGGATATCAGGCCGCCTCACATCAATGTGGGATTCAACACGCACCCTCACGCGCATGGTGGACTTTGACAAACTTCTGCGAGGAGCCCAATATCTATGTGAGATTCAACATGCCCAACATCAGACAAAAGAACTGATTCTGATACAATGGGCCTAATTGATTCCCTGAAGACACCTTGTAAGAGGAGGATTGTCCATGACTTTATATATGACTTAGGATCACGTAATATAAGCGATGTGGGATGCAACAACCTCTCTAATTAATTTTTAACGTAGCATTTGGTAGCACAAAGTTGAAGGTTTGGAATTATAACTAGAAATGAAGGCATTTAATTAGATTTTTACGTGCGTTCATCTCTAATTTCAATTATGAAGATCCAATTCCATGAAACCAACCCACCTAAACCGAATTGGTAATGCTGCTTTATAAAAATATGTAAAGACAGAGACAGTGAGAGCAAAAAAAGAATGTAATGACAAATGTACCATGTCAATATTGAACCTTGAAGTGGCTACAGCAATTTGAGGAGCCAAGAAGACATCAGCCTGCAGAAAATCAATAGTTTTGAGCTCCACGTCTCAGTTGAATCATTCATTTAGGTGGCGTTTGGTTGGTGTTTCTATTTTACTATTTCTACTTCTAATAAATTAGGATGGGATGTAAATTCAGTTTCCGTTTTGGAATATTCCGGAAATAGAAACATATTTGGTAACTACCATGGTTCTGAAATTGTTTCTTTTAATTTTTGAGAACAGAAATAAGAAACGCATTGGGTTACAATGTTTCTTCTTCTTTTTTCTTTAAATGTATGGTGGCCGGCAGGGTTGTGGTGGCCGGTTTGGTGGTGGTGGCCGGCAAGGTGTTGGTGACCAGTGGAATGGTAGTGGGAATAGTTTCATGGGAGTGGATAGGAATTAACGTTTTTTTGTTTCTTAGATTTTTAAGGAAATCAGAATATAGTCCCAAATTACTTTAAAAAATTTTGGGAACAGAAACGTATTTACCAAATGCGTTTTTGTACATTAATCCAAAAGTTTTGGAAGCGGGAACAAGAAACAGGGAACAGAAACAGTAACCAAATGGGGGAGAGACGGAGAGATAAAAGCACTATTATGACATTGACATACAAGTCAACATCAAAAGAGAAGGGTGTGGCTACCATACCATGTATACTCTGTTTCCTGTGGCGTATGTATCGGCATAATGGATCAGCAGCTTGTCAAGAGCTGAACAAAATGGTGAAATGCTTAGCCATAGAATAATTGATGAATAAACAGTTTGTAGCCTAAAGTTCTAACAATGAACCAAAAAAAGATTATGGCCAATGCGACAGACGTTTTTGGAGTCGACCTCGGTGTATCAATCCATGATATGGATCACGTATCATTAATCAAAATATTACGTTCTCGCTTCAAAAACTTCCGTAAATAGACTACACATTAAAAGAATTTATCAGCAACTAAGGCCCCGTTTGGTTACTGTTTCTGTTCCCTGATTCCCGTTTCCTCTCCCAAAATTTTGGGATTAATGTACATAAACGTATTTTGGTAAGCACTTTTCTGTTCCTAAAATTTTGGGAATAATTTGAGATTGTTTCCTGAATTCCTTATGAATATGAGGAACAAAAAAATGTTGATTCCTATTCACTCCTACAAAACTATTCCCACTACCATCTTGCTAGTTACTACCACCCGCCGGCCACCACAACCCCGCCGGCCACCATACATTTAAAGAAAAAAGAAGAAGAAATGTTGCAACCAAATGTGTTTCTTGTTTTTGTTCTCATAAATTAAAAAAGAAGTAATCTTGATAAATGAAAAAAGAAGTTAACTCACCTCAGAATCCTTTTTCTATGTTATCTTGAGCCCAGGTTAGTCGTTCTCCAGGACCAACTTTTTCTTCTGGAGAAATGAAGGATAAGTGACAAATTTGATTAGGAGTTGCCATTTTATTGAACACTCTTTCTGTTATGAAAAGATGATATAAAAACCAGACCTACCAGCAACGATAACATATGAAGGGGCTGTATGCTGGAGCTCACAATACTTGCAGCCTGATGAGAGATGTTATATCTGAACTATCAAACATACTTCGATTTTAAGTAGAAGTAATTTTTTGGGGGGTCAAATTACCTTCTTTTTTTTTTAAAAAAAAAAGTACTTAAAAAAAGATTATCAAACGGTGCCTTAGTTGTTTGGCCTCAAAACATGTGGACTAGAAAAACCCATTCTGATACAAACAATGAATAAGAAAAATGAAAATGGCAGCTGAGTAATGCACGCTACGAGAATCATGAGGCGATAGAACAATTGAGCTAACAATTGAGATAGAAGAATTACCTTTTCAGAGAGCAAATCAATATTTCTGGACTAATATAAAGATATAGAGCTTTCTTCTTCTTCTTTTTTTTTTTCTCCTAAGAATCGTCTGCACAAATTTGTTTTGTCGCCTGAAAAATAATACCAACTTTCAGCAGCAAAATTGAACACATGTTCGGAGAACTTCAAATCATGATTTTCAATAGAAATATCAAATTCTTTTTTTCTAAATCAATCTCTTTCATTGTAAGCACAATTGTTGGCACTAACCTGTCCATCAACAATCATCGATCCCAAAACTGAATGCATATTCAGAGAACATAAAATCCACATGTTCCAAATCTGAGCAGCTTAGGTTGATAGATTTCGAGTTTATAGTAGAAGAAGAATAATGAACTTGCCCTGCATAAAAAAAAAACACAATGAATTTAAAAGCAATAAAGTTTTCATCAGTGTCTATAGAAACTGGAATTGATGCATTTCCATGTGTTTTGAACTATTATTGTGTCATAGATTAAGCTTTTATCGTTGCAATAAGTTGGTGAGGAAAATACATAGAAAATCAGCTACTTACAAATCAGTATCTTTCTCATAAAAGGAGGAGAAAATCGTAGTGTTTTTTTAAGTATTTTTTCTTTAAAAGCAAAAAAGTACTCATTTTTAAAAATAGTGTTTGTTTGGTACTTAAAAAAATATTAAAAAAAAAAAAAAAAGGAAGAATAAGTAAAAACCTAATTTTGTATACCTTTTTAGAAAAGCAAAAAATAGCTGCTTTTTGTTTATCCATTTTTTATATGATAAGAGATTGATTGGTTCTTCATCCACTTGCTTCAATCATCTATGACTTTTTTTTTTTTTAATTAAGAGGTCATTTATAGGGATAACATTATGGTATGAAACACACTTCGATTTTAAGTAAAAGTATTTTTTTGGGGGGTCAAATTACCTTCTTTTTTTTTTAAAAAAAAAAAATGTACTTAAAAAAAAGATTATCAAAGGGTGCCTTAGTTATTTGGCCATAAAACATGTGGACTACAAAAACCCATTCCTGATACAAACAATGAATAAGAAAAATGAAAATGGCAGCTAAGTAATGCACACTACTAGAATCATGAGGCGATAGAACAATTGAGCTATGACCTGGAAATTGGGAACAATGGCTTGTCATGTTCTGATTTTATTCCATCGTTGTATGCTTCTTCTTCAAGCACAGTTTCAATGAAGATAGCTTATCCATATGCTCAGCCTGAAAATTTTTTGTAAGAAAATTAAAATCATGATTCTGAAGTTTTATGATACAAGTCAGAACAGCCATTGCATTCATTGCTTGAAGAATGACCTCGTCAAAATGCAAATCAATATTATGGACTAATGTAAAGATTTAGAGCTCTCTTCGTTTTCTTTTCTTTTCTTTTTCTCCTAAGAATCATCTGCACAATTTTGTATGCAAAGAAGCTCAAGAGAGCCATTGATCACTTTTATTTTTTGATTGTTAACAGAAAAACAAAACAAGGTTAATAGATTTTTGTTTGGACATAAAACATGCAGACTATAAAAAAAAATGTATATACGACAGAAGGAAGGAAAAAAAAACCACGGCTGTGTAGTAAGGTATGGAAAAAGGGGGGGTGTTGTGGGTGTGTGTGTAGATCTGATGTTATCACATAGAACTGGAAGTGATTTAATTTTGGGCACAAATGTTGGCACCAATCACCTTATCAACCTACCTTCATCACAAGCTGCAATTGTTGAATCCCACATCAATTGTGTTACTTGATCCTCAACTATATATAAAGTCCACGACAGTCTTCCTCTTTCAAGGCGTCTTTTGAGAATGAGTTAGACCCATTGAATTTCTACAACAATATAAATGGGGGCCCTGCAATTTTTGATCATTTATATATAACCTAATATCATGATCAAAGAAGAGATAACATATGTGTGTGTGTATTATTGATCACAAGCTTGAAATTTTGAAATTTGGGTTTAAGAAAAAAAAAACTGTTTTTTCAATATATTTTCTTTATACTCTTAAAAATGAAGTCAACAATGGAGAGATAAATACATATCTTCAAGAGTAAATAATCAACGCAAAACACATCTCTGCGGTAAAAACAATTGGCATCAAGCAATCGGTCTGAAATTCCTGTATTAGATTCTTGGCATGTTTACTGACAAAAAAAAAAGGGATAAATAATATTATAAATTCAAATAATGGATTGATTTATTTATTTTTTTTAAAAAAAAAATAAAAATAAAAATTAATGGGCAGATTCAATCATTTAACGGCATTTTAAAACACTTTTAAGGGTTGGAAAAATTCCACTAAAATAAAATTTGAGAAAATAAAGAGACATGAAAAACTAGAGAGTAGAAGTGACAGTACACGTTGAAGTGCCAACACTGCGTGAAGATTGAGTTGACATGTTGAAACACAAACATAAACACTACTTACATGCTTCTCTCAATTCTCTGAATTCTCTTTATCGATGCGTTTCCAATCTATCTCCATATCGGGGATATAAACAATGATTGGCCAGTAGTCTCCAACAACATCTTTATTCTTCTTCTTCTTCAAACAACGTTGTGTTAGAAGTGGACAATTGTAGATGTGCAGGGATTCGAGCGTGGAGAGCACATCCTTCTGAGGCAATGACTGAAGCTTGGGACAATGGGAGATCCTCAGTGTTCGAACTTCGAAGAGAGGTGAGGTTTTGGAGGCCCTCTGAGAACGATTCCAGATTACGAAATCGACTTATGGAAAATCGAGCTAGAGATGGAGGAAGCAAAGAGTAGTTAACACCACCTCTTTCTCTTCCTCTTGCTCCCCTTGTAAGAGGAGTGGATACCAGCAGCTTCGGATATTCATACACATGAGCAATGGACAATGCCTGGAGGGCGGTGAGTCTGTGGAGTCCCCACTCGGACAGAGGCTTCAGTTTCTTCCAATCCCTGATATGAAGTACATTGAGGTTGGGAGGCAAACCCCCTTCGAGAAAGTCCACTTGAGAAAGTCCAAACAAGGTTAGTGATGTAAGGGATGTAAAGTTTTGAATGTCATGGGATATGGACTTGAGATTCTTGCAACTCCAGATATTTAGACTTCTGAGGTTTGGTGTAGGCAACCCTCCTTCTGGAAAGGACTCCAGATCATCCCATGTAGCTATATCCAAGTGAATGAGGGTCGCAAAAGTAGACACAAACCCCAATAGTGCTCCTGAATTCGCAACCTCAAAGATGTCAAGTCTTTCAAGTGATGTACTGCAATCCTGCAGTAAGGTGGAGTTGTATTCTGAGAGCATGTTGCAATCTCTTACATTCAATGCCTTGAGATTATTAGTGGCTGCTGGAAACAACCTCAGACATGAGGAAAAAAATGATGATTTGTCCTAGAAAAGCAGTGAAATGGGCACTTGCATTGCTCACATGGTCATTAATTAATTTGCTACTCCTTGATCTCTGAGAGGTTTTTATATTGATCATCTGGTGGCAATGGCATGGTGGAATTTAAACCTAAAAACAAAAAAAGTCTAAAGCATATACATCCCTCACCCCAACCCCCTGGGTTTTCAAGCTTCATCCCTCTTTCTTTTTTAGACACTTGTCTAGCAAAAGTTGAGATCGAACTTCTTATTTCAAAACTGCTGTGTTTATGTTTCTGTTTTCAATTCGGTTCCCAGTTAACAAGGACTAAAAACCTCTGTTTCTGTTTCTATCCTTGAAAATTTGTTCTATTATCTCGCAATAGAGCAAAAACATTTTTTTTTTGTTCCCAGATTTCAATTTAGGTTCCCTAGTCTTTTGCCAGCAAATTAACACCAATCTTTGCCAACAAACTAATTAGGAAACACAAAATATAGCTGTCAAAAAGTAGCATTAATACAAAAAAAATTATTCCGAAAAATAATACAAAATTGCAGCAACCAGAACTAATTAATACAAATTTTTAATTCTGAAAAAAGATCATTTTCCTAAGAAAAGAAGTAAAATTGCTCACATGGTCACATGCAATCCAGATCTATTTCATCCCAAGATTAGATGGAATTTTAACTCCATACATTTTTAAGCATATTTTATTAATTTAAATGGATAAAATGAAATAGATGAAATTGCATCTTTATTTTAATTTTAATTAAATTTTTAAAGATATTTATAATGAAACAAATTAAATCAAAATTATAATAGAGATAATTTCATCTATTTCACCAAAAAATTAGATGGACAATTTAATTCCATACACTATTAAACATATTTTGTTAATTTAAATAAAAAAAAATATTTGATATTTTGTATAAATGGGGACCTGCAATCTTTCATCATTTATAAACAAGTGTGTGTGTATATATATATATATATATATGGATCACAAGCTTGAAATTTGGGTTTAAGAAAGAAAATTATTTTTTCCATATATTTTTTTTTGTGACTCCCCCACCCACCGAAAAATGAAAAAGAAAAAGAAAACGAAGAGAAAGTGAAAAAGACATGAGATGTTAAGATTGAATATCTTCAATGGGTTTACAGTTCACACGTCTTCCAACAGTGCGTGAAGATTGAGTTGAAACACAAAAATATAAATAAACAACATTACTTACTTGCTACTCTCAATTCTCCGAATTCTCTGAATTCTCTTCATCGATGCGTCTGCCATCTATGTCCACTTCCGGGATATAAACAATGATTGGCCAGTAGTCTCCAACAGCATCTTTATTCTTCTTCTTTTTCAAACAACGTTGTGTTAGAAGTGGACAAACGGAGATGCGTAGGTATTCGAGCATGGAGAGCACATCCTTGTGAGGCAATGACTGAAGCTTGGGGCAGTCAATGATCCGTAGTGTTCGAAGAGAGGTGAGGTTTTGAAGGCCCTCTGAGAGCGATTCCAGATTCGGACATCTAGTTATAAATAATTGAGTAAGAGATGGAGGAAGGAGAGAGTAGTTAATATCACCTCTTTCTTCTCCTGCTCTTGTTGTTCCAATTCCAACTGCAATGTCCAATGTCTGCAGAGATGTGAGTCTGTGGAGGCCCCACTCTGACAGAGGCTTCACTATTTTGCAATGCCTGATACGAAGATAATGGAGGTTGGGAGGCAAACCCCCATCGTGGAAGTCCACTTGAGAAAGTCCAAACAATTCAAGTGATGTAAGGCTTTGAATGTCACAGGGCATTATGCACTTGAGATTCCTACAATTCATGATTCGAAGGCTTCTCAGGTTAGTGGGTAGGCATTTCCCTCCGTCTGAGAAGGATTCCAGATCATCACAATTCCATATAGCCAAGTAGGTGAGGCCTGACAAATTAGTCAAAGACAACAATAGCCCTATAGAATTGTCAACCCCACTGATGTCAAGGGTTTCAAGAGAAGACATGTAATCAGTTATGCCCTCCAGGGCTACACACTTTCTTAATTTAAGAGATCTCAACTTCGACAACCCTTGGGGTGTTTTCGGAAAGCACACTAACTTTGGACACCTGTCAATCTGTAACTCCTCAAGGGAGCTCATCCTCGTCGGCAACTTCTCCAGGGCTGCACACTCGCTTAAATTAAGAGATCTCAACTTCGGCAACCCTTGGGGTGTCTCCAGGAAGCACACTAGCTTTGGACACTTGTGAATCCACAACTCCTCAAGGGAGCTCATCCTCGTCGGCAACTTCTCCAGGGCTGCACACTCGCCTAAATTAAGAGATCTCAACTTTGGCAACCCTTGGGGTGTCTCCGGAAAGCACACTAGCTTTGGACACCTGTCAATCCACAACTCCTCATGGGAGCTCATCCTCGTCGGCAACTTCTCCAGGGCTGCACACTCGCTTAAATTAAGAGATCTCAACTTCGGCAACCCTTGGGGTGTCTCTGGAAAGCACACTAGCTTTGGACAGCTTTCAATCCGCAACTCCTCAAGGGAGCTCATCCTCGTCGGCAACTTCTCCAGGGCTGCGCACTCGCTTAAATTAAGAGATCTCAACTTCGGCAACCCTTGGGGTGTCTCCGGAAAGCACACTAGCTTTGGACACCTGTCAATCTCCAACTTCTCAAGGGAGCTCATCCTCGTCGGCAACTTCTCCAGACTAACACATCCTATTGTGCTTAATTTTTGAATATTGGTAGGCAAACCTTGCTCTTCTTCTCCCAAAGACACAAGCTCATTGCAATTGGTAGCATAAAGCTCCTCAAGAGGAGCCCTCAACAACTGTAAGCTGCCTTCTTCTTCTTCAACCAGATGGCGCAAGCCTTTGATACCTTTAATGCTCAAGTAGGTTAGTGAGGTGAGAGCAGAAAAACTTTTTAGAATCACCTCATCACACCTTTCAAGCTTTAAATCAACAAGAGAAGGAAAATTTAGACGAGGTGGAACCTCAACTAGTTTGGGACATCCATTCATGGAAAACTTGCGAAGATGAGCAAATTGTCCAACGTCACTGCCACCATCAGAAGCAATAATAGGAAGTGACCATACCTCCCACTCTGGCATATCCTCAATACTTAAAGTCTCCAGCGATGGGAAAAAAATATGGCTTTCCAATGGAACGCCTCTATCCGAATAGTAGAACTCGGCACCAACGCTCTTAACTCCCCACATGCCTTTAATTTCCACCTTCTTCAGTTTTGGCAGCTGCCCCAACGATGGTAACCATGTACATTCCTTGCAATTAGTGAGTTTCACCTCCACTACTAGTTTGAATGATGGATCTCCCAACCAACTAGGAAACTTCAGGCCACAATAAGAATCAATTTCAAGTATTTCCAATTCTGTTGGAGGCCTTAGATTATCGAGTACACCCGTTTCAACACTTCCATTGTTGGAGATATTCCGATTCTTACTCCATTGAAGCACTAGTTCATCAATGCCGTGCTTATTACTCAAGTTGGTGTCCTTTGCCTCCGAAACATTCATAACATTTCCCAGACCGGTGATCGAAAGACTTCCCCGCAACAGGGACAGGTGACCTAACTCCCCCAATCCCAATCCTCCACTACCTTTTTTGCTCACAATGAATTTTGGCAACATTCGTAAGCTTGTCAATTTCCCGATCCCCGAGGGCATCTCTTTTAACCTCCAAGTATCGGTAATGTCAAGATGCCGAAGGTTTACTAAATTCTCCATGCTAGACGGCAACTTATAGAGGCTTTTGCATTCCTTTAACAACATTGTTTGCAAATTATATAAAGAACTGACCGAATTGGGCAAGCATTTGATGTTGGTGTTGGAGAAGTTAAGATACCTAAGATGCTTCAAGTTGCCGATTGAATAAGGTATCTCAGTTATATAACAACATGCCAAAGACAAAGCCCTTAAGCACGATAAATTTGGCAACACATCGTGCAAAACCCTGTTCGATAACCTGTAATTTCCATACTGATTAAGTTGGAGGGATAAGAAAGTCCGCAATCGGGGTTGACTTTTACGAAAATCAACATATTTTCGAGAGACCTCATACGATTGAGGAACGTACGAGAAATGCCGGGCCTTTTCAGAAATTCTGTAATCTTCACTCACAGCTTCCAACCCAAGAAAGGTTTCGCCAGCAACCATCCTGGCAAGATCGTTCATGAGGTCGTGCATCACAAATTTTGACTCATCGTTGTTTAATAATTGGAAAAATGACCGATCAAATAGATCCTCGAAACGTTGGCAACCAAATTCTTCCACCTGTTCACTTGTATCTGCGGGTTGCGGGAGTAGACCTTGCGCCATCCATAACAAAACGAGTTCATCCTTGTCAAAGACATAGTCCTTGGAAAAGAGTGCGGTGTACTTAAACAAGTCCTTCAACAGAGGCGTTAGATGATGATAGCTCAAGAAAAGAGCTTGAGGGATGTCACAATCAGAAAAATCCCATATCCTGCTATGCAGAACATGTTCCCAATCCTCGTGTCTTGCTAATTTAGTGCGCAGGAGGCCTCCGAGTGCCTTTACTGCAAGAGGCAACCCTTTACACTTCTGCACTATTTTCTCGCCAAAGTCTTTCAAATCTTGATGATGTGCATCAAAATCAGTTGTTCCAAGAGCATGCTGAGCCAATAGACACATACAGTACTGATGCTCTAACTCCTTCAAATAACGATGAGAAGCAGAGCCACCCATAATTGATGCTACTTTTACATGGCGAGTAGTGACGATAATGGTGCTTCCGGGTAGACCATCCTGGAAAGGACGTTTAAGGTGATCCCACTTGGAGTAGTTTTCATTCCAAACGTCGTCTAAAACAAGGAGGAACTTCTTCTTGGATAGTTCCTCCTTTATTTTAACTTGAATAAGATCTAACGCCATGGATTCACCGTTTTGTCCCGTCACCGATTGGAAAATTGCCCTGCTTATCTTGAGCACATCGAACTCATCAGAAACACACACCCAAGCTCTAAAACCAAAGTAGTTCGTCACTTCTGTGTCGTTGTAGACGGATTGAGCCAGAGTGGTCTTGCCGATACCCCCCATACCAACGATAGGAATGACACGGACTTCCTGAACGTCACTGCTACACCGTTCTTCCCGAAGCAGCGAGTCGAGTATGGCCAGTTTTTCAGCTTTGCGGCCGTATACACGAGGCATCAGCGAAGTGGTATCTACTCTAACTGTTGCTGGAGCAGTTGGTTCTCTTCTGTTATTAGAGGCCACACGCACGAGATGCAGAAGATTGATCTGATTCTCCAGGCTTTCTAATCTCTCAGTGATATGATCTATCTTTTTAACCATCTTGCGGCCAAACTTAAGAACAGTGGGATTGAAAGTGGTACAAGAAGCAGGGATCAGGACCTTCCGAAAACTACAGGTAGAGGTGCTACCTTGATTTTCTTCGTTGGAACGGCTTCTCAGAGCAGCTTCGGTGGTCAACTCGTCCACGATGTCGTCAAGATCGTAAGCTACATCTTGGAGTTTCGCCAACCATTGCTTCACGGCTTCGTCTGTTATTTGCTTATCCTCCGCGTCGGCAAGCACGGCTTTGATTGTGGACAGCAGATCTGTAGACTTGAGCAGCTGCTTCTCAATTTTTTCCCGGCGAAGGAATTTGAGCAAGTAGGGAGAGGCCAACCTGTCAAACAAGACCTGAAGAAAAGCAGAGAGGAACACTTCTCCTATGGCCATTTTGGAAGAACAAGGCTAGAATCAAGAGAGAGGGAGAAGAGGAAGAAGTACAAGGGAAGGAGGAATGGAAAAGTTTGCTACAAGGGAAGACCTGACTCTACAACGGAAGGAATGGAAGGGCAGAGAGTAAGGATCAAAGACATTGGTATGGTGACTAGTGCTTGAGTTAGAGCGTGTGGGGTCTGAAAATCATAAAAAGTCAAGCATAGAGTGGCATCTTCTGAATTTTCTACAAGTACATTATTGGTTTTGGAGTTTTCTTTGAAAAAAATATTTGTAAGGAGTGTCCTAATCCAATTCATGTCAGTATAAAATATTTATCATTACAAAATTGTTTTTTTTTTTTTTTTAATTGTATAATTTCAATAACAAATTCCAATAAGATGGTGGCAGTGAAAACAAATATGGTGGCGCCGAAGGAAGAGGAGTGACTGCTCTTTCTCCCTCCAAAAGTACCGGTGCAGTCACCTCGGTCGGTGATCTCTCTCATTCGACAATTTCGAAATATCCAAGCAAATTTCCGTCAAAATTAATGTCCATTATTAACAGCATGGTCATGTAGAATTTCGACAACAAAATAGGGGGCTTGATTGCTAAAAGTACGAGTAGAAGGACCAAAAATATAATTTTCCCCCTAGAAATTGTGAAGCAAGTCCATATGAGAATTTTCAAGAAATGCATTGATTCAAGAATTTGCAACTGTAAAGATACAAACATTATTAGATCTGAAAGTAACCCACCACCCACCAAGTCTTGTTCTCGTATTTGTACTCCACTGATTGGGGAGGTTAATTATCTTTTACTCTCTTCTACTTTCTATCTTATTTCATAACGTCTCCTTTATTTTAAACACTTATATTTTATTCTCCTCTACTTAAAATAATTCAAAAAACATATATATATATATATATATATATATATATATATATATATATATATAAATTGTTTAACTTAATCTAATATGGTAAAAATGGATTAATTGAAAATCTTCATCTAATTTTTATATAAAATGAACAAAATTTTCTTTATTTTATTTTATTTGGCCTTTGCTGAAAAAGGGGTTATCATTCAGATGAGAAAGTAAAGGTCGATGGTAGTAGAAATAGGATAACTAGGGTTACGTCATGCATTTTTTTCTTTTCTTTTTTTTATTTGAAAATGAAGTAGTTCTATCCTAAGTTTTTTTTTTTTAAAAAAAAATTAATAAAGGAAATTTTTTGAATATTTGACCAGAATTCATAAAAAAATATTATTTGTTAGAGAATAGATGGCAAAATAAAGAAAAACATTTAATAGCATTCCTAAATAGGTTGACATTTTATGGTTGATAAAAAATATATCTTTATAACATATCTATATTTGATATCATAGTTAAGTTTAATTAAATTATTGATAAGAACTAAAAAATAAATCTTCTATAAACTGGATAGAATTTTGAAAACAAAAAATTGAGGACTATACAATAAAAACCTCAAAAAATAATGTGTCTTATAATATCTTATTTCACCTCTAAATTTAATCAAAATATTTCATTTTCAATTCAAACACTTATAATTTCTTCTCCGACGGGTCAGAAAAAAAAATAGCATTTAAATCTCATGTCCGTCTTCAGGACTTTATAATTATAATATATAAAACATTTTTTTTTTCAAAAAAATAAAAATAGAACAAATTATATTTATTTATATTCTATACTTTCCGCGCATGGGGATTGGCTTGTAATATAATTTGGCATGCTTTTTTTTTTTTTTTTTTTTTTTTTTCTTGAGTCACACATTTTCACTTACCATTTGGCAGTATCAGGTTGTCTTTCTGGAACAGAAGCTTGAAATTCAGGTAGCACCATGCATGATTCATAAATTGTGCTCAAAGTAGGAAACTTAGACTGCATAAAAGTGAAAAAAATAAAGTTATTGAGAGAAAAACTAGAACAAATAGAGCAAGGGAACATGTTATGTTTTTTTTAAGCACAAATTTGTTTATTAAGGGAAAAAAAAAAAGCACTTTAAAGTAGCGTTTGTGTTGTGTTTTTAAAAAAATACTTTTAAATATCGAGAGTAAAAGTACTATTTAAAAAAGCAAAAATTAGTTGTTTTTCATTTTTTTGATATTTATGTTTTAAGAGATTGATAGACTATGACCTCTATAGTAACCCAATGAGTCTAACTCACTCTCAAAATATACTTTGTAAGAGAAAGATTGCCCTAAACTTTATGTATAACTCAGGATCACATAACACAAGCGATGTAAGATTCAACACGCCCTCATGAGCAGGATAAAATTCGACAAATCATTACGAATGGATATCAGGCCGCCCCAAATCAATGTGGGATTCAACATGCACCCTCACACGCATGGTGGACTTTGACAAACTTCTGTGAGGAGCCCAATATTTATGTGATTCAACATGCCCAACATCAGACAAAAGAACTGATTCTGATACAATGGGCCTAACTGATTCCCTGAAGACGCCTTGTAAGAGAGAGATAGTCCATGGCTTTATATATGACTTAGGATCAGGTAACATAAGCGATGTGGGATGCAACAACCTCTCTAATTAATTTTTAACGTAGCATTTGGTAGCACAGAGTTGAAGGTTTGGAATTATTACTAGAAATGAAGGCATTTAATTAGATTTTTACGTGCGTTCATCTCTAATTTCAATTATGAAGGTCCAATTCCATGAAACTAACCCACCTAAACCGAATTGGTAAGGTTGCTTTATAAAAATATGTAAAGACAGAGACAGTGAAAGAAAAAAAAGAATGGAATGACAAATGTACCATGTTAATATTGAACCTTGAAGTGGCTACAACAATTTGAGGAGCCAATAAGACATCAGCTTGCAGAAAATCAGTAGTTTTTAGCTCCAAGTCTCAGTTGAATCATTCATTTGGCATTTGGTTAGTGTTTCTGTTTTACTATTTCTACTTCCAATAAACTAGGATGGGATGAAAATTCAGTTTCTGTTTTGGAATATTCCGGAAATGGAAACATATTTGGTAACAACCATGATTCTAAAATTGTTTTTTTTTTTTTTAATTTTTGAGAACAGAAATAAGAAACGCATTTGGTTACAATGTTTCTTCTTCTTTTTTCTTTAAATGTATGGTGACCGGCAGGGTAGTGGTGACCACTGGAATGGTAGTGGGAATAGTTTCATGGGAGTGGATAGGAACCAACGTTTTTTTGTTTCTCAGATTCTTAAGAAAATCAGGAAATAGTCCCAAATAACTTCCAAAAATTTTGGGAACAGAAACGTATTTACTAAACGTGTTTTTGTACATTAATCCAAAAGTTTTAGAAGCAGGAACAAGAATCAAGGAACAAAAAAAGTACCAAACGGGGGAGAGAGCGAGAGATAAAAGCACTATTATGACATTGACATACAAGTCGACATCAAAAGAGAAGGGTGTCTCTACCATATTTTGGCAAGCACTTTCCTGATCCTAAATTTTGGGAATAATTTGGGACTATTTTTTGAATTCTTTAAGAATATTAGAAAAATGTTGATTTCTATTCACTCCCACAAAATTATTCCCACTACCACCTGCCGGCCACTACCACCTGCCGGCCACCACCAACGCCGCCGGCCACCATACATGTAAAGAAAAAAGAAGAAAAAATGTTGCAACCAAATGTGTTTCTTGTTTCTGTTCTCATAAACTAAAAAACAAAAAATCTCTATAAATGAAAAAAAAGAAGTTAACACACCACGGAATCCTTTTTCTATGTTATCTTGAGCCCAGGCTAGTCGTTCTCCAGGACCAACTTTTTCTTCAATTTTCTTCTGGAGAAATGAAGGATAAGTGACAAGTTTGATTAGGAGTTGCCATTTATTGAACACTCATACTGTTATGAAAAGAAGAACAATGAACTGGCCCTGCAAAAAAAGAAAGAAAAGGCAATGAATTTAAAAGCAATAAAGCTTTCATCGGTGTCTATAGAAACTGGAATTGATGCATTTCCATGTGTTTTGAACTATTATTGTGTCATAGATTAAGCTTTTATCGTTGCAATAAGTTGGTGAGGAAAATACATAGAAATTCAGCTACTTACAAATCAGTATCTTTCTCATAAAAGGAGGAGAAAATCGTAGTGTTTTTTAAGTATTTTTTCTTTAAAAGCAAAAAAGTACTCATTTTTAAAAATAGTGTTTGTTTGGTACTTAAAAAAATATTAAAAAAGAAAAGAAAAAGGAAGAATAAGTAAAAACCTAATTTTGTATACTTTTTAGAAAAGCAAAAAATAGCTGCTTTTTGTTTATCCATTTTTTATATGATAAGAGATTGATTGGTTCTTTATCCACTTGCTTCAATCATCTATGACTTTTTTTTATTTATTAAAAGGTCATTTATAGGGATAACATTACGGTATGAAACACACTTCGATTTTATGTAAAAGTATTTTTTTGGGGGGTCAAATTACCTTTTTTTTTTAAAAAAAAAATGTACTTAAAAAAAAGATTATCAAAGGGTGCCTTAGTTATTTGGCCATAAAACATGTGGACTACAAAAACCCATTCCTGATACAAACAATGAATAAGAAAAATGAAAATGGCAGCTAAATAATGCACACTACTAGAATCATGAGGCGATAGAACAATTGAACTATGACCTGGAAATTGGGAACAAGGGCTTGTCATGTTCTGATTTTATTCCATCGTTGTATGCTTCTTCTTCAAGCACAGGTTCAATGAAGATAGCTTATCCATATGCTCAGCCTGAATTTTTTTTGTAAGAAAATTAAAATCACGATTCTGAAGTTTTATGATACAAGTCAGAACAGCCATTGCATTCATTGCTTGAAGAACGACCTCGTCAAAAAGCAAATCAATATTTATGGACTAATGTAAAGATTTAGAGCTCTCTTCGTTTTCTTTTCTTTTCTTTTTCTCCTAAGAATCATCTGCACAATTTTGTATGCAAAGAAGCTCAAGAGAGCCATTGATCACTTTTATTTTTTTGGGTGTTAACAGAAAAACAAAACAAGGTTAATAGATTTTTGTTTGGACATAAAACATGCAGACTATAAAAAAAATGTATATACGATAAAGGAAGGAAAAAAGAACCACGGCTGTGTAGTAAGGTATGGAAAAAGGGGGGGTGTTGGGGGGGGGGGGGGGGGGGGGGGTGTTGTGGGGTGTGTGTGTAGATCTGATGTTATCACATAGAACTGGAAGTGATTTAATTTTGGGCACAAATGTTGGCACCAATCACCTTATCAACCTACCTTCATCACAAGCTGCAATTGTTGAATCCCACATCAATTGTGTTACTTGATCCTCAACTATATATAAAGTCCACGACAGTCTTCCTCTTTCAAGGCGTCTTTTGAGAATGAATTAGACCCATTGAGTTTCTACAACAATATAAATGGGGGCCCTGCAATTTTTGATCATTTATATATAACCTAATATCATGATCAAAGAAGAGATAACATATGTGTGTGTGTATTATTGATCACAAGCTTGAAATTTTTAAATTTGGGTTTAAGAAAAAAAAAAACTGTTTTTTCAATATATTTTCTTTATACTCTTAAAAATGAAGTCAACAATGGAGAGATAAATACATATCTTCAAGAGTAAATAATCAACGCAAAACACATCTCTGCGGTAAAAACAATTGGCATCAAGCAATGAGTCTGAAATTCCTGTATTAGATTTTTGACATGTTTACCGACAAAAGAAGGGGATAAATGATATTATAAATTCAAATAATGGATTGATTTTTTATTTTTTTTAAGAAAAAAATAAAAATAAAAATTAATGGGCAGATTCAATCATTTAACAGCATTTTAAAACACTTTTAAGGGTTGAAACAATTCCACTAAAATAAAATTTGAGAAAATAAAGAGAGATGAAAAACTAGAGAGTAGAAGTGACAGTACACGTTGAAGTGCCAACACTGCGTGAAAATTGAGTTCACATGTTGAAACACAAACATAAACAACACTACTTACTTGCTTCTCTCAATTCTCTTCATCGATGCGTTCGTGATCTATGCGCACGTCGGGGATATAAACAATGATTGGCCAGTAGTCCTCATCAACATCTTTATTCTTCTTCTTCTTCTTCAAACAACGTGGTGTTAGAAGTGGACAATTGCAGATGTACAGGGTTTCGAGCGTGGAGAGCACATCCTTGTGAGGCAATGATTGAAGCTTGGGGCAGTTCTAGATCTTTAGCTTTCGAAGAGAGGTGAGGTTTTGGAGGCCCTGTGAGAGCGATTCCAGATTTTGAAATCCATCAATAGCTAACCAAGTAAGAGATGGAGGAAGGAGAGAGTAGTTAATATCACATCTTTCTTCTCCTACTCCTGTTGTTCCAATTCCACCTGTAGGAGGAGGAGGAGGTATGGGTTCCATCAGCAACTTTGGGTATTCATACCCGGCTTCGATCCACAACGTCTGAAGAGAGGCGAGTCTGTGGAGGCCCCACTCTGACAGAGGCTTCACTATTTTGCTATTCCAGATACTAAGATGATGGAGGTTGGGAGGCAAATCCCCTTCGTGAAAGTCCACCTGAGAAAGTCCTGACAAGGATAAGTATGTAAGGCTTTGAATGTCACAGGGCATTATGCACTTGAGATTCCTACAATTCTTGATATGAAGGCATCTCAGGTTAGTGGGTAGGCATTTCTCTCCATCCAGGAAGGATTCCAGATCATCACATTCACTTATATCCAAATAAGTAAGGCTTGATAAATTAGACAAAGACAACAATAGCCCTCTAGAATTGTCAACCCCACTGATGTCAAGGGTTTCAAGCGAAGGCATGTAATCAGTTATGCCCTCCAGAGCTACACACACCGTTCCTTCAAGAGATCTTAACTTCGGCAACCCTTGGGGTGTCTCTGGAAAGCACACTAACTTTGGACACCTGTCAATCTGCAACTCCTTAAGGGAGCTCATCCTCGTCGGCAACTTCTCCAGGGCTGCACACTCGCTTAAATTAAGAGATCTCAACTTCGGCAACCCTTGGGGTGTCTCTAGAAAGCACACTAGCTTTGGACAGCTTTCAATCCGCAACTCCTCAAGGGAGCTCATCCTCGTCGGAAACTTCTCCAGGGCTGCACACTCGCTTAAATTAAGAGATCTCAACTTCGGCAACCCTTGGGGTGTCTCTGGAAAGCACACTAGCTTTGGACACCTATCAATCTCCAACTTCTCAAGGGAGCTCATCCTCGTCGGCAACTTCTCCAGACTAACACATCCTATTGTGCTTAATTTTTGAATATTGGTAGGCAAACCTTGCTCTTCTTCTCCCAAAGACACAAGCTCATTGCAATTGGTAGCATAAAGCTCCTCAAGAGGAGCCCTCAACAACTGTAAGCTGCCTTCTTCTTCTTCAACCAGATGGCGCAAGCCTTTGATACCTTTAATGCTCAAGTAGGTTAGTGAGATGAGAGTAGAAAAATTTTTTAGAATCACCCCATCACACCTTTCAAGCTTTAAATCAACAAGAGAAGGAAAATTTAAACGAGGTAGAACCTCAACTAGTTTGGGACAACCATTCATGGAAAACTTGCGAAGATGAGCAAATTGTCCAACGTCACTGCCACCACCATCAGAAGCAATAATAGGAAGTGACCATACCTCCCACTCTGGCATATCCTCAATACTTAAAGTCTCCAGCGATGGGAAAAAATATGGTTTTCCAATGGAATGCCTCTATCCGAATAGTAGAACTCGGCACCAACGCTCTTAACTCCGCACATGCCTTTAATTTCCACCTTCTTCAGTTTTGGCAGCTGCCCCAACGATGGTAACCATGTACATTCCTTGCAATTAGTGAGTTTCACCTCCACTACTAGTTTGAATGACGGATCTCCCAACCAACTAGGAAACTTCAGGCCACAATAAGAATCAATTTCAAGTATTTCCAATTCTGTTGGAGGCCTTAGATTATCGAGTACACCCGTTTCAACACTTCCATTGTTGGAGATATTCCGATTCTTACTCCATTGAAGCACTAGTTCATCAATGCCGTGCTTATTACTCAAGTTGGTGTCCTTTGCCGCTGAAACATTCATAACATTTCCCAGACCGGTTATCGAAAGACTTCCCTGCAACAGGGACAGGTGACCTAACTCCTCCAATCCCAATCCTCCACTACCTCTTTTGCTCACAATGAATTTCGGCAACATTCGTAAGCTTGTCAATTTCCTGATCCCCGAGGGCATCTCTTTTAAACTCGTAGTATTGGTAATGTCAAGATGCCGAAGGTTCACTAAATTCTCCATGCTTGACGGCAACTTATGGAGAGATCCACATTCCCTTAAAAGTAATGTTTGCAAATTATATAAAGAACTGACCGAATTGGGCAAGCATTTGATGTTGGTGTTGGAGAAGTCAAGGTACTTGAGATGCTTTAAGTTGCCGATTGAATTTGGTATCTCAGATATAGAATAACGTGCGAAAGAGAAGACCCTCAAGCACGACAAATTCGGAAGCACATCATGCAAAACCCTGTTCGATAACGAGCAAAATCGGAGAGGTAAGAAAGTACGCAATCGGGGTTGCATTTCATAAAAATCAGTGTACTTTCGGGAGATCTAATGTGATTGAGGAATGCACGAGAAATGGCGTGCCTTTTCAGAAATTTTGTAATCTTCACCCGTAGCTTCCATCCCAAGAAAGGTTTCTCCAGCAACCATCCTAGCAAGATCATTCATGAGATCGTGCATCACGAATTTTGTCTCATCGTTGTTTAATGGTTGGAAAAATGACCTATCAAATAGATCCTTGAAACGTTGGCAACCAAATTCTTCCACCTGTTCACTTGTATCTGCGGGTTGCGGGAGTAGACCTTGCGCCATCCATAACAAAACGAGTTCATCCTTGTCAAAGACATAGTCCTTGGGAAAGAGTGCGGTGTACTTAAACAAGTCCTTCAACAGAGGCGTTAGATGATGATAGCTTAACAAAAGAGCTTGAGGGATGCCACGATTAGGCAAATCCCCATGTTGCTATGCAAAACATCTTCCCAATCCTGAGGTCTTGCTAATTTAGTGCGCAAGAGGCCACCGAGTGCCGTTACTGCAAGAGGCAAGCCTTTACACTTTTGCACTATTTTCTCCCCAACGGCTTTCAAATCTTGATGATGTGCATCAAAATCAGTTGTTCGAAGAGCATGATGAGCCAATAGAGACATACAATACTGATGCTCTAACTCCTTCAGAGTATGATGAGAAGTGGAGCCTCCTATAGTTGATGCTACAGTTTTATTGCGAGTGGTAACAATAATGGTGCTTCCAGGTAGACCAACCTGGAAAGGACGGTTAAGGTGATCCCACTTGAGGTAGTCTTCATTCCAAACGTCGTCTAAAACAAGGAGGAATTTCTTCTTGGACAGTTCCTCCTTTAGCTTGACTTGAATCTCATCCAACATCTTGGAGTCACCGTTTTGTTGAGTCACCTTTTGGAAAATTGCCCTGCTTATCTTGAGCACATCGAACTCGTCAGAAACACACACCCAAGCTTTGAAAGTAAAGTGGTCCTTTACCTTTGGGTCGTTGTAGATTAGTTGAGCCAGAGTGGTCTTGCAGATGCCACCCATACCAATGATGGGAATGACACGGACTTCCTGAACGTCACTGCTACACCGTTCTTCCCGAAGCAGCGAGTCGAGTATGGCCAGTTTTTCAGCTTCGCGGCCGTATACACGAGGCATCAGCGAAGTGGTATCTACTCTAGCTGTTGCTAGAGCACTTGGTTCTCTTCTGTTATTAGAGGCCACACGCACGAGATGCAGAAGATTGATCTGATTCTCCAGGCTTTCTAATCTCTCGGTGATATGATCTATCTTTTTAACCATCTTGCGGCCAAACTTAAGAACAGTGGGAGTGAAAGTGGTACAACAAGCAGGGATCAGGACCTTCCGAAGACTGCTGGTACAGGTGCTGGTTTGATTATCTTCGTTGGAACGGCTTCTCAGAGCAGCTTCGGTGGTCAACTCGTCCACGATGTCGTCAAGATCGTAAGCGACATCTTTGAGTTTCGCCAACCATTGCTTCACGGCTTCGTCTGTTATTTGCTTATCCTCCGCGTCGGCAAGCACGGCTTTGATTGTGGACAGCAGATCTGTAGACTTGAGCAGCTGCTTCTCAATTTTTTCCCGGCGAAGGAATTTGAGCAAGTAGGGAGAGGCCAACCTGTCAAACAAAACCTGAAGAAAAGCAGAGAGGAACACTTCTCCTATGGCCATTTTGGAAGAACAAGGCTAGAATCAAGAGAGAGAGAGAAGAGGAAGAAGTACAAGGGAAGGAGGAATGGAAAAGTTTGCTACAAGGGAAGACCTGACTCTACAACGGAAGGAATGGAAGGGCAGAGAGTAAGGATCAAAGACATTGGTATGGTGACTAGTGATTGAGTTAAAGCGTGTGGGGTCTGAAAATCATAAAAAGTCAAGCATAGAGTTTCCTACAAGTACATTATTGGTTTTGGAGTTTTCTTTGGAAAAAATATTTGTAAGGAGTGTCCAAATCCAATTCATGTCAGTATAATATATTTTTCATTCCAAAATTGCTATTATTATTATATGTATAATCCCAATAACAAATACCACTAAGATGGTGGCAGTAAAAACAAAGATGATGGCGATGGCAAAAAACAAAGATGGTGGCAACAAAAAATAAAAATAGTGGCGGCGAAAAACAAAGATGGTGGCGCCGAAGGAAGAGGAGTGGCTGCTCTTTCTCCCTCCAAAACTACCGGTGCAGTCACCTCGATTTGTGATCTCTCTCATTCGACAATTTCGAAATATCTAAGCAAATTTCCGTCAAAATTAATGTCCATTATTAACAGAATGGTCTTGTAGAATTTCGACAACAAAATAGGGGGCTTGATTGCTAAAAGTACGAGTAGAAGGACCAAAAATATAATTTTCCCCCTAGAAATTGTGAAGCAGGTCCATATGAGAATTTTCAAGAAATGCATTGATTCAAGAATTTGCAACTGTAAATATACAAACATCATTAGATCTGAAAGTAACCCACCACACACCATGTCTTGTTCTCTTATTTGTACTCTACTGATTGGGGAGGTTAATTATCTTTTACTCCCTTCTACTTTCTATCTTATTTCATAATGTCTCCTTTATTTTAAAAATTTATATTTTATTCCCTTCTACTTAAAATAATTCAAAACACACACACACACACATCTATATATATATATATATATATATATATTGTTTAACTTAATCTAATGTACTAAAAATGGATTAATTGAAAACTTTCATCCAAAATTTTATATAAAATGAACAAAATTACCCTTTTTTTTTTTTTTTTTTTTTTATTTGGCCTTTGCTGAAAAAGGAAAAGCAAAATCGAAATCAAAGGAAAAAGAGAGCTAGAGGGAGAAAATATTAGTTTTTCTTGTTTTATTATCTTTAAATCTATAAAGGAAAATTAATTCTTGTTATTTTATTTTTTGAACAAAATATGAGTTTCTCCAATTAGTAAATATTAGAAGGGGGTGACGTAGAAATTTTTAAAATAGAGAGTTTAAAATGAAACAAGACCAAATATATAGGGATAAAAAAATAATAAACCCTAAAATTTAAAATGAGGTATCAATGGAAGCAGTGAGAGAGTGAAATTAATCTAATACCAATGTTGTGTAGCCAAAGTGCAAAGGGATAATTGGATAATATTTGTAGGCACTTTAATTCATAATTTATTCAATTTTAAATTTTAAATTTAGCATTAATCTCTTTATGTTTTAGTTCAATGATCAATGCTCTCTTATACTTCTAAATGTTGCAAATTAAGGCATGTATTGTTAATCGTTGACACTGTTGATCGCTCAAAATTAATTCCCTTATTAAGGGTAAAATAAGAATTCCCTTATTAAGGGTAAAATAAGTAAAATATTGTAGTATAATGTCCTTAAGTTCGGGTGTTGAACCACAAAATTTTTTCCAGTAGCAGTTTTTGAATAGCACCCCAGTAGGCATTGGAAGCATCTGTTTCTAGAATTAATTCGTCTTCATCAGAGGGTAGAGTTAATCTAGGCAAATAAGCAGTAAGATTTTTAATTTCTTTTATCTTATTAGAAAGTTCTTCTGTCCATTCAAATTTCATCAGATATTTTGTAAGGAGATATATGACTGACAGATGACCCAGTATCTATTATAACCTCAACTTCTTTGAGATTACTTCCATTAAAATATTTTACTTTGATTTTATAAATTGGAACGTCAACTTTCTTTTCTATCATACGTCTATCTATAGAACATTCTCCTATTTTTCCACCAGTTATTTTTAAGGAAGAAATCCTTTTAATTTTGCCAAGGTTGTTTGTATCATCGAAATCATGTAGTATTCTTCTGGTTTTTCCAGAGTTATTAACATTGGATAATCTAGCAATATTAAGATCAAGTTTTTTGTTGATGTTCAATTTTCAATCAGCAGGCAAATCAATTTCTTGTACTGAATCAGGTTTATAGATGTTAGCAAATGGTTCGAACACTTTATCAATTTCGATAAATTCATGTTTCATGAACTTGGTCGCTATGATGGCTGTTACTTGGGAAATAACCAACATGATATGTTATAGAATAAGGAAATCTTCCTTCTTCCATAAAGTCCTTTCTGGCACATTCATAAGCAAGACTAAATATCTCATTTATTCTTGGTTCATGTATGCTAACAGCGTATTTTGGATAGACTTTTATTCCTAGTATTCCTTGACTAAGGTTTCCGTGAATAAGGCCTAGTAGGGCTTCAGTTCTATCAAATATTCTATTGTCTAGAACATCGGCTTTTATGGGGAAGTTAATTCCTTCTCTAAAGTAGGCTTTAAAAATAATTTGTATTCCACCAACGTGTCTATATCCGATTTTGTCTTTATCTTTTCCTAATTTTTCTAATTGTCTATTAATCATATTTTTACTAATAAGTGGGATGTTAATTCCTGGTCGTAGTTTAGGGCTTTTATTAAACTTTCTTTTAAAAAATCTTTTTGATTTAAAAGGAGTCTTTGGTCTAAAGTTTCTTTTAAATGTCTTTTTTAATTTATATTTATTTCTTTTAAACAACCTTTTATTTTGTTTAGGAAATATATCAGCACATTCAAATTACGTGGGAGCCTCGGATTAATTATCACAACAAAGTCCTAATTGATGGTTTTTTTATATAATTCAGCATTTTTAGCAGCAGCACATCACATGCCTATTTGTGTCTGGGCATATTCCGTTCTTGCTCCTAAAGAGTCTTCCAAAGGTATAGACTTATAGCTTATTATCAATTCTCTAGCATATTGAGCAGGTAACTTGGTAAAATACATGTCCAGATAAACTTGTTGCTCATAGGAGTTAAAATCAGTTTTGTAATAGTGTTTCACAAATTCATTAGTGTATATTTCAAAATAGCACATGTTGCAAATTCTCATGTTTATTAAATGATTTATAGCATTTATTCTATTTTTTCTTTTAATTTCTTCAGCATTTCTATCCCAAAATTATCCTAAGAATTCTTTTCTAATAGCACTTTCAAATCTTCCAATAACTTTTGCAACATCACCGTCTTCACTAGCAGCATCTAGATTTTCTTATATCTCTAATACTTCTAAATAAGGTTTGTATTAGTAGCCGCCAGCATCCTTCGCCGTTGTCGCTACTGTTGGACCTCATGCCTCTGGTCACCGAAGTCCGTCTATCGACCGTTGGAAAATTTTTAGTTACATGTAAATTTTTTTATTTAGTTACATGCAACTATTTCTTTTAATGGTGAATCTCGGATACAATGGTAAGGTTGTTCTATTGTGACATGGAGGTCCCGAATTCAAATACGGAAAACATCCTCTTTATAAACATGGGTAAGGTTGTGTATTTTTAACCCTCCTAGACCCTGCAATATCGGGAGTTTTCGTGCATTGGACTGCCCTTCACATGTAAGTATTTTTTTTTAATGTATTTCTAATTACATGTAAGTATTTTGTTAATATATTTTTTAGTTACATTTTTAAGTATATTTTTAGTTACATTTTTATTATATTTTCATATTCATTTAATTTGCAAATAAAATATTAGTTGAATATAATTGAAAAGTATACTAAAAAAAATATTGCTAAAAATAATGTAACTAAAAAGGAATTCTGGCGACTGATGATGGCTATAATTCGACGTCCAGAGTATGGCAGTCAACGGCAGTTGTGCAGTAGATGGTAACACAACCCGAATTAACACGAACCTTTCCCAACAAACTGATCACCAAACACATAAAAGATAGCTAACAAAGACTTTTTTTTTTGGTTATTATCATTATTATTGCCTTAAAATTAACACCAATCTTTTTCGGAAAAGTGATTACCAAACACTTAGGTCCCGTTTGATAACCGTTTCCATTCCAAAAATTCTCATCCCATTCCCAGATTTTTGGGAATTCTATTTGGGAATAGCGTTTGGCAATTTTTGTTTCCGTTTCCATTTCATTCCCATTTGGGAATTGTGCCCACTTTTTTCTTAAGAAATTTGAAACAAAAAAAAATTATTTCTCATTATTCTCATTCCATTCCCAAAACACACAGTCATTGTTCACCCGCCGACTGACCACCATCCGCCGCCGTTTGCCGCCGACCGCGCCCGCTGGCCATCTCCGGCGACCGTCGCCGGTCACCGTCCGGCTGGAAACTTTCCGGCCACTGTCACCCACCCGCCACTGCTGTCCGACCGTCGCCGGTGCCGGCGCCATTGCCTTCCGGCCATCGCCGGAGCCGCCGCCCGCCGTTGCCAGTGCCGGAGCCACCGCCGTCCTGCCAAAACAGAGAAAAAAAAATAAAAAAAAAATTAGGATAAAATCGTTACCAAATACAATATTCTTCCCAAAACAAAAAAAAAATATCGTTACCAAACGCGATTCTACTCCCAAGAAGAAAACAAAATTCTCATCCCATCCCATTGTTGGAATGAAAATAGAAACGGTTACCAAACGCCACCTTAGTTATTGAAGCATGTCTTCTTCTTCTCTATTTTTGTACTTCAATGGTGGAAGAGCTGAACAATATTGATTGTCTGGCCTCCCTCCATCTCCTTTTCCCTCTAACTTGTTTATTATTTAATTTCATGTCCAAGAGGAGGGTTTGTCCCTTTTCAATCACATTTGTTTGCGATGGCTAGTTGAATTAGATTGACATGGATTTATTAATTTTACAATTATATTTTTTATTTCATGTTAATATATCATATGCTGGTGCACTTGTTTAGGCTGTATATGTATTGATAATACAGTTCAAAATTTGTTTAGTGTTTATTATTCCATTTTTAATTTTTCCACCAAAAATGGGAACAAAAAATATTTTTAATCGGTTCTATCCTAAAAAAAATTGTTCTGTAATCTAGAAATTGAACAAAAATATTATTCTTTTGTTCCTAGATTTATATTTAGGCTCCAATTTTTTTCCCTTTTTTCCTAAGAATAGCAAAAGAAACATTTTCGTTATTCTTTCTGAATTGGAACAAGTGAGAACAAAAATGCAGAAACAATAATGTTCTCTAAGAATAAAGAAACATGTTCTAACCATTCCAAACCCAAAGAGGAATATATGTACTGGGATTTTAACACCAATCTTTACAATATATGTCTCTATGTGTATATAGTACTGGAATTTTAAAAATGTAAATTACAACTTGGTGTTAGATGTGGTCAGTCGGAGATGTACAAGATTGAAAGCGCAGCAAGCACATCCTTGTGAGAGGCAAGGACTGAAGTTTTGGACTGTTTTTGATCCACAGTTCTTGAAGAGAGGCAAGGTTTTCGTAGGTATTCTGAGAGCAATTCCAGATTCGGAAATCCACGAATATCTAATAGAAACGTCACCAAAACACAAGATGAATGTGTCGGGACACTTCTCTCGACCAATTAGTGTTGCTTGCTTGTTTGATAAGAAATCAATGAAAAGGAAGCAACTCACCACTGATCTTGCCTGCTTGTCTTATTTGTAATTTAAGATAATTGTCTTTTACTCCCTTGTACTTTGTATCTTACTTCACTTTAACAACTTACATTTTATCCCCTTCTACTTGCATCTTACTCTATTTGAGATTTTATTGTACATATATGTCTTTGCATGTTTAAATGAATGATATCCCTCTTTCTTTTACAAGAATAAGGAAGCATATTCTCCAATTTATCAAGATTGTTTTTGGAAGCATAAACAGACTTTTAAGAGGAAAAAAAAATTGAAACGGAAAAACGTGTGTTCATTGCCAAACCTGTAAATCCTTGGGCCAAACACCCCCCCCCCACCCCACCCAATGCTCTTCTCCAGCGCTGAAAATACTCGACACAAGACCAATGCCATTTTGTTGAGTAAATGAATTTTGATTTCTTGAATAAATAAAAGGGGGCAATTAATTTTTCATATGCTTTAAGAGATAGTGTTCAAGTCTTCTCCATACATATGATGGCATTTACGGCATGTTTGGTTGAATGGAATCGATGGTGGAATGAAATCGCATTCCGCCCTCGATTCCTATTCCGTTGTTTGGTTCTCCAATTGAATCACTTTTGTGATTCCATTAGAATGAAATTGGATGGAATGAGATTCCATTTGAGATGGGATGGAATGGGATTCCATTCCGCCCTCGATTCCTATTCCGTTGTTTGGTTCTCCAATTGAATCACTTTTGTGATTCCATTGGAATGAAATTGGATGGAATGAGATTCCATTTGAGATGGGATGGAATGGGATTCCAACCCAATGGAATCAATATATTAAATTGCATGATAGTCCTTGTAATTAAGCCCTTGAAAATTGAGAATAAAAATATAAATTAGAGAACATAAATTAAAATTAAAGAACAGAAAGTTGGGAATAGGAATAGAAAATTGAGAACTAAATTAGAAAATTGAGAACAAAAACTGAAAATTGAGAATAGAAACAAAAAATTGAGAACATAAACCGAAATTTGAGAACAAAAATAGAAAATTAGAAAACAGGAAATTGAGAACATAAACTAAAAATTGAGAACAAAAACATAAAATTAGAGAACAAAAAATTGAGAACAGAAATAGAAAATTGAGAACATAAACTGAAAATTGAGAACAAAAATATAAAATTAGAGAATAAAAAATTGAGAACGAAAATTGAAAATTGAGAACAAAAACATAAAATTAGAGAATAAAAACAGAAAATTGAGAATAAAAACATAAAATTAGATAATAGAAAATTAAGAACGGAAACCAAAAATTGAGAATAAAAACAGAAAATTGAGAACAAAAACAAAAAATTGAAAACATAAACTGAAAATTGAGAACAAAAAATAGAAAATTAGATAACGAAAAATTGAAAAAGAAAACTGAAAAATAGAAAACAAAAACAGAAATTAAAGAATAGAAACTGAAAATTGAGAACAAAAATAGAAATTAGAGAACAAAAACTTAAAATTGAGTTGAATAGTGAAATATAATAAAATGATGAAAGGAATAAAATAGTGAAATAGAATAAAATTTTATTATAACCAACCAAGAAGAGAATGGAATAATAATTTTATAAGGGCAAAATAGAAATTTTACTATATTTCACTATTCTATTATTTCTTTCATTCCATACCAACCAAACAAGAGAATGGAATAGTTATTCCATTTACAATTTCATTCCATTCATTCTCTTATTCCATTACTTCTTCAATTCCATTCCACCCCCATTCCATTCCGTCCAACCAAACATGCCGTTAGTGTTTGGTATGCATTTTTGAGTTTCTGATGACTACAATTGTTGAAAGCTATATATTGGCAGGGCCCTAAACAAGAATAAACCCTTCTTTGGGAACAACTCGATTCTAAATCGATAAGCCCATTATATTATACCTTAACTTTGTAGAAAATCTCAAAACCTGAGATTCATAGAATACACTGTTCTTGTGAGTTAATAATGGATTCCAGGCAAAATTTCTAAAGGAGGCTGCGTTACAAGAATTCTGATGCCGATTTCCCATTACAAGAATTCTCAAAGAATATTAACGGAAGCCACATCAACACCTGTACCTTTGTACGTCAGCTCGAGGCATGCAAACACAAATTCAAACTCTTCATTTTTGCTTGCTATATACTTCAGTTAGGCATCTGAATTTTTTGGTTTTTGTTCGTCGATTTCCAAATGATTGGTTCAAGCATATGAAGGCAAGATCACCGAAATGCACAACTAATTGATACACTTCCGAAAGCACCTCAATTGAAGTGTCGAAAGATATATGCATGTTATAGAAACTGAATTATCCTCTATGTAGTTGGGTAGAAGCTCAAAATGAAAATATTGACTGCTTGACTAATTTGAACTATTCTAGACAACTCCCAAGAACAATTTCCACTTAATAGAGTCTGTTACAAGATTCTCTTGTATCTGATCATCTCTAGTTCCAATTCTGACGATCCAATTCCACGTAACCAAACACTGCCTTAGGTAGGGCGATTTCGGAAGTTAAATTGGCATGGCACCTTAGGTAGGGCAATTCTCTTCTAAGGCCAAAATCAAAAAGATTTTCTCACATATCTGGTGCATACTAATTTATAGTTTTATTCATTCTTGTATTATGACTCATCCACCTTGGTTTTTTCATTTGTTTCATGCTTATTCTACCGACATTCTTATTAATTATCACACAACTTACGGATCCTGTCTTATAGCATTTCCTTTGCCTTTGTCAGTTTTATAATTTTTCCCCATCATTTTAATGGTGTCGACCCAAATTGCGTTTTTTGATTTTAACCATCTAACAGTAATTCTATTAGCAATACTCCTTATCCTACATTGCTCTAAATAATGAAACCTAATTTTCCAAAATAATGATCGTCAATTTTCACTATCTCCTCATATCTTCACATATTACTAAAGTAATGTGTATGGACCAGTTTAGTACGAAAAGTTCCAATTATGATCCAAATAATATTTTCGAACAAAATACCCATTAGGTCTGAGTATTCGTCATCAATAAGGTGGTTAGACAATTTATTAGTATCTGTATGTATGAAGAGTAACAAAAGCTTTTGTCGCATGGCTCTATCCAAGCTAAATTGATGAAAATGCATTTGGCGGCAACTTCTAAGTTTATTGAGGTACCTACCAATGGAATTGATTGATCCCTTTGAGACTAGATTCTTTATGGTTGGGGATGAAAGGACCATGCAAATCTCATAAGCAAACCGACTATGAGGCAACAAATAAGGTCAAGTTAGATGAATCTTTGGTGTGACAGTAATATATATCATGCAATAATTGAGAAGATCAACTAAACTTGACAGGTTAAACAGGAATGACTTCAAAATTTCAAATAATACCAAAACATAAACAATTTTGTTGAATAATCTACTTCATAACACCGAGAAAGAATTTAATAACTTCGAATTACCAAAACATAAAAAACTTTATTGAATAACCTCTTCATAACATGAGAATGAATTTATTAAGGACACCTTCTTTCGGAAAAAATAGTTGTAAGTCATTTTAGTTAGGTTGATTAGAGACGAGAGGGAAAAGAAAGAAACGAATGGAAAAACTGGACAAACAGAAATAGAATACGTTTTCACCCTACCATTTCTTTTATTTATTAAAACCTAAAGTTCATTTCAATGAGGTTAATTTGAGAGGAGATGAGAAGAGAAATGAATGGAGAAACTAGAAAAACATAAGCAGAATGCTTTTCCACTCTACACCCTTTCTTTTATTTATAGAACGTAATGCATACATCGAACCCTCCCCCTTGAGTTGGTTCACAAATGTTAGTCATACCAACTTGCACATAAAAGGAAGAAAATTGTAGTATCTACCACGGTTGTGAAAATATCTACCACTTGATTTGTTGATCTCGCAAAAGATGTACACGTCAAACTTGCATCTACTTTCTCCTTGATAAATGTCGATTGGTTTGTATACACTTGGTCCGATCATGTTGTATTGTATTTTAAGTAACACTATGGAAATTTTATTACAGTATAACGACCCTTAATTAGACATTCCAAGGTCTCTTAGTAAAGTATGCAATCGCAAAAGTTCATGAACTTCATACGCCGTAGGCTTGTGTCCCAGTTTTATGCTTTTGTACCTGATCTGTTACAACTCCTTGTTTCTTAATTCTTTAATCCTTCAATTTTCTTTAACCATGTAAAATAGTATGAAATGGATCGTCTAATCAACTGAACATGTCCGATATACATCATTAAAAGCTGTTGAAATATTATATTTATGCGTTAATTTATATTTTTGGTATCTTTATTATAGGGCTTTATTAAGCCCATTTATTTCAATAATATTCTTCCTAATTTAGTCTGCTCCTGCGGCTATATAATTAGGAGAATAAGACTCATTCTGTATGTACAGAAATTATCAATATAATTTTCTTCTTTCCCTATATCCTTTATGGTATCTAGAGCCAATATTTTTTTTGTCCAAACCCTAAAAGCCGTTGACTTCACTGCTTACCACCACCAAGCCGCCGCCGCCGCCGCCTCCAATCACGAAACCCTAGCCTGCAAAACCAGCCACTACCGCAACCCTAACCCTTCGAACCGATTGCAATCAACCCACTGAAACCCTAGCTTGCCGTCGCTGGACAAACCCTCACCCTACGCATCTAAGCCTCGCCATCGAAACCGGCACTGAAACCCTAGCCTGCAAAACCAGCCACCACCGCAACCCTAACCCTTTGAACCGATCGCAACCCACTGCGCCCGAAGCCAAATCAGTTCGCCACCGACCTCACCATCTTCGCGAACCACCAGCTGCGATTTCGCGACCCCCGATCTTCGCGACCCCCAGCTGCGATTTCGCGATCCACGATCTTCGCGACCCCTACTGCCAATTGCGGATTGTTCTCTGGTTGTTGGTATTCTGGCTGTTCTAAATACATGGCCGCCTCTTTGATTTCCTGAATGATTGGGTAACTCTATCTCAAGTTTGCTTCTCAACTTGTGCCTTCTCTTTCCGGAGCCAGATCAGTCTTCCGTAGCATTTTGTTTGTGTATTTCATTGCTATGGACTCATCACATCTGTATTCATGGCATCCGGAAGAGAATGTGACGTCTTATCTCGGACCGCTCATGCTCCACAGTTATCTACCCGCTTGGATTCTACTCGTGCCCCTGAGGTCACGGTCCAACGTGTTACCACTGTCTTACTCAATGGAGCAAATTTTCCTGCCTGGTCCCGCTCTTTCCGTCTCTACCTTGGTGGAAAACGTAAGACCGGATGGCTCAACGGCACTGAGCCAAAGCCAGATATCAACGATCCCAAGTTTGCTCAATGGGACGCTGATAATTGTACCATCCTCGGGTGGATCTTCAACTCTATAGAGGAACGGATCTATAACATCTTCATGTTTCACGAGACAGTCAGTGGATTATGGTCTGCTCTTACGAAGATGTATGCTCATTCTCGCAATGAATCACGGATTTTTGAGCTCTACCGTGAGATTTCCCACGCTTCCCAGGCATCCTTGGGACTTTCAGTTGTAGATTACTTTGGTTACCTTCAATCTTGGTGGGAAGAATTTGCGCAGTATGAACCTCTGAGTGAATTCCCTGAAGATGCTGCTAAGATCGAAGCCAAGCGCCAGGATCGTCGACACACATACCATTTCTTGATGGGTTTAAATCCAGAGTACGAGAATCTTCGCACTCAGATTTTGAACACATCACCGACGGCGGATCTATTTAATGCATTCTCTACTGTTGACAATGATTCCAAACGTCGGCTCTTTCTCCCACCTGAAGTCCCTCCCTCAGTCCCTGAGCAGATGTCTTTTTCGGCTCCTTCTGGTTCGCAGATGGCCTTTCCGGCCCCTTCTGGTCCTCGCCCATCAGGCACGAGGCCATACTGTCAACACTGCCGAAAGCCTGGTCACACCATTGATCGTTGTTACAATCTTCATCCTGAATTGAAACCCCGAAACCTAGGAGGGCGGAAAGGAAGAGGAGGACCACGTACTGGTGTTATTGTCAATATTGTCCCTGGTTCAGAAAATTCTCCATCAGCTTCGCTGGATATTTCCCACGTCCAGGCCCAACTTGCCCAACTTCAGGCTCAGTTAACCACTTTGGCATCGTCTTCCGGCCCCACGGCTGCTCTTGCCTCCGGTACTCTTACTGCGCTTCATGGTAAGTCTGGCCGCCCTACTTGGATTCTGGATTTCGGGGCTAACAATCACATGACTGGTGAGATTTCTACCATCACCTCCCCTGTGTCACCTATTAACAAGTCTATATGCATTGCCGATGGTACCTCTATCCCTATTCGTTGTTAGGGAAATACCTGCTTGTCCCCTGATATCACTCTTCACTCTGTTTATTATGTTCCTAAATTTGCCTATAATCTTCTATTCGTTAGTTGTCTTGCAAAAAATCTTAATTGTGCCGTTGTGTTCTTACCTGATCGTTGCCTCTTGTAGGACCTGACTATGAGGAAGATTTTTGGCAAGGGATATAAACACGATGGCCTCTACTACTTTGGCAGCCCTCCACCTCCACCTGTTCTACCTTTTAGTATGCAAGCTTCTGTACTACCTGTTTTTGATTCCTCTATGTGTTCTTTCAAAAGTTTAAACTTGTGGCATGCTCGTTTAGGACATGCAAACTTTCAATATTTGTGTTGGTTGTTTCCATCTCTTAATAAAGCTTGCAAAGACTTTAAATTCAATGTGTAGTTTGTGAATTGTCTAAACACACACGTACCTCTTATATTCCTCGCATGCACCGTGCCCCCCAAGTATTTGATCTTATCCATTCTGATATTTGGGGACCCTCTCCTGTTACAGCCATTTCCAAACACCGCTACTATGTCACATTCATAGATGATTATAGTCAGTGTACTTGGGTTTATTTGATGAAGCATAAATCCGAGGTTTACACTCACTTTACCCACTTCCTTCAAATGATAAAAACCCAATATAAAATCATTGTGTGCAATATCAGGTCTGATAATGGCCGTGAATACTTATCCGATGAATTTTGAGCTGAGCTTAATAAGCACAGTATCCTTCAGCAACTTACCTGCCCCTACAACCCTGAGCAGAATGGTGTGGCGGAACGTAAGAACCGTCATATCATGTCTGTCGTCCGTTGTCTTTTGCGTGGAATGAATGTTCCCAAATCTTTTTGGCACACGGCTGTTCTTACTGCTGCCTATCTCATTAATTGCACCCCGAGCCGTGTCCTTACTGGTAAAACTCCCTTTCATATATTGCAACCCACTAGCACCCTTTTTCTTATCTTACCCCGTGTCTTTGGTTGTACGTGTTTTGTCCAGAATCAGAGCCCTACTCTCACTAAGTTAGATGATAAATCTATCCGGTGTGTTTTCCTTGGCTATTCTTCCATGTCAAAAGGATATAGGTGCTACGATCCAGTTACCTACTGTACTTACCACTCTTTCGATGTTACGTTCCTCGAGACTGTACCCTATTTTTCTGGTATTGTATCTTTTCCACCTATTCAGGCACCCACTACTGGGGATCATACTCCACTTCCGCGTCCTATTCCTGTCTTAGATATATCTTCCCCACCCACATCACATCCACCACCAGATACCTCACCCACCCCTTTACGAGTCTACTATCGTCGTCCACGTGTCTCACATCCCCTGCCGACATCTTCTCCGGACTCAGGTATATCTTCTTCTCCCATTATCTTTGACCTTGTTCTCCGCCGTTACCCGACTCGGGAACGTCACCCACCATCCCGCTACCTTCTTTCATGTTCTACTAATCATCCGATTTCCAAGTATTTGTCTTTTCAGGGTCTCTCAGATCAATATAAATCCTTCATTGGACAAATTGATTCGGTTGTCATTCCTCGCTCTGTTCATGAGGCCCTCCAGAATCTACAGTGGGTTGCCGCTATGCAAGCAGAGATGGATGCCCTACAGCGGAATCATACATGGGACTTGGTTGATTTGCCGGCTGGTGAACGGCCGGTTGGTTGTAAGTGGATCTTCAGTGTGAAATATCTAGCTGATGGTTCGATTGATCGGTACAAAGCCCGGCTTGTTGCTAAGGGCTACACACAAATCCCGGGTAAAGACTTCGGTGCCACCTTTGCACCGGTTGCTAAATTGACTACTGTCTGATTTCTTATTTCGTTGGCTGCATCTCATTCTTAGCCTCTGCACCAGTTGGATGTCAAGAATGCATTCCTTAATGGTGCCCTGACTGAGACTATCTATATAAAGCCTCTACCGGGATTTCGGTCTTAGGGGGAGTATTCAGGCAAAGTTTGTCGACTCCGAAAATCCCTCTATGGACTTAAGCAGTCTCCTCGTGCATGGTTCCGTCGATTCAGCGAAGCCATCCTTACTATGGGGTTTATCCAGTGTCACTCAGATCATACTTGCTTCATTCGTCGCCAACACCAGGGACGGTACATCATTATCTCAGTCTATGTGGATGATATTATTATCACAGGAGACGACGCACCTGGCATTCAGCAGGTAAAGAAAGATCTCGAACAGATTTTTGACATCAAGGATTTGGGTCATCTCCGCTACTTTCTCGGTATTGAGGTTGCTCGGTCTCGGAAAGGTATCTCTCTCTCCCAACGAAAATATGCTCTTGATCTTCTTCAAGACACTAGGATGCTTGGATGTAGACCAGCCTCCACTCCCATAGATCCGAACCTTAAGTTAACAACAGACTCGAGAGAATTATTATCAGATCCATCAGTATATCAGCGACTTGTGGGACGCCTCATCTATTTGACTAATACAAGGCCAGATCTTACGTATGCTATTAGTGTTGTGAGCCAATTTATGCACTCACCATGTACATCACACATGGATGCTGTCTACCATATCCTTCGGTACCTCAAAACATGCCCCGGTCTGGGTCTCTTCTATATGACAGGGATACAGGAGGGACTCTCCTGCTTTACAGATGCTGACTATGCAGGATCGAAGGACGATAGACGTTCGACCTCTGGTCTGTGCACCTTTAACGGAAGATGCCTAATCTCGTGGAAGAGTAAGAAGCAATCTGTCGTTTCCCGATCTTCTGCCGAAGCTGAGTATCGCGCTATAGCTCAAGGAATATGTGAACTCCTTTGGCTTCGTTCCCTTTTGACCGAGTTAGGACTTCCCGTTGGAAACTCATCTAAGTTGTTCTGTGACAACAAGTCTGCCATAATGTTATCTTTAGATTCAGTTCTTCATGAGAGAACGAAATACATTGAGGTGGATATCCACTTCATTCGTGAAAAAGTCCAATCAGGAATCATCACACCAGCCTTTGTCCCATCTTTAGAACAGGCTGCTGATATGTTCACCAAGTCTACAAGACCATCTCTCATTCAGTCAGCTATTAGCAAGTTAGGGCTCATCAACATTTTTGCCCCAGCTTGAGGGGGAGTGTTGAAATATTATATTTATGCGTTAATTTATATTTTTGATATCTTTATTATAGGGTTTTATTAAGCCCATTTATTTCAATAATATTTTTCCTAATTTAATCTGCTCCTACGGCTATATAATTAGGAGAATAAGACTCATTCTGTATGTACAGAAATTATCAATATAATTTTCTTCTTTCCCTATATCCTTTAAAAGCCTCAATCTTTAAGGAGTAAGTTATTATAACGAGAAACCATTATCCCTTTATGTGGGTTTGCTTTAAATATCTAAAGATACGAGAACCACAATCAAGATGAAGTTTATGGGGATATGCATCCATTGACTCTCAACTCTCACGCTGTAGGCTATATATTTGGTAGAGTGTAAGAAAGATATATTAACTTCCGCACCAAGTGCTTGACCTCTCTTTGTTAATTGCTTCACCTACACTACTGCATAGATGTTGATTAGCTTTTAAAAGGAAAAATTTCAGATCTGCAACCTTACATACTAATTTCTTCAATGAGATCATGAGTATACTTTCCCTATGAAAGAAAAGTTCCGTTATTCTATCTGGAAACTTCAATTCTGAGAAAGCACTAAACTTACAAATCTATTCTCAAATCTTTAGCAAAATGATTCTTGAGATGAATTAATTTGTACGTATTATTGTTGCAACTATGCGAGAAAGTGGTGAAGTTTTTAGGATGGTGACTTATGGTTGACTTTTGTAGTCATTTGGATGAAGTGAACTGCTGACATCATTTTTAGTGCCATATAGCCTGAAGATGCCATACCCTTCAATTGCTTGGTGGCATCAATCAAGCTCATTTGCTTGATTTAATATTTTAACTTGATGAGATCCCATTCCCCTGGGCAATTTACGGCTAAAAGCAACTGAAAGTTTGTTCACTATCGAGGCAATTTACAGGTGGCTCAGATTTAAAGTTCGTGTAACCGTTTCTTTATTTGCACATTAAAAAAGGAAACATAGTTGGATTAGATTGACCTGCCTTTGTTTATTTTACAGCCTATTAGCAAGGATATATTTAAGGTGCAATTATATTTTTTGATTTCTGGTGTTTGATGATATAGTTTGGACTTTTGATCCAAAACATATTTATACCTTCTTCTGAACTATATTCTGGTTCTGCAGAAAATCTTACCTCAGGCACCAGGTGCATCAGGTTCATTATCAACTTCTAACACTAAAAAAGAGGCATTTAAAATACCTTTTGGTGCCAGAGGTACTGTGAGAAATCAGACCAATAAAGTCGTAAGCCCAAATCCTGCACGAGACGCGGCTAATGGTCAGAACATCAAATTAATTTTTCCTTTACCTTGAACTGCTGCTTTCCCCCCCCCCCCCCCTTTTTCCTATGCTTTAAGAGATACTGGTCAGTCTTCTCCAAGTATGTGATGGCTCACATTGCTTTTATTTACCCCTCGTTAAAATTATTTTGACCCAATTTCATTATTTCCGGGTCTTTCCCTTTATATAATCCTTCTGTCCCAAATTATTTATTCCACTTTTTTTTTTTTAGATTGTCCGAAATTAATTTCTATTTTTTATTTTTTGACAAATATATTGTACTACTTTTTTCATAACAACTATCTTCTCAATCACACATCAAATTTCAAGAAGTTTAATCATTTCAACACTGTTCCCAATAAGGGTGATTTCAATAGCATTCCCAATACTATCTAAAATTCTTTGTAAAGAAAAATGTGACAATAAATTTGGGACAGAGGGAGTACCAAGGAAGGCATCCAAAATTACTTCATAAACCTTTGGGAGGCTTTCTACTCGTAAGTCGTAGCCCGATTTGAATTTTTTGAATTGTATGAGCACCTCAATAAGGCCTTGGCTTCTAGTCCCTTTATATTTTTACCTAGTATGTTATGTCATGTACATTTAAAATAGGACCACGTGAATGAGGCATTTAGAGATTCCAATTGGCAGGGCCCTGAACAAGAATGGGGCCTTGCTGCCCATTAAGTATGAAGTATGAACCTTTCTTTGGGAACAACTCGATTCTAAATCAATAAGCCCAATATATTATACCACCTTAACTTCGTAGAAAATCTCGAAACCTGAGATTCATAGAATACATTGCTCTTGTGAGTTAATAATGGATTCCATGCAAAATTTCTCAAGGAGGCTGCATTCATGTGGTTTAACAGATTGATACTATAATGTCAACCTGGACTTCTCATGCGAGCAGAAGATTTAATCGGAGTTTCAAGTTCATTTTGATGGAGTAATCTCAAACTCGGATGATCTCGTGATTGTTATCTTTATTGGTTCAACCCATCTATATAACAAATGGAATTTTAGGAGGCATCTCAAAACTTTCCCTCCATGGGTCCTAATTTTCTAGAATTTTATTTTTTGTAGAAATAAAATTTCTTATTGGCTCTCATTTTATTTATGTAGAAATAAATACATGGATCTTACTTCCTATTTTCTATCCCCATCTCTCTTCTTTGTCACATTTCCCCAACTCACATGAAGTTTTAGCAATATTTTGCTGCTAAAAATATAGATAGAAATATATGTGTGCCAAAATTATCAGATCATGTGGTTGTTTGAGACAAATTAATTGATAATTATGTTTATTTGACCATAGCACGGGTCAGCGGCCCAACGATACTGAGTCCTATCTACTAGTTTATTCTATTGAGGTTGGATTGGTAGGAAAAAATTGATCTAATTATATAAATAAGTCTTCATGGATTAAATCCACCTTTAATTATTTGTATTTGTTGAAAAGAAAGAAAGAAAGAAAGAAAATGAATTGCATATGTTGATGCAGGTGCAAGTAATAAGCCACAAGAGCTGGATGATTCATTTCTTTGGAATTCTGTTCTGTCAATTCTGTTCTGTTCCTAAATATCGGGATCCAACATAAACAATTAATCCCCAATTTTCTGATAACAAAAAAGAGAGAATATGCGGCACTTTCATGATTTCATTTCCAATTAAAATTCTAAGGCTTGAATTCGGTCCAAACCAAACACTAGCTTAAGATCTATTTTCCACAGTAAAAATATCATAATTTTAATTTATTTTTTTTTAAATTGATTTTCAAACACAGTAAAAATAGAATTGTAAAAGCACTTTACACCACTTATTGTAGAGTTCTGAAAAATAGTAAAAATATCGGTTTTTTTTTCTTTTTTTAAAATTGATTTCCAAACACTTAAATCCGAACTCTTATTTTTTAAAAAATGCCCCGGACACATATTTTAAAATTTTAAATAATTGAACTAATCGACATGATCATAAATAGATGCGTTTAAATACAAATTGCAACATGTGTTTTAGTCCTATACACAATTGCAACCTATTTTACCCTTAATTTTAAAAAAAGTCCCATACACAATTGCAACTTGTGTTTTAATCCCGCGCATTAAAAAAAATCAGAAGGCTCAATAGACTCTCGCAATTACATATATCTAATATTACATGTAATTTGTAACTTGTAACTAATATTACACATACATATATATATATATATATATATATATAATTAATATTATATAAGTGTGAGCACATGTGGGAGTAATACACAAGTATAAACTAATTTAAAGGACTAAATAAAAAATTATGTTTTAAATGGGACTAATAACAAATTATATCTACTATTTGAGACTAATCACCAATTATCCCTTAATTTAACCGTCTTAAAAGTGGAGGTATGAAAGATTTAGACAGTAATTTTTCTTTCAAATTTTTATATAATTCAACCTCATTCTTCCATTCTCTTCAAATCAATGTCAACCCTTAAAAAGAAAAAAAGAAAATAAAATGGCCCCCCTAATTCATTACATAGATTTTACTCCTCGTTCTTGAATCGTTCACATTTCTTAACTTTGCTCATGACAGCAGTTCGAGATCATTTAACAGAGAACATATGATGATAATTCAAGGTGCAAAATTAATGGATCAAATTGAATAATTGATGGTTGAGGAGCTAACGTGCACGTTGACCCAAAATTTAGGGGATGAAATTGTAATTTATCCTAACCTCTAATATTCAAGATTATAAATACAGATCTAAGAGAAGACAAACATTATTTGAGAAAAAAAAAAAAATGATAAGAGAAAGTGGAGATTGAGTTCACATGCCTTCCAACAGTGCGTGAAGATTGAGTTGACTACTTGCTTCACAACATAAACAACAACACTACTCCCAATTCTCTCAATTCTCCGAATTCTCAGAATTCTCTGAATTCTCAGTACTCTGAGCTCTCCTAATTCTCCTAATTCTCTCAATTCTCTTCATCAATGCGTTTGTGATCTATCCACACAGAGGGGATATAAACAATGATTGGCCAGTAGTCTCCAACAGCATTTTTATTCTTCTTCCTCTTCAAACAACGTTGTGTTAGAAGTGGACAAACGGAGATGCTCAGGTATTCGAGCGTGGAGAGCACATCCTTGTGAGGCAATGACTGAAGCTTGGGACAATCGGAGATCCATAGTCTTCGAAGAGAGGTGAGGTTTTGGAGGCCCTCTGAGAGCGATTCCAGATTCGGACAGTCAGTGATTGAGAATTCAGTAAGAGATGGAGGAAGAAGAGAGTAGTTAATATCACCTCTTTCTTCTCCTGCTCCTGTTGTTCCAATTCCACCTGTAGGAGGAGGAGGAGGTATGGGTTCCATCAGCAACTTTGGGTATTCATACCCGCCTTCGATCCACAACGTCTGAAGAGAGGCGAGTCTGTGGAGGCCCCACTCTGACAGAGGCTTCACTATCTTACAATTAGAGATACCAAGAAATTGGAGGTTGGGAGGCAAACCCCCTTCGTGAAAGTCCACTTGAGAAAGTCCAATCAAATGAAGTAATGTAAGGCTTTGAATGTCACAGAGCATTATGCACTTGAGATGCCTACAATTAGAGATAAAAAGTCTTCTCAGGTTAGTGGGTAGGCATTTCCCTCCATCCGGGAAGGATTCCAGATCATCACATTTCCTTGTAGCCAATTTAGTGAGGCTTGACAAACTAGACAAAGACAACAATAGCCCTCTAGAATTGTCAACGCTAGTGATGTCAAGGGTTTCAAGCGAAGGCATGTAATCAGTTATGCCCTCCAGAACTGTATAGCCTGGTATTGTAAGGGATCTCAACTTCGGCAACCCTTGGGGTGTCTTCGGAAAGGACACTAACTTTGGACATCTAAAAATCTTCAACTCCTCAAGGGAACTCAAGTTTTGTAGTTGTGACACCTCATTAGACAGGGACTCTAGAGCTGCACAGTCGTCTATTATAAGAGATCTCAACTTCGGCAACCCTTGGGGTGTCTTCGGAAAGCACACTAGCTTTGGACACCCCTTAATATTCAACTTCTCAAGGGAGCTCATCCTCGTCGGCAACTTCTCCAGACTAGCACATTGTCTTATGTATAATGTCTGAATATTGGAAGGCAACTCTTGCTCTTCTTCTCCCAAAGACACAAGCTCATTGCAATTCTGAACATTAAGCTCTTCAAGAGGCGCCGTTAACAACCCTAAACTGTCTTCTTCGTCAACTAGATGGCGCAAGCCTTTGATATCTTCCATTCTCAATTAGGTTAGAGAGGTGAGATCAACAAAACTTTTTAGAATCACCCCATCACACCTTTCAAGCCTTAAATCAACAAGAGAATGAAGACTTAGACGGGGTGGAATCTTATCGAGTTTGGGACATCCCTTCAGGAAAAACTCGCGAAGATGAACAAATTGTCCATCGTCACTAGTGCTGCCACCACCATCAGAAGCAATAACAGGAAGTGACCATACCTCCCACTCTGGCATATCCTCAATACTTAAAGTCTCCAGCAATGGGAAAAAAATATGGCTTTCTGATGGAACGCCTCTTTCCAAACAGTAGAACTCGGCACCAATGGTCTTAACTCCGTGCATGCCTTTAATTTCCACCATCATCAGTTTTGGCAGCTGCCCCAATGGTGGTAACGATGTACATTCCTTGCAATTGGTAAGTTTCACCTCCACTACTTCTTTGAATGACGGATCTCCCAACCAACGTGAAAACTTCAGGCCACCGTAAGAATCAATTTCAAGTTTTTTCAATTCTGTTGGAGGCCTTAGATTGTCGAGTACGTCTCTTTCAACACTTCCATTGCTGGAGATATTCCAATTCTTACTCCATTGAAGCACTAGTTCATCAATGCCATGCTTATTCTTCAAGTTGGCGTCCTTTGCCTCCGAAACACCCATAACGTTTTCCAGACCGATGATTGAAAGACTTCCCCGCAAGAGGGACAGGTGACCTAACTCCCATAATCCCAATCCTCCACTACCTTTTTTGCTCATGATGAATTTCGGCAACGTTCGTAAGCTTGTCAATTTTCCAATCCCCGAGGGCATCTTTTTTAAACTCATAGTATTGGTAATGTCAAGATGCCGAAGGTTCACTAAATTCTCCATACTTGACGGCAACTTATGGAGAGATCCACATTCCCTTAACAGTAATGTTTTCAAATTATATAAAGAACTGACTGAATTGGGCAAGCATTTGATGCGGGTTCGTGAGAAGTCAAGGTACCTAAGATGCTTTAAGTTGCCGATTGAATGAGGTATCTCGCTTATAGAAGAACATGCCAAAGACAAGACCCTTAGGCACGACAAATTTGGCAACACGTCATGCAAAACCCTATTAGATAATTTGTATGATTCATCCACAGACTCGTACTGATTCAATTTCAATCGAAGGGATAAGAAAGTACGCAATCGGGGTTGTATTTCATAAAAATTAGCATATTTACGGGAGACCTCATACCGTTGAGGAACGTACGAGAAATGCCTGGCCTTTTCAGAAGTTATGTATGCTTCAACAGTAGATTCCAACCCAATAAAGGTTTCTCCAGCAACCATCCTAGCAAGATCATTCATGAGATCGTGCATCACGAATTTTGCCTCATCATTGTTTAATGGTTGGAAAAATGACCGATCAAATAGATCCTTGAAACGTTGGCAACCAAATTCTTCCACCTGTTCACTTGTATCTGCAGGTTGCGGGAGTAGACCTTGCGCCATCCATAACAAAACGAGTTCATCCTTGTCAAAGACATAGTCTTTGGGAAAGAGTGCGGTGTACTTAAACAAGTCCTTCAACAGAGGCATTAGATGATGATAGCTCAAGAAAAGAGCATTAGATGATAATAGCTCAAGAAAAATCCCATATGCTGCTATGCAGAACATGTTCCCAATCCTCGTGTCTTGCTAATTTAGTGCGCAAGAGGCCTCCGAGTGCCTTTACTGCAAGAGGCAACCGTTATGCACTATTTTCTCCCCAACGGCTTTCAAATCAGAATGACGTGTATTGAAATCAGTTGTCCCAAGAGCATGTTGAGCCAAAAGAGACAAACAGTACTGATGCTCTAACTCCTTCAGATAATGATGAGAAGCAAAGCCTCCCATAGTTGATGCTACGTTTATATTGCGAGTAGTAACAATAATGGTGCTTCCGGGTAGAACAACCTCGAAAGGACGATTAAGGTGATCCCACTTGGAGTAGTTTTCATTCCAAACGTCGTCTAAAACAAGGAGGAACGTCTTCTTGGACAGTTCCTCCTTTAGCTTGATTTGAATCTCATCCAACGTCTTGGATTCATCGTTTTGTTGAGTCACCTTTTGGAAAATTGCCCTGCTTATCTTGAGCACATCGAAGTCGTCAGAAACACACACCCAAGCTTTGAAAGTAAAGTGGTCCTTTACCTTTGGGTCGTTGTAGATGAGTTGAGCCAGAGTGGTCTTGCCGATGCCACCCATACCAACGATAGGAATGACACGGACTTCCTGAACGTCACTGCTACACCGTTCTTCCCGAAGCAGCGAGTCGAGTATGGCCAGTTTTTCAGCTTTGCGGCCGTATACACGAGGCATCAGCGAAGTGGTATCTACTCTAGCTGTTGCTGGAGCAGTTGGTTCTCTTCTGTTATTAGAGGCCACACGCACGAGATGCAGAAGATTGATCTGATTCACCAGGCTTTCTATTCTCTCAGTGATATGATCTATCTTTTTAACCATATTGCGGTCAAACATAAGAGCAGGGGGAGTGAAACTGGTAGGGATCACTTCCTCCAGTAGACTGCTGATAGAGGTGCTGGCTTGATTATCTTCGTTGGAACGGCTTCTGAGAGCAGCTTCGGTGGTCAACTCGTCCACGATGTCGTCAAAATCGTAAGCGACATCTTGGAGTTTCGCCAGCCACCTCTTCGCGGCTCGCTCCGTTATTTGCTTATCCTCGGCATCGGCAAGCACGTCTTGGATAACGTACAGTAGATCTGTACACTTTTCCAGCTGCTTCTCAATTTTTTCCCGGCGAAGGAATTTGAGCAAGTAGGGAGAGGCCAACCTGTCAAACAAGACCTGAAGAAAATCAGAGAGGAACACTTCTCCTATGGCCATTTTGGAAGAACAAGGCTAGAATCAAGAGAGAGAGAGAAGAGGAAGAAGTACAAGGGAAGGAGGAATGGAAAAGTTTGCTACAAGGGAAGACCTGACTCTACAACGGAAGGAATGGAAGGGCAGAGAGTAAGGATCAAAGACATTGGTATGGTGACTAGTGATTGAGTTAAAGCGTGTGGGGTCTGAAAATCATAAAAAGTCAAGCATAGAGTGGCATCTTCTGAATTTTCTACAAGTACATTATTGGTTTTGGAGTTTCCTTTGAAAAAAATATTTGTAAGGAGTGTCCTAATCCAATTCATGTCAGTATAAAATATTTATCATTCCAAAATTGTTTTTTTTTTTTTTTAATGTATAATCTCAATAACAAATTCCACTAAGATGGTGGCAGTGAAAACAAAGATAGTGGCGCCGAAGGAAGAGGAGTGACTGCTCTTTCTCCCTCCAAAACTACCGGTGCAGTCACCACGATCTGTGATCTCTCTCCTTCGACAATTTCGAAATATCCAAGCAAATTTCCGTCAAAATTAATGTCCATTATTAACATAATGATCTTGTAGAATTTCGACAAGAAAATAGGGGGCTTGATTGCTAAAAGTACGAGTAAAAGGACCAAAAATATAATTTTCCCCCTAGAAATTGTGAAGCAGGTCCATATGAGAATTTTCAAAAAATGCATTGATTCAAGAATTTGCAACTGTAAAGATACAAACATTATTAGATCTGAAACTAACCCACCCCCCACCAAGTCTTGTTCTCTTATTTGTACTCCCCTGATTGGGGAGGTTAATTATCTTTTACTCCCTTCTACTTTCTATCTTATTTCATAACGTCTCCTTTATTTTAAAAACTTATATTTTACTCCCTTCTACTTAAAATAATTCGAAAAACATATATATATATATATATATATATATATATATATATATATATATATATATATATATTGTTTAACTTAATCTAATATACTAAAAATGGATTAATTGAAAACTTTCATCCAAAATTTTATATAAAATTAACAAAATTACCTTTTATTTTATTTTATTTGGCCTTTGCTGAAAAAGGAAAAGCAAAATCGAAATAAAAGGGAAAAGAGAGCTAGAGGGAGAAAATATTAGTTTTTCTTATTTTATTATCTTTAAATCTATAGAGGAAAATTAATTTTTGTTATTTTATTTTTTGAACAAAATATGAGTTTCTCCGATTAGTGAAAATTAGAAGGGGGAGACGTATAAATTTTTAAAATAGAGGGTTTAAAATTAGAAGGGGGAGACGTATAAATTTTTAAAATAGAGGGTTTAAAATGACACAAGACCAAGTATATAGGGATAAAATAATAATGAACCCTAAAATTTAAGATGAGGTATCAATGGTAGCAGTGAGAGAGTGAAATTAATCTAATACCAATGTTGTGTAGTCAAAGTGCAAAGGGATAATTGGAAATATTTGTAGGCACTTTAGTTTATAATTTATTCAATTTTTAATTTTAAATTTAGCATTAATCTCTTTATGTTTTATCTTATGTTTTAGTTCAATGATCAATGCTCTCTTGTACTTCCAAATGCTGCCAATTAAAGCATGTATTGTTAATCGCTGACTCTGTTGATCGCTCAAAATTAATTCCCTTATTAAGGGTAAAATATTGTAGTATGATGTCTTTAAGTCCGGGTGTTGAACCACAGGGAACGGTTTTATAATTATCAGTTCTCAATTATTTTTCTTCATTTGGTAAAACGAATTTGGATTTTTGTTTTGATTTTTAATTAAATAATAATAAAAACTAAATCTAAAAACAAAAGGAAATAGATAACCGGGTTAGGAATTATGGGTTTCGTATTTTGAAAATTATATTTTTCTTGTATTTTCTATTTAACTAGGTTTTGTGTAAACGAGTGTTCCTAACTACAAGCTGCAACTACTAAAAAAGATATGGATTGATATTCTCTGGAATAATTTATCTTCGATATTTAATTCTTATTCTACACTAATCTACAGTAAATTAATATCTAGGCATAAACTATCCAAACTAACAATCAATCTCAAAGAACGCGATTGTGTGATTGTTAAATCTAGACCACAGGTAGTAGATCTAACGTTTTTAGTAGTAATTGGATTTAAATCAAAATCTCTACAAGAACACTTTGAAAATAAATCCAACCACAATAATAACAAAATCAAGAACACAAATCATCATCACACAATTGTTACACAAATCCAAATACATTATTACATAAATCCAAAATATATTACCACAATTCTAATACCACAATTCTAACCCGGTTAAGGAAGTTTAGTCTTTCATTGTAGTGAAAAATGGCGTTTTCTCGGATACAATTCTTGAAAACGCCATTACCACTTTGATCTTGGGATCTTGGCTTTCTACCTTCAAGGGGGGAGAGGAGAGGAGGACGGAGGAAGAAGAAGATCTTGGCCCTCGCAAGTCTCACTTTAAACAATGCTCAACAACCAATTAAAAAAAAAAAAAAAAAACTCTCCTACCCCACCCACTAACAAAGGAAAAGTAGGTGGGGGACAATTCCTTTTCAAATTCAAAAAGAAAACAGAAGAGGTTGTCCCATTAGTCAAAATTAAAAAGAAATGTATGAGAATTTTCAAGAAACGTATTGATTCAACAACTTGCAGCTGCAAAGATGCATACATTATTAGACCTCAAATGAAATAGGGTACAAAATAGAAAGGAGTAAAAGATAATTAACCTTAAAATGGATGAATTGAAAATTTTGATCTAAATTTTATATAAAATAAATAAAATTACTCTTTATTTTATTTGGCTTTGCTGAAAAAAGAAAAACAAAATTGAAATAGAGGGAAAAAGAGTGCTAGATGGAGAAAATATTAATTTTTCTCGTTTATTACCTTTAAATCTATAAAGGAAAATCAATTTTCTTTTTCTTTTTTTTTGAACAAAATGTGAGTTTCTCCCATTAGTCAAAATTAAAAGGGGAGAATGTGTAAGTTTTTAAAGTAGAGGGATTAAAATAAAACAAGACCAAGTTTAAAGGAATAATAAACAATGAACCCTAAAATTTAAGATGAGTCGTAACTGGTAGTAGTGAGATAGTGGAATTAACCAATACCAATCTAACACCATTCATTCATTCATTCATTTACAAACTAATATCAATCTTGTGTAATAAAAGTGTAAAGGGATAATCGGACCATAGACCCAATTAAATAGTCTAATTCATAATTTATTCTATTTTTTTATTTTATATTTAGTACTTATCTCTTAATTATTTTTTCTCTTTTGCTTTAATCTTATGATCAATGTTTTCTTATATCTCTAATGCTTCTAAATAAGGTTTGTATTAGTAGCCGCCAACATCCTTCGCCGCTGTCACTACTGTTGGACCTCATGCCTCTGGTCACCAAAGTTCGTCTATCGGCCATTGAAATTTTTTTTAGTTACATGTAACTATTTCTTTTAATGGTGAATCTCGGGTACAATGACAAGGTTGTTCCATTGTGACATGGAGGTCCCGGATTCAAATACGGAAAACATCCTCTTTATAAACATGGGTAAGGTTGCATATTTCTAACTCTCCTAGACCCCGCAATAACGGGAGTTTTCGTGCATTGGACTGCCCTTCACATGTAAGTATTTTTTTTAATGTATTTCTAATCACATGTAAGTATTTTGTTAATATATTTTTTTTAATGTATTTCTAATTACAGGCCACGCTCCATCTCCTCTTTTTTCCCATACTTTTTTATTAATAATTATTTTAATTTGTCCTGGGAAAAGTACAATTAAAACACATAATAAACCACCTTCGATTATTTGTCTTTGAAATAAAGACTAATCTCACGTCGCTTTTGCTACCTAATCTTGAATTATATATAATTCGAAGACAATTCTTCTCTTTCTAGACATCTTTTAAAAGTGAGTTGGTTCCGACAGATACGCCCATATTTGTTTATCGGTTGCTCAAGACCAAAATATCAGTGGCCCTGGTCCACAAAATAAAGAGCGGCTAAATCCCTTTTTTAACTGGTTAAGATTATGATGAAGTATTTTGAATTTATGTAATATTGTATTTTTTTTATTAAAGTTCAGATTTTTGTGTAAACAATTGTATAACATGAATATTGTTCTTGAAATGATATTATTGTGATTGGATTTAATTTCTATTTATTCTTGTAGAGATTTTGGGTTAAATCTAATTACTACTAGAACATTAGATCGTGTACATGTGGTCTCGATTGAATGGTTATACAATCGTATTATTGGGATTGATTATTGGTTTGGATAGTTTATGTCTAGATATTAATTCACCATAAATTAATATAGTGTAGGAATTAAATATTGAAGATAAACCATGCCAGAAAATAACAATTCATATATTTTTGAGCAGTTCAAGCTTGTAGTTAGGAACACTCGTTTACACAAAATCAGGTTACATAGAAAATACAAGAAAAATATAAGTTCAAAAATACGGATCCATAGTTACTAACCCGGACTTCATTTTATTGTTAATTTTAATATTTAATTTTGTTCTTTAAAAATTTAAATAAAAAATCTAAAATCATTTTCATTGAAGAAAGAAAACTAATTGGAAATTGATAATTACATGACCGCTTCATGTAGTTCGACATCTGGACTTAAGGACATTATACTACAATATTTTACCCTTAATAAGGGAATTAATTTTGAGGGATCAATAGAATCGTGAGATTTTTTAAAATATAAATTATATTTTGCCCCCCAATCATCATCAATTATTTATTTATTTATTTTTGTTTAAAATTTCATTTGAATTATAATTTTATATATTTCATAATTTCATTTCCATATTCTCTCAATCAAAATTTTGCATGAACAATTTATATTTTATGATCAATTAACTGTAAATTGTTATGAACTAATTGAGATTCCATTGGTGGCAATTATTTAGTGTTTTTTCTCCCAAATTTTTGTTTCTCATCCCATAAAATTCGGCGCAAAAACACAAAGATGGATAACAATTATGTTTTGTTCCAAAAAAATATTATTCAAAAATCATGAAATAAAAAAAGTTTTCTTTTTGGGTTTTTGTGGCCTCGTTTGTTTGTTGTTTCTTTTCCCTGATTCTCTTTCCGTTTTCAGAAAATTGAGAATAAAGCAAAAAAAATGGAAATGAATAAAAAAAATCAATGAACAACACGATTTTGTGTGCAAAAATTTGTTCTAACTTGCAAGGAGCAGAACAAAGAGCAAAAAAATAAAATGAGAACATAAACACTAAGCAAAGGACACCTGTATTTTAATTTCTATCTTCTCACCAATTTTTTTCCAGGTTTTAGCTCGAGTATTGGTTCCGAGAAATGCTAAATAGAGAAGGTATGGATTAAATTGATTTAATTTCACTTGTTGTAATCCAATTTGATCATTCGCACCTATTGATTTGTTTAGGTATATCAACCAAAAGAATAACCAAAAGAGTATATCAACACCCCTTGATCAATAATTATTCTCATAATATTTTTTTATATACATATTTTTAAAAATCACCAGGTTAGGCCGAAAAAAATGTTCAGGCCCAAGCCTAGCCCTAAAATTGATCAACTTGCATTTCAAACCCTAGCCCTATCCACTGATTCAAAAGTCAAGCCCAAACCCTTAAAAAGGGGTGAGTGGTTGTGTAGGCTCCCGGGCCCATGACTAGTCGTATGGAATAATATTTTGATTTTTTAATTGCATATGGGAAATGTCTCATTGAAATAATGAGATTTGGATAGGCAATAAACAATTTTTGCTTTGATTTTGTTTTGCCTTAACTTATGTTTAATTGTAATTATTTTAATACCTGAGGTATTTTTTTAGGGTGTGATGAAACAAAAAAAAAAAGAATCTTTTGAAAGTTCTATTGGGTATGTAAATTGTATGTATGCGAAAATAACCTCTCTTTTTTTTTTTTATTTATTTTGAAATTAATTATACGGGTAAATAATGTTTCTTTTCTCATGTAATTGACACTATATTTATTTATCACTTGAATATATGATATAACCCATGCTATGTCTCGGGAAAATGATCTTTTTGGTCCTTGACAAATGATTCGGGTGCTTAATTGACCTTTAATATTTGAAAGTCGACAGATTGGGTCATTAACATTTCATTTTTATTCCAAATTGGCCCTTCTATTAGATCAACATTAACAGTCAATGTGTAAGTAAGGGTATTTTAGTCATTTCATGTTAAAAATTAAAGATAATTTCGTCCTTTTATTCAAATTAATTTAATAAGATCTATTTCTAACTTATTCTGAATTTAAATGCCAAATTGTATTATTTTTTCTTTTTTTCACAATATCTTCTTCTTGCACCTTTCACACTAGAAGGATTTTGCCCACCACTAGGGGTGTGCAACGGGTGGTTTGGGGCGGTTTCAACTAAAATCGCGGACCAAACCAATACTAGGTGGGTTAGGCTAGTTTGAATCGTAGACCACCCAATGATGTGCGGGTTAGGGTGGGTTGGTGTGTGCGGATTGGTTAGTTTATACCGTACGCTATCCAAATCCTACTGAACCACGTCAAATTCTTGTCTCTGTTTACTTGTGTGTTTCCCACCACTATTTAATTTTCTCGTAATCATATTTTAACTTCATTTTAGATTCTGGGCAGTACAAGTTACTATTTACGTGAAAATAACCAATGTGCAAATAGTGATTTTGTACCTATCCCATAACATTGTGCACGACATGTGACTTTCTTTTTCTCTATTTTTTCTTTTTCTTTGGGCAAAAGCATTGGGAGAGGGGAGGTTTGAACGCTAGATTTCCCACTAGGGAGACACACTATATAACTGCTAGCCTACAAGAATTACAGTGGTTTTCTAATGAAGATATTTTCATTATTTCATCACTCCAAACCTAAAAAAAAAACAAATCCTAACCATTCCCGCCCAAACCACCACCACCCCAACCGCTATCACCGGCCACCTTACATTAAAAGAAAAGAAAAACAAAATACAAATATTGCAACCAAATGTGTTCTTTGTTTCTATTCTCACAATATATATATATATATATATATATATATATTAAGACAATGGTCGTTTCCAAACACATTCCTATCTCCGAAATACTTCAGAACAGAAACAAAATTTTCATCACATCCTATTCCAGATTATTGAAAGTAAAAACATGAAAACAAAAACACTAACCAAACGCCACCTTAGTAAACCTCAACCTCAAGGTTCACATAGACAACCTCAAAACCAACAAAAATCACATAAAAATGTAAAATTCCTCAAAACCATTCTTAAAAAAACTAGAAATTTATTTATTTCCTCATCCATTCTTAACCAGCCAAACAAGAACAAGGTTGACTGAAGCAAAAAACACGGAATTGTTTTTTTTTTTTTTTCCCAAAAAAAAAAAAAAAAAACAGCAAGAGATTAATTGGCCATTGGATGATTGTAGACATATTCGATGGCAAGAGGGCATGAATCGATCTTATCGACCTCCTTATCTGGAATCTCGAGCTTGAATTCTTCTTCTATGGCCATCACGATCTCGGCATTATCTAAGCTATCCAAATCCAGATCGCTCTGAAAATGAACGTCCGGAGTTACCTGCAACACAGAAATTGTACCAGAAAATTGTTAAAAGAAAATGGAAAATCCGACAACTTTCTCAGTTTGAAAAATAAAAAAATAAAAAAGGGCAGTCGTCAGAACTCTGGCGTCGTTCCGGCAATATCGTCAGAGTTCCAGCAATGTTAGGAGCTTCGGTGACTTCAATGGTAATGACCATATCTAGTTTGTCATTCTTTCTCAGATAAAAAAAATGAAGTGGAAAAAAATGGTCGAAGTTCCCGGAATTTTGGCATCATTTTGGCAGTTACCAGAGGTGTTACCAGACAGAAGCTCCGGCAACTTCAAATATGGCAATGACAATATCTATAATCATGGGGTACAACACATCGGCCTGTTTGATTGTGTTAGTGGAAACAATTTTTACATTTCGAAATAAAATCAATTTTTCTTTTAAAAACACAACTCAGAAAACAATTTTCACAATCCAATAATAAAATAGCTCAGTTTTTACTCATAATATAATTTTAATCTTTGGATCAGATTTCATATCAATGGTCAAGATCGAAAAAATAAACCCTATACCCCATTACCCCCCCCACCTCCCAAGTTTCGGCATCTTACCCCCCCCCCCCAAAAAAAAAAACTCGACTTATTTCTCGCATTTACGTTTCTATGTTTGAACTTTGAACACATCATTAATGCGTATTTTCTTTTTCATAACTAAACCAAACAGTTTTCCTCACAATTTTCAAAAACTATTTTCGAAATTTTTGAAAATTGTTTTTGAAAACAAAACCAATTTTATGATAACATTGCATATTCATGGAACTCTTATGGACGAACTTCTATGTACGTAAATGTAAAGCAACAATGTAACCTCCTATCTGCTTCAAGAAACTTCTTTCTCAAAGAAATAAAACACACTTCTAAACAACAAGAAAATCTAATCCTAGCAGTACTAGTAGCAAATAACACTAGAAATTGCAACATTAAAAGTGGGCATTAGCTAAATTTTGGGAAAATTACAGTTTTTGTCCGCAATGTTTGGGGTGAGTGTTTATGTAGATCTTGAGATTTGCCAAATTGCACATTCAATCCCTCAAGTTTCGCATTGGTTTCAATCCTGTAAAATTGAAAATGTTATTTATGATTTTGGACAAAAAATGGATTGCGCACAACGCATGACCTTCTAATTAGAATATTTTCGTCATTTCATCCATTTGCTAAACCTAAAACTAGGGGTGTGCACAGGTTGGGTGTGGTAAAAAACTGGGTCACCTGACACCCGACTGGAACATGTTCCTATGAGGAATTGCAAGCCCGATTTTGACTAAATGGTTGCTGGAAACCGGTGTTGGGCGGGTGTATTGGATTACGGGCGGGTTCGGTTGGTTCGGTTGCGGTTTAGGTAAGATTCGAGTGAAACAGAAATCAAAATCCTAATCGAAAATGAAATCAAAAACCCTAATAGAATTAGAAATCAAAACCCTAATTGCCATAGAAATCAAAACCCTTATCCATACAAAAATCAAAATTGAAGATCAAAAAACAAAGCATCAAATTCAAAGAACAAATAGAAGAATAGAAGAACTCATCGTCTAAGTCTCTGACTACTAATTTCAAACACCGATTAGTCCGATTCCGTCTATCACCGTCACGTCCGTCACAGAAAATAGAGTATTTTGTAATGCAATTTGGATTTGAATCAAATACAAAGGCTAATAGATGAACGTGAATGGAAGACTCAAGTTTTATAGCCATCGGAGAATCAAAGATGACAAAGAGCTTGGCCCGGAGATTTAATGGACTGGATAGTTACAAGATAGAAAATTAGTGAATCGAAGCAGTAAAAAATGAAATCATTGAACGGAATTGAAGAATTTAAGGCTCAGATCTAGACGGTGGGGGTTGAACGAAGTGTCGATGTCTCTCGAAGAGGTGAAAGGAGACAACCGCATGAGAGGAAATGAAGAACTGAAGTCTAAAACCTTAGAATGTGTATAGATAACGTATTTATTAGGTGAAGTTTAGTCAGGTCAGGTTTACTCGGTGGTGAAGTGTCAGACCCAATATCTGATTCGAATCTAAGTTTATTTCGCGGGTTTTCACCTGATCCAACCGCCGAGAAGCTTCAAACCCGATTTTTTGGCTGCAGGTTGATCGGTACACTTGGGTGGGCCGGGTTAATCAGATCCATTGCACACCCCTACCTAATACATTTTCCCTTAACTTTTACCTAAAACAAATCCGTTTGAAGAATGAAAGAGAAACATAAATAGTTAGTAAAGTGATGAAATGACAAAAATATTCCTACTAAAAGCTTACATGTAGAGCATAACCCATTTTTCTTCCAAAATCAAGAACAACGAGAACTAGATAGATCAAATGTACAATTTGGCCAAACCTCAAGGTCCAGGTAGACACCCTCCCCATATTTTAGGGGCCAAAATTGTAATTTCCCCCTAAATTCCAGAAAATCAAACCTTAAGATCATCACACGCAAGGTGGACTTTTTGAATAAAACCACTACGAACTGATATCAGGGAAAGAGCCCAACATCGATGTGGGACTCAAACAAACCCAACATCAGACAAAAGTCATCGCTCTAATACTATGTAGAAACACAATGAGTGTAACTCACTCTTAAAATACGCCTTATAAGATGAGGACCGCCCCAGGCTTTACATATAGCTCAAGAACACGTTACACAAGCGATGTGGGATTCAATAAGTGTGCTTCAAAATTCCACGCCATGTGGGAAAAAAATCTTCACACAAAGAAACAAAATCCATGTCTTCATCAACAGATCACATTAAGATGGTGGCATTATAAAAAGACTAATTCATACTAAATCAAATGTTTGTCATCTTCACCATTTGATAAAATTTTATAGGACCACAAAGAAGGCCGGATTGTCGGATGTGAATCAACTGCTATGGGCACTACAATAGCTTGACTCATTTCTATGGCGGTCAAGCTATGCTATCTAGGTTGTAATATTACGATCTCCACCTCAGGAAAATATGTATTTAATTAATATATAATGATCAAAATCTAATATGAGAAAATATAATTACAGAAGAGCAGTAAGTCTGTACTTCTAGTTATAATAAAATATGTATCATACATAGATCTGATATGAAAACCTTAATACAGAAATAAATACAAAAGTACAATACTGTGGCATTTTTAGAAAGTGGCAAAAAGGGAAAGTTGTTTACCGCTCAACTTTGAATCCTCCTCTACCATCTCCTCACGCTCACTGCTACCGTTACATAGATCCAATCGCTTGTGTCCCTTACAAACTTAAACAAGGCATATCTCCAAGAATCAACAAGCACAAAATTGATGACCACTGCCCAAAATCCAAACATGAAACCAAGCCCCAAACTGACAAAAAAACCCGTGCTGATAAACCCATTGTCACCATCTTCATCATCATTAACACCGCCATCACCGTTGCCACCGCCGCGGGGTATTGTTTCGTCTCCAGGACATGGGTTAGGAAGTGGTTCACCACAGTCTAGGATTGTCCACATACGATGAAACATTGAAGTTTTGCAACTTAGTGCTTACAGGAATCCTGCCTGAGAGATTGTTACTTGACAAGTCCAAAACACCGAGAAAACTCAACTCGGACATACTATTGGGAATCTTCCCAGAAAGTTGATTTTGGGATAAATCGAGAAAATCCAGCGACCTTAATTGACCTATGTTTGGAGCAATTTCTCCAGTCAAATTATTTCTCGAGAGATTCAAAGCTACCAACCCTACAAGATCGATGATTTGGAAAGAAATATCTCCCGTCAATTTATTGCTCGAAGAATCAATTCCTCTCATCAATCCTAAATTATTTTGGATCCCAAATTCTCCCATTTTCCAGACAAGCATCGTGTTGTCATCATAGAACGTACCCGTGGAACCCTGATTACCCTAAGCATAATAATAATAATGGGTAAACTAGATTCTTCTTCCTATCACTCCTACTTGAGACATGGCGGTAAGATTGTTGAGGCATTTCGAGATGGATCCCTTTTCGTGAACGAAAAGGGATCCATCCCGAAATGCCTCAACAATCTTACCGCCATGTCTCAAGTAGGAGTGATAGGAAGAAGAACGACAAACTCGGAGGGGGCCTTCATTTATCCATGATGTTATGTTACTAATCAAGTTCTTTTCTCCCACATCAACGACTTTCAAACTGGTGCAGTTCTTTAATGACGAGGGCAATTCCCCGGTGAAATTGCTTTAGCGTAAATGCAATGACATAAGCCCATATAGTGAGCCCAATGAAATGGGAATATTTCCTGAGAAATTGTTTTTTGCCAAATTAAGAACAACCAATCCTAGGAAAGGGTTCCAACAATCTGGGAACGTTCCCGTTAGAAGGTTATCAGAGAGGTCAAGATCGATCAAGAAGCCATTAGAGCTACACAGAGAAGAGATTGAGCCAAAAAACATGTTTTTGGAGAGAATCAACGATGTTATGGTCGGTGGGAAAAGCGGGAGTAGACCTGTGAAATTGTTGTCTCGTAAATGAACTCTCGGAAGATCAGCAAATTTAGATGATAAATCAGGGAGGACGCCATGGATTTGGTCGTGGGAGAGGTCTAGAACGCTTAATATGTGCGGTTGGCTCCAAAACCAACCCGGGATGGGTTCCGAAATGCCTGCACCGGACATGTCGAGCTCAGAATAGCTTGTCTGAGTTTGAATCCATTTTGGAAATCCCGACCTAAGCTTGCAATTTGATAGCCTCACGATGTCAAGCTGAAAAGAGGAACCCAATTGGAATCAAATTCAAAACTCAACAGTGGGTTATGAGAGAAATCCAAAATTCTTAATCAGGAAATATTCGCCAGGTGAGCCTAAAAAATCACGCCTTCCAAATCGTTTGAAGAAAAAGACAGCTCCTCGATTTCCGAAAGCTGTCCAATATTTTTGCTGAGCGACTCCTTCATCGAATTGTTGTTGAGGTACAAGCCTTTCAACGATGAATACATCATCAAATCAAGTAAAGACCCAATCTGATTCCCGGATAAATCCAGATATTCGAGCCCATAAATTTTTCCGACACTGTTGTCTGAAGTTGATATCTCGTTTAACTGATTGTCCTTAACATGCAATCCCTTCAAGGATGAAAATCTTGTAATATGAAGCAGTAAACCACTAAGTCAATTTCTAGTCAAATCTAGATACTCCAACAAGCACTCGATTTTGCCAGACAAATTCTTTACTAAATCAGGAAACAACCCGGTTAAATTATTGTAAGAGAGTTCTAATGACTGTAAACGACTTAAATTTCCAAAATTTCTGGGAACCCCACCTTCAATATGATTGTTCGAGAGATTAAGATTAACAAGAGATGCCATGTTTCCAAAAGCATCATGAATTGGACCTTGTAATTTGTTAAACAAGAGATTAAGATTAACAAGAGATGCCATGTTTCCAAAAGCATCAGGAATTAGACCTTGTAATTTGTTATCCGAGAGATCAAGAGTAACAAGAGATGCCATGTTTCCAAAAGCGTTAGGAATTGGACATTGTAACTCGTTATCCGAGAGATCAAGATTAACAAGAGATACCATGTTTCCAAAAGTATCAGGAATTGGACCTTGTAACTCGTTACCCGTGAGATTAAAATTAACAAGAGATGCCATGTTTCCAAAAGCATCAGGAATTGGACCTTGTAACTCGTTAGACGAGAGATCAATGGAAACCAGTCTAGCACTGAAATTAAACAACCAGGTATAGACATAAGAAGAAGATGTAAGAGAATTATAAGAGAGATCAAGGGTAGAAAGATATTTTGAAGAGGAATTGGTAAAGAGTGGAGGAGGAGTAACGGCGGAAGGGAGTGCAGACGAACGCAAATACAGTTCGGTCAAGAAAGGGAGATTATTTATTTAATTTAGAAGATCGGTTCGTTTACTGAGGTCGATAGAACTAAGGTCAAGGTGTTTCAACGGAGAAAGACAAGAGAGCCATTCAAGATTATCGACAGTGAGCAAATAATTATCACCGAGATCAAGAAACTGTAAGCTGGAAAGATTTCCGAGATGAAGAGGAACTATACCATAAAGACTGAGGTGCCTCAATACCTTGAATGAACTAATGAACACTGGAATACTACCAAAGAAATAGCTCCTGTTAAGGTTCAAATGATATAAATGCTGAAGTCCAAGCAGTGAAGAGCTAATTTTACCTCCTAAACCACAATCATAAATGTCAAGAACAACTACAAGGCCAGTCTTGTTGCTGCACTGGACTCCCCTCCATTTGCAGCAGTGTTTCTTATCTTCTTCAATTCCCCAGGAAGAAAGAACTCCATCTATATTAGTGAGGTCTTGCTTAAAACTGAGGAGTGCTCGTCTCTCCTTATCATTGCACTTAATCTTAGCATTTTCCATTTCTGAATCGAGGCCAGAAATGGGTACCATCCATAGGAAAAGCACGGAAAAAAAAACAAATGGAAAATTCGAGGCGAGATTGTTTTGAGAGCCATGGAAGAGAACGATTGAGATCGATAAGGAATCAAGAACCAAAAACTGCAATCCTTCAAAAGTGAGTTATATGGGTGCGCTTCAAAATTCCACGCCGAGTTGGAACAATAAAGGAAAAAACCCATCGATGGGAAATTCCATGCCGTGTGGAAAAAACCATCTTCCCCTCAATAAGCAAATGTTTCTCACTTCTTTGGGACCATAATAGAAAGGCCACTAAAGTGATGGAATTGGCAGATAGTGCTTCTCACTTCTTTGCTCATTCAAAATATCTAATAAATTATACTTTTGACCTTCTAAGTTTTACCATATATTTTGGTTGTCTATTAAATTTAATATATTTTACTTTAAACCCTTTTTCTTTGGTTTATATTTTAATTTGTCCTTCTACTTAATTTAAATATTTAATAAGATAAAAAAAATTAAGATAAAGTGTACATTATATTTGTTTTAATTACGTAAAATTAAAAATATTGTTAATAATTTTCGATGAACAATGAGTTGTGTGATTGGACGTTTTCAAGTGTTAAGGGGCTCACACAGATTTCACTCGTGAATCTTTCAGCTCATTCGAAAAATATTTGATAAATTATACTTTTGACCCTATAAGTTTGACTATATATTTTGGTTGTCTTTTAAATTTAATCTATTTCACTTTAAACCCTTCGTCTTTTGTTTAGGTTTTAATTTGCTCTCATGTCTAATTTGGTTGTTATATGAGATGTAAAATTATGTGTCTAGCACACTGGAAAAATTATATTTTTGGTCCTTAAAGAATGGGTAGGTATCTAGGGATGCCCAAAACAACCGAACCGACGGGTAACTGAGAGAAAGAGAACCAAATGGTCCGGGTTAAAACCGATTAAATAGTTTTAGTTTTGATTCTGGTTTTGAATTTAGCAACCGAAACGGTTGTGGTTTTGAATTTAGCAACCAAAGTGGTTGTGGTTTTGGTTTTGGTTTTGAGATAAGAACCGCGTAACCGAACAGTGTAACCGAACCACGTGACCGAATCATAAGTCGAACTGTGTAACTGATATATATATATATATATAGATGACATTTTTTAAAACACTTTTACGGACTCTTGGATTTGTTTTACGAGTTCTTTTTTTTTTTATTATTATTAAAAAAAATTAAACCATTTTTTAAATAATTTATTTTTAAACAATTTTATAAACAAATTTTAAACATTTTTTGTATATAATTTTTTTTCTTACTTATACAAAATTTGTATGTAATTTTTATGCAAAATACCAAAACTCATAAATTAAAAATTATATTATATTTGAAAACATATATCTTAAACAAATTTTACAATTAAAATAGCTAATTTGTTCATTTTTTCCTTTTCAGTTCTCAAATTTGTATATCATTTATTTTTTTCTTACTTTTACAAAAATTTTATATAATTTTTATACAAAATTATATTATATTTAAAAATATATATGGTAAACAAATTTTACAATTAAAGTATCTAATTTATTCATTTTTTTATTTTCACTTTTTAAATTTGTATATCATTTTTTTTTCTAATACAATTTTTTTCAAAATATATAAACAAATTTTGAATTTTGTAATTAAAAATAAAATAAAAAAATTAATGGAATAGTCAAAATTCGGCCTTGCAAGGGCCGGATTCTATAATTTAAATCCGGCCATTGCCAAGTAGAGTCTTTGTAACAACAATTGATATCTTTAGGCCAGATTTGATATATATATATATATATATATATATATATATATATATATATATATATATATATATTTCTCTCTCACTCTCACCCTCTCGGTTTTTTTGTTATATATGTTATGAATTATTTTAGATTCTTACCATTTTTATTTTTAATTTTGGTTATTTACTTTAGAAAATAACTTTTAAATAATTTTACAATTAAAGTTGCTAATTTATTCATTTTTCTCTTTCCACTTTATAAATTTGTATATCTACAATCTATGTAGATCAAATCCGGCCCCACAAGGGCCGGATTCTATAATTTAAATCCGGCCATTGCCAGGTAGAGTCTTTGTAACAACATATATATATATTTCTCTCTCACTCTCACTCTAACTCGTATATATATATATATATATATATTTCTCTCTCACTCTCTCTCTCACCCTTTTTGTTATATATGTTATAAATTATCAATTTTATTTGTTTTATAAATAATTTATTTCAGACTCTTACCATTTTTATTTATTTTTGGTTTTTCACTTTAGAAAACAACTTTTAAATAATTTTACAATTAAAGTAGCTAATTTATTCATTTTTCTCTTTCCACTTTTTAAATTTGTATTTCATTTTTTTTTACTTATACAAAGTTTTTGAAAATATATAAAGTATACAAATTAATAATAATAAAGGCTAAATTATATATTATACTAAACTTACTAATTTAACATATAAAAAAATATTTTTGTTTAAATCTAAACATATCTATTAACATAAAAACATAATTATATTAACGATAAAAACATAATTATACAAAATCTAACTTAAAATCATATATTAACATTTAAAAAAATTGACCTTATTAACATAAAAATATAATTACACAAAATCTAACTTAAAAACATATATTAACATCTTAAAAAATTAACTAAAATAATGTATTATTACTAATCTCAAATCGTAGATTAAGATCACTCCAAAATCTTCAATCAACAAAATAAAATAAGAAAAATGAGGAATCGGGACAGCTACAATTTTGTAGTTTTTGTTTTTTTCTTTTGACCCGGAGAGTGGGGATGGGGTGTGGGGGGTGTTTTTGTAAACAATTTTGTATATGATTTATTTGTTTCCTTATTTTTTTTTTAAATTTCTATATAATTTTTATACAAAATACAAAAATTTACACAAAATTATATTATATTTAGAAACATATATCTTAAATAAATTTTACAACTAAAATAGCTAATTTGTTCATTTTTTTCTTCTTTCCACTTTTCAAATTTGTATATTTATTGTTTTTCTTACTTATACAAAAAATTTATATAATTTTTATACACAATATAAAAACTGATACAAAATTATGTTATATTTGAAATTGTATATATGATAAATAAATTTTATAATTAAAGTATCTTAAACAAATTTTACAACTAAAATAGCTAATTTGTTCATTTTTTTTTCTTTTCATTTTTCAAATTTGTATATTTATTGTTTTATTTACTTATACAAAATTTTGTATAATTTTTATACAAACTATAAAAACTTATACAAAATTTTGTTATATTTGAAATTATATATATGATAAACAAATTTTATAATTGAAGTAGCTAATTTATTATTTTTTTTTCACTTTTCAATATCATTTTTTTTACTTATACAAAATTTTAAATTTTTTTAATATATATATATATATATATATAATGAAATCCGGCTCTGATAGGTAGGGCTGAATTTCTAATTAGCTATTTTAATTTTTTTCTTTTCTCGGTTTTTGTGTTATAAAAAATTTATTTCGGATTTCTTTTATTTAATTTTCGTTTTAAACAATTTTTTCGGACTCTTAGCGTTTTCTTTCCAATTTTTTGTTCTTTACTTAATAACCAACTTTTAAACAATTTTATTTAAACAATTTTTTTATTTTTTTTTATTTTATTTGATTTTTTTTATTTTATAAACAATTTTATTAAAGTTAGTAATTTAACATATATTTTTCTAATAAAATTTATTAATGATATATTTTATTAAGATTAGTCATTATATATTTTACTCGTTAAAAAAATAATAATACAACTTGTTAGGTTAAATGATATATTATACTAAAGTTATTAATTTAACATGTAAACAAAATGTTTTTGCCTAAATCTAAATATATCTATTGACATAAAAACATAAATATATTAACAATAAAAATATAATTACACAAAATCTAACCTGAAAACATATATTAACAGCTAAAAAAATTAACCAACAAATAACCTTATTAGCATAAAAATATAATTACACAAATTCTAACTCAAAAACATATATTAACAGCTAAAAAATTAACTAAAATAATGTATTATTACTAACCTCAAATGGTAGATTAAGTTCAAATTTCAAAATCTCCAATCAACAAAACAAAACGAAAGAATTCTAAGGAATAATTAGATGAAAGTAACGAAAAAAATGAAACAGAATAAGAAGGCATTTACATTAAAAAAAAAAAAAAAACAAAACAAAACAAAACAAAACAAAACCACAACGATTTGAATTTTGAAAATGGATATTACCCATCAAATATACAATTTATTTAATGGGTAATATCCAAATTAAAAAAAAAATGTTTTTTACCTTTTTTTTTTTTTTTTTTTTTTTTTACCCCAGTACAATTTTGTACTCTTGACTTCATTTTATTTATTTTTTATTTTTTCTTTTTTAAATTTTGATTTTTAATCATTTTTTGAATTTTCGTTACTCATAAATTATTTTTAATAATTCAGAAAATAATATTTTTTAATTTTTTTTTTCAATATTTTTTTAAATTATTACATGTTACAAAATAATTTGTATATGATTTTCAATTTCAAAATAATAAACGAATTTTAAAATTAAAATATATATATATACACACACACATACAAATTTTAATGTAGAACCCAATCCTGTGAGGGCCGGATTCTATACCATTTTATTTATTTATTTTTCTTATCTATTTTATTTGTTTTGAAAACAATTTTTTTATGTTTTCGTTATACATTTTATAAATAATTTTTAAACAATTTTATTTAAAAAAATTTGTATATGATTTATTTATTTTCTTACTTATACAAACTTTGTATATAATTTTTTATAAAAAATTATAATTTTGTACTCCTGTCAAAGCCTTCATTTATTTTTTTTTTAATTATTTTTTTGAATTTATTTTTACTCATAAATTATTTCTACTAATTCAGAAAAAAAAAAATTCAATATTTTTTTTTAAAATAATTACATGTTACAAAATAATTATAAGACACAAATAATTTTAAAAAAAAAAAGAAGTTAATTACAAAAAATCGTCTTAACTTCTTCTTTTTTTTGTTTTTTTTTTACAAAAATAAATAAATAAATTTGATCAAATCATAGATCAATGGAGAAAATACAAATCGATTCAACAAAAATTTATACAATTTATAAAATATGAGAACTTATTCAAAATTAATTTTTGTTAGTCGATTTGATTTTTAATTTTTGTTTTATCTTTCTATTGAACTACACTATTAAACACTATTTTGTTTAATTGATTTTTAATGTCAAAACAATTACAATGCCAAAATACTATTTTTGTTTCCGATTTTTAATGCCAAAACACATTATTTGTTTTTGTATATTATACAAAACAATATCTTTTATAACTTTTTTTCTTGGAATATTGACCGAACATTTGGGGGAGGGGGGGGGAGAGAGAGAGATGGGGGTTGCTAAAAAGAAGCCCCCATTGGCTGCAGGGGGCTGCCAACGTGGTAGCCCCCAACAGCCAAAACTAGCCATCCAAGGGTCTGTTTAAAAAAAAATGAATTCGGCTATGCAACGGCCGGTTAGCCCCAAAACCTATTCAAATCAACCGTATAATGGTATTTTGTCATCTTTTTAACACCAAAAATGCAAAGAAGTTAAGTTTTTCCATTTCCATTTTGAAATTTTTTTGGGTTAGGTTCCAAATCCGACTTTCTCTCAATTTTCTTTCTATTTGATTATTGACCTAATTTCTCTCAATTGACCAAACTCTTCCAAGCTCAGTAACATTGTCACGTCCTTCACACTAGATGGCGCCACTCTATCGTCACTTGCACGTCGTCGTTTCTCTATTAGCCTAAACACCTGGACTAGATCAAATTGCATCTCGATCAAAATAAGGCAGAACATTGGTCAGTGTGGCCAATCCATTCAATTCAATCCAAAGTTTGCCTTGATTGGATGCGATGGCCAAGTCGTCGTGGTCGTGGTGATGGCATAAGTTATGGCGGCAAGGTTATGGAAGCAACCACCGTGGAGAGAGATTATCAGTCTCACGGTGGACCATGTTATGGATTTGGTTGTGGGATGGAAGATGAAGAAAATGAGATCAAGGTGAAGTGGAAGATGAAAAAGAGGGAATGAAAAAAAAAAAAAAAAAAAAAAAAAACAGAGAGAGAGAAGGAGAAAAGAAATTGGAAGATGAGGGAAAAATAGAAAAAGAAAAAAGAAATTGTTAAAAAAGGGGTGAGGGTAGTTTGGTAATTCACTAAGTTGGGTTATTTTATAATTTTTCGATTTCATTTTATCTCTGAAAGAGTAAGAGTAGTATGGTCATTTCCTCCAAAATTACTCCGGGGAGGGGTTCCTATGCTAATTTGGGAACTTACTAGGATTTATTTGGAATATTAAAAAAACATAGGGGGTATAAATAGTATTAACCCATATAATAAAATAGGATGAACATAAGTCCCTTATATAAATTTCAATAGTTCTTTATCTCTCACATAAAAAGCGGTCTAGATTGATTTAAAAAATTAACACATATAAAATATATATTTAAACTTATTTTATATAATTTATACCTAATCAAGAAGAGAGAATATATATATACATGCACATTAGATTTCCGAATAAAACTATTAAATTTACAAAAATTAAATTAAAGAAACAATATAAAAGAAAAGATATACTATTCGATAATTATTGACATTAAATTTACGAAAATTACAGAAATAATATATGCATATTAAATTTAGTAATAAAACTGAAATATTAAATTTATAAAAATCAAATAATATATAGTGTTCGGAAAATTATGTATATTAAATTTACAAAAATTATATAAACAATATATGGACGTTAAATTTAGTAATAATACTGAAATATTAAATTTATAAAAATTAAATTAAATAAATAATACAAAAGAGAAATAATATACGAAAATTATGGACATTAGATTTACAAAAATTATAAAAATAATATATACACGTTTTAATAATAATACTGAAGTGTTAAATTTAAAAAAAAAAATTATAGAAATAATATATGAACATGAAACTTATTAATAATACTGACACATTAAATTTATAGAAATTAAATTAAAAAAATAATATAAGAGAGAAAATATAATATACAAAAATTATGAAATTAGATTTACGAAAATTATAGAACTAATGTATAGACATTAAATTTTGTAATAATAAAAAAAATATTAAATTTATAAAAGTTATAGAAATAATATATGAACATCAAATTAGTAATAATACAAAATTATTAATTTTCTGTAAATTATAAAAATAATATATGGATATTAGTAATAATACTAAGATATTAAATTTATGTAAATTAAATTAAATAAATAATATAAAATATTATATGGATATTAAATTTAATAATGATACTGAAATATTAAATTTACATAAATTAAATTAAAAAAAAATAATGTAAAAGAAAAAATATAATAAATGAAAATTATGAACGTTAAGAAATAATATATGGATTAAATTTAGCAATAATAAAAAAATATTTGTTGGCCTGGTGAGTTACCCAAGAGGGAGGGTGAATTATGTAGATAAAAAATTATCAGAGAAAATACTTCAAAAAATCAAATAATTAATTTTAATCTTAAATTAATTATTATCTTTATATAACAATAGAAATATAATATCAACTAAGTGCACACCAAACAACAAAAATAAATAATGAAAAATAGCAGTATATCAGAAATTTATACTGATTCACCAAGTTACTCTTGGCTAATCCAGTCCCCCCGAAATCCACGGAGAGTCACACCTACTGAACTCAAGATTCTTTTAAAAGTAGGAACCAAACCCTCACAAAGATTCTTTTCACAGGTTTAGAATCAACCTTTACAAATTCTTTTTTACAGGCTTAAGAATAACATCTACTTTTTACAGGCTCAAGAATAACTTAATTCTTTTTATATCTTAGGCTAAAGAATCAAAATCTCACAAATACTCCAAATATCCTTTTACCCTGTAAGGATTGAACTGTTACAAAATTACTCACAAATCAATTCAATTTAGGAAGAATTACTATCTCAATCTCTTTACAGGAAGAGATTGAAACCAGTTACCCTTAGATTAAATACTCTCAATAGTATTCAATTCATCACTCAACTCACCAATTACAAATTGATAAGTGATTTTTCTCACTCGGAGCTTCTACCACCATAGATAAATTAGAACTCAATTAATATCTCAAAACTAGTGATAAAAAAGTGAGATATTCAAAATCTGATTTTAAATAAAACTTGGGTAGCATGTAATTGAGCACGTAATCAGATTTATTCAAGAAATTGTTTCAAAAATATTTTTGAATAAAAAATCAGAAAATAATTTCAAATATCAAATTCCAAATATAATCAAGCAATCAATTAATTAGAAAGTAATTTGGAAAGATCTCACCCGGAATCCACCGAAAGAACAATGATAGCAATGAAACTTCTAATCGATAGAAACAATAATCCACAACAAATAATTCTCAAGAACGATCTTACAACTCAATCAATATGAATACTCTTAGAAAACTCAGTATAATTCTCTTGATCTCTTATATAAAAAACGCAGGTTTATATAAAAGGGAATAAAATAAGCTCTCTAATGACTAGTTCTCACTTGTTATAACATTTAATTACTTTTATAGACCCATTATATCATTAAGACTTCATCATAGTTCAAATCACTTAATTATAGTTTTTAAACTTCTCAATTAAGTCCCCCAAATATTTCTTAATCACAATTAAATAGGATAGAAAGAATTACAAGTATCAAATTGAAACATATTCAAACTTAATGAATCAAATCTATAAGGATATCATAATATTTGTTGCATATCTCAAATAACATTAAATCCCCAATATATCTCGTGAATCCTAACTATAAAACGGCTAGTAACGGCTACTTTTAGAATAAAATCTGGAATTCCACAATATCCTTAAACAGTGCCATAAGTTAACTGACCAAGGATCATCGGTCGACCGCTCAATTCAAGATGTAGCTAAGCCAAAAATCAATCGTCCATCGGTCGACCTATTTGTCGACCTAGAGATTCAGAAAGTTACATTTCTCGTCACAAGTTGACCTCCCTATCGACTTATCGATTTAGAGAGTTCATATTTAAGTTCAGGTCGACTTACTTGTCGACTGAGAGATTCAGAAACTTTTCTTTTTAAGAGTCCTAAAATTGGGAAAAAAAAAATGAAAAAAAAAAAGTCAATTGTTTATAACGAAAAATAAATAAAACAAATCAAAAAAAAATTATTTATAAGTGAAATAAAATTGTTTAAAATTATTTATAAAATATATAACAAAAATTAGAAATAAATAAATAAATAAATTATCTCCTAGAATCTGGCACTTCTAAGGCCAGATTTGGACTTAATTAAAATCCGGCCCATGTAGGGCCGGATTTCAAAGGGATATTTTTTTTTTTTAATTTGTAAAATTTGCTTAATATTTTCAAATTAAAAATCTTATAAAAATTATATTAATTTTGCTATAAGTTTGTATAAATTTATTTTCATATATGTTTTTGGTATAAGTTTGTATAAATTACGATATGTAAAATTATAATTTGGTATAAATTTTTATATTTTGTATAAAAATTATATACAAATATTGTATAAGGAAAAAAATATATATATATATATTCACGCAATTAGCTACTTTAAACATTGAGTTAACATAAATTTTAATGTTTTAACGTATAATTTAATGCTAATTGAGAGAAGTCATTCGCCTGCTTATAAACTCTTTCATTAATTAATTTTTTATTTTTTTACAGCGTAACCATGACGAATGTGGTGTTATAATGGGGTGATAGTATTATGCAACAACCAAATGGATTTATATCGTACAATATGTCTCTTAAGGAGATAAGATCATTTAATATCAGCATGACGTCGGACGAGTTTCTATAGTGTGCAGGTTGGGTCTATTTTCGGGTTAAGCTAACTAGAACCATAGATTTTTCAAGGCGGCGAATGAATTTAGGAAGAAATTTTCACAAAGGTGGAGAATGAATTTTGATTTAGGAAGAACGAAGAAAACAAGATACAAGCGAATTGATTGACGGTGGTTGAGACAGATAGAAACAGTTGACAATGCCTTAGATATTATTTATATCATCACAAAATGACGTCGTTTTGTGCTCTACTGGGCAGGTGGATTGAACCGATAAGAAAATGAACTAAACCATAACCTGCCCATTCATGTGCTGGTTTCAAGGTTTATGACCCGCGCAATGTGCGGATTAGTATTGGACATGTTTTTTTGTGGTGCAGTTTGGATGGTTTTGACGGGTTGGACTAATCCATTGCACACCCCTACCCACCAGCCCCCTTCACCCACTTCACAATCATCCTCCCTGAACCCTGCAATGCAACAATTCCCCCAGAGAGAGGAGTGAGAATCAGAGTAGCCGGCATCGACAGGTGCGTCGCGAGGTTTCTCGGGAGGTTCTTGTTTCAGCCTCTGACGGAGATTTCTCTAATCGGTCCTTCTTCTACCACGCAAGGGAATAGATTCATCAACACAAGATAATGTTTATAATATAACATACCCAGTTGTTTAGCTTCTTAAATGAATGCTTGGACTTGATTGTTTCTTGCACTGTAATGGTCTGCGACTTTTCTGGCGAAAATCTTCCTACCTGAAAACTATGAATCGCCTATAATTTGGTGATAAATTGAATTAATCGAGAGATAACAGAAGACATATTCGGATTTTTCATGAATTTGAAGAGACGAATTTTCCAATTTTTTTTTAAATCCCAGATGAAAAGGGTTAATGATTTTTCAGAAATTGAGATCAACAACGTATAATTTCTCAGACAACGAATTAAGATTACCATCTCCAAGGGTTTGATTGTTTCTTGCACTGTAATGGTCCTGGGGGGCAGAGGACGAAGATTCCGGGTAACCTCGCTTCATGGTGGTGATCTAAATCCAGCAAAAATCGATTTTCTGATCTTCAATGGATTTGGGCCGCAAAACACGTGTTTTGATGGTTGTGGTAGTGTTACTCTTCTTGCTGTGATCTAGAGAGAGAGAGAGAGTGGAGAGACTCCACTGCTATGATCTAGAGAGAGAGTAGCGAGAGACCCACGATTATTGGAATGCAAATGAGGAGTTAAGTAAAAAATTTTTTAAGGGTTATTCTGGTAGTTAATTTTTAATTTATAATTTTTTTCACAAAAAATATGAAAAAATGGTGATTTGTCGAAAGAAAAATTGAGCCTGTTGTCCATTTTACTTTAATACTTAAAATTGGAGTTACCATGTTTTGTTTTGTGTTTTTTTTTCATTTATTTATTTTGTGTCTTCAGTCTTCCACGTGGACTTGTTGCAATCTGATAAACTCACTTCCCTATTTGGTGGACAATCTGCGTACATGCACACCAACAAGAATTAGACCAACCCAAGTCCCTTCCCCCATAGGTTCACGTGTTGTTGCACATGACCAAAGTGGGGATTCCTTCTTTCTTTTGCCCTTTTCCTAAATGGCTTTTTGTATTTTTAATTCCTTTTGACTGGTGGCCGACGAGGGTATCAGGTTCTCCTCAACCATCCTCCCCCGGATGGTTCCCGTGCCCTAAACTACTTCCTAAGAGCATCCATGTAACATAATAGTTTAACACAATGGACCCACAGTATCTACGTTGTACTACAAAAGCCCAACACTCCTATCATTAACCTAGAGAGAGTATTCCTATGTTGTTTTTTGTTTCCTCCCATAATATCTATATATACCCCTTCCCCCCAGGATCCATCCAATATTCCCATTTGTCTTTCAATACTAAGAATTAGAAACCACATATACTAGTTGTTTCCCCAGTATAAACTCACCTTTCGGTAAAAAGGAAGCATACTACAAGAATCCGAAATAAATTATGTCGGGTGTTTGGGTGTTCAAGGACGGCGTGATCCGCCGAGAAAATCCGGGGACAAAGCAAGGCGATGGAAGGCATGGCTGCAATAGTAGAAGAAATAAGGCTTTAGTGCATTTGGCCTCCGCGCAGGTGGTCTCCTCTTACAGCATGCTCGAGCGAATTCTGGCAGATTTGGGGTGGGAGAGGTATTACGGTGGTGATCCCAACCTTTTTCAATTCCATAAACACTCTTCCATCGACTTGATCTCTCTTCCCAGGGATTTCTCCAAGTTCAATTCAGTTAACATGTATGACATCGTCATTAAAAATCCCAATGTCTTTCATGTCAAGGACATATGACTACTATTTCTTTAATTGCTTATCATTCTTAGTTTCGATCTGTTTGCAAATGTTTGTGGCCTGGCTAGACTTATAGAAGCGCTTCCCATCTTATCATGTATTGTCCTACGTACCTAATATATATATAAAGTGGTAGAAACTGTTGTTTCTATTGCAAGCTTAAGTAATGTAATAATATATCTATATAATAAATCAGTTCGTTTACATTCAGGACCGTTGGATGTCTCTGGATATTTGTAGCCGTTAGATTACTTTTACACACACACACACACACACACACACACACACACACACACACACACACACACATATATATATATATATATATATATATATATATATATAATCTATATATATAATATATAATAATATATATTCAGTGGCAGAGAGCCTTACCATCAAGCTGTCGTCGTCGCCACCCTAATCTCATAGAGCTGTAGTTGTCGTCCGCCACTTCTCCGCCGAATTCGCCCCCAATTCGCGTGCTCTTCTTCTTCTTCGTCGTCTCCCTAATCTTCGCACAGCTATCGTTCCTCACCGTCATCTCCCTCACTGTAGAATCGTGCGTCGTCGTCGCCTCCCTAATCTCATATAGCTGTAGCTGTCGTCCGCCACTTCTCCGCCGAATTCGCCCCCAATTCGCGTGCTCTTCTTCTTCTTCGTCGCCTCCCTAATCTTCGCAGAGTTGTCGTTCCTCACCGTCATCTCCCTCACTGTAGAATTGTGCGTTGCCGTGCCCTAATCCGTGCCTATCGAATCCTCTCTGCCCTAATGGAACCTATCGAAACCCTAATGGAATCGCTTTATCTCGCATCTATAAAACCCTCGCTTCAGATTTCTGTTTGATTCCTCGCTTTAGACAATCGTTCCTCGCAAGGTAACATTTGGTTTCTGTTTCTGTTTCTGTTTCTGTTTATGAATTCCCTGTTTCTGTTTCTGTTTCTGTTTCTTTACCTGCAGCAGACTTGAATTTCGTCTCAGTCAAGAGCTTGGATTTCTGTTTTTGGCCTCTCCACTTCAGGTAAGTTGTGATTGCTGTTTCCGTTTCCGTTTCCGTTTCTGTTTTCGTTTGCAATTTCTGTTCTGTTCTCTGTTTCTGTTTCCTATTTCTGTTCCCTGTTCCTGCTGTCTGGATCTAATATTATGTAAGATAATCAAATTTTAATATATTTCTACTATGAGAACACTCCAATTTATACAATATACACAAGAATGATTATAGTAATTGCTCTTAAACTATTGCCTCAATTTAAGCCTAAAATAATTGGAATTGATTACCAATAAAGAGATACTATAATCATGGAGATTTAATTGGACGGAGCTAAAAACACCAGAATTAAAGATTCTATCTCGGACGACGGGTAATATGTGTATTAACATGCAAAAAAGGCACAAAAAATTGGTATAAAATTATTGTGTATGAGTTTAGTTTTAAAAGATTTCAAATCGTTATCGTGTCAAGCCACGATAAACACGAACGTTATATAAAATCAAAATAAAAATTGCAAATCCAAATCACGTGTACAAGTTCGAACCATTTGAAAGCAGACAAGTTAAAATACAAATTTCTACAAGAATTTTTAAATCCAAACTCGAAGGTTCCAATGAGGTTCCAATTTAAAATCATTTGGTGATAAATAGGGCAGTTTTTTTTTTTTTTGTTTGTTTATATAGTGGTTTGAGTACTTTTAAGTAATCGATGTGGGACAGGATTCGAATACCTGACCCTTAAGTGCAACCATCGGTTATGCGGATGACTTGTTTCCATTTCTATTTCTGTTTGCAGTTTCTGTTCTGTTCTCTGTTTCTGTTTCCTGTTTCTTGTTTCTGTTCCCTGTTCCTGCTGTTTCTGTTGTTGTAATCTAAGATGGATTAAAACATAAGCATAAATCATTCAATTCAACAATCAATTGTGATGAAAATTATTATATGATTGTTCGATCCAAATCACTTGTACAAGTTCGAACCATTTGAAAACAGACAAGTTAAAATACAAAGTTCTACAAAAAATTTTAAATCCAAACTCAATGGCATTAAAACGGTTTTAAATGCAAGATTTATTGTCATATAATTGTGCTCACATATTCGAAGATTCCTATTTCTGTTCTGTTCTCTATTTCTGTTTCCTGTTTCTGTTTCTGTTCCTGCTGTTTCTGTTTCGTTCCCTGTTCCTGTTTTTGTTCTGTTATTTGTTTTTGTTCTGTTCTCTGTTTCTGTTTTCTATTTCTGTTTCTGTTCCTGCTGTTTCTGTTCTGTTCCCTGTTTCGGTTCGTGTTTCTGTTTTCTGTTTATGTTTATGATAATTTGATAAAATGACCAATGTGTTTGATAATTTGATAAAATGACCAATGTGTTTCTGTTTCTGTTTCCGTTTCTGTTTCTGTTTCTGTTTCCGTTTGTGTTTTGTTTCTGCGTTTTTGGTTCGTATTAAGTTAGATTTAACGAAAAACATAATAGACACAAAACCTATCATATACAAAACCAATGTGTTTCTGTTTCTATTTCCGTTTCTGTTTCTGTTTCTGTTTGCCGTTTCTGTTTTTGTTTTCGTTGCTGTTTCTGTTTCTGTTTGCCATTTCTGTTTCTGTTTTGTTTAGGAAATTTTGCTCTCATTGTGTACTATTTTCGTCGTTGTTCATCCAATTTACTAGGCGAGTTTCAGGCGTTTCAAGATAGAAATTGGGTTTTAATTTGTTCTTGGTTTGTTCCTGTTTTTGGCTTATTGGTTTCTGCACTTTTACATTCAATTTGTAGCATGTTGAATTCGACTAATTTACTTATTTTGTGGTTTGAATTGCAAATGCAAATATTGGATAGGAATAGATTTGAGAATTGTGTGTGTATTTCTTTTGCAGAAATTGTGCTGTTATTATTTGGTTCCTCGCTTCAGACGATCATTCCTCGCAACAGCAATCGTTCCTCGCCAGGTTAGTTCACTGTTTCATATTTGGAATTTCTGTTTTGTTTTTTTGTTTACCTGTTTCTGTTCCTGCTGTTTCTGTTTCCTGTTTCTGTTTCTGTTCCTGCTGTTTCTGTTCCGTTCCCTGTTTCGGTTCCTGTTCCTGTTTTCTGTTCTCTGTTCTCTGTTTCTGTTCTGTTCTCTATTTCTGTTTCTATTCCTGCTGTTTCGGTTCCGTTCCCTGTTTCGGTTCCTGTTCCTGTTTTATGTTTCTGTTTCCGTTTTTATTTTTGTTTATATTTATGATAATTTGATAAAATGACCAATGTGTTTGATAATTTGATAAAATGACCAATGTGTTTCTGTTTCTATTTCTGTTTTCGTTTCTGTTTCTATTTTGTTTATGCGTTTTTGGTTCGTATTAAGTTAGATTCGACGGAAAACATAATAGACACAAAACCTATCATACACAAAATCAATGTGTTTCTGTTTTTGTTTCCGTTTCTGTTTTGTTTCTGTTTTTTTGGTTCGTATTCAGTTAAATTCAACGAAAAACATAATAGACCCTTTTTTTTTAAGTTAAATTTTTGGGTCATTAGAAAAAAAATAAATTTTTTTTTTCAAAACCTGTCATACATATAATGACCAATGTGTTTCTGTTTCTGTTTTGCTTCTGTGTTTTTGGTTCGTATTAAGTTAGATTCAACAGAAAACATAATAGACACAACACCTGTCATACACAAAACCAATGTGTTTCTGTTTCTGTTTCTGTTTTTATTTCCGTTTCTGTTTCTGTTTGCTGTTTCTGTTTTGTTTCTGTGTTTTTGGTTCGTCTTCAGTTAGATTCAACGGAATACATAATAGACACAAAACCCGTTATACACAAAACCAATGTGTTTCTGTTTCTGTTTCTGTTTCCGTTTCTGTTTCTGTTTCTGTTTGCCGTTTCTGTTTCTGTTTTGTTTCTGTGTTTTTTGTTCATATTCAGTTAGATTCAACGGAAAATATAATAGACCCCTTTTTTTATGTTGAATTTGTTGTGACTTATGTGTTATTTATATCCTTCAATCTCAGGCAATATGGTACGACTCGCTATTGTATTGAGAACGAGTACTAGGCTAAAGTTGCGTAAAGAAAAATAATTTTTTTACGAGAAGTTTTATTTACAAAGTTGTCCCGTTAGAGAATATGGGATAAATAAAATTTCAAGTGCTAGAATTTTGCAGAATTATAGGTACAAAATTAGTGAGAGAAACATAATGAACCAAATTGTTGATGGTTTACCATCAAATTGGGATGTGGCGACAAAGAACATATTTGAAAATCATCGGCTTCTTACTGCCTTTGAATTTGTACAATTTTTAGAAGAGGCTAAGCGAGATGTACATCCATTATGGAGAGAATTTGAAAGAGAAAAAATGAATGAAAAAGAGAGTGTTAGAATGCATGTACTTAGAAAAGAGCGCATGTACTACCACCTAAGACATAAGGGGTTTCAACCAAATTGGGCAGTGTTGGTGTATGTAATAGTGCGTACTCTACCGAAATCTTGGCCTAGAGTTAGAGTTCATAGAGCCTTAAAGAAAGAACTCCTAGACCTAAGAGTATTAGGAACTTTGTTAGAGAGCATCGAGGACGACCAGCTTGGCTTAAAGGCACTGGAGGAATACAAGGTTCAGCTACAAATTGGCAGCCAAAGTAATGAAGTTGTGCCGTAAACTGTTTTTTAAGGTATAAATAATTTTTAATGTAATTTGTATTCATGATATACATTTTGTATATTTTATGTCTAATATATTTTTTTCTTTCTTTTCCTTTTGTAGGGTTACCACGTCAAGTCTGTTTCTTCTCTTCGGTTGTTGAAGATATATTTTGAATGTATTTTGTATTCATGATATACATTTTGTATTTTGTAATGTGATTGATTGTTTTACTTTATTATATTCAACAAAAGTTGTCTTAATGCGATGAATTTAATATTATATATGTTTATGTCTTTATTGTTCTCTTGCTTTTGTTAATCGTTAATTAATATGTAAATCTTATAATTTATTTTTTAAGATCATAATATAATTTAGTTTATCATTTATTTTGCATTGAATTTTTATTTTTATTTTTTCAAGGAAAAAAATTTGGCAATAGATGACAAGTCAAATGAAAATTCTACTTCAAATAATAGAGGGAAAGAAAAAGTGTTCTTTACCTCAAATGTTGCGAAAAGTGAAAAGGGGAACATCAGTAGCAGTGTGGTATGTGTCTAATTAGTAAGGTTAATTATTTTTTAGTTTTAATTCTCACTATTTTATCATTCAACAATAATCACATATTTAATCTATTAAACGTATTAAATAATTATAACTATTTGTGTCCATGTTAGGTTTATATATAAATTTTGAAAAAATCTTAACCTGAAAGTAAACATGATAAGAACATATTTAGCTGTGATTTCAAATGAATAGTTATTTATCTAATCTGATTTTGTATTTATACTCTTGCCTTTATGGTGATATTAAATTATCCGTATTCTTATTTATACCGTAACTTATTACATGTTATTTATGGTTTCATTTAGTACCAATTTTAGTTCGTACTTTATCACACTGTCCTCCACTGTTCTTTTTCATTTATTCTATCTAGAAAATTGAAGATTCAGTCTCATATTATCTCTAGGTATTCAATGATAACGTCATATCAAAATCTGCTATATCCCAACGAATGCAAAGGGAACGAGAGAGATTTAGTCGTCCGATTCTAGAATGTCAAGAAGGTGGAAAATCCCGCACAGGTAACATTGCCAAAACATCTAGCACAAACGATGTGTCAAGACATTCTGTGGCTCAACTAGAACGAAGAGAACGGGAGAGAGCTGATCGGGAGAAATGTGATGGCCCTATGAAATGAGGTTAGTCGTTTGTGTCCACAACACCCAATAATCGCTCAATGGGGGTTGAGCAAACAATTATACCTTCTGAATATATAGAATCCAACAAGAACGATGTATCGAAACGGGCTCTAGCTCAACAAGAACGAAGAGAACGGGAAAGAGTTGATCGGGAGCGGTATGATCGCTTCAATAAAGATAATCGTGAATGCTTGGAAGGAGGTCAACCATTTTTGGGAGAATCATCAGAGCCTACGCGAAGCGAAGAATGGCTACAACAGTCTCTGTGTCATCATTAAGCACAAGTCGATATACCTCTATAATTTTCAGTGATCAAGTTTCTTCTCCAGTAATGGAAAACGAAATGGATTATACTTTTGAGGCTAATTTGACGTCCCCACCAAATCTTACTGAAATGTTTGTGTCCACAATACCCAACAGTCACTCAATGTTGGACGTTGAGCAAACAATTACACTTCCTAAATGTATAGCACCCAACAACAACGGCATATCGAAACGTGTTCTAACTCAACGAGCGCGAAGAGAACGAGAGAGATCCGGTCAACAAAATATTCAGAATAGTCAACATTTGGAAATGAATAGAAGACTACTTGAAGAATCATCTCAGCCTCTACTACAACAGAGAATGATTGTACAATCATGTGGGCCATCAATGATTACGAGTCCATGTACCCCTGGAATTGTGGACCTCTTTAGGGATCGCACTACTCCATCGTCCATGGCTAATCAAATGAATTCTATTATTGAACCAAATTTGCCTTTTTCACGTAATCTTACTAAAACATTTGTTACCGTGACTCCGAATGAATGCTCCACGCCTGAAGTTGAGGAACCAATTGTATTACCTGGTATAAGGTATTATACTAATCCATTATTCATGTTATTAAGTATTAAATGTTTAAAAGTGTTTGATGTGTAAAATTTAATATTTGCCAACTATAGGTCAGCTTCAACAAATCAACACCTTGCCGAGAATTAAGATATTAAACATGCAGGAAATTCATCTGTTGACGATGGGATGGTTACAAATTTGATTCCTCATTCTCTTGGTATAATTAACGATGCATGCCCTTCTCCGTGCGGTAACTAAGAAGTTTTTGTTTCCACGAACCTTAATGAAAGCTCGACCGTAGCAGTTGAAGAAACAAATCAACCTTCTGGGAGTAAATGGTGAGTTTCTTTTTTATCTTATTCGTCTAATTAAATACGGCATTCACAAAGATGTTGTTACAATCTACATAATAATTTTGTTATTTATCAAATGTAGGCCACCAAATACTACCAATGATGAGTTTTACGACAATCAAGATATTGACGAGTTGAACAATCCAACTGCCGACTATGATGTTCATACAAGTGAAAATCGACACTCGCTTGGTAGAATGAATGTCATGTGTCCTCATTGTTCTGCATTATACTGGATGGATGAGAGATTAGCAAGATCATTCGAACGACGTCCTGTCTTTGGTACATGCTGCTTATAAGGGAAAGTTAGGCTTCCATTACTTCTCACACCTTCTCCGCAAATTAAAGCGTTATACGATGGTAATGATGATAGATCAAAATCATTCCGACGTTATGCTAGAGAGTACAATGCAAGCAATGCTTTTACGAGCATTGGTGCCAACTTGGATACAAGGCTGCTTTCCGGAAGAGGCCCAACAACGTTTACTATACATGGAGAGTTGCGTCATCGAACAGGAGCATTAATCCCAGAACCGGGACAAGATGCCATTTATTCTCAGTTGTATATCTACGATCTTGATTTCGCTTTTGGCGTGAGAAGCCGTAGAAATCCTCATTTGAGAACAGATGTTTTGTAAACTATTCAAGATACATTGTTGCAACATAATGCATTTGTAGATAAATTTCGTCAAGCGTTTGCGATTTTAAATCAATTGGATTTGGAACAACAAACGTTGCCTGCTTTTCTTCACTACACAGCATCTACCGATCGTCGGCGATATAATTTGCCGACAACTGATGACGTGGCCGTCATATTACCGGGGGATGGAACCGAAACCAGCACGATGAGAGATATTGTTATTCATTTAAGGGGGGGAAATGAACTAATGAAAATCAATGAATGCCATCCTGCTTATCTACCATTGCATTACGTTTTGTTGTTCCCTTTTGGTGAGCTTGGATGGGAGCCTGAATTTAGACAGTGGGATGTGATTCACGGTCGACATACAAACGCTCGACTAACTCAAATGCAATTTTATAGCTATCGTATTTTTGAAAGGCCGACAGAGTATTCGACAATTCTAAAGGGAGGAAAATTATTTCAAGAGTTCTTGGTAGATGCTTGGGCTGCGACCGAGCAAAATAGGTTGAATTACTTTAGGCAACATCAACCAAATCTTCGTAGTGAACTCTATCAAAGTCTTACTGATATGGCATTGGATGGGATAGAACCTAATCGAATAGGTCAACGAATGATTTTGCCATCATCTTCTATTGATAGTCTAAGACATATGTTTGAAATCTTCCAAGATTCAATGGCCATAACCCGGTACCACCATCACCCTGATGTGTTTCTTACCATGACTGCGAATCCAACTTGGACAGAAATCACTGAAGCTTTATTGCCTCATCAACAACCAACTGACCGTCCAGACTTAATTGCTTGCGTTTTCGAGTTAAAAAGAATTGTTCTAATGAAAGAGATTGAAAGCACTCGAGTATTTGGAAAAAAAGTTGCCCATGTTTTTACAATTGAGTACCAGAAAAGAGGTCTGCCGCACATGCACTTACTGATATTTCTTGATAATCAAGATAAAATTCGAACGTGCGACCAAGTAGACAGAATAGTTTGTGCTGAATTTCCAGATCCAAATGAAGAGCCAGAACTTTTCGAGACTATAAAAAAATGCATGGTTCACGGACCATGTGGTGCTCGAAATTGTCAAGCCCTGTGCATGGAGAACGGCAAATGCACTAAGAGGTATCCACGAGATTTCGCGGAGTATACAACGATGGATTCAGATGGATATCCCATTTACCGTCGTCGTGATAATGACAAAGTTTATACCATGAAGGGGCAAAAAGTTGATAATAGAGACATCGTCCCATACAATCCGTACTTTTCCAAGATGTTCGACTGTCATATTAATGTTGAAGTATGCGCTGGGATTAGGTGCGTCAAATATATCCACAAGTATATCTATAAAGGAGGTGATATGACGACATTGATTTTGGGAATGATGGATGAGATCAAGCAATATCTTGATGCAATATACATTGGACCCTCTAAGGCAGCCTGGCGATTGTTGAGTTTTCCTTTGCACGATGAGAATTCAACAGTTGTTCGATTGGCGCTCCATTTGCCTAGAACGCATCAGGTTGTCTTCAATCCTACGGAAACAATAAAGTCTATCATTTCTCAAGCTCAGTCACAGAAGTCGACTCTAACAGAATTTTTTTCATATTGTGATGCACATGCTTCTGCACGTGTGTATACTTATCAAGAGTTCCCCCAGCATTTTGTTTGGAATAAAACTAAAAATTTTTGGAAGCCACGATAGAGGGGATTTGCCATCGACAGAATGTATTTTGCACCTCCCAATTCGGGTGAACGATTTTATCTGCGTCTATTATTGACTGTAGTCAAAGGGCCCCAATCGTTTAGGTGTCTACGCATTGTTAACAATGTTGAACATGCGACGTTCAAAGCCGCATGTGTAGCAAGAGGGCTATTGGAAGATGATAGTGAATGGATACAATGTCTTCAAGAGGCGTCTATTATGAGTACTGGATATCAACTGAGAAGATTATTTTGCGTCATTCTTACACAATGCTCCCCTGTAAATCCGTGTGAATTGTGGGATCAATTTTGGATTCATATATGTGATGATCTCTCACATAAAGTTCGCACGTTGTTTTCGATACCCGTCCCAAGTGAGGCACAGATTAAAGACTACGGTTTGTACCTTTTGAATCAATTACTTCAAGAATCGAGCATGAGCTTAGTAGATTTTCCTTCGATTCCACAACCTGTCCAGAATTGGAATATGGTAGTTGGAAATAGATTGATATGGGAACATCGTCAAATGCAAAGTGAAGCACAACAAAGGAATGTGCAGTGTAATATTGATCGTCTCAATGAAGACCAACGTGTTGCATACGAATCAATCACTTCATCAGTGTTCGAAAATTTAGGAAAAACGTTTTTTTTGAATGGTGGTGCTAGTGCGGGAAAACCGTTTCTATATAATACCATAGCAGCAAAATATCGTAGTAACAGTCATATTGTCATTACTATGGCATCATCCGGTATTGCATCGCTACTACTTGAAGGAGGTTAAGCTGCACATTCCACATTTCGCATCCCTCTAGATATTCTTGATAATTCAATTTGTCATTTCAGTAAACAATCGTTGCATGCCGAATTGTTTAGAGAGACAAAGTTAATCATTTGGGATGAAGTTCCGATACAACATAAGTACTGCGTTGAGTCTGTGGATCGCACGCTACGAGATATTTGCAGTAATCCAAATCCATTCGGGGGTATCACGGTCGTTCTTGGAGGAGACTTTCGGCAAATTCTACCTGTTATACCTAAAGGTGTCCGTCAACAAATTATGGCAGCATCGTTGAGACGTTCGTACCTTCGGAATGATATACATGTCTTAACTTTGAATTTAAATATGCGCCTAAATAGTAGGAACATTGAAAATGTAGAGTTTTCGAGATATTTACTTCAGGTAATATTTCATTTAAATATAGTTTAGCATTTTGTAATAGATTACTTATATATGCTTTGATACTAAATTATTCATTTACATTTGTTTTTTCTTTAAATAGGTTGGCAGTGATCCGTATGAAATCGTACAGTTGCCATCAACCATACACAAGTGTCGTAATGTGGTTGAACTAATATCTTCAGTTTATCCACATCTAGGCACACCCAGTGTTGTTACCCCTACATTTCTAACTGAACGTTCTATCCTTTCTGCAAGAAATGACGATGTTAGTGCTATTAATTCAGCTGCTTTAAATATTTTTCCCGGAGAAATGATCACATATCTGGCCGCAGATAAAATGTCTGAAGATGATGGAGCCGATCGTCAAATTACAAATCGTTATCCTAACGAGTACTTGAATTCCTTAGATCCTCCAGGATTACCTTCGTTCAAGTTAGATTTGAAAATTGGATGTCCAGTTATGTTGTTGAGAAATATCGCACCAAGTGATGGACTTTGTAATGGCACACGATTAATGGTTGTCAGGTGTTCTTTACGTGTAATAGAAGCTCGAATATTGATAGGGGATAAAGTAGGAAATTTGGCGTTCATTCCGAGAATATCCTTGACGCCATCGTCTTCTGAATTTCCTTTTCAAATGACAAGGCGCTAGTTTCCAATTCGTTTGGCATATGCTATGACGATAAATTAATCACAAGGACAATCAGTGAAATTTGTTGGAGTTTATTTGACTACACCGATTTTTAGTCACGGTCAACTATATGTGGCCTTATCAAGGTGTAAATCATTTGATCGATTAAGTGTACTTCTTTCCGAATATGGACCTCTATCCACGACAAATATTGTTTATCCTGAAGTATTATTGTAACTGTAATTGTTTCTGTTGATGCAACATTTAAAGTTGAATAATAAAATAATTTGATATAATTGTTCAAATAGATGATGTATGTTTTATGCCCGTGCCTTCAGGCACGGGTTATACGCTAGTATATATATATAGTATATTATTACACTTATGACTGTGTCATTTTGTCCCTATTTTTATTTTGTCCTTTACCTTTGTACGATTGCACCTTATATCATTTATAGTATGCTTAAAAAATCATTCCTTTACTTTTTTTTCCTAAAAATTTGTAGGAATATTTTTTATGAACTAACATTAATTGAATTAATTATTTTACAAAAACTAGTTAATAGATAGTCTATTATTTTTAAGTAGTCCAAATAATCAGTGATCCTATTTTGATTTGGATTGTGACATCTTTTATGTATAAGTCCAGTTAAGTGGCTAGTATAAGTTTTGGATTTCGTTGAAACTCATTATAAAATGGCCCAACGAGAAACCCTAATATAAATAAGTAGATCCCCTCCATAGTCTAGATTAAATGTTTCTTCCAATTGAGAGTCGCCACCACAATAATCTAGATCATAGGGAGGAAGCCCTAGTCAGTATCCACTGCGACAGATTCAATCTTCTGCGATGGCCCAAGCAGGTACGTATTCGATTACCGTTTTTTATTATTGTGTCTTAATAATCATATATGTTTACCTAATTTGTGTTTTCCTTTGATTTTTTTTTTCCAAGCATGTGACTCACAACAATGCCAAGATAGTGGATCAAATTATTGAACTTTTGGTAATGTTCACCTGTCTTCTTTCACCTAATAATTGATTTCTTAGATATTTTTTTCTTTGTAATAATCCAATTTAATACCAATTTATTTATTTGTCATATTCATTCACGAGTATCTCCACACTCACATAAGTGTGATACTAATTTCATTCGGAATTTTATGATTGTCCTTCTCAATAAGTGGTTTTTCGCAGATTCGAATCTCTAATCTTGTATAGACCTCCAATTGCTTTAATTCAAACGTACTTTGTTGCTTAAGCCACTATATTGGTACCAATTTGTTTATTTAATGAAATATAAACGACACGAAAAATTATCATACAATAAATTATAATTTTTGTGCAAATAATTTTGTTTTTTTCGATTCCTCTTTTAGACCTATGACACAACTCTAATATTTTTTTTAGAATACTTTAATAATGTATCAAAATCTCATTTAATCGTGTATTAATTTTTATTTTATTTTCTTATTTTTGAAACAGAAAATTTCAACATTTGTGCTTGCTTCTGATGATGTAATTCGACGTTATCATTTTCAATGCCAAAAAAAGGTAACAATATGTTCTTGTTTATTATATCGTTTTCAATTGTCATATTTTGACATTTAGGCGTAAAAATTATGAAGTTTGAAATTAGCTAACTAAAATCTTATTTTCTAATGTAATATGAACAAAATATGACCCAAAATCTAATTAAGAGTATGTTTAGTTGGGTGGAGAAAATGGTGTATGGAAAAATGAAAACGAAAAAAAGGGTGAAAATGAATAAAAAAAAAAAAAAAAATTGTGTTTGTCAAGGAAAATGGAATGGAAAAGAAAAGAGGATGAAAAAAAAAAAAAACTCTTTTTCCTTCTCTATTTTTCCTACAAATTTGGGATGAAAATTGAGAGAAAATATTTGAAATTTGAGGAAAAAAAATAACAATATTACAATTATGCCTTTATCCTTGTATATGCTATCTACCCATTCATTTATATGTTTTTTTTTTTATATTTTTTTTTAGATTCTATTTATTAATAATTTACATACATCATATTTAACTTGAAAATAATGATAGTAAATTTTTTATTTTGTTTTGTAATATGTAAGGGTAAAATAGTAAATTAATTAAATATAATTTTTTTTTTATTTTTCTTTCTTTACTAAAGATAAAACATTATATTTTATTTATAATATGTAAGCGTAAAATAGTAAATTAAATGAGTGCATATTTTTTTTTCTTTTTTTACTATACATATAATATTATATTTTTTTCTTTTTCTATCCCTTCAACCGAACAACCTTAAGAAAAATGATTTTTCTTCGTTTAAAAAAATCTTTTTTTTTTTTTTTTTTCATTTTCCATCCTTCCAACCAAACCTACCTAAACGAGAATATTTGTGCACTTTTTTTATCCAACCAACCCAAACAATACAACATCTTTGGTTGTCATTCAATTTGCAAAAAAATTATTATATTTCAATTAGTTAATTTATGAATGGTTATAATTTAATATTTTGTTTTTAAAAACAAAACCATAAAATCAGGTAACCATTTGAATTATAGTTTAGATGTTATTTTTTCATCTAGTTGGAGTACTATATAACATAAAAATTTAAATCGACTAAAATAATTATATGTTAATTTCTACAACGTTGTTTATTTCTTTGAACATAGTGAAAATTTGATTAAATCATAACTGAATGAAAAAATATAAAAATCAATTCATCAAAAATAAAATAATTCATAAAAGAGGATAAAAATAAGATAATTCATAAAGGAGTATAATATAGACAACAAACAAACCCCACGTAAATTCAATTAAATTAAATCCTCTATAAATGGAGAGAGATACTATTTGTAGCAAACTCAATGAGCCTCATTCTCAAAAAAACGCCATGTAAGAGGAGGATTACGCTACTCTTTATATATAGCTCAGGATCAAGTAACACAAGCGAAGTTGAATTCAACGCGCCCTCTCATGCATAGGGTGAACTTTTGACAAATCACTGCGAACGGATATTAAGAGAAAGACCCAACATTAATATGAGATTCACCACGTCCATTCACGCGCAGGGTGGACTTCTTGACAAATCACTGCAAACAGATATCAAAGAGCCCAACATTGATGTCGGGTTCAACACGCCCAACACCACACACATACCAAAATTAAAATATATAAATAAATGAAGAACCTTATTGATTGGCATGAGCTTTTACAGAATCATGAAACCTATTCTTCAGGACTATGCATAAGCTTTTTAACATATATATACATACACAAACAAGAAACGAAGATCTTACATTAAATGGAGGGCTATTTACTGTTTGAATCTGTGGAAAGAGCGAACAAGTAGTCCCCCATCAATGTGGAGATTGATCGTTGTCCGATAAGTCACCGTTTTCTGCTCATTGCTAAGTTTGAACACGAAACAACCCAAAAGGACGGCCAAGAAGATCTTCATTTGCCTATGCGAATGTTCATATACTTAGCCCTCACTAAAAATAACAAACGCATCCCTATATTTTTCAAAAATAATAAATAGCTCCAACAGAAAAAAATATATTCACATTACAACCCCAAAATTCAGTCATTCAAGAATCTATTAATTGTTTAAAAACTTTTGGTTGGGTTAAACCTCCCATTTTCAACCTCCAAACCCCATTAATTAAGGAGGAGATGCCAAGAAAATCTGCAGTGGAAAAAAACAGAAAAAAAAAAAAAAAAAACAGTGAATAAGAAGTTATGCAATGGATTTGCAAGTACATGAACTCAGGACATTGCTTTATAAAATAATGAATGATTTCAAATAATTAAAGGCATCACCCAGAGCAGCAATTAGTATGCACTGCAATTTCTTGAAACAACCCTCCCCCGCCTTTCTCGGCACGTAGTTTAGTTTATTTATTTTTTAGTTTGCAATGAAAATCAATGTTGTAAAAGGCATTCTTAGGCTTACCCTGGGGCGGGACGGCCCTAAACTGGCCCAAGGCAATGGAGGGGGGTGGAGGTGGGGGGGCTATTTTCCAATTGGGCTTGCACCTAGATGTTGTGGACGACGCCCAACTTCGCCACGGGCGAAGTTCGACGGCTCACTTTCTGTGTTTCCATCACTGGAAAAATTAGGAGAGACCAAACATGATTTTGTACTTGTTTTGGTGTGTTCTTCCTCTTTTTTTTCACTTTGCCGATGCCAAATCTCAAAGGTTTGGGGTTGTAGAAGTCATCATTCAGATGAGGAAGTGAAAGTTGGTGAAAATAGGAGAACTAGGGTTATGTCTCTTTTTTTATTGTTTTATTTGGAAATAAAACAATTTTCTCCTCTAATGTTCTTTTTTAGATTAATAAAGGAAATTTTTTTATTCTTTGACGAGAATTCAAGGAATATTATTACTTGTTAGAGAATAGATGACAAAATAAAGAATAATATTTAATAACATCTCTAAATTGTTTAGCCTCATATGGAAGATAAAAAACATATCCTTATAGCATATCTATATTTGATATCATACTTAAGATTAACTAAATTATTGATAAGGAGTAAAATATAAATCTTATATAAATAGGGTAGGACTTTAAAAACAAAAAAAATTGAGGATTATACGATAAGAACTCCAAAACATCATTGTCTTATTTTATTTCACCTCTAAATTTAATCTCAATTTTTTATTTTCAATTCAAACACTTCTAATTTCTTCTCCGACGGGCCAAAAAAATAATAATAGCATTTAAATTTCTTCTCCCTCTTCAGGACTTCAAAACACTAATATATAAAAATATTTTTTTTTTGAAAAAATAAAAATAGAACTAATTATATTTATTTATATTCTATACTTTTCGTGCATGAGGATCGGCTTGTAATATTCCAAAAGAAATGTAAATTTGGCATGCTTTTTTTCATCTCGAGTCACACATTTTCACTAACCATGTGGCAGCATCAGGTTGTTTTTCTAGAACCGAAGCTTGAAATTCAGGTAGCACCATGCATGATTCATAAATTGTGCTCAAAGTAGGAAACTTAGACTGCATAAAAGTGAAGAAAATAAAGTTATTGAGTGAAAAACCAGAACAGATAGAGAAAGGGGACATGTTATGATTTTATTTTCAAAGCACACATTTGTTTTTAAGGGGAAAAAAAGCACTTTAAAGTAGCGTTTGTCTTGTGTTTTAAAAAAAGTACTTTTGAAAATCAAAATTAAAAGTACTATTTTAAAAAGCAAAAATTAGTTGTTTTCCATTTTTTCGATATTTATGTTTTAAAAGATTGATTGACTAAGATCTCTATAGTAACCCAATGAGTCTCACTCACTCCTAAATACACCTTGTAAAAAGAAGATTGTCCTAGACTTTATATATAGCTCAGGATCACATAACACAAGCGATGTGAGATTCAACACGCCCTCTCAGCGCATGATAGACTTTGACAAACCACTGCGAACGGATATCGGACCGCCCCACATCAATGTGGGATTCAACACGCACCCGCATGCACATGGTGGACTTTTACAAACTACTGCGAGGAGCCCAATATTTATGTGGGATTCAACATGCACCCTCACGCGTATGATGGACTTTTACAAACTACTGTGAAGAGCCCAATATTTATGTGGGATTCAACATGCCCAACATGAGACAAAAGAACTAGTTTTGATACAATGGACCTAACTGATTCTCTAAAGACGCCTTGTAAGAGGAGAATTGTCCATGGCTTTATATATTAGCTTAGGATTTGACAACATAAGCAATGTGAGATTCAACCTCTCTAATTAATTTTTAACGCAACGTTCAGTAGCACAGAGTTGAAGGTTTGGAATTATAATTAGAAATGAAGGCATATAATTTTTAGATTTTTACGTGCGTTCATCTCTAATTTCAATTATGAAGGTCCAATTCCATGAAACTAACCCACCTAAACCAAATTGCTACTGCTGCTTTATAAAATTATGTAAAGACAAACAGTGAGAGCTAAAAAAGAATGGAATGACAAATGTACCATGTCAATATTGAACCTTGAAGTGGCTATAGCAATTTGAGGAGCCAAGAGGACACCAGCCTATAGAAAATCAATAGTTTTAGCTCCAAGTCTCAGTTGAATCATTCATTTAGATGGCGTTTGGTTAGTGTTTTTGTTTTACTATTTCTACTTCCAATAAACTAGGATGGGATGAAAATTCAGTTTCCATTCTGGAATATTCCGGAAATAGAAACATATTTGGTAACGACCATTATTCTGAAATTGTTTCTTTTAATTTTTGAGAACAGAAACAAGAAACGCATTTGGTTACAATGTTTCTTCTTTTTTCTTTAAATGTATGATGGCCGGCAGGGTTGTGTTGGCAGGTTTGGTGGTGGTGGCCGATGGGTGGTTGTGGCCGGTAGGGTGTTGGTGACCAGTGGAAGGGTAGTGGGAATAGTTTCATGGGAGTGGATAGGAATTAACGTTTTTTTGTTTCTCAGATTTTTAAGGAAATCAGAAAATAGTCCCAAATTACTTCCAAAAATTTTGGGAACAGAAACGTATTTACCAAACGTGTTTTTATACATTAATTCAAGAGTGTTGGAAGCAGGAACAAGAATCAGGGAACAGAAACAGTAACCAAACGGGGGAGAGAGGGAGAGATAAAAGCACTATTATGAATACAAGTCAACATCAAAAGAGAAGGGTGTTGCTACCATACCATGTATACTTTGTTTCCTGTGGCGTATGTACCGGCATAATTGACTTCCATAATAAAGCTTTCATTGGTGTCTATAGAAACTGGAATTGATGCATTTCCATGTGTTTTGAACTATTATTGTGTCATAGATTAAGTTTTTATCGTTGCAATAAGTTGGTGAGGAAAATACATAGAAAATCAGCTACCTACAAATCAGTATCTTTCTCATAAAAGGAGGAGAAAATCGTTGCGTTTTTTAAGTATTTTTTCTTTAAAAGCAAAAAAGTACTCATTTTTAAAAATACTGTTTGTTTGGTACTTAAAAAAATATTAAAAAACAAAAAAAGGAAGAATAAGTAAAAACCTGATTTTGTATACCTTTTTAGAAAAGCAAAAAATAGCTGCTTTTTGTTTATCCAATTTTTATATGATAAGAGATCGATTGGTTCTTTATCCACTTGCTTCAATCATCTATGACTTTTTTTTTTTTTTTTTTTTTTAATTAAGAGGTCATTTATAGGGATAACATTGCGATATGAAACACACTTCGATTTTAAGTAAAAGTATTTTTTTGGGGGGTCAAATTACCTTTTTTTTTTTTTAAAAAAAAAATGTACTTAAAAAAAAGATTATCAAAGGGTGCCTTAGTTATTTGGCCATAAAACATGTGGACTACAAAAACCCATTCCTGATACAAACAATGAATAAGAAAAATGAAAATGGCAGCTAAATAATGCACACTACTAGAATCATGAGGCGATAGAACAATTGAACTATGACCTGGAAATTGGGAACAAGGGCTTGTCATGTTCTGATTTTATTCCATCATTGTATGCTTCTTCTTCAAGCACAGGTTCAATGAAGATAGCTTATCCATATGCTCAGCCTGAAATTTTTTTGTAAGAAAATTAAAATCACGATTCTGAAGTTTTATGATACAAGTCAGAACAGCCATTGCATTCATTGCTTGAAGAACGACCTCGTCAGAAAGCAAATCAATATTTATGGACTAATGTAAAGATTTAGAGCTCTCTTCGTTTTCTTTTCTTTTCTTTTTCTCCTAAGAGTCATCTGCACAATTTTGTATGCAAAGAAGCTCAAGAGAGCCATTGATCACTTTTATTTTTTGGGTGTTAACAGAAAAACAAAACAAGGTTAATAGATTTTTGTTTGGACATAAAACATGCAGACTATAAAAAAAATGTATATACGATAAAGGAAGGAAAAATGAACCACGGCTGTGCAGTAAGGTATGGAAAAAGGGGGGGGGGGGGGGGGGGGCGCGGTTGGTGGGGGTGGTGTTGTGGGTGGGTGTGTAGATCTGATGTTATCACATAGAACTGGAAGTGATTTAATTTTGGGCACAAATGTTGGCACCAATCACCTTATCAACCTACCTTCATCACAAGCTGCAATTGTTGAATCCCACATCAAGTGTTTCTTGATCCTCAGCTATATATAAAGTCCACGACAATCTTCCTCTTTCAAGGCGTCTTTTGAGAATGAGTTAGACCCATTGAGTTTCTACAACAATATAAATGGGGCCCTGCAATTTTTGATCATTTATATATAACCTAATATCATGATCAAAGAAGAGATAACATGTATGTGTGTGTATTATTGATCACAAGCTTGAAATGTTGAAATTTGGGTTTAAGAAAAAAAAAAAACTGTTTTTTCAATATATTTTCTTTATACTCTTAAAAATGAAGTCAACAATGGAGAGATAAATACATATCTTCAAGAGTAAATAATCAACGCAAAACACATCTCTGCAGTAAAAACAATTGGCATCAAGCAATGGGTCTGAAATTCCTGTATTAGATTCTTGGCATGTTTACTGACAAAAAAAAGGGGATAAATAATATTATAAATTCAAATAATGGATTGATTTTTTTATTTTTTTTAAGAAAAAAATAAACATAAAAATTAATGGGCATTCAATCATTTAACGGCATTTTAAAACACTTTTAAGGGTTGGAAAAATTCCACTAAAATAAAATTTGAGAAAATAAAGAGAGATGAAAAACTAGAGAGTAGAAGTGACAGTAGACGTTGAAGTGCCAACACTGCGTGAAAATTGAGTTGACATGTTGAAACACAAACATAAACAACACTACTTACTTGCTTCTCTCAATTCTCTTCATCGATGCGTTCGTGATCTATGCGCACGTCGGGGATATAAACAATGATTGGCCAATAGCCCTCATCAGCATCTTTATTATTATTCTTCTTCAAACAACGTGGTGTTAGAAGTGGACAATTGCAGATGTACAGGGTTTCGAGCGTGGAGAGCACATCCTTGTGAGGCAATGACTGAAGCTTGGGGCAGTCCCAGATCTTTAGCTTTCGAAGAGAGGGGAGGTTTTGGAGGCCCTCTGAGAGCGATTCCAGATTTTGAAATCCATCAATAGCTAACCAAGTAAGAGATGGAGGAAGGAGAGAGTAGTTAATATCACATCTTTCTTCTCCTGCTCCTATTGTTCCAATTCCACCTGTAGGAGGAGGAGGAGGTATGGGTTCCATCAGCAACTTTGGGTATTCATACCCGCCTTCGATCCAGAACGTCTGAAGAGAGGCGAGTCTGTGGAGGCCCCACTCTGACAGAGGCTTCATTATTTTGCTATTCCAGATACTAAGATGATGGAGGTTGGGAGGCAAACCCCCTTCGTGAAAGTCCACCTGAGAAAGTCCTGACAAGGATAGGTATGTAAGGCTTTGAATGTCACAGGGCATTATGCACTTGAGATTCCTACAATTCTTGATATGAAGGCATCTCAGGTTAGTGGGTAGGCATTTCTCTCCATCCGGGAAGGATTTCAGATCATCACATTCACTTATATCCAAATAAGTAAGGCTTGATAAATTAGACAAAGACAACAATAGCCCTCTAGAATTGTCAACCCCACTGATGTCAAGGGTTTCAAGCGAAAGCATGTAATCAGTTATGCCCTCCAGAGCTACGCACACCGTTCCTTCAAGAGATCTTAACTTCGGCAACCCTTGGGATGTCTCCGGAAAGCACACTAACTTTGGACACCTGTCAATCTGCAACTCCTTAAGGGAGCTCATCCTCGTCGGTAACTTCTCCAGGGCTGCACACTCGCTTAAATTAAGAGATCTCAACTTTGGCAACCCTTGGGGTGTCTCCGGAAAGCACACTAGCTTTGGACACCTGTCAATCTCCAACTCCTCAAGGGAGCTCATCCTCGTCGGCAACTTCTCCAGGGCTGCACACTCGCTTAAATTAAGAGATCTCAACTTCGGCAACCCTTGGGGTGTCTCCGAAAAGCACACTAGCTTTGGACACCTGTCAATCTCCAACTTCTCAAGAGAGCTCATCCTCGTCGGCAACTTCTCCAGACTAACACATCCTATTGTGCTTAATTTCTGAATATTGGTAGGCAAACCTTGCTCTTCTTCTCCCAAAGACACAAGCTCATTGCAATTGGTAACATAAAGCTCCTCAAGAGGAGCCCTCAACAACTGTAAGCTGCGTTCTTCTTCTTCAACCAAATGGCGCAAGCCTTTGATACCTTTAATGCTCAAGTAGGTTAGTGAGGTGAGAGCTGAAAAACTTTTTAGAATCACCCCATCACACCTTTCAAGCTTTAAATCAACAAGGGAAGGAAAATTTAGACGAGGTGGAACCTCAACTAGTTTGGGACAACGATTCATGGAAAACTAGAGAAGATGAGCAAATTGTCCAATGTTACTGCCACCACCATCAGAAGCAATAACAGGAAGTGACCATACCTCCCACTCTGGCATATCCTCAATACTTAAAGTCTCCAGCGATGGGAAAAAAATATGATTTTCCAATGGAACGCCTCTATCCGAATAGTAGAACTCGGCACCAACGCTCTTAACTCCGCACATGCCTTTAATTTCCACCTTCTTCAGTTTTGGCAGCTGCCCCAACGATGGTAACCATGTACATTCCTTGCAATTAGTGAGTTTCACCTCCACTACTAGTTTGAATGACGGATCTCCCAACCAACTAGGAAACTTCAGGCCACAATAAGAATCAATTTCAAGTATTTCCAATTCTGTTGGAGGCCTTAGATTATCGAGTACACCCGTTTCAACACTTCCATTGTTGGAGATATTCCGATTCTTACTCCATTGAAGCACTAGTTCATCAATGTCGTGCTTATTACTCAAGTTGGTGTCCTTTGCCGCTGAAACATTCATAACATTTCCCAGAACGGTTATCGAAAGACTTCCCCGCAACAAGGACAGGTGACCTAACTCCTCCAATCCCAATCCTCCACTACCTCTTTTGCTCACAATGAATTTCGGCAACATTCGTAAGCTTGTCAATTTCCCGATCCCCGAGGGCATTTCTTTTAAACTCGTAGTATTGGTAATGTCAAGATGCCGAAGGTTCACTAAATTCTCCATGCTTGACGGCAACTTATGGAGAGATCCACATTCCCTTAAAAGTAATGTTTGCAAATTATATAAAGAACTGACCGAATTGGGCAAACATTTGATGTTGGTGTTGGAGAAGTCAAGGTACTTGAGATGCTTTAAGTTGCCGATTGAATTAGGTATCTCAGATATAGAATAACGTGCGAAAGACAAGACCCTCAAGCACGACAAATTCGGCAGCACATCATGCAAAACCCTGTTCGATAACGAGCAAAATCGGAGAGATAAGAAAGTACGCAATCGGGGTTGCATTTCATAAAAATCAGTGTACTTTCGGGAGATCTCATGTGATTGAGGAATGGACGAGAAATGGCGTGCCTTTTCAGAAATTTTGTAATCTTCACCCGTAGCTTCCATCCCAAGAAAGGTTTCTCCAGCAACCATCCTAGCAAGATCATTCATGAGATTGTGCATCACGAATTTTGCCTCATCGTTGTTTAATGGTTGGAAAAATGACCTATCAAATAGATCCTTGAAACGTTGGCAACCAAATTCTTCCACCTGTTCACTTGTATCTGCGGGTTGCGGGAGTAGACCTTGCGCCATCCATAACAAAACGAGTTCATCCTTGTCAAAGACATAGTCCTTGGGAAAGAGTGCGGTGTACTTAAACAAGTCCTTCAACAGAGGCGTTAGATGATGATAGCTTAACAAAAGAGCTTGAGGGATGCCACGATTAGGCAAATCCCACATGTTGCTATGCAAAACATCTTCCCAATCTTGAGGTCTTGCTAATTTAGTGCGCAAGAGGCCACCGAGTGCCGTTACTGCAAGAGGCAAGCCTTTACACTTTTGCACTATTTCCTCCCCAACGGCTTTCAAATCTTGATGATGTGCATCAAAATCAGTTGTTTGAAGAGCATGATGAGCCAATAGAGACATACAATACTGATGCTCTAACCCCAACTGCTATCACCGGCCACCTTACATTAAAAGAAAAGAAAGACCGCTATCACCCTGTCGGCCACCTTACATTAAAAGAAAAGAAAAAAAAAAATACAAATATTGCAACCAAATGTGTTCTTTGTTTCTATATATATATATATATATATATATATATATATATATATAAGACAATGGTCGTTTCCAAACACATTCCTATCTCCGAAATACTTCAGAACAGAAACAAAATTTTCATCCCATCCTATTCCAGATTATTGGAAATAAAAACATGAAAACAAAAACACTAACCAAACGCCACCTTAGTAAACCTCAACCTCAAGGTTCACATAGACAACCTCAAAACCAACAAAAATCACATAAAAATGTAAAATTCCTCAAAACCATTCTTAAAAAAACTAGAAATTTATTTATTTCCTCATCCATTCTTAACCAGCCAAACAAGAACAAGGTTGACTGAAGCAAAAAACACGGAATTGTTTTTTTTTTTTTTCCCAAAAAAACAAAAAAAAAAAAACAGCAAGAAATTAATTGGCCATTGGATGATTGTAGACATATTCGATGGCAAGAGGGCATGAATCGATCTTATCGACCTCCTTATCTGGAATCTCGAGCTTGAATTCTTCTTCTATGGCCATCACGATCTCAGCATTATCTAAGCTATCCAAACCCAGATCGCTTTGAAAATGAACGTCCGGAGTTACCAGCAACACAGAAATTGTACAAGAAAATTGTTAAAAGAAAATGGAAAATCCGACAACTTTCTCAGTTTGAAAAATAAAAAAATAAAAAGGGGCATTCGTCAGAACTCTGGCGTCGTTCCGGCAATATCGTCAGAGTTCCAGCAATGTTAGGAGCTTCGGTGACTTCAATGGTAATGACCATATCTAGTTTGTCATTCTTTCTCAGATAAAAAAAAATGAAGTGGAAAAAAATGGTCGAAGTTCCCGGAATTTTGGCATCATTCTGGCAGTTACCGGAGGTGTTACCAAACAGAAGCTCCGGCAACTTCAAATATGGCAATGACAATATCTATAATCATGGGTACAACACATTGGCCTGTTTGATTGTGTTAGTGGAAACAATTTTTACATTTCGAAATAAAATCAATTTTTCTTTTAAAAACACAACTCAGAAAACAATTTTCACAATCCAATAATAAAATAGCTCAGTTTTTACTCATAATATAATTTTAATCTTTGGATCAGATTTCATATCAATGGTCAAGATCGAAAAAATAAACCCTATACCCCATTACCCCCCCCCTCCCAAGTTTCGGCATCTTACCCCCCCCCCCCCCCAAAACTCGACTTATTTCTCGCATTTACGTTTCTATGTTTGAACTTTGAACACATCATTAATGCGTATTTTTTTTTTTCATAACTAAACCAAACAGTTTTCCTCACAATTTTCAAAAACTATTTTCGAAATTTTTGAACATTGTTTCTGAAAACAAAACCAATTTTATGATAACATTGCATATTCATGGAACTCTTATGGACGAACTTCTATGTATGTAAATGTAAAGCAACAATGTAACCTCCTATCTGCTTCAACAAACTTCTTTCTCAAAGAAATAAAACACACTTCTAAACAACAAGAAAATCTAATCCTAGCAGTACTAGTAGCAAATAACACTAGAAATTGCAACATTAAAAGTGGGCATTAGCTAAATTTTGGGAAAATTACAGTTTTTGTCCGCAATGTTTGGGGTGAGTGTTTATGTAGATCTTGAGGTTTGCCAAATTGCACATTCAATCCCTCAAGTTTCGCATTGGTTTCAATCCCGTAAAATTGAAAATGTTATTTATGATTTTGGACAAAAAATGGGTTGCGCATGACGCATGACCTTCTAATTAGAATATTTTCGTCATTTCATCCATTTGCTAAACCTAAAACTAGGGGTGTGCACAGGTCGGGTGTGGTAAAAAACTGGGTCACCTGACACCCGACTGGAACATGTTCCTATGAGGAATTGCAAGCCTGATTTCGACTAAATGGTTGCTGGAAACCAGTGTTGGGTGGGTGTATTGGATTACGGGCGGGTTCGGTTGGTTCGGTTGCGGTTTAGGTAAGATTCGAGTGAAACAGAAATCAAAATCCTAATCGAAAATGAAATAAAAAACCCTAATAGAACTAGAAATCAAAACCCTAATTGCCATAGAAATCAAAACCCTTATCCATACAAAAATCAAAATTGAAGATCAAAAAACAAAGCATCAAATTCAAAGAACAAATAGAAGAATAGAAGAACTCATCGTCTAAGTCTCTGACTACTAATTTCAAACACCGATTAGTCCGATTCCGTCTATCACCGTCACGTCCGTCACAGAAAATAGAGTATTTTGTAATGCAATTTGGCTTTGAATCAAATACAAAGGCTAATAGATGAACGTGAATGGAAGACTCAATTTTTATAGCCATCGGAGAATCGAAGATGACAAAGAGCTTGGCCCAGAGATTTAATGGACTGGATAGTTACGAGATAGAAAATTAGTGAATCGAAGCAGTAAAAAATGAAATCATTGAACGGAATTGAAGAATTGAAGGCTCAGATCTGGACGGTGGGGGTTGAACGAAGTGTCGATGTCTCTCGAAGAGGTGAAAGGAGACAACCGCATGAGAGGAAATGAAGAACTGAAGTCTAAAACCTTAGAATGTGTATAGATAACATATTTATTAGGTGAAGTTTAGTCGGGTCAGGTTTACTTGGTGGTGAAGTGTCAGACCCAATATCTGATTCGAATCTAAGTTTATTTCGCGGGTTTTCACCTGATCCAACCGCCAAGAAGCTTCAAACCCGATTTTTCAGCTGCAGGTTGATCGGTACACTTGGGTGGGCCGGGTTAATCAGATCCATTGCACACCCCTACCTAATACATTTTCCCTTAACTTTTACCTAAAACAAATCCGTTTGAAGAATGAAAGAGAAACATAAATAGTTAGTAGAGTGATGAAATGACAAAAATATTCCTACTAAAAGCGTACATGCAGAGCATAACCCATTTTTCTTCCAAAATCAAGAACAGCGAGAACTAGATGGATCAAATGTACAATTTGGCCAAACCTCAAGGTCCAGGTAGACACCCTCCCCATATTTTAGGGGCCAAAATTGTAATTTCCCCCTAAATTCCAGAAAATCAAACCTTAAGATCATCACACGCAAGGTGGACTTTTTGAATAAAACCACTACGAACTGATATTAGGGAAATAGCCCAACATCGATGTGAGACTCAAACAAACCCAACATCAGACAAAAGTCATGGCTCTAATACTATGTAGAAACACAATGAGTGTAACTCACTCTTAAAATACGCCTTATAAAATGAGGACCGCCCCAGGCTTTACATATAGCTCAAGAACACGTTACACAAGCGATGTGGGATTCAATAAGTGTGCTTCAAAATTCCACGCCATGTGGGAAAAAATTCTTCACACAAAGAAACAAAATCTATGTCTTCATCAACAGATCACATTAAGATGGTGACATTATAAAAAGACTAATTCATACTAAATCAAATGTTTGTCATCTTCACCATTTGATAAAATTTTATAGGACCACAAAGAAGGCCGGATTGTCGGATGTGAATCAACTGCCATGGGCACTACAATAGCTTGAATCATTTCTATGGCGGTCAAGCTATGCTATCTAGGTTGTAATATTACGATCTCCACCTCAGGAAAATATGTATTTAATTAATATATAATGATCAAAATCTAATATGAGAAAATATAATTACAGAAGAGCAGTAAGTCTGTACTTCTAGTTATAATAAAATATGTATCATACATAGATCTGATATGAAAACCTTAATACAGAAATAAATACAAAAGTACAATACTGTGGCATTTTTAGAAAGTGGCAAAAAGGGAAAGTTGTTTACCGCTCAACTCTGAATCCTCCCCTACAATCTCCTCACGCTCACTGCTACCGTTACATAGATCCAATTGCTTGTGTCCCCTACAAACTTAAACAAGGCATATCTCCAAGAATCAACAAGCACAAAATTGATGACCACCGCCCAAAATCCAAACACGAAACCAAGCCCCAAACTGACAAAAAAAACCGTGCTGATAAACCCATTGTCACCATCTTCATCATCATTAACACCGCCATCACCGTCGTCACCGCTGCGGGGTATTGTTTCGTCTCCAGGACATGGGTTAGGAAGTGGTTCACCACAGTCTAGGATTGTCCACATACGATGAAACATTGAAGCTTTGCAACTTAGTACTTACAGGAATCCTGCCTGAGAGATTGTTACTTGACAAGTCCAAAACACCGAGAAAACTCAACTCGGACATACTATTGGGAATCTTCCCAGAAAGTCGATTCTGGGATAAATCGAGAAAATCCAGCGACCTTAATTAACCTATGTTCGGAGCAATTTCTCCAGTCAAATTATTTCTCGAGAGATTCAAAGCTACCAACCCTACAAGATCGATGATTTGGAAAGAAATATCTCCCGTCAATTTATTACTCGAAGAATCAATTCCTCTCATCAATCCTAAATTATTTTGGATCCCAAATTCTCCCATTTTCCAGACAAGCATCGTGTTGTCATCATAGAACGTACCCGTGGAACCCTGATTACCCTAAGCATAATAATAATAATGGGTAAACTAGATTCTTCTTCCTATCACTCCTACTTGAGACATGGCGGTAAGATTGTTGAGGCATTTCGGGATAGATGCCTTTCCGTGACCACGGAAAGGGATCCATCCCGAAATGCCTCAACAATCTTACCGCCATGTCTCAAGTAGGAGTGATAGGAAGAAGAACGACAAACTCGGAGGGGGCCTTCATTTATCCATGATGTTATGTTACCAATCAAGTTCTTTTCTCCCATATCAACGACTTTCAAACTGGTGCAGTTCTTTAATGACGAGGGCAATTCCTCGATGAAATTGCTTTGGCGTAAATGCAATGACATAATCCCATATAGTGAGCCCAATGAAGAGGGAATATTTCCTGAGAAATTGTTTTTTGCCAAATTAAGAACAACCAATCCTAGGAAAGGGTTCCAACAATCTGGGAGCGTTCCCGTTAGAAGGTTATCAGAGAGGTCAAGATCGATCAAGAAGCCATTAGAGCTACACAGAGAAGAGATTGAGCCAAAAAACATGTTTTTGGAGAGAATCAACGATGTTATGGTCGGTGGGAAAAGCGGGAGTAGACTTGTGAAATTGTTGTCTCGTAAATGAACTCTCGGAAAATCATCAAATTTAGATTATAAATCAGGGAGGACGCCATGGATTTGGTCATGGGAGAGGTCTAGAACGCTTAATATGTGCGGTTGGATCCAAAACCAACCCGGGATGGGTTCCGAAATGCCTGCACCGGACATGTCGAGCTCAGAATAACTTGTCTGAGTTTGAATCAATTTTGGAAAACCCGACCTAAGCTTGCAATTTGACAGCCTCACGATGTCAAGCTGAAAAGAGGAACCCAATTGGAATCAAATTCAAAACTCAACAGTGGGTTATGAGAGAAATCCAAAATTCTTAATCGGGAAATATTCGCCAGGTGAGCCTCAAAAATCACGTCTTCCAAATCGTTTGAAGAAAAAGACAGCTCATCGATTTCCGAAAATTGTCCAATATTTTTGCTGAGCGACCCCTTCATCGAATTGTTGTTGAGGTACAAGCCTTTCAACGATGAATACATCGTTAAATCAAGTAAAGACCCAATCTGATTCCCGGATAAATTCAGATATTCGAGCCCATAAATTTTTTCGACACTATTGTCTGAAGTTGATATCTCGTTTAACTGATTGTCCTTAACATGCAATCCCTTCAAGGGTGAAAATCTTGTAATATGAGGCAGTGAACCACTAAGTTAATTTCTAGTCAAATCTAGATACTCCAACAAGCACTCGATTTTGCCAGACAAATTCTTTACTAAATCAGGAAACAACCCGGTTAAATTATTGTAAGAGAGTTCTAACGACTGTAAACGGCTTAAATTTCCAAAATTTCTGGGAAGCCCACCTTCAATATGATTGTTCGAGAGATTAAGATTAACAAGAGATGCCATGTTTCCAAGAGCATCATGAATTGGACCTTGTAATTTGTTAAACGAGAGATTAAGATTAACAAGAGATGCCATGTTTCCAAAAGCATCAGGAATTGGACCTTGTAATTTGTTATCCGAGAGATCAAGATTAACAAGAGATGCCATGTTTCCAAAAGCGTTAGGAATTGGACATTGTAACTCGTTATCCGAGAGATCAAGATTAACAAAAGATACCATGTTTCCAAAAGCATCAGGAATTGGACCTTGTAACTCGTTACCCGTGAGATTAAAATTAACAAGAGATGCCATGTTTCCAAAAGCATCAGGAATTGGACCTTGTAACTCGTTAGACGAGAGATCAATGGAAACCAGTCTAGCACTGAAATTAAACAACCAGGTATAGACAAAAGAAGAAGATGTGAGAGAATTATAAGAGAGATCAAGGGTAGAAAGAGATTTTGAAGAGGAATTGGTGAAGGGAGAAGGAGGAGTAACGGCGGAAGGGAGTGAAGACGAACGCAAATACAGTTCGGTCAAGAAAGGGAGATTATTTATTGAATTTAGAATATCGGTTCGTTTACTGAGGTCGATAAAACTAAGGTCAAGGTGTTTCAACGGAGAAAGACAAGAGAGTCATTCAAGATTATCGACAGTGAGCAAAGAATTATCATCGAGATCAAGAAACTGTAAGCTGGAAAGATTTCCGAGATGAGGAGGAACTATACCATAAAGACTGAGGTGCCTCAATACCTTGAATGAACTAATGAACACTGGAATACTACCAAAGAAATAGCTCCTGTTAAGGTTCAAATGATATAAATGCTGAAGTCCAAGCAGTGAAGAGCTAATTTTACCTTCTAAACCATAATCATAAATGTCGAGAACAACTACAAGGCCAGTCTTGTTGCTGCACTGGACTCCCCTCCATTTGCAGCAGTGTTTCTTATCTTCTTCAATTCCTCAGGAAGAAAGAACTCCATCTATATTAGTGAGGTCTTGCTTAAAACTGAGGAGTGCTCGTCTCTCCTTATCAATGCACTTAATGTTAGCATTTTCCATTTCTGAATTGAGGCCAGAAATGGGTACCATCCATAGGAAAAGCACGGAAAAAAAAAAAAGAAATGGAAAATTCGAGGCGAGATTGTTTTGAGAGCCATGGAAGAGAACGATTGAGATCGATAAGGAATCAAGAACCAAAAACTGCAATCCTTCGAAAGTGAGTTATATGGGTGCGCTTCAAAATTCCATGCCGAGTTGGGACAATAAAGAAAAAAACCCATCGATGGGAAATTCCATGCCGTGTGGAAAAAACCATCTTCCTCTCAAGAAGCAAATGTTTCTCACTTCTTTGGGACCATAATAGAAAGGCCACTAAAGTGATGGAATTGGCAGATAGTGCTTCTCACTTCTTTGCTCTTTCAAAATATCTAATAAATTATACTTTTGACCTTCTAAGTTTTACCATATATTTTGGTTGTCTATTAAATTTAATATATTTTACTTTAAACCCTTTTTCTTTGGTTTATATTTTAATTTGTCCTTCTACTTAATTTAAATATTAAATAAGATAAAAAAAAAATTAAGATAAACTGTACATTATATTTGTTTTAATTACATAAAATTAAAAATATTGTTAATAATTTTCGATGAAAAATGAGTTGTGTGATTGGACGTTTTCAAGTGTTAAGGGGCTCATACAAATTTCACTCGTGAATCTTTCAGCTCATTCGAAAAATATTTGATAAATTATACTTTTGACCCTATAAGTTTGATTATATATTTTGGTTGTCTTTTAAATTTAATCTATTTCACTTTAAACCCTTCGTCTTTTGTTTAGGTTTTAATTTGCTCTCATGTCTAATTTGGTTGTTATATGAGATGTAAAATTATGTGTCTAGCACACTGGAAAAATTATATTTTTGGTCCTTAAAGAATGGGTAGGTATCTAGGGATGCCCAAAAAAACCGAACCGACGGGTAACCGAGAGAAAGAGAACCAAATGGTCCGGGTTAAAACCGATTAAATGGTTTTAGTTTTGATTCTGGTTTTGAATTTAGCAACCGAAGCGGTTGTGGTTTTGAATTTAGCAACCAAAGCGGTTGTGGTTTTGGTTTTGGGATAATAACCGCGTAACCGAACAGTGTAACCGAACCACGTGACCGAATCATAAGCCGAACTGTGTAACTGATATATATATATATATATATATATATATATATAGATCACATTTTTTATAACACTTTTACGGACTCTTGGATTTGTTTTACGAGTTCTTTTTTTATTATTATTAAAAAAATTAAACCATTTTTTAAATAATTTATTTTTAAACAATTTTATAAACAAATTTTAAACATTTTTTGTATGTAATTTTTTTTGTTACTTATACAAAATTTGTATGTAATTTTTATGCAAAATACCAAAACTCATAAATTAAAAATTATATTATATTTGAAAACATATATCTTAAACAAATTTTACAATTAAAATAGCTAATTTGTTCATTTTTTCCTTTTCAGTTCTCAAATTTGTATATCATTTATCTTTTTCTTACTTTTACAAAAATTTTATATAATTTTTATACAAAATTATATTATATTTAAAAATATATATGGTAAACAAATTTTACAATTAAAGTATCTAATTTATTCATTTTTTTTATTTTCACTTTTTAAATTTGTATATCATTTTTTTTTTGTAATACAATTTTTTTCAAAATATATAAACAAATTTTGAATTTTCTAATTAAAAATAAAATAAAAAAATTAATGGAATAGTCAAAATTCGGCCCTACAAGGGCCGGATTCTATAATTTAAATCCGGCCATTGCCAAGTAGAGTCTTTGTAACAACAATTGATATCTTTAGGCCAGATTTGATATATATATATATATATATATATTTCTCTCTCACTCTCACTCTCACCCTTTTTGTTATTTATGTTATAAATTATCAATTTTATTTGTTTTATAAATAATTTATTTCAGACTCTTACCATTTTATTTATTTTTGGTTTTTCACTTTAGAAAACAACTTTTAAATAATTTTACAATTAAAGTAGCTAATTTATTCATTTTTCTCTTTCCACTTTTTAAATTTGTATTTCATTTTTTTTTACTTATACAAAGTTTTTGAAAATATATAAAGTATACAAATTAATAATAATAAAGGCTAAATTATATATTATACTAAACTTACTAATTTAACATATAAAAATATTTTTGTTTAAATCTAAACATATCTATTAACATAAAAACATAATTATATTAACGATAAAAACATAATTATATAAAATCTAACTTAAAATCATATATTAACATTTAAAAAAATTGACCTTATTAACATAAAAATATAATTACACAAAATCTAAATTAAAAACATATATTAACATCTTAAAAAATTAACTAAAATAATGTATTATTACTAATCTCAAATCGTAGATTAAGATCACTCCAAAATCTTCAATCAACAAAATAAAACAAGAAAAATGAGCAATCGGGACAGCTACAATTTTGTAGTTTTTGTTTTTTTCTTTTGACCCGGAGAGTGGGGATGGGGTGTGGGGGGTGTTTTTGTAAACAATTTTGTATATAATTTATTTGTTTCCTTATTTATTTTTTTTAAATTTCTATATAATTTTTATACAAAATACAAAAATTTACACAAAATTATATTATATTTAGAAACATATATCTTAAATAAATTTTACAACTAAAATAGCTAATTTGTTCATTTTTTTCTTCTTTCCACTTTTCAAATTTGTATATTTATTGTTTTTCTTACTTATACAAAAAATTTATATAATTTTTATACACAATATAAAACCTCATACAAAATTATGTTATATTTGAAATTGTATATATGATAAATAAATTTTATAATTAAAGTATCTTAAACAAATTTTACAACTAAAATAGCTAATTTGTTCATTTTTTTTCTTTTCATTTTTCAAATTTGTATATTTATTGTTTTATTTACTTATACAAAATTTTGTATAATTTTTATACAAACTATAAAAACTTATACAAAATTTTGTTATATTTGAAATTATATATATGATAAACAAATTTTATAATTGAAGTATCTAATTTATTATTATTTTTGTCACTTTTCAATATCATTTTTTTTACTTATACAAAATTTAAAAAAATTATAATATATATATATAATGAAATCCGGCTCTGATAGGTAGGGCCGAATTTCTAATTAGCTATTTTAATTTTTTTCTTTTCTCGGTTTTTGTGTTATAAAAAATTTATTTCGGATTTCTTTTATTTATTTTTCATTTTAAACAATTTTTTCGGACTCTTAGCGTTTTCTTTCCAATTTTTTATTCTTTACTTAATAACCAACTTTTAAACAATTTTTTTATTTTTTTTATTTTATAAACAATTTTATTAAAGTTAGTAATTTAACATATATTTTTCTAATAAAATTTATTAATGATATATTTTATTAAGATTAATCATTATATATTTTACTCGTTAGAAAAATAATACTACAACTTGTTAGGTTAAATGATATATTATACTAAAGTTATTAATTTAACATGTAAACAAAATGTTTTTGCCTAAATCTAAACATATCTATTGACATAAAAACATAAATATATTAACAATAAAAATATAATTACACAAAATCTAACCTGAAAACATATATTAACAGCTAAAAAAATTAACCAACAAATAACCTTATTAGCATAAAAATATAATTACACAAATTCTAACTCAAAAACATATATTAACAGCTAAAAAATTAACTAAAATAATATATTATTATTAACCTCAAATGGTAGATTAAGTTCAAATTTCAAAATCTCCAATCAACAAAACAAAACGAAAGAATTCTAAGGAATAATTAGATGAAAGTAACGAAAAAAATGAAACAGAATAAGAATAAGAAGGCATTTACATAAAAAAAAAAAAAACCCACAACGATTTGAATCTTGAAAATGGATATTACCCATCAAATATACAATTTATTTGATGGGTAATATCCAAATTAAAAAAAAATGTTTTTTACCTTTTTTTTTTTTTTTTTTTTTTTTTTACCCCAGTACAATTTTGTACCCTTGACTTCATTTTATTTTTTTTATTTTTCTTTTTTAAATTTTGATTTTTAATTATTTTTTGAATTTTCGTTACTCATAAATTATTTTTAATAATTCAGAAAATAATATTTTTTAATTTGTTTTTTCAATATTTTTTTAAATTATTACATGTTACAAAATAATTTGTATATGATTTTCAATTTCAAAATAATAAACGAAGTTTAAAATTAAAATATATATATATATACACACACACACACATACAAATTTTAATGTAGAACCCAATCCTATGAGGGCCGGATTCTATACCATTTTATTTATTTATTTTTCTTATCTATTTTATTTGTTTTGAAAACAATTTTTTTATGTTTTCGTTATACATTTTATAAATAATTTTTAAACAATTTTATTTAAAAAAATTTGTATATGATTTATTTATTTTCTTACTTATACAAACTTTGTATATAATTTTTTATAAAAAATTATAATTTTGTACTCCTGTCAAAGCCTTCATTTAATTTTTTTTTGAATTTATTTTTACTCATAAATTATTTCTACTAATTCAGAAAAAAAAAATTCAATATTTTTTTTAAAATAATTACATGTTACAAAATAATTATAAGACACAAATAATTTAAAAAAAAAAAAAAAGAAGTTAATTACAAAAAATCGTCTTAACTTCTTTTTTTTTTTTTTACAAAAATAAATAAATAAATTTGATCAAATCATAGATCAATGGAGAAAATACAAATCGATTCAACAAAAATTTAGACAATTTATAAAAAATGAGAACTTATTCAAAATTAATTTTTGTTAGTCGATTTGATTTTTAATTTTTGTTTTATCTTTCTATTGAACTACACCATTAAACACTATTTTGTTTAATTGATTTTTAATGTCAAAACAATTACAATGCCAAAACACTATTTTTGTTTCCGATTTTTAATGCCAAAACACATTATTTGTTTTTGTATATTATACAGAACAATATCTTTTATAACTTTTTTTCTTGAAATATTGACCGAACATTTGGGTTGGGGGGGGGGGGGGGAGGGAGAGATGGGGGCTGCTAAAAAGAAGCCCCCATCGGCTACAGGGGGCTGCCAACGTGGTAGCCCCCAACAGCCAAAACTAGCCATCCAAGGGTCTGTTTAAAAAAAATGAATTCGGCTATGCAACGGCCGGTTAGCCCCAAAACCTATTCAAATCAACCGTATAATGGTATTTTTTCATCTTTTTAACACCAAAAATGCAAAGAAGTTAAGTTTTTCCATTTCCATTTTGAAATTTTTTTGGTTTAGGTTCCAAATCCGACTTTCTCTCAATTTTCTTTCTACTTGATTATTGACCTAATTTCTCTCAATTGACCAAACTCTTCCAAGCTCAGTAACATTGTCACGTCCTTCACACTAGATGGCGCCACTCTATCGTCACTTGCACGTCGTCGTTTCTCTATTAGCCTAAACACCTGGACTAGCTCAAATTGCATCTCGATCAAAATAAGGCAGAACATTGGTCAGTGTAGCCAATCCATTCAATTCAATCCAAAGTTTGCCTTGATTGGATGCGATGGCCAAGTCGTCGTGGTAGTGGTGATGGCATGAGTTATGGCGGCAAGGTTATGGAAGCAACCACCGTGGAGAGAGATTATCAGTCTCACGGTGGACCATGTTATGGATTTGGTTGTGGGATGGAAGATGAAGAAAATGAGATCAACGTGAAGTGGAAGATGAAAAAGAGGGAATGAAAAAGAAAAAAACAGAGAGAGAGAAGGAGAAAAGAAATCGAAAAATGAGGGGAAAATAGAAAAAGAAAAAAGAAATTGTTAAAAAAGGGGTGAGGGTAGTTTGGTAATTCACTAAGTTGGGTTATTTTATAATTTTTCGGTTTCATTTTATCTCTGAAAGAGTAAGAGTAGTATGGTCATTTCCTCCAAAATTACTCCGGGGAGGGGTTCCCATGCTAATTTGGGAACTTACTAGGATTTATTTGGAATATTAAAAAAACATAGGGGGTATAAATAGTATTAACCCATATAATAAAGTAGGATGAACATAAGTCTCTTATATTGTCTCAATAGTTCTTTATCTCTCACATAAAAAGCGGTCTAGATTGATTTAAAAAATTAACACATATAAAATATATATTTAAACTTACCTTATATAATTTATACTTAATCAAGGAGAGAGAATATATATATATATATATATATATATATGCACATTAGATTTCTGAATAAAACTATTAAATTTACAAAAATTAAATTAAAGAAACAATATGACGGAAAAGATATACTATACGATAATTATGGACCTTAAATTTACGAAAATTACAAAAATAATATATGCATATTAAATTTAGTAATAAAACTGAAATATTAAATTTATAAATATCAAATTAAAAAATAATATAAAAATATATAGTGTTCGAAAAATTATGTATATTAAATTTACAAAAATTATAGAAATAATATATGGATGTTAAATTTAGTAATAATACTAAAATATTAAATTTATAAAAATTAAATTAAATAAATAATACAAAAGAGAAATAATATACGAAAATTATGGACATTAGATTTATAAAAATTATAAAAATAATATATACACGTTTTAATAATAATACTGAAGTGTTAAATTTAATTTTTTTTTTTATAGAAATAATATATGAACATGAAACTTATTAATAATACTGACACATTAAACTTATAGAAATTAAATTAAAAAAATAATATAAGAGAGAAAATATAATATACAGAAGTTATGACATTAGATTTACGAAAATTATAGAACTAATGTATAGACATTAAATTTTGTAATAATAAAAAAATTATTAAATTTATAAAAGTTATAGAAATAATATATGAACATCGAATTAGTAATAATACAAAATTATTAATTTTCTGTAAATTATAAAAATAATATATGGACATTAATAATAATACTAAGATATTAAATTTATGTAAATTAAATTAAATAAATAATATAAAATATTATATGGACATTAAATTTAATAATAATATTGAAATATTAAATTTACATAAATTAAATTAAAAAAAACATAATGTAAAAGAAAAAATATAATAAATGAAAATTATGAACGTTAAGAAATAATATGTGGATTAAATTTAGCAATAATACAAAAACAATTGTTGGCCTAGTGAGCTACCCAAGAGGAAGGGTGAATTATGTAGATAAAAAATTATCAGAGACTTCAAAAAATCAAATAATTAATTTTAATTCTAAATTAACTATTATATTTATATAACAATGGAAATATAATATCAACTAAGTGCACACCAAATAATAAAAATAAATAATGAAAAATAGCAATACATCATAAATTTATACTGGTTCACCAAGTTACTCTTGACTAATCCAATTCCCCGAACTTCACGGAAAGTCACACCCACTAAATTCAAGATTCTTTTAAAGATAGAAACCAAACTCTCACAAAGATTTTTTCACAGGCTCAGAATCAACCTTTACAAATTCTTTTTCATAGGCTTAAGAATAACATTTATTTTTTACAGGCTCAAGAATAACTTAATTCTTTTTATATCTTAGGCTAAAGAATCAAAATCTCATCAACACTCCAAATATCATTTTACTCGGTAAGAATTGAATCATTACAAAATTACTCACAAATCAATTCAATTTAGGAAGAATTACTACCTCAATCTCTTTACAGGAAGAGACTGAAACCAGCTACCCTTAGATTAAATACTACCAATAGTATTCAATTCATCACTCAACTCACCAATTACAAATTGATAAATGATTTTTCTTACTCGGAGCTTCTACCACCCTAGATAAATTAGAACTCAATTAATATCTCAAAAGTAGTGATAAAAAAAGTGAGATATTCAAAATTTGATTTTAAACAAAACTTGGGTAGCATGTAATTGAGCACGTAATTAGATTTATTCAAGAAATTATTTCAAAAATATTTTTCAATAAAAAATCAGAAAATAATTTCAAATATCAAATTCCAAATATAATCAAGCAATCAATTAATTAGAAAGTAATTTGGAAAGATCTCACCCGAAATCCACCGACAGAATAATGATAGCAATGAAACTTCAGATTGGTAGCAACAATAATTCACAACAAATAATTCTCAAGAATAACTCTCAAGAACGATCTTACAACTCAATCAATATGAATACTTTTAGAAAGTTCAGTATAATTCTCTTGATCTCTTATATAAAAAACGCAGGTCTATATAAAAGAGAATAAAATAAGCTCTCTAATGGCTCGTTCTCATTTATTATGACATTTAATTGCTCTTATAGACCCCTTATATAATTAAAACTTCATCCTAGTTCAAATCATTTAATTATAACTTTTAAACTTCTCAATTAAGTCCCCCAAATATTTCTTAATCACAATTAAATAGGATAAAAAAAATTACATGTACCAAATTGAAAAACATTCAAACTTCATAAACCAAATCTATAAGGATATCATAATATTTGTTGCATATCTCAAATAATATTAAATCCCTAATATATCTCGTGAATCCTAACCATAAAACAACTAGTAACAGTTACTTTTAGAATAAAATTTGAAATTCCACAATATCCTTAAACAGTGCTATAAGTTAACTGACCAAGGATCTAGAGATTCAGAAAGTTACATTTCTCGTCACAAGTCGACTTCCCTATCGACTTATCGATTCAGAGAGTTCATATTTAAATTCAGGTCGACCTACCTGTCGACTGAGAGATTCAAAGATTTTTTTATTTTTTTTACAGTGTAACCATGACGAATGTGGTGTTACAATGGGGTGGTAGTATTATGCAACAACCAAATGGATTTATATCGTACAATATGTCTCTTAAGGAGATAAGATCATTTAATTCCCAGAGAGAGAGGAGAGAGAATCAGAGTAGCCGGCACCGATAAGTGCGTCTCGAGGTTTCTCGGGAGGTTCTTGTTTCAGTCTCTGACGGAGAATTCTCTAATCGGTCCTTCTTCTACCACGCAAGGGAATAGATTCATCAACACAAGATAATGTTTATAATATAACATACCCAGTTGTTTAGGCCCCGTTTGGTTAGTGTTCCCAACCAAACCCAACCAAAAAAAATTGGGTTTAATTTTTGGGAACGCGTTTGACAAACACAAAACTCAATTCAACTCAACCCAAAAAATAGGAATTAATTCTCAAAATCCTAAAGAAACCAGAAACAAAAAAAAGTTGTTTCTTTTTGTGCTCAAAAAACTCAATCCAAAGTTCTCAACTTCCGTCTTCATCTGCCGGCTGACCACCACCACCCGCCGTCGTCCGCCGCCGCCGGCCACCGTCCGGCGACCATCGCCGGCCGCCTCCGCCGCGTCTCCGGCCACCTCCCGCGACCTTCTGCTACCGCCAGCCACCTCCGCACGACCGACCGTCCGGCCACCACCGCCGCCGTCGCTGTCTGACACATCGCCGGCGTTCGGCCACCGTTCGCCGCCACCGCCAAACACAAAAAAAAAAATTCAAAAAAATATTTAGTTTTAGGATAAAATCGTTACCAAACACATTCTGTTCTCAACACAGAATAAAAATTGTCGTTACCAAACGCAATTCTGTTCTCAAAATTCTCAACCCAACCCAATTCAACTCAATCCAATCTATTCCAGTTGGGTTCAGAAAAGTGGAAACACTAACCAAACGCTACCTTAGCTTCTTAAATGAATGATTTGGTAGTATTATGCAACAACCAAATGGATTTATATCGTACAATATGTCTCTTAAGGAGATAAGATCATTTAATTCCCAGAGAGAGAGGAGAGAGAATCAGAGCAGCCGGCACCGACAGGTGCGTCTCGAGGTTTCTCGGGAGGTTCTTGTTTCAGCCTCTGACGGAGAATTCTCTAATCGGTCCTTCTTCTACCACGCAAGGGAATAGATTCATCAACACAAGATAATGTTTATAATATAACATACCCAGTTGTTTAGCTTCTTAAATGAATGATTGGACTTGCTTCTCTCTCTCCAAGGGTTTGATTGTTTCTTACACTGTAATGGTCTGCGACTTTTCTGGCGAAAATCTTCGTACCTGAAAACTATGAATCGCCTATAATTTGGTGATAAATTGAATTAATCGAGAGATAACAGAAGACATATTCGGATTTTTCATGAATTTGAAGAGACCAATTTTCCTTTCCTTATTTTTTTTTTTTAAAAAAAAAATCCCAGATGAAAAGAAATTGAGATCAACAACGTATAATTTCTCAGACAACGAATTAAGATTACCATCTGGGTTGTATTTGAATTTGGATTGCGGCCGTCCTGGGTGGCAGAGGACGAAGATTCCGGGTAACCTCGCTTCATGGTGGTGATCTAAATCCAGTCAAAAGTCGATTTTCTGATCCGATAACGAGCAACTGCGCCAACGAGATTAATGGAGATTTCGCGTTGATCTTCAATGGATTTGAGCCGCAAAACACGTGTTTAGACAAGACATGAAACGGTCCTTAGCTAATTTGTCTTCTTTTACCCGAAGGATGCGACTCACAACAATGCCAACATAGTGGATCAAAGTATTGAACTTTTGGCAATGTTCATTTGTCTTCTTTCACCTAATAATTGATTTCTTAGATATTTTTTTCTTTGTAATAAGGGAAAATTACCTATTAATCCCAAAAAAAAAATTATTTATCACTTATACCCATCGATTTTTCTTGCACCGATTAGTCCCGTCAACACGTTTTTCTTGCACCAATTAGTCTCATTAACACCTTTCCTTGCACCAATTAGTCCCATTTTAAAAAATGGTGAAGATTGAATTTACCGAAATACCCTCCCATGAGTTTCACATTGAGAAGGAAGATTATCAAATTGGTGTACCACCTCTGTCAGCCGCCTGCCGCTGCCGGTCGCCAGTCGCCGGTCGCCGCCGCCATAAATTACAGCTTTACCCCAAATTTTATCACTTTTTGTCACTTTTATATGTTTCAAAAAAAAAAAAAAAAAATCTTAATTTTAGGATAAAATCGTTACTAAACGTAATGTAAAATAAGAGAACAATTGATGTTATATTCAACATTTACAGGTGTTCAATGTAATATCATATGTATTTTACTCTGCATATAAAAATAAGAGAATAATGGATGTTACATTCAACATCCACGTGAGGGGTATTTTGGTTAGAAAAAAATAATATTAAAAAAAAAAAAAAAAAAACAGTTGATATTACATTCAACATCCACAAGTGTTGAATGTTACATTCAACATCCACATGAGGGGCATTTTTGTCAGAAAAAAATAACATTAAAACAAAAACACAATTGATGTTACATTCAACATCCACAGGTGTTGAATGTTACATTCAACATCCACATGAGGGGTATTTTGGTTAGAAAAAAATAACATTAAAAAAAAAAAAAATGTTACATTCAACATCCACATAAGGGGCATTCAACATCCACATTAGGGGCATTTTGGTCAGAAAAAAAAAACATTAAAAAAAAAAAAAAACCACAGTTGATGTTATATTCAACATCCACAGGTGTTGAATGTTACATTCAACATCCATATGAGAGGCATTTTGGTCAGAAAAAAATAACATTAAAAAAAAAAAAAAAAAACAGTTGATGTTACATTCAACACTCACATTTGTTAAATGTTACATTCAATATCCACATGAGGGACATTTTGGTCAGAAAAAAATAGTATTAAAAAAATAAAAAAATAAAAAAAAACAAACAAACAAATAATTGATGTTACATTCAACATCGAAATTACATTTAACATCCACATGAATGGTATTTTGGTCAGAAAAAAATAGCATAAAAAAAAAAAAATTAATAATTTTGATGTTACATTCAACATCCATGTGAGGGGTATTTTGGTCATAAAAAGACAAAAGGACTTATTGGTGCAAAAAAAAAAGTGATGGGAGTATTTGGTAATTTCTTTTGTATTTTAGGACTAAATGGTGCATGCCCCTTTTGTAATAATCCAATTTAATACCAATTTATTTATTTGTCATATTCACGAGTATCTCCACACTTACATATGTGTGAGACTAATCTCATTCGAGATTTCATGGTTATCCTTCCCAACAAGTGTTTTTCCGCAGGTTCGAATCTCTAATCTTGTAAAGACTTTCAACTGTTTTAATTTGAGCGTGCTTTGTCGCTTGAGCAACTATATTGGTACCAATTTGTTTATTTAATGAAATATAAACAACACAAAAAATTATCATACAACAAATTATAATTTTTGTGCAAATAAGAAATTTTTTCGATCCCTCTTTTAGACCTATGACACAACTCTCATATTTTTTTAGAATACTTTAATAATGTATCAAAATCTCATTTAATCGTGTATTAATTTTTATTTTATTTTAACAAAAAATTTCAACATTTGTGCTTGCTTCTGATGATGTAATTCGACGTTATCATTTTCAATGCCAAAAAAAGGTAACAATATGTTCTTGTTTATTGTACTAATTATATTGTTCCCAATTGTCATATTTTGACATTTAGTTGTAAAAATTATGAAGTTTTAAATTAGCTAACTAAAATGTTATTTTCTAATGAACAAAATATGACCCAAAATCTAATTAAGAGTATGTTTAGTTGGGTGGAGAAAATAGTGTATGGGAAAATGAAAAAGAAAAAAGGGTGAAAATGAAGAAAAAAAAAATTGTGTTTGCCAAGGAAAATGGAATGGAAAAAAAAAGAAAAGAGGATGGAAAAAAAAAACTCTTTTTCCTTCACTATTTTCCCTTCAAATTTGGGATGAAAATTGAGGAAAAATATTTGAAATGTGAGGAAAAAAATACCAATATTACAATTATGCATTTATCCTTGTATATGCTATCTACCCATTCATTTATATGTTTTTTTTATATTTTTTTTTAGATTTTATTTCTTAATAATTTACATATATCGTATTTAACTTGAAGGATGATTATTACAATTATATAATCTTATTTTTAGTTAATTATTTTCTCATTAGTTAGTGAATTGTTTATTTTTACATGATTTGAAAATAATGATAGTAAATTTTCTATTTTGTTTTGTAATATGTAAGGGTAAAATAGTAAATTAATTAAATATATAATTTTTTTTATTTTTCTTTCTTTACTAAAGATAAAACATTATATTTTATTTATAATATGTAAGCGTAAAATAGTAAATTAAATGAGTGCATATTTTTTTTTCTTTTTTTACTATACATATAATATTATATATTTTTTTTTTCTATCCCTTCAACCGAACAACCTTAAAAAAAATGATTTTTCTTCGTTTAAAAAAATCTTTTTTTTTTTCATTTTCCATCCTTCCAACCAAACCTACCTAAACGAGAATATTTGTGCACTTTTTTTATCCAACCAACCCAAACAATACAACATCTTTGGTTGTCATTCAATTTGCAAAAAAATTATTATATTTCAATTAGTTAATTTATGAATGGTTATAATTTAATGTTTTGTTTTTAAAAACAAAACCATAAAATCAGGTAACCATTTGAATTATAGTTTAGATGTTATTTTTTCATCTAGTTGGAGTACTATATAACATAAAAATTTAAATCGACTAAAATAATTATATGTTAATTTCTACAACGTTGTTTATTTCTTTGAACATAGTGAAAATTTGATTAAATCATAACTGAATGAAAAAATATAAAAATCAATTCATCAAAAATAAAATAATTCATAAAAGAGGATAAAAATAAGATAATTCATAAAGGAGTATAATATAGACAACAAACAAACCCCACGTAAATTCAATTAAATTAAATCCTCTATAAATGGAGAGAGATACTATTTGTAGCAAACTCAATGAGCCTCATTCTCAAAAAAACGCCATGTAAGAGGAGGATTACGCTACTCTTTATATATAGCTCAGGATCAAGTAACACAAGCGAAGTTGAATTCAACGCGCCCTCTCATGCATAGGGTGAACTTTTGACAAATCACTGCGAACGGATATTAAGAGAAAGACCCAACATTAATATGAGATTCACCACGTCCATTCACGCGCAGGGTGGACTTCTTGACAAATCACTGCAAACAGATATCAAAGAGCCCAACATTGATGTCGGGTTCAACACGCCCAACACCACACACATACCAAAATTAAAATATATAAATAAATGAAGAACCTTATTGATTGGCATGAGCTTTTACAGAATCATGAAACCTATTCTTCAGGACTATGCATAAGCTTTTTGACATATATATACATACACAAACAAGAAACGAAGATCTTACATTAAATGGAGGGCTATTTACTGTTTGAATCTGTGGAAAGAGCGAACAAGTAGTCCCCCATCAATGTGGAGATTGATCGTTGTCCGATAAGTCACCGTTTTCTGCTCATTGCTAAGTTTGAACACGAAACAACCCAAAAGGACGGCCAAGAAGATCTTCATTTGCCTATGCGAATGTTCATATACTTAGCCCTCACTAAAAATAACAAACGCATCCCTATATTTTTCAAAAATAATAAATAGCTCCAACAGAAAAAAAAATATTCACATTACAACCCCAAAATTCAGTCATCCAAGAATCTATTAATTGTTTAAAAACTTTTGGTTGGGTTAAACCTCCCATTTTCAACCTCCAAACCCCATTAATTAAGGAGGAGATGCCAAGAAAATCTGCAGTGGAAAAAAACAGAAAAAAAAAAAAAAAAAACAGTGAATAAGAAGTTATCCAATGGATTTGCAAGTACATGAACTCAGGACATTGCTTTATAAAATAATGAATGATTTCAAATAATTAAAGGCATCACCCAGAGCAGCAATTAGTATGCACTGCAATTTCTTGAAACACCCCCCCCTTCTCGGCACGTAGTATAATTAATTTATTTATTAGTTTGCAATGAAAATCAATGTTGTAAAAGGCATTTTTAGGCTTACCCAGGGGCGGGACGGCCCTAAACTGGCCCAAGGCAATGGAGGGGGGTGGGGGTGGGGGGGCTATTTTCCAATTGGGCTTGCACCTAGATGTTGTGGACGACGCCCAACTTCGCCACGGGCGAAGTTCGACGGCTCACTTCGTGTGTTTCCATCACTGGAAAAATTAGGAGAGACCAAACATGATTTTGTACTTGTTTTGGTGTGTTCTTCCTCTTTTTTTTCACTTTGCCGATGCCAAATCTCAAAGGTTTGGGGTTGTAGAAGTCATCATTCAGATGAGGAAGTGAAAGTTGGTGAAAATAGGAGAACTAGGGTTATGTCTCTTTTTTTATTGTTTTATTTGGAAATAAAACAATTTTCTCCTCTAATGTTTCTTTTTTAGATTAATAAAGGAAATTTTTTTATTCTTTGACGAGAATTCAAGGAATATTATTACTTGTTAGAGAATAGATGACAAAATAAAGAATAATATTTAATAACATCTCTAAATTGTTTCTAAATTGTTTGGCCTCATATGGAAGATAAAAAACATATCCTTATAGTATATCTATATTTGATATCATACTTCAGATTAACTAAATTATTGATAAGGAGTAAAAAATAAATCTTATATAAATAGGGTAGGACTTTAAAAACAAAAAAAAAAATTGAGGATTATACGATAAGAACTCCAAAACATCATTGTCTTATTTTATTTCACCTCTAAATTTAATCTCAATTTTTGATTTTCAATTCAAACACTTCTAATTTCTTCTCCGACAGGCCAAAAAAATAATAATAGCATTTAAATCTCTTCTCCCTCTTCAGGACTTCAAAACACTAATATATAAAAATATTTTTTTTTTGAAAAAATAAAAATAGAACTAATTATATTTATTTATATTCTATACTTTTCGCGTATGAGGATCGGCTTGTAATATTCCAAAAGAAATGTAAATTTGGCATGCTTTTTTTCATCTCGAGTCACACATTTTCACTAACCATGTGGCAGCATCAGGTTGTTTTTCTAGAACCGAAGCTTGAAATTCAGGTAGCACCATGCATGATTCATAAATTGTGCTCAAAGTAGGAAACTTAGACTGTATAAAAGTGAAGAAAATAAAGTTATTGAGTGAAAAACCAGAACAGATAGAGAAAGGGAACATGTTATGTTTTTATTTTTAAAGCAGACATTTGTTTTTAAGGGGAAAAAAAGCACTTTAAAGTAGCGTTTGTCTTGTGTTTTAAAAAAAGTACTTTTGAAAATCAAAATTAAAAGTACTATTTTAAAAAGTAAAAATTAGTTGTTTTCCATTTTTTCGATATTTATGTTTTAAAAAATTGATTGACTAAGACCTCTATAGTAACCCAATGAGTCTCACTCACTCCCAAATATACCTTGTAAAAAGAAGATTGTCCTAGACTTTACATATAGCTCAGGATCACATAACACAAGCGATGTGAGATTCAACACGCCCTCTCAACGCATGATAGACTTTGACAAACCACTGTGAACGGATATCGGGCCGCCCCACATCAATGTGGGATTCAACACGCACCCGCACGCACATGGTGGACTTTTACAAACTACTGCGAGGAGCCCAATATTTATGTGGGATTCAACATGCACCCTCACGCGTATGATGGACTTTTACAAACTACTGTGAAGAGCCCAATATTTATGTGGGATTCAACATGCCCAACATGAGACAAAAGAACTAGTTTTGATACAATGGGCCTAATTGATTCTCTAAAGACGCCTTGTAAGAGGAGAATTGTCCATGGCTTTATATATTAGCTTAGGATCTGACAACATAAGCAATGTGAGATTCAACCTCTCTAATTAATTTTTAACGCAACGTTCGGTAGCACAGAGTTGAAGGTTTGGAATTATAATTAGAAATGAAGGCATATAATTTTTAGATTTTTACGTGCGTTCATCTCTAATTTCAATTATGAAGGTCCAATTCCATGAAACTAACCCACCTAAACCAAATTGCTACTGCTGCTTTATAAAATTATGTAAAGACAAACAGTGAGAGCTAAAAAAGAATGGAATGACAAATGTACCATGTCAATATTGAACCTTGAAGTGGCTATAGCAATTTGAGGAGCCAAGAGGACACCAGCTTATAGAAAATCAATAGTTTTAGCTCCAAGTCTCAGTTGAATCATTCATTTAGATGGCGTTTGGTTAGTGTTTTTGTTTTACTATTTCTACTTCCAATAAACTAGGATGGGATGAAAATTCAGTTTCCATTCTGGAATATTCCGGAAATAGAAACATATTTGGTAACGACCATTATTCTGAAATTGTTTCTTTTAATTTTTGAGAACAGAAACAAGAAATGCATTTGGTTACAATGTTTCTTCTTTTTTCTTTAAATGTATGGTGGCCGGCAGGGTTGTGGTGGCAGGTTTGGTGGTGGTGGCCGATGGGTGGTTGTGGCCGGTAGGGTGTTGGTGACCAGTGGAAAGGTAGTGGGAATAGTTTCATGGGAGTGGATAGGAATTAACGTTTTTTTGTTTCTCAGATTTTTAAGGAAATCAGAAAATAGTCCCAAATTACTTCCAAAAATTTTGGGAACAGAAACGTATTTACCAAACGCGTTTTTATACATTAATTCAAGAGTGTTGGAAGCAGGAACAAGAATCAGGGAACAGAAACAGTAACCAAACGGGGGAGAGAGAGAGAGATAAAAGCACTATTATGAATACAAGTCAACATCAAAAGAGAAGGGTGTCGCTACCATACCATGTATACTTTGTTTCCTGTGGCGTATGTACCGGCATAATTGACTTCCATAATAAAGCTTTCATTGGTGTCTATAGAAACGGGAATTGATGCATTTCCATGTGTTTTGAACTATTATTGTGTCATAGATTAAGTTTTTATCGTTGCAATAAGTTGGTGAGGAAAATACATAGAAAATCAGCTACCTACAAATCAGTATCTTTCTCATAAAAGGAGGAGAAAATCGTTGCGTTTTTTAAGTATTTTTTCTTTAAAAGCAAAAAAGTACTCATTTTTAAAAATACTGTTTGTTTGGTACTTAAAAAAATATTAAAAAACAAAAAAAGGAAGAATAAGTAAAAACTTGATTTTGTATACCTTTTAGAAAAGCAAAAAATAGCTGCTTTTTGTTTATCCAATTTTTATATGATAAGAGATCGATTGGTTCTTTATCCACTTGCTTCAATCATCTATGACTTTTTTTTTTTTTTTTTTTTTTTTTTTAATTAAGAGGTCATTTATAGGGATAACATTACGATATGAAACACACTTCGATTTTAAGTAAAAGTATTTTTTTGGGGGGTCAAATTACCCTTTTTTTTTTTTAAAAAAAAAAAATGTACTTAAAAAAAAGATTATCAAAGGGTGCCTTAGTTATTTGGCCATAAAACATGTGGACTACAAAAACCCATTCCTGATACAAACAATGAATAAGAAAAATGAATATGGCAGCTAAATAATGCACACTACTAGAATCATGAGGCGATAGAACAATTGAACTATGACCTGGAAATTGGGAACAAGGGCTTGTCATGTTCTGATTTTATTCCATCATTGTATGCTTCTTCTTCAAGCACAGGTTCAATGAAGATAGCTTATCCATATGCTCAGCCTGAAAATTTTTTGTAAGAAAATTAAAATCATGATTCTGAAGTTTTATGATACAAGTCAGAACAGCCATTGCATTCATTGCTTGAAGAATGACCTCGTCAAAAAGCAAATCAATATTTATGGACTAATGTAAAGATTTAGAGCTCTCTTCGTTTTCTTTTCTTTTCTTTTTCTCCTAAGAATCATCTGCACAATTTTGTATGCAAAGAAGCTCAAGAGAGCCATTGATCACTTTTATTTTTTGGGTGTTAACAGAAAAACAAAACAAGGTTAATAGATTTTTGTTTGGACATAAAACATGCAGACTATAAAAAAAATGTATATACGATAAAGGAAGGAAAAATGAACCACGGCTGTGTAGTAAGGTATGGAAAAAGGGGGGGTGTTGTGGGTGTGTGTGTAGATCTGATGTTATCACATAGAACTGGAAGTGATTTAATTTTGGGCACAAATGTTGGCACCAATCACCTTATCAACCTACCTTCATCACAAGCTGCAATTGTTGAATCCCACATCAATTGTGTTACTTGATCCTCAACTATATATAAAGTCCACGACAGTCTTCCTCTTTCAAGGCGTCTTTTGAGAATGAGTTAGACCCATTGAGTTTCTACAACAATATAAATGGGGGCCCTGCAATTTTTGATCATTTATATATAACCTAATATCATGATCAAAGAAGAGATAACATATGTGTGTGTGTATTATTGATCACAAGCTTGAAATTTTGAAATTTGGGTTTAAGAAAAAAAAAACTGTTTTTTCAATATATTTTCTTTATACTCTTAAAAATGAAGTCAACAATGGAGAGATAAATACATATCTTCAAGAGTAAATAATCAACGCAAAACACATCTCTGCGGTAAAAACAATTGGCATCAAGCAATGAGTCTGAAATTCCTGTATTAGATTTTTGACATGTTTACTGACAAAAAAAAGGGGATAAATAATATTATAAATTCAAATAATGGATTGATTTTTTATTTTTTTTAAGAAAAAAATAAAAATAAAAATTAATGGGCAGATTCAATCATTTAACAGCATTTTAAAACACTTTTAAGGGTTGAAAAAATTCCACTAAAATAAAATTTGAGAAAATAAAGAGAGATGAAAAACTAGAGAGTAGAAGTGACAGTACACGTTGAAGTGCCAACACTGCGTGAAAATTGAGTTCACATGTTGAAACACAAACATAAACAACACTACTTACTTGCTTCTCTCAATTCTCTTCATCGATGCGTTCGTGATCTATGCGCACGTCGGGGATATAAACAATGATTGGCCAGTAGTCCTCATCAACATCTTTATTCTTCTTCTTCTTCTTCAAACAACGTGGTGTTAGAAGTGGACAATTGCAGATGTACAGGGTTTCGAGCGTGGAGAGCACATCCTTGTGAGGCAATGATTGAAGCTTGGGGCAGTTCTAGATCTTTAGCTTTCGAAGAGAGGTGAGGTTTTGGAGGCCCTGTGAGAGCGATTCCAGATTTTGAAATCCATCAATAGCTAACCAAGTAAGAGATGGAGGAAGGAGAGAGTAGTTAATATCACATCTTTCTTCTCCTACTCCTGTTGTTCCAATTCCACCTGTAGGAGGAGGAGGAGGTATGGGTTCCATCAGCAACTTTGGGTATTCATACCCGGCTTCGATCCACAACGTCTGAAGAGAGGCGAGTCTGTGGAGGCCCCACTCTGACAGAGGCTTCACTATTTTGCTATTCCAGATACTAAGATGATGGAGGTTGGGAGGCAAATCCCCTTCGTGAAAGTCCACCTGAGAAAGTCCTGACAAGGATAAGTATGTAAGGCTTTGAATGTCACAGGGCATTATGCACTTGAGATTCCTACAATTCTTGATATGAAGGCATCTCAGGTTAGTGGGTAGGCATTTCTCTCCATCCAGGAAGGATTCCAGATCATCACATTCACTTATATCCAAATAAGTAAGGCTTGATAAATTAGACAAAGACAACAATAGCCCTCTAGAATTGTCAACCCCACTGATGTCAAGGGTTTCAAGCGAAGGCATGTAATCAGTTATGCCCTCCAGAGCTACACACACCGTTCCTTTAAGAGATCTTAACATCGGCAACCCTTGGGGTGTCTCCGGAAAGCACACTAACTTTGGACACCTGTCAATCTGCAACTCCTTAAGGGAGCTCATCCTCATTGGCAACTTCTCCAGGGCTGCACACTCGCTTAAATTAAGAGATCTCAACTTCGGCAACCCTTGGGGTGTCTCCGGAAAGTACACTGGCTTTGGACACCTGTCAATCTCCAACTCCTCAAGGGAGCTCATCCTCGTCGGCAACTTCTCCAGGGCTGCACACTCGCTTAAATTAAGAGATCTCAACTTCGGCAACCCTTGGGGTGTCTCCGAAAAGCACACTAGCTTTGGACACCTGTCAATCTCCAACTCCTCAAGAGAGCTCATCCTCGTCGGCAACTTCTCCAGACTAACACATCCTATTGTGCTTAATTTCTGAATATTGGTAGGCAAACCTTGCTCTTCTTCTCCTAAAGACACAAGCTCATTGCAATTGGTAACATAAAGCTCCTCAAGAGGAGCCCTCAACAACTGTAAGCTGCGTTCTTCTTCTTCAACCAGATGGCGCAAGCCTTTGATACCTTTAATGCTCAAGTAGGTTAGTGAGGTGAGAGCAGAAAAACTTTTTAGAATCACCCCATCACACCTTTCAAGCTTTAAATCAACAAGAGAAGGAAAATTTAGACTAGGTGGAACCTCAACTAGTTTGGGACAACCATTCATGGAAAACTTGTGAAGATGAGCAAATTGTCCAACATCACTGCCACCACCATCAGAAGCAATAACAGGAAGTGACCATACCTCCCACTCTGGCATATCCTCAATACTTAAAGTCTCCAGCGATGGGAAAAAAATATGGTTTTCCAATGGAACGCCTCTATCTGAATAGTAGAACTCGGCACCAACGCTCTTAACTCCGCACATGCCTTTAATTTCCACCTTCTTCAGTTTTGGCAGCTGCCCCAACGATGGTAACCATGTACATTCCTCGCAATTAGTGAGTTTCATCTCCACTACTAGTTTGAATGACAGATCTCCCAACCAACTAGGAAACTTCAGGCCACAATAAGAATCAATTTCAAGTATTTCCAATTCTGTTGGAGGCCTTAGATTATCGAGTACACCCGTTTCAACACTTCCATTGTTGGAGATATTCCGATTCTTACTCCATTGAAGCACTAGTTCATCAATGCCGTGCTTATTACTCAAGTTCGTGTCCTTTGCCGCTGAAACATTCATAACATTTCCCAGACCGGTTATCGAAAGACTTCCCCGCAACAGGGACAGGTGACCTAACTCCTCCAATCCCAATCCTCCACTACCTCTTTTGCTCACAATGAATTTCGGCAACATTCGTAAGCTTGTCAATTTCCCGATCCCCGAGGGCATCTCTTTTAAACTCGTAGTATTGGTAATGTCAAGATGCCGAAGGTTCACTAAATTCTCCATGCTTGACGGCAACTTATGGAGAGATCCACATTCCCTTAAAAGTAATGTTTGCAAATTATATAAAGAACTGACCGAATTGGGCAAGCATTTGATGTTGGTGTTGGAGAAGTCAAGGTACTTTAGATGCTTCAAGTTGCCGATTGAATTAGGTATCTCAGATATAGAATAACGTGCGAAAGACAAGACCCTCAAGCACGACAAATTCGGCAGCACATCATGCAAAACCCTGTTCGATAACGAGCAAAATCGGATTGATAAGAAAGTACGCAATCGGGGTTGCATTTCATAAAAATCAGTGTACTTTCGGGAGATCTCATGTGATTGAGGAATGCACGAGAAATGGCGTGCCTTTTCAGAAATTTTGTAATCTTCACCCGTAGCTTCCATCCCAAGAAAGGTTTCTCCCGCAACCATCCTAGCAAGATCATTCATGAGATCGTGCATCACGAATTTTGCCTCATCGTTGTTTAATGGTTGGAAAAATGACCTATCAAATAGATCCTTGAAACGTTGGCAGCCAAATTCTTCCACCTGTTCACTTGTATCTGCGGGTTGCGGGAGTAGACCTTGCGCCATCCATAACAAAACGAGTTCATCCTTGTCAAAGACAAAAGAGTGCGGTGTACTTAAACAAGTCCTTCAACAGAGGCATTAGATGATGATAGCTTAACAAAAGAGCTTGAGGGATGCCACGATTAGGCAAATCCCACATGTTGCTATGCAAAACATCTTCCCAATCCTGAGGTCTTCCTAATTTAGTGCGCAAGAGGCCACCGAGTGCCGTTACTGCAAGAGGCAAGCCTTTACACTTTCGCACTATTTCCTCCCCAACGGCTTCCAAATCTTGATGATGTGCATCAAAATCAGTTGTTTGAAGAGCATGATGAGCCAATAGAGACATACAATACTGATGCTCTAACTCCTTCAGAGTATGATGAGAAGCGGAGCCTCCTATAGTTGATGCTACGGTTTTATTGCGAGTGGTAACAATAATGGTGCTTCCAGGTAGACCAACCTGGAAAGGACGGTTAAGGTGATCCCACTTGAGGTAGTCTTCATTCCAAACGTCGTCTAAAACAAGGAGGAACTTCTTCTTGGACAGTTCCTCCTTTAGCTTGACTTGAATCTCATCCAACATCTTGGAGTCACCGTTTTGTTGAGTCACCTTTTGGAAAATTGCCCTGCTTATCTTGAGCACATCGAACTCGTCAGAAACACACACCCAAGCTTTGAAAGTAAAGTGGTCCTTTACCTTTGGGTCGTTGTAGATTAGTTGAGCCAGAGTGGTCTTGCCGATGCCACCCATACCAACGATGGGAATGACACGGACTTCCTGAACGTCACTGCTACACCGTTCTTCCCGTAGCAGCGAGTCGACTATGGCCAGTTTTTCAGCTTCGCGGCCGTATACACGAGGCATCAGCGAAGTGGTATCTACTCTAGCTGTTGCTAGAGCACTTGGTTCTCTTCTGTTATTAGAGGCCACACGCACGAGATGCAGAAGATTGATCTGATTCTCCAGGCTTTCTAATCTCTCGGTGATATGATCTATCTTTTTAACCATCTTGCGGCCAAACTTAAGAACAGTGGGAGTGAAAGTGGTACAACAAGCAGGGATCAGGACCTTCCGAAGACTGCTGGTGCAGGTGCTGGTTTGATTATCTTCGTTGGAACGGCTTCTCAGAGCAGCTTCGGTGGTCAACTCGTCCACGATGTCGTCAAGATCGTAAGCGACATCTTTGAGTTTCGCCAACCATTGCTTCACGGCTTCGTCTGTTATTTGCTTATCCTCCGCGTCGGCAAGCACGGCTTTGATTGTGGACAGCAGATCTGTAGACTTGAGCAGCTGCTTCTCAATTTTTTCCCGGCGAAGGAATTTGAGCAAGTAGGGAGAGGCCAACCTGTCAAACAAAACCTGAAGAAAAGCAGAGAGGAACACTTCTCCTATGGCCATTTTGGAAGAACAAGGCTAGAATCGAGAGAGAGAGAGAAGAGGAAGAAGTACAAGGGAAGGAGGAATGGAAAAGTTTGCTACAAGGGAAGACCTGACTCTACAACGGAAGGAATGGAAGGGCAGAGAGTAAGGATCAAAGACATCGGTATGGTGACTAGTGATTGAGTTAAAACGTGTGGGGTCTGAAAATCATAAAAAGTCAAGCATAGAGTTTCCTACAAGTACATTATTGGTTTTGGAGTTTTCTTTGGAAAAAATATTTGTAAGGAGTGTCCAAATCCAATTCATGTCAGTATAAAATATTTTTCATTCCAAAATTGCTATTATTATTATATGTATAATCCCAATAACAAATACCACTAAGATGGTGGCAATAAAAACAAGGATGATGGCGATGGCAAAAAACAAAGATGGTGGCAACAAAAAATAAAAATAGTGGCGGCGAAAAACAAAGATGGTGGCGCCGAAGGAAGAGGAGTGGTTGCTCTTTCTCCCTCCAAAACTACCGGTGCAGTCACCTCGATTTGTGATCTCTCTCATTCGACAATTTCGAAATATCCAAGCAAATTTCCGTCAAAATTAATGTCCATTATTAACAGAATGGTCTGGTAGAATTTCGACAACAAAATAGGGGGCTTGATTGCTAAAAGTACGAGTAGAAGGACCAAAAATATAATTTTCCCCCTAGAAATTGTGAAGCAGGTCCATATGAGAATTTTCAAGAAATACATTGATTCAAGAATTTGCAACTGTAAATATACAAACATTATTAGATCTGAAAGTAACCCACCACCCACCATGTCTTGCTCTCTTATTTGTACTCCACTGATTGGGGAGGTTAATTATCTTTTACTCCCTTCTATTTTCTATCTTATTTCATAACGTCTCCTTTATTTTAAAAACATATAATTTATTCCCTTCTACCTAAAATAATTCGAAAAACATATATATATATATATATATATATATATATATATATATATATTGTTTAACTTAATCTAATATGCTAAAAATGGATTAACTGAAAACTTTCATCCAAAATTTTATATAAAATGAATAAAATTACCCTTTATTATATTTTATTTTTTTATTTTATTTGGCCTTTGCTGAAAAAGGAAAAGCAAAATCGAAATAAAAGGGAAAAGAGAGCTAGAGGGAGAAAATATTAGTTTTTCTTGTTTTATTATCTTTAAATCTATAGAGGAAAATTAATTTTTGTTATTTTATTTTTTGAACAAAATATGAGTTTCTTCGATTAGTGAAAATTAGAAGGGGGAGACGTATAAATTTTTAAAATAGAGGGTTTAAAATGACACAAGACCAAGTATATAGGGATAAAAAAATAATGAACCCTAAAATTTAAGATGAGGTATCAATGGTAGCAGTGAGAGAGTGAAATTAATCTAATACCAATGTTGTGTAGTCAAAGTGCAAAGGGATAATTGGAAATATTTGTAGGCACTTTAGTTCATAATTTATTCAATTTTTAATTTTAAATTTAGCATTAATCTCTTTATGTTTTATCTTATGTTTTAGTTCAATGCTCTCTTGTACTTCCAAATGCTGCCAATTAAAGCATGTATTGTTAATCGCTGACTCTGTTGATCGCTCAAAATTAATTCTCTTATTAAGGGTAAAATATTGTAGTATGAAGTCTAAGTCCGAGTGTTGAACCACAGGGATCGGTTTTATAATTATCAGTTCTCAATTATTTTTCTTCATTTGGTAAAACGAATTTGGATTTTTGTTTTGATTTTTAATTAAATAATAATAAAAACTAAATCTACAAACAAAAGGAAATAGATAATTGGGTTAGGAATTATGAGTTTTGTATTTTGAAAATTATATTTTTCTTGTATTTTCTATTTAACTCGGTTTTGTGTAAACGCGTGTTCTTAACAATAAGCCGAAATTACTCAAAAAGATATGGATTGATATTCTCTGGAATGATTTATCTTCGATATTTAATTCTTATTTTATACTAATCTACGGTGAATTAATATTTAGGTATAAACCATCCAAACTAACAATCAATCTCAAAGAACACAATTGTGTGACTGTTAGATCTAGACCACAGGTACTAGATCTAACGTTTTTAGTAGTAATTGGATTTAAATCAAAATCTCTACAAGAACACTTTGAAAATAAATCCAACCATAATAATAACAAAATCAAGAACACAAATCATCATCAAACAATTGTTACACAAATCCAAATACAATATTACATAAATTCAAAATACATTACCACAATTCTAATACCACAATTTTAACCCGGTTAAGGAAGTTTAGTCTTTCATTGTAGTGAAAAATGGCATTTTCTCGGATACAATTCTTGAAAACGCCATTACCACTTTGATCTTGGGATCTTGGCTTTCTACCTTCAAGGGGGAGAGGAGAGGAGAGGAGAGGAGGACGGAGGAAGAAGAAGATCTTGGCCCTCGCAAGTCTCACTTTAAACAATGCTCAACAACCAATTAAAAAAAAAAAAAAAAAAAACTCTCCTACCCCACCCACTAACAAAGGAAAAGTAGGTGGGGGACAATTCCTTTTCAAATTCAAAAAGAAAACAGAAGGGGTTGTCCCATTAGTCAAAATTAAAAACAAAAGTATGAGAATTTTATTGATTCAAGAATTTGCAACTGCAAAGATGTATACATTATTAGACCTCAAATGAAATACGATACAAAGTAGAAAGGAGTAAAAGATAATTAACCTTAAATTAATTATGCTAAAAATGGATGAATTGAAAATTTTGATCTAAATTTTATATAAAATGAATAAAATTACTCTTTATTTTATTTGGCTTTGCTGAAAAAAGAAAAACAAAATTGAAATAGAGGGAAAAAGAGTGCTAGATGGAGAAAATATTAATTTTTCTCGTTTATTACCTTTAAATCTATAAAGGAAAATCAATTTTTTTTTTTTTTACAAAATGTGAGTTTCTCCCATTAGTCAAAATTAAAAGGGGAGAATGTGCAAGTTTTTAAAGTAGAGGGATTAAAATAAAGGATTTTTTAATTAGACATCCAATTATACAATTGATATTTGAATGGGCCCCAAACACTTTAGCCCATAACATTAAACACCCAAACAATTAGTTTAATTTTGAGAAACACCCATTTATTCATCCAAACCTCTCACGCGCGACTGTGCTTCTGCAATTGCTAGTTAGGTATTTTAGGAAAATGGCATCAAGCTAAATAAGGCAAATCCAAGCAATTAAACAATTGAAGCTATGAAAATGGAAGATTTTGAAAATGATATTACCGCATTCCATGCCATAAATCGAAAGCCCTAAATCGCGAAACACATCCCCACGCCGGCAGGCGGTAACGACGGCGACGAATTGGCGGCGACGACGGCAGCAACTTCGGCGACGGCAGCGATTTCGGTGGCGGCGGCAGCAGAAACACTAGTTACAGGTTTCATTTTTTATTCACCTTCCATGTTTCAAATGGTGTTGCTTATTTCAGAAATTCCGAACATAAAACAAAGACCATTTCGCGATGTTTGATATTGCTACTGGTTGGATATTTAACTAAGTTCTTCTAACAAGATATACCTATCGGCATGCAAACGGAATTAGATCAGGAAGTTTAATTGTAATTGTGTAATTCTAGAGAGATAAAGTAGTGGGTCTTGCAATTATAGAGAGAGAAAGTCGGTTTGCAAGAGTTCACTGCAGAAGTTGAGTTCTTCGCAACACTCGTAGGAATTAGATCAGTTGAATGTTAATTGTGCAAAACTAGAGAGAGAAAGTAGTGGGTCTTCCATTTATAGAGAGAGAAAATCCGTAGGAATTAGATCAGAAAGTTTAGTGTTAATTGTGCAATTATAGAGAGAGAAAGTAGTGGGTCTTGTGTTTATAGAGAGAGAAAGTACTAATGCAAGAATTCACTGCAGAATTTGTTCTTCAAGAGTTCTTCGGAATTGATAGCAACACTCGTAGTTATACACTGTTGAATATTACTGGAGGTCAATTCTTGATTTTGCACATAATTACTTTGTTGAATATTATTATACAGCTATATGTGGACTGAATATTTTATATACAGTTATAATTGGTTGAATATCGATGTACAGTTATAATTGGGTTACATTACCGCAATTATAACCGTACATTAATATACAATTAGAAGGGATTGAATATTGATGTACAGTTATAATTGCGGTAAATATAACTATACAGTTATAATTGGATTGAACATTACTATATAGTAATAATTGGTTCAATATTCGATATACACCTATAATTGGGCTGAATATTAATATACAGTTACAATTGATTGATTTTTTTATTGTACAACACGAAATGTTGAGCAACCGTTTCATATCTAAATATTATGTCGATAACCTTTCATGTTTGAGTGTACATCTAAAATTGTTTGAACAGGCGAGATGCATGTTGGAGAGAGTATCGGAGATGCAACTAGAACTAATAATGATTACTACAGCGAAAATACAGGGAGTGACGAAGATGAAAATCTATTGATACCGTATCGCCCAAATAAGTCGACAACAATGTCTGCTGATTGGAAGTATTTAATTCGTGAGGTAGGGCAAGTTTTTAAAGGTGGGGCTAATGATTTTAGGGATTGTTTGATAAAGTATTCCATTGAAATTGGATTCAAATTTGATTACCATAAGAATGAACCATCTCGTGTTGTAGCATATTGCGCATATAAGATTGAGCGAGGATGTGAATGGTTCGTACGTGCGAGCATTGATAGTAAGAATGGATTTTTTTACATCAAGAAAATAAACAATATTCATACTTGTGGTGCTGCAGTTAGAACCAGGCAAAATGGTAGAATTAATTCCAAAATTGTGTCGAATTGTATTAAAAACACGCTAAAGATTCAACCACTAAAACGCCCTATTGACGTCGTCAAAGAATTTAAAAATAACTATGGGTTGGACATAAGTTACCATCATGCTTGGTGGGGGGTTGAAAAGGCTAGAGAAGATGTTTTTGGGGATTATCGTAGTGGATACGACGAGTTGAGATGGTACAAAGAAGTGTGCATGGAGACAAACCCGGGGACTTGTTTTGAAATTGAATATGATATGAGTACTGGTTGTTTTAACCGACTTTTTGTTTCATTCGGTGCTAGCATAGCCGGGTTTAAATATGTACGACCTCTATTATTTCTCGACGGAACGTTTCTGAAAGCAAAGTATAAAGGCACGTTGCTTGGCGCGACCGGCAAAGACGGGAATAACGGTAAGCTGGGGTATAAAACCTAGTTTTTTTTTACGTGCTAATCAATTTCTCGTTGTTCTATACGGTGTAATATTCTTTTTATACAGCGTAAAAAATAATTATTACTGTTAATTTAGTAATAATATTGGGTGTACATTAAATATTTCATATTGACTAACTAGTCTTTTTGTCATTTTCTGACAGGTATATATCCACTAGCTTTTGGAATCGTTGACTCAGAAACGGAAGTCCATTGGGAATGGTTTCTAAAACAACTAGTTAATGTTATACCACCGGAACGAGTAATGACATTCGTATCTGATCGACATGCTGGGTTAATAAAAGCTGTGAAAAAGGTATTCCCAGATGCATACCATTCATTTTGTTTGAACCACTTAACAATGAATTTGAAGGAAAAAATTGGAGCTCGTTTACCAGTGGTAAAACAACGGTTGTTGTGGTTGTTACGTGAGTGTTACAAAGCAAAAACGGAGTTCGACTTTTACACACGATTGGCAGATTTAAAAACAGAGGGATCCAAGTATATTTCTGATTGGGTTGATGATTTGCCTAGAGAGAATTGGACAAATGCGTTCTTCAAATGGCGAAGATACTGCGAATTGACGTCCAACGCCGCTGAGTCATTCAATGGATGGATTGCTGAAGCTAGACACCTGCCAATTCACAAAGTTGTCGATCGAATTCGTTTTGACTTAATGGAACAACGGACAAAACGACGTAACATGGCTGCGGGGGTGAACAATATTCTGTGTGAGATAATCGAGACACAAATGCTAAAAAGATTAGAAGAATGCAGAACATGGGTGGTGCGTGAATCTGTGAATGGAGTTTTCGAGGTTCAATCGGACCCTTCTGTACTCGTGGACCTAAATAAACAGACGTGTTCTTGTTTCGATTGGAGGGACAACGGGATACCGTGTGCGCACGCTTGCGCTGCTATTACAAAGACCGGTGGAGATTTGAACTCATATGTAGAGGATTACTTCCACATATCCTTTTACCGTTTAAGTTACGAGGATGGGATTTTTGCTGTGCCAACTGCGGGGAAGAAAGAGACGAAACAAGAAGATATTGTAATACTACCACCAGTTACCAAACGACCTAGGGGACGACCGAAGAAAACAAGGATCCCATCAAAGGGAGAATTCAAGAAAGGAACATTGAAGTGCAGTCGTTGCGGTGGGAAAGGACACAATAGGAAAACATGCAAAGAACCCATATGAAATGACATCATTTATTAGACTTTCATTATTTTTTAGAGCAATAGTTGCTATTTATTGTTAAAAAATTCAACAATCGTGTGGATGTTTTCATAACTAGAATCGTTTTAGCAATTGGTTTTCATTTTTTATAGTTGTGTATGGTAATTTTATGTTTTGAACCTATTTTTGTGCCAAATTACGTAATAGTTTGATGAAGATAAATTAAATGATTACAAGACATGATTTTATTCGGCGGATACAGTGCTTTATTAAGCAAATAAAAAACAAGGAGTAATAGATGAATATTACTTCACAGTTATATATTATTGTAGTGGAATAATTAATACACAGTAATTTTGGAAGTTTTTCGGGTTTCCTTCTAGTCATGCGATGTATCAACGGGATCTCATCCACATCAATCACTACCTGAACACACTCCTTTTTACTTCGCTTTTTAACCCTCTCATACACGTAATCTGACTTTCTTGCGGGTTTTCTTTTTTGCCGTTTAATCTCCCTTACCATAGAAGTTTGTAGTTCGGCATGTTCAAGAGGTTTCACACTTGGAGATGAAGCTAAATTGGCAACGGATTTTTTTTCGCGTATTTGTTCCGCATCAATGATCGTCGTCCGTTCCGCCAAATCATCTAACTGTTTCATCAACGATGTTATCAACTCGTCACGGCTTTTCAGCTCAGAGCGAAGATGGACATTCTCCGCAACCAACTCACTATTTTGATTCAACGAACACTCCAATTGCTTCTTGATTTCAGTGAGCTCGTCCGAGGGTTGTTGCTCGGGGGGAGGTAAGCCAGCTGATGTTTCCGTTGGGTGGGCCCCGAATACATACAACTCTTCCATAGATGATGGCACCAGATCGTCAAAGATTATCTGAAAACGGTATAATACCATTAATAGTCAATATACAGTAACATTCTTATAAATGACACAATACACGTAACTTTTGCTATGCAGTAAAATTCTTATATATATTACAAACAGCCATTTAATGACATACATATAATATTTCAAATATACTATTGGCACTAACCTGATTTTCATTGAGATCATTCACCCCATGCAACACGTTCTTTAACGAAGACAAATTCCAACGGGTGAATCGAGGAATGCCGATCCAACTGACATCACCGCCAACTGGCATAGCTTGGTGATTGTAGTCTGGATCTAACAAGGTTGAACGCTCGCAAAACATATACTAAGAGTAATAACATATAGAAATTAGAAAAAATTATTAAATCAACAAACAAGAATATATACAACATTTGTCATTGCACCTATAAACAACTTACCAATATAGCAATGATGCAGCCACGAATCGCATAAGGTTTGTCAATGTTATTAAGGATAGAATCATTTACCCCCTTCGCAATAGCATCAGCCCATGCATATTCAGACATTGCATGGAAGTCCTCTACCATTTGAACAAACAACCATCCGATATTTGTACCAGTAGTTGCGAAAAAACAAGTCACAAAAGCGTACAAACACATCAACCTTACGACATCCTCAACGTCATCGTGATCGTTCCGATCAATAATCGTGTCAATCGTCTGTAATATCACTCTCGTAGAGACTTGGTCCACTCCAACAAAACGTCGTTGAACAAACGGACTCATAATCTTCTTCGCATACGTATGTTCAACTACTTTGGTCCCATTTTTTATTCCGAAGAATAATGATATATCTCTCGCACTCAAAGAAATACTCTTTCCACCAAACACAAAAGCTTTCTTACATCTGCTCAATACGCAAAACAATAGAAAAATGTTCAGAAAATTATAGTAAACCAGTAAATATCATTGCAACATAATTGTTTCGATATGCAAAATAAACAATTTTTACCGATTATAATACTTCAACAGCGCAAAGATGTCTTGGTCACTTTTGGTGCATTGTTGGACCACGACATTGCCGTCAACGAATGCCTTAAAGAAAGGCCAAAGCGGAGTGGACGACATCACATCAATATGGCAGGGACGAAACTTCCTTCGGTTTTTTCCCATTAAATCGCAAAAGCTACGCAAATTACATCGGAACTGTTTACCCCTTATTTGATTATGGGTCATTGGATCGCTTTCGGATGCACCTGCCATTACCTGAGAAACAATTCCGGTGTCGGACAAAAAATCAACATCCAAATATTAACAATGTAGAGGTCGAACGGTATAATTAAAAAACATATATTTAATTGTTGAATTTTGCATCACAATTTCAAACTCTATTAACCAAACATGAATTTTTTATACACATTTATGAGCCTAGTTCCGAATTCACATTTATGAGCCTGGTTCCCTTTGATACATTCTGAACTATTGGTTGCCATTATGCATGTACAGAATTTGACGTTGATGGTCTATATATTGTAATTAATCAGCTGTGTGCTTTTAGAGTATTATCACATCCATCATAAAAAGTCATGAACCAAAGCAACTCTTTATCAATGGTAACTCTTTATCGATAGTAACTCTTTATTAATTAAATACACATTAATTTTTACACCCCAGTAACTCTTTATCAACACCACAAACCAATAGCGAAACAGTCTCAAGTTGTGTATCTAAACCAAGTCCTCACTTAATGTTTTTTGATACACATTAATAATCTATATAAATCGAACATATTCTTTTTGATATACACTAATTAAATATCGATTATTACACCATAGCAACAATTCGATAGAAATCCCACATGAACAGTGAAATGTAACAAATTGTCAATCCAAAACAAATCTTTCAATTCGTGAATTTTGCTACATAGTAAAATACCTCAACATTAGTGGCTACACATTAACTATTCAATCATAAATTGATAACAAGAAAATGGCCATCTCTATTTGTGATGCAACCAAAAGAGAAATTCAAGAACACAACTGCATATACGTAATATTGCTACACATCAACAATTTAACAACCCGAACAACAACTATTTCAATAACTCACGCAACAACCAATATATGATTATTAATGTGCATTCACCATCTCAACACACCAAAATTCCGATTCTAATTTCTCCACATTCCTAACCCTAATTTTGAATTAAACTCCAATCAACAAGCATGTTAGAATCCGAATTTTGGTGCTTAAATGGCCGAAATATGAACAATGCAAGGGGGGGAGATGGATTTTTGCTGTGCATTAAAATTCCTAACAATCCAAAATCAAGAACACACCAAATAATATATGATTCTTACTGTGCATTCATCATCTCAACCACATGCCATCAGTGGACTGCTCATTGTTCGCATTACCCAAACCCTAGAAAATCAAAAACCTTTAATTGATATGAAACTTACAGAAATTGAAACCGACGGACTCAAATCGACGGCGACGGCGGCTGGATTTGTACGGCGACGACGCGTGAACGTCGACGGTGAGGCGAGATTCCGGTGCTGTTGTTGCGGCGACGGCGAAGACTGAAGCAGGTTTGCAGAGACGGCGAAGACTGAAGCAGGTGACGGCGACGACTACAGCAGGTTTGCGGCGACGGCGACGACTGAAGCAGGTGACGGCGACGGCTACGGTAGGCGAAGACGGTTGAATAACATCGGCGCCCTAATTATTGCAGACAACCGGCGAACGAACGGTTACAATTTTGGGGATTGCTATTTATTTGGAGATGAAGGTGAATATCCACTTTCCATTACAAGATTCTGAGCATGGATTAGAGGATGGAAGGTTCGAAAATGGAATTTTGAGAAAGAACACTTACCATATAGCATCAGCTCTCACGCGCGATTCTCACGAGTCCACTGCACGGAATCAATATGGGTTTTATGTTAAATACAATATATGGATGGGTATATCTATAATATATTAGTGGGCCTTGGGGCCCATATTAAAATCCCCTAAAATAAAACAAGACCATTGGAAATTTTTTTAGTTACATGTAACTATTTCTTTTAATGGTGAATCTCGGGTACAATGGCAAGGTTATTCCATTGTGACATGGAGGTCCCGGATTCAAATACGGAAAACATCCTCTTTATAAACATGGGTAAGGTTGCGTATTTCTAACCCTCCTAGACCCTGTAATATCGGGAGTTTTCGTGCATTGGACTGCCCTTCACATGTAAGTATTTTTTTTAATGTATTTCTAATCACATGTAAGTATTTTGTTAATATATATTTTTTAATGTATTTCTAATTACAGGCCACTCTCCATCTCCTCTTTTTCCCCATACTTTTTTATTAATAATTATTTTAATTTTTCCTGGGAAAAGTACAATTAAAACACATAATAAACCACCTTCGATTATTTGTCTTTGAAATAAAGACTAATCTCACATCGCTTTTGCTACCTAATCTTGAATTATATATAATTCGAAGACAATTCTTCTCTTTCTAGATATCTTTTAAAAGTGAGTTGATTCCGACAGATACGCCCATATTTGTTTATCGGTTGCTCAAGATCAACCCAGAGACATTTGTTGAGATGACAATGAAATCCAATAAAATATATATATATTCAGAAACTTTTTTGTTGACTGAAAAATAAAACAAAATTGCAGCAATCAAAATTGAACAAATGTTTATAGACAAATGGTTTGTCTAATAAAAAAATAATTATATAGAAATTTTTTATTATTAATCATTGAATTTGACTATTTGGTGGCAATGGTTGATTGCACCGCATTGTGTGTGATTTAATAACGCTAAATTATGTTTTGTTAAGCATTCGAATAAATTAAAATATTAAAAATTAATTTATTTTATTTATTTTTGTAGAATTTTGAAAATGGAGCAAAAACATGTTAATTTGAAAAAAAAAAAAAGGACAAAAAACGAACGAACCGCACGCAGCCGGGGTCGCACGGGCTGGCGTCGCGCGCGACGGTCAGCCTGGTGCGTTGTACCAGGCTGAATTTAAGTGGGGGTAGGGGGACAACTTTCTCCTTTCGTTTATTTTTATTTTTATTGTGTCAAGTGGGTTATCATGAAACCCACTACACATTTGTCTTTTTTCTTTTAGTTGGGGAGGATTCTCTGCAAAAATTCCTATTCCCATTCTTCACTATTTGGGGAGGAAGCTGGTGTGCAAAATATCAGTGGCCCTGGTCCACAAAATAAAGAGCGGCTAAATCCATTTTTTAACTGGTTAAGATTATGATGAAGTATTTTGAATTTATGTAATATTGTATTTTTTTATTAAAGTTCAGATTTTTGTGTAAACAATTATATAATATGAATATTGTTCTTGAAATGATATTATTGTGATTGGATTTAATTTCTATTTATTCTTGTAGAGATTTTGGGTTAAATCCAATTACTACTAGAACATTAGATCGTGTACATGTGGTCTCGATTGAATGGTTATACAATCGTATTATTGGGGATTGATTATTGGTTTGGATAGTTTATGCCTAGATATTAATTCACCATAGATTAATATAGTGTAGGAATTAAATATTGAAGATAAACCATGTCAGAAAATAACAATTCATATATTTTTTAGTAGTTCAAGGTTGTAGTTAGGAACACTCATTTACACAAAATCAAGTTACATAGAAAATACAAGAAAAATATAAGTTCAAAAATACGGATCCATAGTTACTAACCCGGACTTCATTTTATTGTTAATTTTAATATTTAATTTTGTTCTTTAAAAATTTAAATAAAAAATCTAAAATCGTTTTCATTGAAGAAAGAAAAATAATTGGGAATTGATAATTACAAGACCGCTTCATGTGGTTCGATATCTGGACTTAAGGACATTATACTACAATATTTTACCCTTAATAAGGGAATTAATTTTGAGGGATCAATAGAATCGTGAGATTTTTTAAAATATAAATTATATTTTGGCCCCAATCATCATCAATTATTTATTTATTTATTTTTGTTTAAAATTTCATTTGAATTATAATTTTATATATTTCATAATTTCATTTCCATATTCTCTCAATCAAAATTTTGCATGAACAATTTATATTTTATGATCAATTAACTGTAAATTGTTATGAACTAATTGAGATTCCATTGGTGGCAATTATTTAGTGTTTTTTCTCCCAAATTTTTGTTTCTCATCCCATAAAATTCGGCGCAAAAACACAAAGATGGATAACAATTATGTTTTGTTCCAAAAAATATTATTCAAAAATCATGAAATAAAAAAAAGTTTTCTTTTTGGGTTTTTGTGGCCTCGTTTGTTTGTTGTTTCTTTTCCCTGATTCTCTTTCCATTTTCAGAAAATTGAGAATAAAACAAAAAAAAAATGGAAATGAATAAAAAAAATCAATGAACAACACTATTTTGTGTGCAAAAATTTGTTCTAACTTGCAAGGAGCAGAACAAAGAGCAAAAACATAAAATGGGAACATAAACACTAAGCAAAGGACACCTGTATTTTAATTTCTATCTTCTCACCAATTTTTTTCCAGGTTTTAGCTCGAGTGTTGGTTCCGAGAAATGCTAGATAGAGAAGGTATGGATTAAATTGATTTAATTTCACTTGTTGTAATCCAATTTGATCATTCTCACCTATTGATTTGTTTAGGTATATCAACCAAAAGAATAACCAAAAGAGTATATCAACACCCCTTGATCAATAATTATTCTCATAATATTTTTTTATATACATATTTTTAAAAATCACCAGGTTAGGCCGAAAAAAATGTTCAGGCCCAAGCGTAGCCCTAAAATTGATCAACTTGCATTTCAAACCCTAGCCCTATCCACTGATTCAAAAGTCAAGCCCAAACCCTTAAAAAGGGGTGAGTGGTTGTGCAGGCTCCTAGGCCCATGACTAGTCGTATGGAATAATATTTTGATTTTTTAATTGCATATGGGAAATGTCTCATTGAAGTAATGAGATTTGGATAGGCAATAAACAATTTTTGCTTTGATTTTGTTTTGGCTTAACTTATGTTTAATTGTAATTATTTTAATACCTGAGGTATTTTTTTAGGGTGTGATGAAACAAAAGAAAAAAGAATCTTTTGAAAGTTCTATTGGGTATGTAAATTGTATGTATGTGAAAATAACCTCTCTTTTTTTATTTAATTTGAAATTAATTATACGGGTAAATGGTGTTTCTTTTCTTATGTAATTGACACTATATTTATTTATCACCTGAATATATGATATAACCCATGCTATGTCTCGGGAAAATGATCTTTTTGGTCATTGACAAATAATTCAGGTGCTTAATTGACCTTTAATATTTGAAAGTCGACAGATTGGGTTCTTAACATTTCATTTTTGTTCCAAATTGACCCTTCTATTAGATCAACATTAACACTCAATGTGTAAGTAAGGGTATTTTAGTCATTTCATGTTAAAAATTAAAGATAATTTCGTCCTTTTATTCAAACTAATTTAATAAGATCTATTTCTAACTTATTCTGAATTTAAAGGCGAAATTGTATTATTTTTTCTTTTTTTTACAATATCTTCTTCTTACACCTTTCATACTATAAGGATTTTGCCCACCACTAGGGGTGTGCAACGGGTGGTTTGGGGTGGTTTCAACCAAAATCGTGGACCAAACCAATACTAAGTGAGTTAGGCTAGTTTGAATCGTAGACCGCCCAATGATGTGCGGGTTAGGGCAGGTTGGAGTGCGCGGATTGGTTAGTTTATACCGTACGCTATCCAAATCCTACTAAACCACGTCAAATTCTTGTCTCTATTTACTTATGTGTTTCCCACCACTATTTAATTTTCTCGTAATCATATTTTAACTTTATTTTAGATTCTGGGCAGTACAAGTTACTATTTACGTGAAAATAACCAATGTGTAAATAGTGATTTTGTACCTATCCCATAACATTGTGCACGACATGTGACTTTCTTTTTGTCTATTTTTTCTTCTTCTTTGGGCAAAAGCATTGGAAGAGGGGAGATTTGAATGCTAGAATTCCCACTAGGGAGACACACTATATAACTGCTAGCCTACAAGAATTACAGTGGTTTTTTAATGAAGATATTTTCATTATTTCATCACTCCAAACCTAAAAAAAACAAATCCTAACCATTCCCGCCCAAACCACCACCACCCCAACCGCTATCACCGGCCACCTTACATTAAAAGAAAAGAAAGACCGCTATCACCCTGTTGGCCACCTTACATTAAAAGAAAAGAAAAAAAAATACAAATATTGCAACCAAATGTGTTCTTTGTTTCTATTCTCATAATATATATATATATTAGGACAATGGTCGTTTCCAAACACATTCCTATCTCCGAAATACTTCAGAACAGAAACAAAATTTTCATCCCATCCTATTACAGATTATTGAAAATAAAAACATGAAAACAAAAACACTAACGAAACGCCACCTTAGTAAACCTCAACCTCAAGGTTCACATAGACAACCTCAAAACCAACAAAAATCACATAAAAATGTAAAATTCCTCAAAACCATTCTTAAAAAAACTAGAAATTTATTTATTTCCTCATCCATTCTTAACCAGCCAAACAAGAACAAGGTTGACTGAAGCAGAAAACAAGGAATTGTTTTTTTTTTTTTTTTCACAAAAAAAAAAAACCAAAAAAACAGCAAGAGATTAATTGGCCATTGGATGATTGTAGACATATTCGATGGCAAGAGGGCATGTATCGATCTTATCGACCTCCTTGTCTAGAATCTCGAGCTTGAATTCTTCTTCTATGGCCATCACGATCTCGGCATTATCTAAGCTATCCAAACCCAGATCGCTCTGAAAATGAACGTCCGGAGTTACCTACAACACATAAATTGTACAAGAAAATTGTTAAAAGAAAATGGAAAATCCGATAACTTTCTCAGTTTGAAAAATAAAAAAATAAAAAGGGGCAGTCGTCGGAACTCTGGCGTCGTTCCGACAATATCGTCAAAGTTCCAGCAATGTTAGGAGCTTCGGTGACTTCAATGGTAATGACCATATCTAGTTTGTCATTCCTTCTCAGATAAAAAAAATGAAGTGGAAAAAAATGGGCGAAGTTCCCGGAACTTTGGCTTCATTCTGGCAGTTACCAGAGGTGTTACCAAACAGAAGCTCCGGCAACTTCAAATATGGCAATGACAATATCTATAATCATGGGGTACCACACATCGGCTTGTTTGATTGTGTTAGTGGAAACAATTTTTACATTTCAAAATAAAATCAATTTTTCTTTTAACAACACAACTCAGAAAACAATTTTCACAATCCAATAATAAAATAGCTCAGTTTTTACTCAAAATATAATTTTAATCTTTGGATCAGATTTCATATCAATGGTCAAGATCGAAAAAATAAACCCTATACCCCATTACCCCCCCCCCCCCCCCCCCCCCCCAACTCGACTTATTTCTCGCATTTACGTTTCTATGTTTGAACTTTGAACACATCATTAATGCGTATTTTCTTTTTCATAACTAAACCAAACAGTTTTCCTCACAATTTTTAAAAACTATTTTCGAAATTTTTGAAAATTGTTTCTGAAAACAAAACCAATTTTATGATAACATTGCATATTCATGGAACTCTTATGGACGAACTTCTATCTATGTAAATGTAAAGCAACAATGCAACCTCCTATCTTCTTCAACAAACTTCTTTCTCAAAGAAATAAAACACACTTCTAAACAACAAGAAAATCTAATCCTAGCAGTACTAGTAGCAAATAACACTAGAAATTGCCACATTAAAAGTGGGCATTAGCTAAATTTTGGGAAAATTACAGTTTTTGTCCGTAGTGTTTGGGGTGAGTGTTTATGTAGATCTTGAGGTTTGCCAAATTGCACATTCAATCCCTCAAGTTTCGCATTGGTTTCAATCCCATAAAATTGACAATGTTATTTATGACTTTGGACAAAAAATGGGTTGCGCACAACGCATGACCTTCTAATTAGAATATTTTCATCATTTCATCCATTTGCTAAACCTAAAACTAAGGGTGTGCACAGGTCGGGTGTGGTAAAAAACTGAGTCACCTGACACCCAACTGGAACATGTTCCTATGAGGAATTGCAAGCCCGATTTCGACTAAATGTGTCACAATCCGTCCCGGACACCCGTCATCCCGAGGCTGGCGTGACAACGACATAATATCACCCATCCCCAAATTCGGAAAAGAATGACAATATACACCCACATCCTTAATACAAACATTTACTATGAAGAACACACCCGTCCCAAAATTTATATAATTCCAAGAGTAGTTATACATGGACCTTTTTGTTTTTATTCCCTTTGACAGCCTCTCTCTCAATCGTCTATACGACTCCATCACGTAGCTCTATCTAGTGCCAGTAGGGGACCGACTCCTAGCTGTTGTACCTGCGAGTGTACTGTCTTCTTAGTAAAACATTTTTAAAATATTAATACTTTCCTATTCTCCTAAACCCCCCCCCCCCCCCTCTCAGATTAACTGAGGTACTCAATATGTCTTCCCAATAATACATATTTCTATTCCTCCCAAAATCGACTCCACCCGCAACTCCATATTACTCATTTAAATGAATTATCTTTACACGCACCTACTATCCTCCTAGATTCACAATCCTCGGCTACTTCTTATATATCATTTCCTATTATCCTGCTACATGCCACATTTGTTACTCTGTTTAACAATCAATCTAAAAAGTGCTATTAAATTCTTGTCCAGTAACGTTACAGTTTCCTTTCAGATTACTTAGGAAGCGATTTACTCCGTTTGGATATTACTTCTTAGTTCGACTTAAGTGTATTCTGCCATATCATCTAGTATATTGATAACGACGTGATTTGTTGTTTGTCTAACTTAGCCTTCTTAACTTGCGGAAAAAATATCCCTCCTAGCAACCTCCACGCACCATGCTAACGCACAACTTATGAAATAAAAGACCTAACACCCACGTACCAAGCTCTCCTATTGACACCCTATCTCATGTCCCCTACTAACTAGACGATTGGCACGTCCTCCTATCGCAAGGTCTTCTACCGACACATTTCCTAAAAAAAATAGTCTACAGAACCTATAACATAGGCTCTGATACCAAAATTGTCACAACCCGTCCAGGACACCCGTCATCCCGAGGCTGGCGTGACAACGACATGATATCACCAATCCCCAAATTTGGAAAAGAATGACAATATACACCCACATCCTTAATATAAACATTTACTATGAAGGACACACCCGTCCCAAAATTTATATAATTCCAAGAGTAGTTATACATGGACCTTTTTGTTTTTATTCCCTTTGACAGCCTCTCTCTCAGTCGTCTATACGACTCCATCACGTAGCTCTACCTAGTGCCAGTAGGGGACCGACTCCTAGCTGTTGTACCTGCGAGTGTACTGTCTTCTTAGTAAAATATTTTTAAAATATTAATACGTTCTAAATATTTTCACAATTTAGTATGGATCAAACATAGGTATATAAGCAATGAAAATAAAGCGATATAGATAAACTCCACCCAAATCCATCTAGTATAAAATCCTACCAAACATCATAATGAATAACATCAATTCAACCAATATACGTAAAACACCACATCTCAAGCACCAATCTCACACACACACCTCCTACACCCACACACTGGTCAGTTCTAGTGATCGTTTTAACCTCACGATCGGGAGTTACAACGGTACCGTAACATTCATAGGAATGCCTTCCTATGAAATATCCACACCCCTTTTTGGGGAGAAATATAATCCACACCCTTATGGGGAGAACAACCATGACAACGTCAAAAACAAATACAGCCACATCGAGACACTATCCAATAAATATCATCTATTCAACATTATTAAATCACCACACCTGCCACATTTCTACAAAACCCGCTTTTAAATTTAAAAATCATATTTCGCACTTTCTTTTAAAGAAACGTCCAATTTTATCAAAACCATTTTTTCATCCTATATTTTTAGAAAACCAGGCATTTTTAGAAAAAATAGATGTTTCCTATTCTCTTTTTGAGAACACCGTTTAACTTCACCAAATCCAGCGGAAATTCACTTTCAGCCCCTTTTCGAAAACTATCGCAATTCAGTTTACCACCTTATTCAAGTCGTACTTGATCCATATCATTTATAAATTCATACAGTTTAAATAAACACATATTTCATCATGTGTATTCATAAAAAAAGAGTTTGGTAAGAAGACAGTACACTCACCTTAATATCCATTTTTATAGACTTAACCGCTTATTCCCTACCGGTACTCCGCTGCCCGCGAACCTAATAGCGACAGAGCCTAAATTAATATTTTATGTAAAATAACCAAATCATGCAATGCAGGCCCTAAATTCTGTAATCCTCCTCCCCTCGTACACACTTTTTATTACGAACAATTGATATCCGGTAAATTCCGTTTCGTTAATAATTATTGCACGCGTTTGTTAATAGGGATGCTGACAAAAATTAGTAAAATTAACAACTCTAGATTATAATCCCATTTGCTACTATTTCAATTTAACAATAATGGTAATTGATTTAGATTTTACCTGCTTCGAATCGCCTGTTGGTCGGGAGAGTGATATTTGGATTTTTATTGGGGGTTTACGTAATTAATTTTTTTTTTCCTTTTCTTCTTCTCCCCTTTCTTCTTCCCGTTTTTTTTTTTTTTCCTTTCCCCTGGTTTGTATTTCTGCTTCCTGTTACGCCGTCTCGCCACCGTTGATGGCATCTCGCCGTCTCGCCGCCGCCGACGTCGTCTCACCGTCGATCAAGCTCGCCGTCCCACCGACCGGACACACGCACCCAATCGGACAACCCACACCCTTCCATGCACTGCCGACCGTCCCACCATCATGCACGCACTGATCTATCTTTCTCTAGTTTTCCGGCGGAAACTCCGGCGACCCCATGCACCCACAGCACGCTCACACCTTGTAGGGTCGACACGTACCGATGGAGCAGAGCCACCCACGCCACCGATCGTCACCGTCGCACTATACACCACAAGAAAGAACATGAACTATTCAGAGCAGAAAATACACACACATATCCCAACGTCAATGACAGCCACCGGAAGCTTACCGTCAACCCCGCTCACCACTGTCGGCTGCTGAATAGCCCACCGCCGGACTGCCCGACAGCAACCTCCGACGGAACCGTGACGAATACCCCGTCGGCACTCCACCCCGTCAGCACTGAACGGGACCTAACACCGTCGGCACCACCGACGATCAATCAACAATCCGAGCGAATCACTCACACCTCCGATCGTCGGATCTCACCACCCCCTGACCGTCGGACCTCCCCTCTCTCTCTCTCCTCTGTTTTCCAATTTCTGCTTCTTTTTTTTTTTTTTTTTTTTTTTCAAGATCACGATTCCCCGTTGCAAAGATTAAATTGCATGTTTTAGGTGGATCGGTGTACTCCTAGCTCGCCACGTCGAAGAATCTCGATCCTTCCTCTCTCCGATCCGGTTGTTCTCTCGGCACCCTTCGTATGCGTATATATATATATATATATATATATATATATATATATATATATATTTATATAAAAAAAATCCTTTACTCTAATTACTCCTTCCTCCCCCCAGATTCCTTTAATTCCTATTTTAGCCCAAATTACCATTTTATAATTTTCCTTCAAATTGTAATTTCACCCCTAAAGGTTTACATGTTATCAATTGAAAGACCACTTGAATCCTAAGGGTTGGATTCAATGTATACAAATTTACAATCCGCCCCCCTAAACTTTTAATTCGGATAATGATTAATTCAATTCTACCCCATATTTTTCCCAATTGCTCCAAAATATAACTAAAATGACGTACGTGCTAAGTCGGGGTCTTACAACCCTTCCCCTCTAAAAGAAATTTCGTCCCGAAATTTTTATTACCTAATTGAACGAACGCGGGTATTCGTTCCTTGTCTCGTCCTCTCACTCCCACGTCGCCTCTTTCACTGCATGACGGTGCCATAACAATCTGATTAACAGAACCATTTTTATTATTATTATTTTTATTTTATTTTTTCCTCTCTCTCTTTTTTTTTTTTTTTTTTGCAACCCCCGGTCTTCATAACTTAGGATTCGGACTGACTTCTCAACGTGGGTCGAGTCCATTCCCGATTCGATCATTTGCGGAGTCAATACACGAGAAGGGTCTGGCATATACTTTTGGGAGTATCGATTCATAGAGATCGTCGTGTAGTCGAGATAATTTTGGTGGTAACGTAAGTCCATACGCTGTCGTGCCTACCCGATATAAAATCCAGATGGTCCGATGTATTTTGGACTTAACTTCCCTTTCTTCATAAACCTCATTAATTTTCCGTCAGACTACTAATTCATCAAAGTCGCATCACAAATTTATACTCGTCTCATGTGATTTCAGAACAACTGTTTCCTATATATGGTCTCAACATCTTAAATTGTGCAAAATTTATAATCACCAACTTTCTCATCAAATCCTAGTCATTCAACCAACAAGGTGCACTTGGTCAATCACACTTAACACAGATCACCCACTGTCAAAGAATCTCATGTTCCTAACTACTTCCACTGCATTATTCTGATAACATCAAGATCAGTAACAACACTATCCGCTGCAAATACTTCTATTTCATTCTGTCGTAACCGGCACTTATCTATTTTATCCGACATTTTCTAGTCGCCCGTTGCAACAATATTTTCCATTCCACACTTAACCTAATTATAATCGTCACCAACCTCATAAACTCAGATAACTCAACTATCATTAACCCCGATACCTACCTCAACTCCTTAATACTCCTATCAATATCCTTCATAATACCTAACTACCACCAATTCTTACAACTACAATTCAAATATATTAGACAAATAATCTATAAGAATTCCTTTCATGCTTCCATATTTTATCAAGTCCCTGACATGGTCACGTGCTTCAAGTTCGTTCCCACCTGTCTAATATACTTTTAACATATATCCACGTATATATACGACTCAGAGGACATAGATACGCCCCAGTCCCACGAGATCGATACATTCTAATAGTTACTAGCTACTAACTGTAAAATATTATATCAGGTATACATATCATTTCAAGGACATTTTAAATTCTCCTTGTCCCGTAACATCCCAATAACTTCCAATTTCCAGTAAAAAGGTAGTCACGCCAGGCTATTTTTAAATCTCGCAAAAGTTTCGTTTTCCTATCTCAGTTCAGTCTATCAGATCAGAATCGTGTATCATTTTCATATAACACTTTATGCGATGCCACCACGATTGACAACAAGATAGTTATTAGCATAAACAGATTTTATTAACATTTCACAATCATTCCCCTTACCGGAACTTCCACGACACAACCCCTCAACATATCCTCCAACACCTGAATCGTAATCCCTGATAAACCATTGGTCCATGACTGGAACAAGGTATCAACTTCCACTTGGGCAACTAAAGGAGTATAGAAAATTTTAACCCGCATGTTCAAATAGCTATCAGCTTTTGACACCATAGTTTTCCCCACGGATTGTTTATACACTGACGACTTATTTTACTTTGATAACAACTATTGTCCAGATTACCATATGGCGACAATACCTATGATTTCAGAATTCCAGTTCGAAAATTTCGAATAACTGATTAATAAAATTCCTAGAATTACTAATCCTTGTTCCTTTTTGATTTTTTTTTTCTTTTCTTTTTTTTAAAGAATATCTTGTCCCAACTTAATTTTTAATATTTACATTAAATTGGTGCATCACGCAATCGAACAATCTTATTAATATATATTGGACATACGTATCAGGATAACACTCCTCGAACTCCTCTCCCTTTTCTTCCTAATATAGGTCAAGGCTACAATAGCCCACCTAGAGATTTCGTTATTTTTTTTTTACTTTAACTTGCCTAACAAATCACCAGACAACCAATGCCGTGATTTCCCATTTCCATTCGCAACCTACTAATCACGCCCATGCCATTACAGTATAGTTAATATTACTGGGGTATTACATATCTTATTCTATGCACCTCTTTTAAGGTCTCACCTGTAAATTGACATTATCAACCTTACACTTTTTATTTCAAATTCCCAAACTTCCTCCTTCCCTCAGACACGCTAATCAGCTCTACGGTCAATTTCCACTGCATTGCTAAACCTTCTTAATTGAACATCCTACCCTTACGTGTCTATACTATGGTAAACATCAATACCGAACAGCGTTACTATTCGACCAGCCGCCTACTAAACTTACAAGAGTCTCAACTTAACCCATAAATTAATATGAGCAATCAACTCACTAATGTTTGACCTGAAATATTTACTATAGTCAACGCTGTGACCATCTTCATTCCCTTCCACTCTAATCGTTTTCAGTCGGGCATCTAACTTCTGTGCTTTTACCATTCAATTGATCAATATCAACTTATATTTATAAGCTCAATTAGAGTGGTCATCCGACCAATTGCCTAATAGACTTACAAAGATCTTATCTTGACACATACATTAGTAGACGTTAGAACGAATACAATCCCTTCCTAGTTCCAAAAAGTTTCGAATTCCAGTCACCTGTTCTCGGCCCTCTCCATATTCCGTCAATCTACCACTTCGACTCCCTTTGGCTTCACTTAAATGCTATGTCCGAAGAGCACTAACCATATTTACCACACTAGTCACCTGCCTTAGTAGCACATTCGGGAGATGTTCGACATGCTCCTCTCTACCTTCGACCGGGTCACCATTTTTATCACGTCATAGCCCTTGACCTCCAACTGATAATATCCTACTCAAAATCTAACATCCTGGTCTTTCGAAGTTGACTGAAGTAATCGTCAATTTTAATTGATGAGTTACTAATACTGGATCTTCATGGAGAGAAACACCAGGTCTGCATAAATCATTAGTTGATATTCTGATTTATTATGACAACTTCTTCTTCTGTTAAAACTTCCTAAATTGGAAACAACTTACTCTAATTCCCAATATCCAAATTTTTTTTTTTTTTTTACACCACCAAAATTATTCAAATTCAACTAAATGCAATCAATTATCGACTTAAATTAATCTACACAATCTTTCCTATACCATAGCAATCGCCTTTAAAGTCTCAAGATTATAATTTCCAATCTTACTTTCCCACATTCATCCACACAAGTATAATAGACCAACGTACGAACCAAACGTTCACCTCCTTATCCTTATGGAACTTATTTAACAACAATTACATTTACTAATCACGCTTACAAGCATCCTGTTAATTCTTGAAACTACATAGGAGAAAATCCTAGTTATTACAATATCCCCTGCCGAAGCTTGTTTGAACATCATCTACGTACTGACTTGTGATATCCTTTCTTTAACACTTTCCTATTCTCCTAAACCCCCCCCCTCTCAGATTAACTGAGGTACTCAATATGTCTTCCCAATAATACATATTTCTATTCCTCCCAAAATCGACTCCACCCGCAACTCCATATTACTCATTTAAATGAATTATCTTTACACGCACCTACTATCCTCCTAGATTCACAATCCTCGGCTACTTCTTATATATCATTTCCTATTATCCTGCTACATGCCACATTTGTTACTCTGTTTAACAATCAATCTAAAAAGTGCTATTAAATTCTTGTCCAGTAACGTCACAGTTTCCTTTCAGATTACTTAGGAAGCGATTTACTCCGTTTGGATATTACTTCGTAGTTCGACTTAAGTGTATTCTGCCATATCATCTAGTATATTGATAACGACGTGATTTGTTGTTTGTCTAACTTAGCCTCTTAACTTGCGGAAAAAATATCCCTCCTAACAACCTCCACGCACCATGCTAACACACAACTTATGAAATAAAAGACCTAACACCCACGTACCAAGCTCTCCTATTGACACCCTATCTCATGTCCCCTACTGACTAGACGATTGGCACGTCCTCCTATCGCAAGGTCTTCTACCGACACATTTCCTAAAAAAAATAGTCTACAGAACCTATAACCTAGGCTCTGATACCAAAATTATCACAACCCGTCCTGGACACCCGTCATCCCGAGGCTGGCGTGACAACGACATGATATCACCAATCCCCAAATTTGGAAAAGAATGACAATATACACCCACATCCTTAATACAAACATTTACTATGAAGAACACACCCGTCCCAAAATTTAAATAATTCCAAGAGTAGTTATACATGGACCTTTTTGTTTTTATTCCCTTTGACAGCCTCTCTCTCAGTCGTCTATACAACTCCATCACGTAGCTCTACCTAGTGCCAGTAAGGGACCGACTCCTAGCTGTTGTACCTGCGAGTGTACTGTCTTCTTAGTAAAATATTTTTAAAATATTAATACGTTCTAAATATTTTCACAATTTAGTATGGATAGCACAGGTATATAAGCAATGAAAATAAAGCGATATAGATAAACTCCACCCAAATCCATCTAGTATAAAATCCTGCCAAACATCATAATGAATAACATCAATTCAACCAATATACGTAAAACACCACATCTCAAGCACCAATCTCACACACACACCTCCTACACCCACACACTGGCTAGTTCTAGTGATCGTTTTAACCTCACGATCGGGAGTTGCAACGGTACCGTAACATTCATGGGAATGCCTTCCTATGAAATATCCACACCCCTTTTTGGGGAGAAATATAATCCACACCCCTTATGGGGAGAAATGTAATCCACACCCCTTACGGGGAGAAATATAATCCACACCCCTTACGGGGAGAACAACCATGACAACGTCAAAAACAAATACAGCCACATCGAGACACTATCCAATAAATATCATCTATTCAACATTATTAAATCACCACACCTGCCACATTTCTACAAAACCCGCTTTTAAATTTAAAAATCATATTTCGCACTTTCTTTTAAAGAAACGTCCAATTTTATCAAAACCATTTTTCCATCCTATATTTTTAGAAAACCAGGCATTTTTAGAAAAAATAGATGTTTCCTATTCTCTTTTTGAGAACACCGTTTAACTTCACCAAATCCAGCGGAAATTCACTTTCAGCCCCTTTTCGAAAACTATCGCAATTCAGTTTACCACCTTATTCAAGTCGTGCTTGATCCATATCATTTATAAATTCATACAGTTTAAATAAACACATATTTCATCATGTGTATTCATAAAAAAAGAGTTTGGTAAGAAGACAGTACACTCACCTTAATATCCATTTTTGTAGACTTAACCGCTTATTCCCTACCGGTACTCCGCTGCCCGCGAACCTAATAGCGACAGAGCCTAAATTAATATTTTATGTAAAATAACCAAATCATGCAATGCAGGCCCTAAATTCCGTAATCCTCCCCCCCTGGTACACACTTTTTATTACGAACAATTGATATCCGGTAAATTCCGTTTCGTTAAATATGATTGCACGCGTTTGTTAATAGGGATGCTGACAAAAATTAGTAAAATTAACAACTCTAGATTATAATCCCATTTGCTACTATTTCAATTTAACAATAATGGTAATTGATTTAAATTTTACCTGCTTCGAATCGCCCATTGGTCGGGAGAGTGATATTTGGATTTTTATTGGGGGGTTTACGTAATTAATTTTTTTTTCCTTTCTTCTTCTCCCCTTTCTTCTTCCCCTTTTTTTTTCCTTTCCCCTGGTTTGTATTTCTGCTTCCTGTTACGCCGTCTCGCCACCGTCGATGGCATCTCGCCGTCGCGCCGCCGCACCGCCGCCGACGTCGTCTCACCGTCGATCAAGCTCGCCGTCCCACCGACCGGACACACGCACCCAATCGGACAACCCACACCCTTCCATGCACTGCCGACCGTCCCACCATCATGCACGCACTGATCTATCTTTCTCTAGTTTTCCGGCGGAAACTCCGGCGACCCCATGCACCCACAGCACGCTCACACCTTGTAGGGTCGACACGTACCGATGGAGCAGAGCCACCCACGCCACTGATCCTCACCGTCGCACTATACACCACAAGAAAGAACATGAACTGTTCAGAGCAGAAAATACACACACATATCCCAACGTCAATGACAGCCACCGGAAGCTTACCGTCAACCCCGCTTACCACTGTCGGCTGTTGAATAGCCCACCGCCGGACTGCCCGACGGTAACCTCCGACGGAACCGTGACGAATACCCCGTCGGCACTCCACCCCGTCAGCACTGAACGGGACCTAACACCGTCGGCACCACCGACGATCAATCAACAATCTGAGCGAATCACTCACACCTCCGATCGTCGGATCTCACCACCCCCTGACCGCCGGACCTCCCCTCTCTCTCTCTCTCTCCTCTGTTTTCTAATTTCTGCTTCTTCTTTTTTTCAAGATCACGATTCCCCGTTGCAAAGATTAAATTGCATGTTTTAGGTGGATCGATGTACTCCTAGCTCGCCACGTCGAAGAATCTCGATCCTTCCCCTCTCCGATCCGGTTGTTCTCTCGGCACCCTTCGTATGCGTATATATATATATGTATATATATTTATATAAAAAAAATCCTTTACTCTAATTACTCCTTCCTCCCCCCAGATTCCTTTAATTCCTATTTTAGCCCAAATTACCATTTTATAATTTTCCTTCAAATTGTAATTTCACCCCTAAAGGTTTACATGTTATCAATTGAAAGACCACTTGAATCCTAAGGGTTGGATTCAATGTATACAAATTTACAATCCGCCCCCCTAAACTTTTAATTCGGATAATGATTAATTCAATTCTACCCCATATTTTTCCCAATTGCTCCAAAATATAACTAAAATGACGTACGTGCTAAGTCGGGGTCTTACAAAATGGTTGCTGGAAACCGGTGTTGGGCGGGTGTATTGGATTACGGGCGGGTTCGGTTGGTTCGGTTGCGGTTCAGGTAAGATTCGAGTAAAACAGAAATCAAAATCCTAATCGAAAATGAAATCAAAAACCCTAATAAAACTAGAAATCAAAACCCTAATAGAACTAGAAATCAAAACCCTAATTGCCATAGAAATCAAAACCCTTATCCATACAAAAATCAAAATTGAAGATCAAAAAACAAAACATCAAATTCAAAGAACAAATAGAAGAATAGAAGAACTCATTGTCTAAGTCTCTGACTACTAATTTCAAACACCGATTAGTCCGATTCCGTCTATCACCGTCATGTCCGTCACAGAAAATAGAGTATTTTGTAATGCAATTTGGCTTTGAATCAAATACAAAGGCTAATAGATGAACGTGAATGGAAGACTCAAGTTTTATAGCCATCGGAGAATCGAAGATGACAAAGAGCTTGGCCCGGAGATTTAATGGACGGGATAGTTACGAGATAGAAAATTAGTGAATCGAAGCAGTAAAGAACGAAATCATTGAACGGAATTGAAGAATTGAAGGCTCAGATTTGGACGGTGGGGGTTGAACGAAGTGTCGATGTCTCTCGAAGAGGTGAAAGGAGACAACTGCATGAGAGGAAATGAAGAACTGAAGTCTAAAACCTTAGAATGTGTATAGATAACGTATTTATTAGGTGAAGTTTAGTCAGGTCAGGTTTACTCGGTGGTGAAGTGTCAGACCAAATATCTGATTCGAATCTAAGTTTATTTCGCGGGTTTTCACCTGATCCAACCGCCAAGAAGCTTTAAACCCGATTTTTCGGCTGCAAGTTGATTGGTACACTTGGGTGGGCCAGGTTAATCAGATCCATTGCACACCCCTACCTAATACATTTTCCCTTAACTTTTACCTAAAACAAATCCGTCTGAAGAATGAAAGAGAAACATAAATAGTTAGTAGAGTGATGAAATAACAAAATTATTCCTACTAGAAGCCTACATGCAGAGCATAACCCATTTTTCTTCCAAAATCAAGAACAGCGAGAACTAGATGGATCAAATGTACAATTTGGCAAAACCTCAAGGTCCAAGTAGACACCCTCCCCATATTTTAGGGGCCAAAATTGTAATTTCCCCCTAAATTCCAGAAAATCAAACCTTAAGATCATCACACGCAAGGTGGACTTTTTGAATAAAACCACTACGAACGGATATCAGGGAAAGAGCCCAACATCGATGTGGGACTCAAACAAACCCAAACATCAGACAAGAGTCATGGCTCTAATACTATGTAGAAACACAATGAGTGTAACTCACTCTTAAAATACACCTTATAAGATGAGGACCGCCCCAGGCTTTACATATAGCTCAAGAACACGTCACACAAGCGAAGTGGGATTCAATAAGTGTGCTTCAAAATTCCACGCCATGTGGGAAAAAATTCTTCACATCAAGAAACAAAATCCATATCTTCATCAAAAGATCACATTAAGATGCTGACATTATAAAAAAGACTAATTCATACTAAAACAAATGTTTGTTATCTTCACCATTTGCATCTTCACCATTTGATAAAATTTTATAGTACCACAAAGAAGGTCGGATTGTCGGATGTGAATCAACTGCCATGGGCACTACAATAGCTTGAATCATTTCTATGGCGGTCAAGCTATGCTATCTAGGTTGTAATATTACGATCTCCACCTCAGGAAAATATGTATTTAATTAATATATAATAATCAAAATCTAATATGAGAAAATATAATTACAGAAGAGCAGTAAGTCTGTACTTCTAGTTATAATAAAATATGTATCATACATAGATCTGATATGAAAACCTTAATACAGAAATAAATACAAAAGTACAATACTGTAGCATTTTTAGAAAGTGGCAAAAAGGGAAAGTTGTTTACCGCTCAACTCTGAATCCTCCTCTACAATCTCCTCACGCTCACTGCTACCGTTACATAGATCCAATCGCTTGTGTCCCTTACAAACTTAAACAAGGCATATCTCCAAGAATCAACAAGCACAAAATTTATGACAACCGCCCAAAATCCAAACACGAAACCAAGCCCCAAACTGACAAAAAAAAACGTGCTGATATATCCATCGTCGCCATCTTCATCATCATCAACACCGCCATCGTCATCGCCACCGCTGCGGGGTATTGTTTCGTCTCTAGGACATGGGTTAGGAAGTGGTTCACCACAGTCTAGGATTGTCCACATACGATGAAACATTGAAGCTTTGCAACTTAGTGCTTACAGGAATCCTACCTGAGAGATTGTTACTTGACAAGTTCAAAACACCGAAAAAACTCAACTCGGACATACTATTGGGAATCTTCCCAGAAAGTCGATTTTGGGATAAATTGAGAAAATCCAGCGACCTTAATTGACCTATGTTCAGAGCAATTTCTCCAATCAAATTATTTCTCGAGAGATTCAAAGCGACCAACCCTACAAGATCGGTGATTTGGAAAGAAATATCTCCCGTCAATTTATTGCTCGAAGAATCAATTCCTCTCATCAATCCTAAATTATTTTGGATCCCAAATTCTCCCCTTTTCCAGACAAGCATCGTGTTTTCATCATAGAACGTACCCGTGGAACCCTGATTACCCTAAGCATAATAATAATAATGGGTAAACTCGATTCTTCTTCCTATCACTCTTACTTGAGACATGGCGGTAAGATTGTTGGGGCATTTCGGGATGGATGCCTTTCCATGGTCACGGAAAGGGATCCATCCCGAAATGCCTCAACAATCTTACCGCCATGTCTCAAGTAGGAGTGATAGGAAGAAGAACGACAAACTCGGAAGGGGCCTTCATCTATCCATGATGTTATGTTACCAATCAAGTTCTTTTCTCCCACATCAACGACTTTCAAACTGGTGCAGTTCTTTAATGACAAGGGAAATTCCTCGGTGAAATTGCTTTGGCGTAAATGCAATGACATAAGCCCATATAGTGAGCCCAATGAAGAGGGAATATTTCCTGAGAAATTGTTTTTTGCCAAATTAAGAACAACCAATCCTAGGAAAAGGTTCCAGCAATCTGGGAGCGTTCCCGTTAGAAGGTTATCAGAGAGGTCAAGATTGATCAAGAAGCCATTAGAGCTACACAGAGAAAAGATTGAGCCAAAAAACATGTTTTTGGAGAGAATCAACGATGTTATGGTCGGTGGGAAAAGCGGGAGTAGACCTGTGAAATTGTTGTCTCGTAAATGAACTCTCGGAAGATCAGCAAATTTAGATGATAAATCAGGGAGGACGCCATGGATTTGGTCGTGGGAGAGGTCTAGAACGCTTAATATGTGCGGTTGGCTCCAAAACCAACCCGGGATGGGTTCCGAAATGCCTACACCAGACATGTCGAGCTCAGAAAAACTTGTCTGAGTTTGAATCCATTTTGGAAATCCCGACTTGAGCTTGCAATTTGACAGCCTCACAATGTCAAGCTGAAAACGAGGAACCCAATTGGAATCAAATTCAAAACTCAACAGTGGGTTATGAGATAAATCCAAAATTCTTAATCGGGAAATATTCGCCAGGTGAGCCTAAAAAATCATGCCTTCCAAATCGTTTGAAGAAAAAGACAGCTCCTCGATATCCGAAAGCTGTCCAATATTTTTGCTAAGCGACCTCTTTATCGAATTGTTGTTGAGGTACAAGCCTTTCAACGATGAATACATCGTTAAATCAAGTAAAGACCCAATCTGATTCCCGAATAAATCCAGATATTTGAGCCCATAAATTTTTCCGACACTGTTGTCTGAAGTTGAAATCTCGTTTAACTGATTGTCCTTAACATGCAATCCCTTCAAGGATGAAAATCTTGTAATATGAGGCAGTGAACCACTAAGTCAATTTCTAGTCAAATCTAGATACTCCAACAAGCACTCGATTTTGCCAGACAAATTCTTTACTAAATCAGGAAACAACCCGATTAAATTATTGTAAGAGAGTTCTAACGACTGTAAACGACTTAAATTTCCAAAATTTCTGGGAACCCCACCTTCAATATGATTGTTCATGAGATTAAGATTAATTAGAGATGCCATGTTTCCAAAAGCATCATGAATTGGACCTTGTAATTTGTTAAACGAGAGATCAAGATTAACAAGAGATGCCATGTTTCCAAAAGCATCAGGAATTAGACCTTGTAACTCGTTAGACGAGAAATCAATGGAAACCAGTCTAGCACTGAAATTAAACGACCAGGTATAGACAGAAGAAGAAGATGTGAGAGAATTATAAGAGAGATCAAGGGTAGAAAGAGATTTTGAAGAGGAATTGGTGAAGGGAGGAGGAGGAGTAACGGCGGAAGGGAGTGAAGACGAACGCAAATACAGTTCGGTCAAGAAAGGGAGATTATTTATTGAATTTAGAAGATCGGTTTGTTTACTGAGGTCGATAGAACTAAGGTCAAGGTGTTTCAACGGAGAAAGACAAGAGAGCAATTCAAGATTATCGACAGTGAGCAAAGAATTATCACCGAGATCAAGAAACTGTAAGCTGGAAAGATTTCCGAGATGAGGAGGAACTATACCATAAAGACTGAGGTGCCTCAATACCTTGAATGAACTAATGAACACTGGAATACTACCAAAGAAATAGCTCCTGTTGAGGTTCAAATGATATAAATGCTGAAGTCCAAGCAGTGAAGAGCTAATTTTACCTCCTAAACCATAATCATAAATGTCGAGAACAACTACAAGGCCGGTCTTGTTGCTGCAGTGGACTCCCCTCCATTTGCAGCAGTGTTTCTTATCTTCTTCAATTCCCCAAGAAGAAAGAACTCCATCTATATTAGTGAGGTCTTGCTTAAAACTGAGGAGTGCTCGTCTCTCCTTATCAATGTACTTAATCTTAGCATTTTCCATTTCTGAATCGAGGCCAGAAATGGGTACCATCCATAGGAAAAGCACGAAAAAAAAAATGGAAAATTCGAGGTGAGATTGTTTTGAGAGCCATGGAAGAGAACGATTGAGATCGATAAGGAATCAAGAACCAAAAACTGCAATCCTTCAAAAGTGAGTTATATGGGTGCGCTTCAAAATTCCACGCCGTGTTGGGACAATAAAGAAAAAAACCCATCGATGGAAAATTCCATGCCGTGTGGAAAAAACCATCTTCCCCTCAAGAAGCAAATGTTTCTCACTTCTTTGGGACCATAATAGAAAGGCCACTAAAGTGATGGAATTGGCAGATAGTGCTTCTCACTTCTTTGCTCATTCAAAATATCTAATAAATTATACTTTTGACCTTCTAAGTTTTACCATATATTTTGGTTGTCTATTAAATTTAATATATTTTACTTTAAATCCTTTTTCTTTGGTTTATATTTTAACTTGTCCTTCTACTTAATTTAAATATTAAATAAGATAAAAAAAAAATAAGATAAACTGTACATTATATTTGTTTTAATTTCATAAAATTAAAAATATTGTTAATAATTTTCGATGAAAAATGAGTTGTGTGATTGGACGTTTTCAAGTGTTAAGGGGCTCACACAAATTTCACACGTGAATCTTTCAACTCATTCGAAAATATTTGATAAATTATACTTTTGACCCTCTAAGTTTGACTATATATTTTGGTTGTCTATTAAATTTAATATATTTCACTTTAAACCCTTCGTCTTTTGTTTAGGTTTTAATTTGCTCTCATGTCTAATTTGGTTGTTATATAAGATGTAAAATTATGTGTCTAGCACACTGGAAAAATTATATTTTTGGTCCTTAAAGAATGGGTGGGTATCTAGGGATGCCCAAAAAAACCGAACCGATGGGTAACCGAGAGAAAGCGAACCAAATGGTCCGGGTTGAAACCGATTAAATGGTTTTAGTCTTAGTTTTGGTTTTGAATTTAGCAACCGAAGCGGTTGTGGTTTTGAATTTAGCAACCAAAGCGGTTGTGGTTTTGGTTTTGGTTTTGGGATAATAACCGCGTAACCGAACAGTGTAACCAAACCACGTAACCGAATCGTAAGCCGAACTGTGTAACCGATATATATATATATATATATATATATATATATATATATATATATATAGATAGATGACATTTTTTAAAACACTTTTACGGAATCTTGGATTTGTTTTACGAGTTCTTTTTTTATTATTATTAAAAAAAATTAAACCATTTTTTAAATAATTTATTTTTAAACATTTTTTTTCTTACTAATACAAAATATGTATGTAATTTTTATGCAAAATACCAAAACTCATAAATTAAAAATTATATTATATTTGAAAACATATATCTTAAACAAATTTTACAATTAAAATAGCTAATTTGTTCATTTTTTCCTTTTCAGTTCTCAAATTTGTATATCATTTATTTTTTTCTTACTTTTACAAAAATTTTATATAAATTTTATACAAAATATAAAAACTTATACAAAATTATATTATATTTAAAAATATATATGGTAAACAAATTTTACAATTAAAGTATCTAATTTATTCATTTTTTTTATTTTCACTTTTTAAATTTGTATATCATTTTTTTTTTCTAATACAATTTTTTTCAAAATATATAAACAAATTTTGAATTTTATAATTAAAAATAAAATAAAAAAATTAATGAAATAGTCAAAATTCGGCCCTGCAAGGGCCGGATTCTATAATTTAAATCCGGCCATTGCCAGGTAGAGCCTTTATAACAACAATTGATATCTTTAGGCCAGATTTGATATATATATATATATGTATGTATATATTTCACTCTCACTCTCTCGGTTTTTTTGTTATATATGTTATAAATTATTTTTAAACAATTTATTTCACATTCTTACCATTTTTATTTTTATTTTTGGTTATTTACTTTAGAAAACAACTTTTAAATAATTTTACAATTAAAGTTGCTAATTTATTCATTTTTCTCTTTCCACTTTTTAAGTTTGTATATCATTTTTTTAATTTGTATATCTACATTCTATGTAGGTCAAATCCGGCCCCACAAGGGCCGGATTCTATAATTTAAATTCGGCCATTACCAGGTAGAGTCTTTGTAACAACATATATATATATATATATTTCTCTCTCACTCTCACTCTAACTCTTATATATATATATATATATATATATATATATATATATATATATATATATATATATATTTCTCTCACACTCTCACTCTCACCCTTTTTGTTATATATGTTATAAATTATCAATTTTATTTGTTTTATAAATAATTTATTTCAGACTCTTACCATTTTTATTTATTTTTGGTTATTTACTTTAGAAAACAACTTTTAAATAATTTTACAATTAAAGTAGCTAATTTATTCATTTTTCTCTTTCCACTTTTTAAATTTGTATTTCATTTTTTTTTACTTATACAAAGTTTTTGAAAATATATAAAGTATACAAATTAATAATAATAAAGGCTAAATTATATATTATACTAAACTTACTAATTTAACATATAAAAAAATATTTTTATTTAAATCTAAACATATCTATTAACATAAAAACATAATTATATTAACGATAAAAATATAATTATACAAAATCTAACTTAAAATCATATATTAACATTTAAAAAAAATTGACCTTATTAACATAAAAATATAATTATACAAAATCTAACTTAAATTCATATATTAACATTTAAAAAAATTGACCTTATTAACATAAAAATATAATTACACAAAATCTAACTTAAAAACATATATTAACATCTAAAAAATTAACTAAAATAATGTATTATTACTAATCTCAAATCATAGATTAAGGTCACTCCAAAATCTTCAATCAACAAAATAAAACATGAAAAATGAGGAATCGGGACAGCTACAATTTTGTAGTTTTTGTTTCTTTTGACCCGGAGAGTGGGGATCGGGTGTGGGGGGTGTTTTTGTAAACAATTTTGTATATAATTTATTTGTTTCCTTATTTATTTTTTTAAAATTTCTATATAATTTTTATACAAAATACAAAAATTTACACAAAATTATATTATATTTAGAAACATATATCTTAAATAAATTTTACAATTAAAATAGCTAATTTGTTCATTTTTTTCTTCTTTCCACTTTTCAAATTTGTATATTTATTGTTTTTCTTACTCATACAAAAATTTTATATAATTTTTATACACAATATAAAAACCGATAGAAAATTATGTTATATTTGAAATTATATATATGATAAATAAATTTTATAATTAAAGTATCTTAAACAAATTTTACAACTAAAATAGCTAATTTGTTCATTTTTTTTCTTTTCATTTTTCAAATTTGTATATTTATTGTTTTATTTACTTATACAAACTATAAAAACTTATACAAAATTTTGTTATATTTGAAATTATATATATGATAAACAAATTTTATAATTGAAGTAGCTAATTTATTTATTTTTTTTCACTTTTCAATATCATTTTTTTACTTATACAAAATTTTAAAAAATTATAATATATATATATATATATATAAAATGAAATCCAGCTCTGATAGGCAGGGCCGAATTTCTAATTAGCTATTTTAATTTTTTTCTTTTCTCGGTTTTTGTGTTATAAAAAATTTATTTCGGATTTCTTTTATTTATTTTTCATTTTAAACAATTTTTTTATTTTTTTTATTTTATAATTTTTTTTTATTAAAGTTAGTAATTTAACATATATTTTTCTAATAAAATTTATTAATGATATATTTTATTAAGATTAGTCATTGTATATTTTACTCGTTAAAAAAATAATAATACAACTTGTTAGGTTAAATGATATATTATACTAAAGTTATTAATTTAACATGACAAAATGTTTTTGCCTAAATCTAAACATATCTATTGACATAAAAACATAAATATATTAACAATAAAATTATAATTACACAAAATCTAACCTGAAAACATATATTAACAGCTAAAAAAATTAACCAACAAATAACCTTATTAGCATAAAAATATAATTACAAAAATTCTAACTCAAAAACATATATTAATAGCTAAAAAATTAACTAAAATAATGTATTATTACTAACCTCAAATGGTAGATTAAGTTCAAATTTCAAAATCTTCAATCAACAAAACAAAACGAAAGAATTCTAAGGAATAATTGGATGAAAGTAATGAAAAAAATGAAACAGAATAAGAAGGCATTTACATAAAAAAGAAAAAAAAAAAAAAACGATTTGAATTTTGAAAATGGATATTACCCATCAAAATATACAATTTATTTGATGGGTAATATCCAAATTAAAAAAAAAATTGTTTTTTACCTTTTTTTTTTTTTTCTTTTTTTACCCCAATACAATTTTGTACTCTTGACTTCATTTTCTTTTTTTTATTTTTTATTTTTTAAATTTTGATTTTTAATTATTTTTTGAATTTTCGTTACTCATAAATTATTTTTAATAATTCAGAAAATAATATTTTTTAAATTTTTTTTCAATATTTTTTTAAATTATTACATCTTACAAATTAATTATAATTTTCATATGATTTTCTATTTCAAAATAATAAACGAATTTTAAAATTAAAATATATATATACACACACACATACAAATTTTAATGTAGAACCCAACCCTCTGAGGGCCGGATTCTATACCATTTTATTTATTTATTTTTCTTATCTATTTATTTGTTTTGAAAACAATTTTTTTATGTTTTCATTATATATTTTATAAATAATTTTTAAACAATTTTATTTAAAAAAATTTGTATATGATTTATTTATTTTCTTACTTATACAAACTTTGTATATAATTTTTTATAAAAAATTATAATTTTGTACTCCTGTCAAAGCCGTCATTTAATTTTTTTTTTAATTATTTTTTTGAATTTATTTTTACTCATAAATTATTTCTACTAATTCAGAAAATATTTTTTTCAATATTGTTTTTTTAAATAATTACATGTTACAAAATAATTATAAGACACAAATAATTTTTTTTTAAAAAAAAGTTAATTACAAAAAATCGTCTTAACTTCTTCTTTTTTTTTTTACAAAAATAAATAAATAAATTTGATCAAATCATAGATCAATGGAGAAAATACAAATCGATTCAACAAAAATTTATACAATTTATAAAATATGAGAACTTATTCAAAATTAATTTTTGTTAGTCGATTTGATTTTTAATTTTTGTTTTATCTTTCTATTGAACTACACTATTAAACACTATTTTGTTTAATTGAATTTTAATGTCAAAACAATTACAATGCCAAAACACTATTTTTGTTTCCTATTTTTAATGCCAAAACACATTATTTGTTTTTGTATATTATACAAAACAATATCTTTTATAACTTTTTTTCTTGGAATATTGACCGAACATTGGGGGGGGGAGGGGGAGATGGGGGCTGCTAAAAAGAAGCCCTCATCGGCTGCAGGGGGCTGCCAACGTGGTAGCCCCCAACAGCCAAAACTAGCCATCCAAGGGTCTGTTTAAAAAAAAAAAAAAATCGGCTATGCAACGGCCGGTTAGCCCCAAAACCTATTCAAATCAACCGTATAATGGTATTTTGTCATCTTTTTAACACCAAAAATGCAAAGAAGTTAAGTTTTTCCATTTCCATTTTGAAATTTTTTTGGGTTAGGTTCCAAATCCGACTTTCTCTCAATTTTCTTTCTATTTGATTATTGACCTAATTTCTCTCAATTCACCAAACTCTTCCAAGCTCAATATCATTGTCATGTCCTTCACACTAGATGGCGCCGCTCTATCGTCACTTGCACGTCGTCGTTTCTCTATTAGCCTAAACACCTGGACTAGCTCAAATTGCATCTCGATCAAAATAAGGCAGAACATTGGTCAGTGTGGCCAATCCATTCAATTCAATCCAAAGTTTGCCTTGACTGGATGCGATGGCCAAGTCGTCGTGGTAGTGGTGATGGCATGAGTTATAGCAGCAAGGTTATGGAAGCAACCACCGTGGAGAGAGATTATGAATCTCACGGTGGACCATGTTATGGATTTGGTTGTGGGATGGAAGATGAAGAAAATGAGATCAAGGTGAAGTGGAAGATGAAAAAGAGGGAATGAAAAAAAAAAAAAAAAACCAGAGAGAGAGAAGGAGAAAAGAAATCGGAAGATGAGGGAATAATAGAAAAAGAAAAAGAAATTTTAAAAAAATGGTGAGGGTAATTTGGTAATTCACTAAGTTGGGTTATTTTATAATTTTTCGGTTTCATTTTATCTCTGAAAGAGTAAGGTCATTTCCTCCAAAATTACTCCAGGGAGGGGTTCCCATGCTAATTTGGAAACTTACTAGGATTTATTTGGAATATTAAAAAAACATAGGGGGTATAAATAGTATTAACCCATATAATAAAATAGAATGAACATAAGTCGCTTATATAAATTTCAATAGTTCTTTATCTCTCACATAAAAAGTAGTCTAGATTGATTTAAAAAATTAACACATATAAAATATATATTTAAACTTATTTTATATAATTTATACCTAATCAAGAAGAGAGAATATATATATAAACGCACATTAGATTTCCGAATAAAACTATTAAATTTACAAAAATTAAATTAAAGAAACAATATAAAAGAAAAGATATACTATACGATAATTATGGACATTAAATTTACGAAAATTACAGAAATAATATATGCATATTAAATTTAGTAATAAAACTGAAATATTAAATTTATAAAAATCAAATAATATATAGTGTTCGGAAAATTATGTATATTAAATTTACAAAAATTATATAAATAATATATGGACGTTAAATTTAGTAATAATACTGAAATATTAAATTTATAAAAATTAAATTAAATAAAAAATACAAAAGAGAAATAATATACGAAAATTATGGACATTAGATTTACAAAAATTATAAAAATAATATATACACGTTTTAATAATAATACTGAAGTGTTAAATTTTTTAAAAAAAAATTATAGAAATAATATATGAACATGAAACTTATTAATAATAGTGACACATTAAATTTATAGAAATTAAATTAAAAAAATAATATAAGAGAGAAAATATAATATACAGAAATTATGAAATTAGATTTACGAAAATTATAGAACTAATGTATAGACATTAAATTTTGTAATAATAAAAAAAATATTAAATTTATAAAAGTTATAGAAATAATATATGAACATCAAATTAGTAATAATACAAAATTATTAATTTTCTGTAAATTATAAAAATAATATATGGATATTAGTAATAATACTAAGATATTAAATTTATGTAAATTAAATTAAATAAATAATATAAAATATTATATGGATATTAAATTTAATAATGATACTGAAATATTAAATTTACATAAATTAAATTAAAAAAAAATAATGTAAAAGAAAAAATATAATAAATGAAAATTATGAACGTTAAGAAATAATATATGGATTAAATTTAGCAATAATACAAAAATATTTGTTGGCCTGGTGAGCTACCCAAGAGGGAGGATGAATTATGTAGATAAAAAATTATCAGAGAAAATACTTCAAAAAATCAAATAATTAATTTTAATCTTAAATTAATTATTATCTTTATATAACAATAGAAATATAATATCAACTAAGTGCACACCAAACAACAAAAATAAATAATGAAAAATAGCAGTACATCAGAAACTTATACTGATTCACCAAGTTACTCTTGGCTAAGTCCCCCCAAAATCCACGGAGAGTCACACCTACTGAACTCAAGATTCTTTTAAAAGTAGGAACCAAACCCTCACAAAGATTCTTTTCACAGGTTTAGAATCAACCTTTACAAATTCTTTTTCACAGGCTTAAGAATAACATCTACTTTTTACAAGCTCAAGAATAACTTAATTCTTTTTATATCTTAGGCTAAAGAATCAAAATCTCACAAATACTCCAAATATCCTTTTACCCGGTAAGGATTGAACTGTTACAAAATTACTCACAAATCAATTCAATTTAGGAAGAATTACTACCTCAATCTCTTTACAGGAAGAGATTGAAACCAGTTACCCTTAGATTAAATACTCTCAATAGTATTCAATTCATCACTCAACTCACCAATTACAAATTGATAAGTGATTTTTCTCACTCGGAACTTCTACTATCCTAGATAAATTAGAACTCAATTAATATCTCAAAACTAGTGATAAAAAAGTGAGATATTCAAAATCTGATTTCAAATAAAACTTGGGTAGCATGTAATTGAGCACGTAATCGGATTTATTCAAGAAATTGTTTCAAAAATATTTTTGAATAAAAAATCAGAAAATAATTTCAAATATCAAATTCCAAATATAATCAAGCAATCAATTAATTAGAAAGTAATTTGGAAAGATCTCATCCGGAATCCACCGAAAGAACAATGATAACAATGAAACTTTTAATCGGTAGAAACAATAATCCACAACAAATAATTCTCAAGAATAACTCTCAAGAACGATCTTACAACTCAATCAATATGAATACTCTTAAAAAACTCAGTATAATTCTCTTGATCTCTTGTATAAAAAACGCAGGTTTATATAAAAGGGAATAAAATAAGCTCTCTAATGACTAGTTCTCACTTGTTATGACATTTAATTGCTTTTATAGACCCATTATATCATTAAGACTTTATCATAGTTCAAATCACTTAATTATAGTTTTTAAACTTCTCAATTAAGTCTCCCAAATATTTCTTAATCACAATTAAATAGGATAGAAAGAATTACAAGTATTAAATTGAAAAATATTCAAACTTAATGAATCAAATTTATAAGGATATCATAATATTTGTTGCATATCTCAAATAACATTAAATCCCCAATATATCTCGTGAATCATAACTATAAAACGGCTAGTAACGGCTACTTTTAGAATAAAATCTGGAATTCCACAATATCCTTAAACAGTGCCATAAGTTAACTGACCAAGGATCACCAGTCGACCGCTCAATTCAAGATGTAGCTAAGCCAAAAATCAATCGTCCATCGGTCAACCTATTTGTCGACCTAGAGATTCAAAAAGTTACATTTCTCGTCACAAGTTGACCTCCCTATCGACTTATCGATTCAGAGAGTTCATATTTAAGTTCAGGTCGACTTACCTGTCGACTGAGAGATTCAGAGACTTTTTTTTTTAAGAGTCCTAAAATTGGAAAAAAAAAAATAAAAAAAAAAAGTCAATTGTTTATAACGAAAAATAAATAAAACAAATAAAAAAAAATTATTTATAAGTGAAATAAAATTGTTTAAAATTATTTATAAAATATATAACAAAAATTAGAAAAAAATAAATAAATAAATTATCTCCTAGAATCTGGCACTTCTAAGGCCGGATTTGGACTTAATTAAAATCCGGCCCATGTAGGGCCGGATTTCAAAGGGATATTTTTTTTTTTTAATTTGTAAAATTTGTTTAAAATTTTCAAATTAAAAATCTTATAAAAATTATATTAATTTTGGTATAAGTTTGTATAAATTATTTTCATATATGTTTTTGGTATAAGTTTGTATAAATTACGATATGTAAAATTATAATTTTGTATAAATTTTTATATTTTGTATAAAAATTATATACAAATATTGTATAAGGAAAAAAAAAAATATATTCACGCAATTAGCTACTTTAAACATTGAGTTAACATAAATTTTAATGTTTGAACGTATAATTTAATGCTAATTGAGGGAAGTCATTCGCCTGCTTATAAACTCTTTCATTAATTAATTTTTTATTTTTTTACAGTGTAACCATGACGAATGTGGTGTTATAATGGGATGATAGTATTATGCAACAACCAAATGGATTTATATCGTACAATATGTCTCTTAAGGAGATAAGATCATTTAATATCGGCATGACGTCGGACGAGTTTCTATAGTGTGCAGGTTGGGTCTATTTTCAGGTTAGGCTAACTAGAACCATAGATTTTTCAAGGCGGCGAATGAATTTAGGAAGAAATTTTCACAAAGGTGGAGAATGAATTTGGATTTAGAAAGAACGAAGAGAACAAGATACAAGCGAATTGATTGACGGTGGTTGAGACAGATAGAAACAGTTGACAATGCCTTAGATATTATTTATGTCATCACAAAATGACGTCGTTTTGTGCTCTACTTGGCAGGCGGATTGAACCGATAAGAAAATGAACTAAACCATAACCCGCTCATTCATGTGCGGGTTTCAAGGTTTATGACCCGCGTAATGTGCGCGTTAGTATTGGACATGTTTTTTGTGGTGCGGTTTGGATGGTTTTGACGGGTTGGACCGATCCGTTGCACACTCCTACCCACCACCCCCCTTCACCCACTTCACAATCATCCTCCCCGAAACCAGCAATGCAACAATTCCCAGAGAGAGAGAGAGCTAGAATTCTAGTGAGAGGAGAGAGAATCAGAGTAGCCGGCAGGTTCTCGTTTCAGCCGCTGACGGATAATTCTCTAATCGGTCCTTCTTCTACCACGCAAGGGAATAGATTCATTAACACAAGATAGTGTTTATAATATAACATACCCAGTTGTTTAGCTTCTTAAATGAATGATTGGACTTGATTGTTTCTTGCACTGTAATGGTCTGCGACTTTTCTGGCGAAAATCTTCGTACCTGAAAACTATGAATCGCCTATAATTTGGTGATAAATTGAATTAATCGAGAGATAGCAGAAGACATATTCGGATTTTTCATGAATTTGAAGAGACGAATTTTCCAATTTTTTTTTTTTTAATCCCAGATGAAAAGGGTTAATGATTTTTCAGAAATTGAGATCAACAACGTATAATTTCTCAGACAACGAATTAAGATTACCATCTCCAAGGGTTTGATTGTTTCTTGCACTGTAATGGTCCTGGGGGGCAGAGGACGAAGATTCCGGGTAACCTCGCTTCATGGTGATGATCTAAATCCAGCAAAAATCGATTTTCTGATCTTCAATGGATTTGGGCCGCAAAACACGTGTTTTGATGGTTGTGGTAGTGTTACTCTTCTTGCTGTGATCTAGAGAGAGAGAGAGAGAGAGTGGAGAGACTCCACTGCTATGATCTAGAGAGAGAGTAGCGAGAGACCCACGATTATTGGAATGCAAATGAGGAGTTAACTAAAAAAAAATTAAAGGGTTATTCTGGTAGTTAATTTTTAATTTATAATTTTTTTCACAAAAAATATGAAAAAATGGTGATTTGTCGAAAGAAAAATTGAGCCTGTTGTCCATTTTACTTTAATACTTAAAATTGGAGTTACCATGTTTTGTTTTGTTTTTTTTTTCATTTATTTATTTTGTGTCTTCAGTCTTCCACGTGGACTTGTTGCAATCTGATAAACTCACTTCCCTATTTGGTGGACAATCTGCGTACATGCACACCAACAAGAATTAGACCAACCCAAGTCCCTTCCCCCATAGGTTCACGTGTTGTTGCACATGACCAAAGTGGGGATTCCTTCTTTCCTAAATGGCTTTTTGTATTTTTAATTCCTTTTGACTGGTGGCCGACGAGGGTATCAGGTTCTCCTCAACCATCCTCCCCCGGATGGTTCCCGTGCCCTAAACTACTTCCTAAGAGCATCCATGTAACATAATAGTTTAACACAATGGACCCACAGTATCTACATTGTACTGCAAAAGCCCAACACTCCTATCATTAACCCAGAGAGAGTATTCCTATGTTGTTTTTTCGTTTCCTCCCATAATATCTATATATATCCCTTCCCCCCAAGCCTTATCTTTCCTCAAGGATCCATCTGATATTCCCATTTGCCTTTCAATACTAAGAATTAGAAACCATATATACTAGTTGTTTCCCCGGTATAAACTCACCTTTCGGTAAAAAGGAAGCATACTACAAGAATCCGAAATAAATTATGTCGGGTGTTTGGGTGTTCAAGGACGGCGTGATCCGCCTAGAAAACCCGGGGACAGAGCAAGGCGATGGAAGGCATGGCTGCAACAGCAGAAGAAATAAGGCTTTAGTGCATTTGGCCTCCGCGCAGGTGGTCTCCTCTTACAGCATGCTCGAGCGAATTCTGGCAGATTTGGGGTGGGAGAGGTATTACGGTGGTGATCCCGACCTTTTTCAATTCCATAAACACTCTTCCATCGACTTGATCTCTCTTCCCAGGGATTTCTCCAAGTTCAATTCAGTTAACATGTATGACATCGTCATTAAAAATCCCAACGTCTTTCATGTCAAGGACATATGACTACTATTTCTGTAATTGCTTATCATTCTTAGTTTCGATCTGTTTGCAAATGTTTGTGGCCTAGCTAGACTTATAGAAGCGCTTCCCATCTTATCATGTATTGTCCTACGTACCTAATATATATATAAAGTGGTAGAAACTGTTGTTTCTATTGCAAGCTTAAGTAATGTAATAATATATCTATATAATAAATCAGCTCGTTTACATTCAAGACCGTTGGATGTCTCTAAATATTCGTAGCCGTTAGATTACTTTTATATACACAATACACACACACACACACACACACACACACACACACACATATATATATATATATATATTCAGTGGCAGAGAGCCTTACCATCAAGCTGTCGTCGTCGCCTCCCTAATCTCATAGTGCTGTAGCTGTCATCCGCCACTTCTCCGCTGAATTCGCCCCCAATTCGCGTGCTCTTCTTCTTCTTCGTCGCCTCCCTAATCTTCGCACAGCTGTCGTTCCTCACCATCATCTCCTTCACTGTAGAATCGTGCGGCGTCGTCGCCTCCCTAATTTCATATAGCTGTAGCTGTCGTCCGCCACTTTTTCGCCGAATTCGCCCCCAATTCGAGTGCTCTTCTTCTTCTTCGTTGCCTCCCTAATCTTCGCAGAGCTGTCGTTCCTCACCGTCATCTCTCTCACTGTAGAATCGTGCGTTGCCGTGCTCTAATTCGTGCCTATCGAATCCTCTCTGCCCTAATGGAACCTATCGAAGCCCTAATGGAATCACTCTATCTCGCATCTATAAAACCCTCGCTTTAGATTTCTGTTTGGTTCCTCGCTTCAGATAATCGTTCCTCCGCAAGGTAGCATTTGGTTTCTGTTTCTGTTTCTATTTATGAATTCCCTGTTTCTGTTTCTGTTTCTTTACCTGCAGCAGACTTGGATTTCGTCTCAGTCAAGGGCTTGGATTTCTGTTTTTGGCCTCTCCACTTCAGGTAAGTTGTGATTGCTGTTTCTGTTTCCGTTTTTGTTTCTGTTTGTAGTTTCTGTTCTGTTCTCTGTTTCTGTTTCCTGTTCCCTGTTTCTACTGTTCCTGCTGTCTGGATCTGATACTATGTAAGATAATCAAATTTTAATATATTTCTACTATGAGAACACTCCAATTTATACAATATACACAAGAATGATTATAGTAATTGCTCTTAAACTATTGCCTCAATTTAAGCCTAAAATAATTGGAATTGATTACCAATAAAGAGATACTGTAATGATGGAGATTTAATTGGACGGAGCTAAAAACACCAGAATTAAAAATTCTATCTCGGACGACAGGTAATATCTGTATTGACATGCAAAAAAGGCACAAAAAATTGGTATAAAATTATTGTGTATGGGTTTAATCTTAAAAGATTTCAAATCGTTATCGTGTCAAGCCACGATAAACACAAACGTTATATAAAATCAAAATAAAAATTGCAAATCCAAATCACGTATACAAGTTCGAACCATTTGAAAGCAAACAAGTTAAAATACAAATTTCTACAAGAATTTTTAAATCCAAACTCGAAGGTTCCAATGACGTTCCAATTTAAAATCATTTGGTGATAAATAGGGCAGTTTTTTTTTTTTTTTTTTTGTTTATATAGTGGTTTGAATACTTTTAAGTAATCGATGTGGGACAGAATTCGAATACCCGACCCTTAAGTGCAACCATCGGTTATGCGGATGATTTGTTTCCGTTTCTATTTGCAGTTTTTGTTCTGTTCTCTGTTTCTGTTCCCTATTCCTGTTGTTTATGTTGTTGTAATCTAAGATGGATTAAAACGTAAGCATAAATCATTCAATTCAATAATCAATTGCGATGAAAATTATTATATGATTGTTCGATCCAAATCACGTGTACAAGTTCGAACCATTTGAAAGCAGACAAGTTAAAATACAAATTTCTACAAGAATTTTTAAATCCAAACTCAATGGCATTAAAACGGTTTTAAATGCAAGATTTATTGTCATATAATTGTGCTCACATATTCGAAGGTTCCAATGAGGTTCCAATTTAAAATCATTTGGTGATAAATAGGACAGTTTTTTTTTTTTTTTTTTTTTTGTTTATATAGTGGTTTGAGTATTTTTAAGTAATCGATGTGAAACAGGATTCGAATACCCGACCCTTAAGTGCAACCATCGGTTATGCGGATGATTTGTTTCCGTTTCTGTTTCTGTTTGCAGTTTCTGTTATGTTCTCTGTTCCCTGTTCCTGCTGTTTCTGTTGTTGTAATCTAAGATGGATTAAAACGTAACCATAAATCATTCAATTCAATAATCAATTGCGATGAAAATTATTATATGATTGTTCGATCCAAATCACGTGTACAAGTTTGAACCATTTGAAAGCAGACAAGTTAAAATACAAATTTCTACAAGAATTTTTAAATCCGAACTCAATGGCATTAAAACAGTTTTAAATGCAAGATTTATTGTCATATAATTGTGCTCACATATTCGAAAGTTCCAATGAGGTTCCAATTTAAAATCATTTGGTGATAAATAGGGCAGTTTTTTTTTTTTTTTTTGTTTATATAGTGGTTTGAGTACTTTTAAGTAATCGATGTGGGACAGGATTCGAATACCCGACCCTTAAGTGCAACCATCGGTTATGCGGATGATTTGTTTCCGTTTCTGTTTCTGTTTGCAGTTTCTGTTCTGTTCTCTGTTTCTGTTCCCTGTTCCTGCTGTTTATGTTGTTGTAATCTAAGATGGATTAAAACGTAAGCATAAATCATTCAATTCAATAATCAATTGCGATGAAAATTATTATATGATTGTTCAATCCAAATCACGTGTACAAGTTCGAACCATTTGAAAGCAGAAAAGTTAAAATACAAATTTCTACAAGAATTTTTAAATCCAAACTCAATGGCATCAAAACGGTTTTAAATGCAAGATTTATTGTCATATAATTGTGCTCACATATTCGAAGGTTCATGTTTCTGTTCTGTTCTCTGTTTCTGTTCTGCTCTCTGTTTCTGTTTCCTATTTCTGTTTCTATTCCTGCTATTTCTGTTCCGTTCTCTATTTCGGTTCCTGTTCCTGTTTTCTGTTCTGTTCTCTATTTCTGTTTCCTGTTTCTGTTTCTGTTCCTACTGTTTCTGTTCCGTTCCTTGTTTCGTTTCCTGTTCCTATTTCCTATTTCCTATTTCTGTTTCCGTTTCTGTTTCTATTTATGTTTATGATAATTTGATAAAATGACCAATATGTTTGATAATTTGATAAAATGACCAATGTGTTTCTGTTTCTGTTTCCGTTTCTGTTTCTGTTTTTGTTTCTGTTTCTGTTTTGTTTCTGCGTTTTTGGTTCGTATTAAGTTAGATTCAACGGAAAATATAATAGACACAAAACCTGTCATACACAAAACCAATGTGTTTCTGTTTCTGTTTCCGTTTCTGTTTCTGTTTGTCGTTTCTGTTTCTGTTTTCGTTTCTGTTTCTGTTTCTGTTTGCCGTTTTTGTTTCTGTTTTGTTTAGGAAATTTTGCTCTCATTGTGTACTGTTTTCGTCGTTGTTCATCCAATTTACTAGGCGAGTTTTAGGGGTTCCAAGATAGAAATTGGGTTTTGATTTGTTCTTGGTTTGTTCCTGTTTTTGGCTTATTGGTTTCTGCACTTTTACTTTCAATTTGTAGCATGTTGAATTTGACTAATTTACTTATTTTGTGGTTTGAATTGCAAATGCAAATATTGGATAGGAATAGATTTAAGAATTGTGTGTGTATTTCTTTTGCAGAAATTGTGTTGTTATTATTTGGTTCCTCGCTTCAAACAATCGTTCCTCACAACAGCAATCGTTCCTCGCAAGGTTAGTTCACTGTTTCATATTTAGAATTTCTATTTTGTTTTTTTGTTTACCTGTTTCTATTCCTGTTTCTATTTCTGTTTCCTGTTTCTGTTTCTGTTCCTGTTGTTCCCTGTTTCGGTTCCTGTTCTTGTTGTTTCTATTCCGTTCCCTGTTTCGGTTCCTGTTCCTATTTTCTGTTTCTGTTTCCGTTTTTGTTTCTGTTTATGTTTATGATAATTTGATAAAATGACCAATGTGTTTGATAATTTGATAAAATGACCAATGTGTTTCTGTTTCTGTTTTCGTTTCTGTTTCAGTTTCTGTGTTTCGTTTCTGTTTCTATTTTGTTTCTGCGTTTTTGGTTCGTATTAAGTTAGATTCAACGAAAAACATAATAGACACAAAACCTGTCATACACAAAACCAATGTGTTTCTGTTTCTGTTTTCGTTTCTGTTTCTGTTTGCCGTTTTTGTTTCTGTTTTGTTGGTTCGTGTTCAGTTTGATTCAACGGAAAACATAATAGACCATTTTTTTAAGTTAAATTTTTGGGTCATTAGAAAAGAAAAAAAAAAAAAAAAAAACTTTTCAAAACCTGTCATACATAAAATGACCAATGTGTTTCTGTTTCTGTTTCTGTTTCTGTTTCCGTTTCCATTTCTGTTTCTGTTTTATTTCTGTGTTTTTGGTTCGTATTAAGTTAGATTCAACAGAAAATATAATAGACACAACACATGTCATACACAAAACTAATGTGTTTCTGTTTCTGTTTCCGTTTCCGTTTGTGTTTCTGTTTGTTGTTTCTGTTTCTGTTTTGTTTCTGTATTTTTGGTTCTTCTTCAGTTAGATTCAACGGAAAACATAATAGACACAAAACCTGTCATACACAAAACCAATGTGTTTCTGTTTCTGTTTCCGTTTTTGTTTCTGTTTCTGTTTGCCGTTTCTGTTTCTGTTTTGTTTCTGTGTTTTTGGTTCGTATTCAGTTAGATTCAAAGGAAAACATAATAGACCCTTTTTTATGTTAAATTTGTTGTGCCTTATGTGTTATTTATGTCCTTCAATCTCAGGCAATATGGTACGACACGCTATTGTATTGAGAACGAGTACTAAGCTAAAGTTGCGTAAGGAAAAACAATTCTTTTACGAGAAGTTTTATTTACAAAGTTGTCCCGTTAGAGAATATGGGATGAATAAAATTTCAAGTGTTAGAATTTTGCAGAATTATAGGTACAAAATTAGTGAGAGAGACATAATGAACCAAATTGTTGATGGTTTACCATCAAATTGGGATGTGGCGACAAAAAACATATTTGAAAATTATCGGCCTCTTACTGCCTTTGAATTTATACAATTTTTAGAAGAGGCTGAACGAGATGTACATCCATTATGAAGAGAATTTGAAAGAGGGAAAATGAATGAAAAAAAGAGTGTTAAAATGCATGTACTTAGAAAAGAGCGTATGTACTACCACCTAAGACGTAAGGGGTTTCAACCAAACTGGGCAGTGTTGGTGTATGTAATAGTGCGTACTCTACCGAAATCTTGGCCTAGAATTAGAGTTCATAGAGCATTAAAGAAAGAACTCCTAGACCTAAGAGCATTAGGAACTTTGTTAGAGAGTATCGATGATGACCAGATTGGCTTAAAGGCACTGGAGGAATACGAGGTTCAGCTACAAATTGGCAGCCAAAGTAATGAAGTTGTGCCGTAAACTGTTTTTTAAGGTATAAATAATTTTTAATGTAATTTGTATTCATGATATACATTTTGTATATTTTATGTCTAATATTTTTTTTTCTTTCTTTTCCTTTTGTAGGGTTACCACGTCAAGTCTGTTTCTTCTCTTCGGTTATTAAATATATATTTTGAATGTATTTTGTATTCATGATATACATTTTGTATTTTGTAATGTAATTAATTATTTTACTTTATTATATTCAACAAAAGTTGTCTTAATGCGATGGATTTAATATTATATATGCTTCTGTCTTTATTGTTCTCTTGCTTTTGTTAATCGTTAATTAATATGTAAATCTTACAATTTATTTTTTAAGCTCATAATATAATTTTAGTTTATCATTTATTTTGCATTGAATTTTTATTTTTATTTCTCCAAGGAAAAAAATTTGGCAATGGATGACAAGTCAAATGAAAATTCTACTTCAAATAGTAGAGGGAAAGAGAAAGTGTGCTTTACCTCAAATGTTGCGAAAAGTGAAAAAGGAAACATCAGTAGCAATATGGTATGTGTCTAATTAGTAAGGTTAATTATTTTTTAGTTTTAATTATCATTGTTTTATCATTCAACAATAATCACATATTTAATCTATTAAATGTATTAAATAATTATAACTATTTGTGTCCATGTTAGGTTTATACATAAATTTTGAAAAAAATCTTAACCTGAAAGTAAACATGATAAGAACATATTTAGCTGTGATTTCAAATGTATAGTTATTTATCTAATCTGATTTTGTATTTATACTCTTGCCTTTGTGGTGATATTAAATTATCAATATTCTTATTTATATCGTAACTTATTACATGTTATTTATGGTTTCATTTAGTACCAATTTTAGTTCGTACTTTGTCACACTGTCCTCCACTGTTCTTTTTCATTTATTCGATTTAGAAAATTGAAGATTCAACCTCATATTATCTCTAGGTATTCAATGATAACGTCATATCAAAATCTGCTCTATCCCAATGAATGCAAAGGGAACGAGAGAGGTTTAGTCGTCCGATTCTAGAATGTCAAGAAGGTGGAAGATCCCGCACAGGTAACATTGCCAGAACATTTAGCACAAACTATGTGTCAAGACCTTCTATGGCTCAACTAGAACGAAGAGAACGGGAGAGAGCTCATCGGGAGATATGTGATGGCCCTATAGAAGGAGGTTAATCGTTTGTGTCCACAACACCCAACAGTCGCTTAACGGGGGTTGAACAAACAATTATACCTTCTGAATATATAGCATCCAACAAGAACGATGTATCAAAACGGGCTTTAGCTCAACGAGAACGAAGAGAACGAGAAAGAGTTGATCGGGAGTGGTGTGATCGCTTCAATAAAGATAATCGTGAATGCCTGGAAGGAGGTCAGCCATTTTTGGGAGAATCATCAGAGCTTACGCCGAAGCGAAAAATGGTTACAACAGTCTCTGTGTCATCATCAAGCACAAGTCGATATACCCCTATAATTCTCAGTGATCAAGTTTCTTTTCCAGTAATGGAAAACAAAATGGATTCTACTTTTGAGGCCAATTTGAGGTCCCCACCAAATCTTACTGAAATGTTTGTGTCCACAATACCCAACAGTCGCTCAATGTTGGACGCTGAGCAAACAATTACACTTCTTAAATGTATAGCACCCAACAACAACGGCATATCGAAACGTGTTCTAGCTCAACGAGCACGAAGAGAACGAGAGAGATCCGGTCAACAAAATATTCAGAATAGTCAACATTTAGAAATGAATAGAAGACTACTTGAAGAATCATCTCAGCCTCTACTACAACAGAGAATGATTGTACAATCATGTGGGCCATCAATGATTACGAGTCCATGTACCCCTGGAATTGTAGACCTCCTTAGGGATCGCACTACTCCATCGTCCATGGCTAATCAAATGAATTCTATTGTTGAACCAAATTTGCCTTTTCCACGTAATCTTACTAAAACATTTGTTACCGTGACTCTGAATGAATGCTCAACGCCTGAAGTTGAGGAACCAATTGTATTGCCTGGTATAAGGTATTATACTAATCCATTATTCATATTATTAAGTATTAAATGTTTAAAAGTGTTTAATGTGTAAAATTTAATATTTGCCAACTATAGGTCAGCTTCAACAAATCAAACACCTTACCGAGAATCAAGATACTGAACATGCAGGAAATTCATCTGTTGACGATGGGATGGTTACAAATTTGATTACTCATTCTCTTGGTATAATTGACGATGCATGCCCTTCTCCGTGCGGTAACCAAGAAGTTTTTGTTTCCACGAACCTTAATGAAAGCTCGACCGTAGCAGTTGAAGAAACAAATCTACCTTCTGGGAGTAGATGGTGAGTTTCTTTTTTATCTTATTCATCTAATTAAATACAGCATTCACAAATATGTTGTTAGAATCTATATAATAATTTTGTTATTTATCAAATGTAGGCCGCCAAATACTACCAATGATGAGTTTTACGATAATCAAGATATTGACAAGTTGAACAATCCAACTGCCGACCGTGATGTTCATACAAGTGAAAATCGACACTCGCTTAGTAGAATGAATGCCATGTGCCCTCATTGTTCTGCGTTACACTGGATGGATGAGAGATTAGCAAGATCATCCGAACGACATCCTCTCCTCGGTAAATGTTGCTTACAAGGGAAAGTTAGGCTTCCATTACTTCTCACACCTTCTCCGCAAATTAAAGCGTTATACGATGGTAATGATGATAGATCAAAATCATTTCGACGTTATGCTAGAGAGTACAATGCAAGCAATGCTTTTACAAGCCTTGGTGCCAACTTGGATACAAGGCTGCTTTCCGGAAGAGGCCCAACAACGTTTACTATACATAGAGAGTTGCGTCATCAGACAGGAGCATTAATCCCAGAACCGGGACAAGATGCCATTTATTCTCAGTTGTACATCTACGATCCTGATTTCGCTTTTGGCGTGAGAAGCCGTAGAAATCCTCATTTGAGAACGGATGTTTTGCAAACTATTCAAGATACATTGTTGCAACATAATGCATTTGTAGATAAATTTCGTCAAGCGTTTGTGATTTTAAATCAATTGGATTTGGAACAACAAACGTTGCCTGCTTTTCTTTACTACACAGCATCTACCGATCGTCAGCGATATAATTTGCTAACAACTGATGACGTGGCCGTCATATTACCGGGGGATGGAACCGAAACCAGCGCGATGAGAGATATTGTTATACATTTAAGGGGGGAAAATGAACTAATGAAAATCAATGAATGTCATCCTGCTTATCTACCATTGCATTATGTTTTGTTATTCCCTTTTGGTGAGCTTGGATGGGAGCCTGAATTTAGACAGTGGGATGTGATTCACGATCGACACACAAACGCTCGACTAACTCAAATGCAATTTTATAGCTACCGTATTTTTGAAAGGCCGACAGAGTATTCGACAATTCTAAGGGGAGGAAAATTATTTCAAGAGTTCTTGGTAGATACTTGGGCTGCGACCGAGCAAAATAGGTTGAATTACTTTAGGCAACATCAACCAAATCTTCGTAGTGAATTCTATCAAAATCTTACTGATGTAGCATTAGATGAGATGGAACCTAATCAAATAGGTCAACGAATGATTTTGCCATCATCTTTTATTGGTAGTCCAAGACATATGTTTAAAATCTTCCAAAATTCAGTGGCCATAACCCGATACCACCATCACCCTGATGTGTTTCTTACCATAATTGCGAATCCAACTTGGACAGAAATCACTGAAGCTTTATTGCCTCATCAACAACTAACTGACCGTCCAGACTTAATTGCTCATGTTTTCGAGTTAAAAAGAATTGCTCTAATGAAAGAGATTGAAAGCACTCGAGTATTTGGAAAAAAAAAATTGCCCATATTTTTACAATTGAGTACCAGAAAAGAGGTCTGCCGCACATGCACTTACTGATATTTTTTGATAATCAAGATAAAATTCGAACGTGCGACCAAGTAGACAGAATAATTTGTGCTGAATTTTCAGATCCAAATGAAGAGCTAGAACTTTTCGAGACTATAAAAAAATGCATGGTTCACGGACCATGTGGTGCTCGAAATTGTCAAGCCCTATACATGGAGAACGGCAAATGCACTAAGAGGTATCCACGAGATTTCGCGGAGTATACAACGATGGATTCAGATGGATATCCCATTTACCGTCGTCGTGATAATGACAAAGTTTATACCGTGAGGGGGCAACAAGTTGATAACAGAGACGTCGTTCTATACAATCCGTACATTTCCAAGATGTTCGACTGTCATATTAATGTTGAAGTATGCGCTGGGATTAGGTACGTCAAATATATCCACAAGTATATCTATAAAGGAGGTGATATGACGACATTGATTTTGGGAATGATGGATGAGATCAAGCAATATCTTGATGCAAGATACATTGGACCCTATGAGGTAGCCTGGTGATTGTTGAGTTTTCCTTTGCACGATGAGAATCCAACAATTGTTCGATTGGCACTCCATTTACCTGGAATGCATCAGGTTGTCTTCAATCCTACGGAAACAATAGAGTCTATCATTTCTCGAGCTCAGTCACAGAAGTCAACTCTAATAGAATTTTTTTCATATTGTGATGCACATGCTTCTGCACGTGTGTATACTTATCAAGAGTTCTCCCAGCATTTTGTTTGGAATTAAACTGAAAAATTTTGGAAGCCACGACAGAAGGGATTTTCCATCAGCAGAATGTATTTTGCGCCTCCCAATTTGAGTGAACGATTTTATCTGCGTCTACTATTGACTGTTAGAAAAGCGCCGCAATCGTTTAGGTGTCTACGCATTGTTAACAATGTTTAACATGCAACGTTCAAAGCCGCATGTGTAGCAAGAGGGCTATTGGAAGATGATAGTGAATGAATACAATATCTTCAAGAGGCGTCTATTATGAGTATTGGATATCAACTGAGAAGATTATTTTGCGTCATTCTTACACAATGCTCCCCTGTAAATCCGTGTGAATTGTGGGATCAATTTTGGATGCATATATGTGATGATCTCTCACATAAAGTTCGCACGTTGTTTTCGATACCCGTCCCAAGCGAGGCACAGATTAAAGATTACGGTTTGTACCTTTTGAATCAATTACTTCAAGAATCGGGCAAGAGCTTAGTAGATTTTCCTTCGATTCCACAACCTGTCCAGAATTGGAATATGGTAGTTGGAAATAGATTGATATGGGAACATCGTCAAATGCAAAGTAAAGCACAACAAAGGAATGTGCAATGTAATATTGATCGTCTCAATGAAGACCAACGTGTTGCATACGAATCAATCACTTCATCAGTGTTCGGAAATTTAGGAAAAATGTTTTTTTTGAATGGTGGTGCTGGTACGGGAAAAACGTTTCTATATAATACCATAGCAGCAAAATGTCGTAGTAACAGTCATATTGTCATTACTGTGGCATCGTCCGGTATTGCATCGCTACTACTTGAAGGAGGTCAAACTGCACATTCCACATTTCGCATCCCTCTAAATATTCTTGATAATTCAATTTGTTATTTCAGTAAATAATCGTTGCATGTCGAATTGTTTAGAGAGACAAAGTTAATCATTTGGGATGAAGTTCCGATGCAACATAAGTACTGCGTTGAGTCTGTGGATCACACGCTACGAGATATTTGCAGTAATCCAAATCCATTCGGGGGTATCACGATCGTTCTTGGAGGAGACTTTCGGCAAATTCTACCTGTTATACCTAAAGGTGTCCGTCAACAAATTGTGGCAGCATCGTTGAGACGTTTGTACTTTTAGAATGATATACATGTCTTAACTTTGAATTTAAACATGCGCCTAAATAGTAGGAACATTGAAAATGCAGAGTTTTCGAGATATTTACTTCAGGTAATATTTCATTTAAATATATTTTAGCATTTTGTAATAGATTACTTATATATGCTTTGATACTAAATTATTCATTTACATTTGTTTTTTCTTTAAATAGGTTGGCAGTGATCCGCATGAAATCGTACAGTTGCCATCAACCATACACAAGTGTCGTAATGTGGTTGAACTAATATCTTCAGTTTATCTATATCTAGGCACACCCAGTGTTGTTATCCCTACATTTCTAACTGAACGTTCTATCATTTCTGTAAGAAATGACGATGTTAGTGCTATTAATTCAGCTGCTTTAAATATTTTTCCCGGAGAAACGATCACATATCTAGCCGCAGATAAAATGTCTGAAGATGATGGAGCCAATCGTCAAATTACAAATCGTTATCCTAACGAGTACTTGAATTCCTTAGATCCTCCAGGATTACCTCCGTTCAAGTTAGATTTGAAAATTGGATGTCCAGTTATGTTGTTGATAAATATCGCACCAAGTGATGGACTTTGTAATGGCACACGATTAATGGTTGTCAGGTGTTCTTTACGTGTAATAGAAGCTCGAATATTGACAGGGGATAAAGCAGGAAATTTGGCGTTCGTTCCGAGAATATCCTTGACGCCATCGTCTTCTGAATTTCCTTTTCAAATGACAAGGCGCCAGTTTTCAATTCGTTTGGCGTATGCTATGACGATAAATAAATCACAAGGACAATCAATGAAATTTGTTAGAGTTGATTTGACTACACCGGTTTTTAGTCACGGTCAACTATATGTGGTCTTATCAAGGTGTACATCATTTGATCAATTAAGTGTACTTCTTCCCGAATATGGATCTCTATCCACAACAAATATTGTTTATCCTGAAGTATTATTGTAACTGTAATTGTTTCTGTTGATTGAATAATAAAATAAATTGATATAATTGTTCAAATAGATGATGTATGTTTTATACCCATACCTTCAGGCACGGGTTATACGTTAGTATATATATAGAGAGAGAGAGAGAGTCTATTATTACACTTATGACTGTGTCATTTTGTCCCTATTTTTATTTTGTCCCTTACCTTTGTACGGTTGCACCTTATATCATTTATAGTATACTTAAAAAATCTTTCCTTTACTTTTTTTCCCTAAAAATTTGTTGGAATATTTTTTATGGACTAACATTAATTGAATTAATTATTTTACAAAAACTAGTTAATAGATAGTTTATTATTTAAGTAGTCCAAATAATCAGTAATCATATTTTGATTTGGGTTGTGACATCTTTTATATATAAGTCCAGTTAAGTGGCTAGTATAGGTTTTGAATTTCGTTAAAACTCATTATAGAAGGGCCCAACGAGAAACCCTAATATAAATAAGTAGGTCCCCTCCATAGTCTAGATTAAGGGTTTCTTCCAATTGAGAGCCGCCACCACAATAATTTAGATCATAGGAAGGAAGACCTAGTCAGTATCTGCTGCGATAGATTCAATCTTCTGCGATGGCCCAAACAGGTACGTATTCGATTACCGTTCTTTATTATTGTGTTCTAATAATCATGTATGTTTACCTAATTTGTGTTTTCCTTTGATTTTTTTTTTTTGTTTTTTTCCAAGCATGTGACTCACAACAATGCCAAGATAGTAGATCAAATTATTGAACTTTTGGTAATGTTCACCTGTCTTCTTTCACCTAATAATTGATTTCTTAGATATTTTTTTCTTTGTAATAATCCAATTTAATACCAATTTATTTATTTGTCATATTCACGAGTATCTCCACACTCACATAAGTGTGAGACTAATTTCATTCGAAATTTTATGATTATCCTTCTCAATAAGTGTTTTTTCGCAGACTCGAATCTCTAATCTTGTATAGACCTCCAATTGCTTTAATTCAAACGTACTTTGTCGCTTGAGCCACTATATTGGTACCAATTTGTTTATTTAATGAAATATAAACGACACCAAAAATTATCATACAATAAATTATAATTTTTGTGCAAATAATTTTTTTTTTTCGATTCCTCTTTCAGACCTATGACACAACTCTAATATTTTTTTAGAATACTTTAATAATGTATCAAAATCTCATTTAATCGTGTATTAATTTTTATTTTATTTTCTTATTTTTGAAACAGAAAATTTCAACATTTGTGCTTGCTTCTGATGATGTAATTCAACGTTATCATTTTCAATGCCAAAAAAGGGTAACAATATGTTCTTGTTTTTTGTACTAATTATATTGTTCCCGATTGTTGTATTTTGACATTTAGGCGTAAAAATTATGAAGTTTGAAATTAGCTAACTAAAATGTTATTTTCTAATGTAATATGAACAAAATATGACCCAAAATCTAATTAAGAGTATGTTTAGTTGGGTGGAGAAAATGGTGTATGGAAAAATGAAAACGAAAAAAGGGTGAAAATGAATAAAAAATAAATAAAATTGTTTTTGTCAAGGAAAATGGAATGGAAAAGAAAAGAGGATGAAAAAAAAAACTCTTTTTCCTTCTCTATTTTTCCTTCAAATTTGGGATGAAAAATGAGAGAAAATATTTGAAATTTGAGGAAAAAAAATAACAATATTACAATTATGCCTTTATCCTTGTATATGCTATTTACCCATTCATTTATATATTTTTTTTTTATATTTTTTTTTAGATTCTATTTATTAATAATTTACATACATCATATTTAACTTGAAAATAATGATAGTAAATTTTTTATTTTGTTTTGTAATATGTAAGGGTAAAATAGTATATTAATTAAATATATAATTATTTTATTTTTCTTTCTTCACTAAAGATAAAATATTATATTTTATTTATAATATGTAAGCGTAAAATAATAAATTAAATGAGCATATTTTTTTTTTCTTTTTTTACTATACATATAATATTATATTTTTTTCTTTTTCTATCCCTTCAACCAAACAACCTTAAGAAAAATGATTTTTATTCGTTTAAAAAAATATTTTCATATTTTTTTTTTTTTTTTTTCATTTTCCATCCTTCCAACCAAACCTACCTAAACAAGAATATTTGTGCACTTTTTTTTAGCCAACCAACCCAAACAATACAACATCTTTGGTTGTCATTCAATTTGCAAAAAAAATTATTATATTTCAATTAGTTAATTTATGAATGGTTATAATTTAATGTTTAGTTTTTAAAAACAAAACCAATTAAATCAGCTAACCATTTTAATTATAGTTTAGATGTTATTTTTTCATCTAGTTGGAGTACAATATAACATAAAAATTTAAATCGACTAAAATAATTATATGTTAATTTCTACAACGTTGTTTATTTCTTCGAACATAGTGAAAATTTGATTAAATCATAACTGAATGAAAAAATATAAAACTCAATTCATCAAAAATAAAATAATTCATAAAAGAGGATAAAAATAAGATAATTCATAAAGGAGTATAATATAGACAACAAACAAACCCCACGTAAATTCAATTAAATTAAATCCTCTATAAATGGAGAGAGATACTATTTGTAGCAAACTCAATGAGCCTCATTCTCAAAAAACGCCATGCCATGTAAGAGGAGGATTACGCTACTCTTTACATATAGCTCAGGATCAAGTAACACAAGCGAAGTTGAATTCAACGCGCCCTCTCGTGCATAGGGTGACAAATCACTGCGAACGGATATTAAGAGAAGGACCCAACATCAATATGAGATTCAACACGTCCATTCACGCGCAGGGTGGACTTTTTGACAAATCACTGCAAACAGATATCAAAGAGCCTAACATTGATGTCGGGTTCAACACGCCCAACACCAGACACACATACCAAAATTAAAATAAATAAATAAATGAAGAACCTTATTGATTGGCATGAGCTTTTACAGAATCATGAAACCTATTCTTCAGGACTATGCATAAGCTTTTTAACATATATATACATACTCAAACAAGAAAAGAAGATCTTACATTAAATGGAGGGCTATTTACTGTTTGAATCTGTGGAAAGAGCGAACAAGTAGTCCCCCATCAATGTGGAGATTGATCGTTGTCCGATAAGTCACCGTTTTCTGCTCATTGCTAAGTTTGAACACGAAACAACCCAAAAGGACGGCCGAGAAGATCTTCATTTGCCTGTACGCAAATTCTTTCCCCAGACATATCCGTGGACCAGTTTGTTAAAAATACACGAGTTTTAGGTTCTCTAATTAGGAAAATTTTAATTAATTTTCGATATGGGTGAAGTCAAGTTGATGAACAAAGGGCAATCCAATGCACGAGGTTCGAGAAAAATAAGGCTTGGGGGCGGGGAGGAGATGTATGTGATCTTGAAAGGAAATTTTCATTACTTGAATGCACAAACTATTTTGAGGAATAAATAAATTTTAATTAGATGTTAAGGGGTTGTTTGGATTGAGAGGTAAATGGGAGAAATGGAGAAGGTTTTTTGAACAATGCTATTGGTTTTCTTTTACCAAGTAAGGCATATTAGGTGATGTTTGGTTAGTGTTTCTGTTTCTACTTTTAATAACTGGGATGCGATAGGAATTCTGTTTTCGTTTTGGAATATTCTGGAAATAGATACATGTTTGCTAACGACCACTATTCTAAATTATTTTCTTTTAATTTATAAGAACTGAAGAAAAAAAAAATACGTTTAGTTGCAACATTTATTTATTTTCTTTAAACGTATGGTGGCTAACGTCATGGTGGTGGCCGACAAGAGGATGGTAGTGGAAATAGTTTTGCGAGAGTGAAAGGAATCAACATTTTTCTGTTTATCAGATTCTTAAGGAATTTAAGAAATTATCCCAAATTACTCTTAAAATTTTGAGAACAGAAACATGTATCAAACGCATTTCTGTACATTAATCTCAAAATTTTAGGAGCGAGAACGGGATTCAAGGAACAATTGGAGATTCGCTTATCTCAGTCTCTATCTCACTGAATCCAAACATAGACAAGAGAAAAGTCAACTTAGTGGTGAAGGTAATGTTTTGAGTCGACAGCTCGGTATTGAACTCTAATGGGGGTTGAGGGCAAGAAAGGAGAAATGGAGAAAAACCATTACAGGGTCTGGGGAGGGTCAGATATATAATTACATTAAAATTTAATAGCATAAGTTTGTTTAATAAGAATGATTAATAGTACTTAATTAATTAAGTGATGCTTAAAAATTTAAGTTAATTAGTCTAAAATTTTTAGTCATTGGGCCTTGACTTAAGTTCTTAGCACTTAATGGCTCAATTTTTTTATTTTTTTTTTATTTTTTTTGTTGAGACATTTTTACCGCTCAAGCATATATGATTAACTTGATGGAGATAATTGGAATTGAATTGTTTAATTCCCGAATTATTTATTTTTTTGGTTGAACTATATGTTATTGTTGACTTGTGATAATTCATATATTTGAACTTTTTAATATGTTATTGGTGTTTTTATTTTATTGTTTTATTCTCGAATTTTTTCCTGTATTATCTTGATTTTAAAAAAAAATTGAAGGGTAATCATGTAAATTAAATAATTTTCAGTCTTCAAATTTTATATTTATCAAATAGACAAAAAGAATTCAACACTTAAAATTTTAATTTTATTAAACAAACTTCTGATATTATCAACGCATAAAATTCAACACTTAAAATTTTCAATACTTAAAATTTAAGTCGTTATCAAGCATGTTCTTAATCAAACTATTTTAATATTAAACTTCATTATTTTAAAGAAACTATTTTCTTTTCTTTTTTTTCTCTCCACAAATTTGTCTCTTATATACACATTTTTAATCAATCGCATCAATAATTTCTCCACTCATGTATTTCAAAATTTTCAATCAATTATGTCACATCATTTTTTATTTTTATTTAATTTTTTTAACACAATAATTGAAAAAAAGATACAAAAACTAAATCTAACAAGTTTTCACCTTTTGAAAACTTTCGGAAACTGTTTTCAAGTTGTAAACCAAACATACTCTTAACTTTTTACCCATTCCGTTTGGATACTTCACTAAGGATGCGTTTGGTTCGGTAGAAAATAGATGAAAAAGAAAATGAAATGGAAAAAAAAAAAAAAAAAAAAAACTTGTTTGGTTGGATGAAAAATGGAAGGAAAAAAAAAATAGGAAAAGAAAATAGGATGGAAAAAACACAATTTTCGAAGTAATTTTTTTCCTTACAAATATGGGAGGAAAATAAAAGGAAGTGATGGAAAATAAATAAAATTACAATTATACCCTTGATAATATAATTTTTGATTTATTTTTATAATATATGAGAATAAAATAGTAAATTATATTAAAATAAATAATTTTTTCTCTCATTTTTCTTTCTTAACCAAACAACACTAGGAAAAATAATTTTCTTTTCACAGTGAATAAAAATATTATCTCTCATTTTCCTTTTCTTTTTCTTTTTTTTTTTTTTTTTCCTTTTCCATCCTTCCAACCAAACATGCCCCAAGAAAAATTTAGGTGGCGTTTGGTAACCGTTTCTATTTCCATTTCAGCAGTGAGATGGGAATGGGATGGGAATTTTGTTTTCTTTTTGGGAATAGAATTGCGTTTGGTAACGATAATTTTTTTTTTTGTTTTGGGAAGAAAATTGTGTTTGGTAACGATTTTATCCTAATTTTTTTTTTTTTTTTTTTTTTTTTCTTTCTTTTCTGTTTTGGCCTGACAGCGGTGGCACCGTCGCCGGCCGGCCGGTGCTCCAGCGTCGGAGACGGCGGTGCCCCCGCCGGCGATGACCGGACGGCGGTGGCGCCGGCGACGCCGGCCGAAAGACAATGGCGCCGTCACCGGCGACCTCCGGAAGTGACCGGAAATTTTTCGGCCAGATGGTGGCCGGCGGCGGACGGTGGCCGGCAGCGGTCGGCGGCGGCGGACGGTGGTCGGCCGGTAGGTAAATAGTGACCATGGGTTTTGGGAATAGAATGGGAATAATGAGAAACAACTTTTTTTTGTTTCTCATTTCTTAAGAAAAAAGTGGACACAATTCTCAAATGGGAATGAAATGGAAACGGAAACAAAAATTACCAAACGCTATTCCCAAACAGAATTCCCAAAAATCTGGGAATGGAATGGAATGGAAATGGTTACCAAATGGGGCCTTAAATACTTATGTAAATTATTATGCCTTATTTTGAAAAGTAAAAATCATCAAATATAACACCCATGTTTTGTCCATTTCTCTGCTAACCTGGAAGGCAGTAAACTTGAAGGGGCTTTGCTGCTGAAAGTTGCCATTCTCATCAAGCCATCTCTCTGGTCTGAATTCTTCTGCATCATCACCCCATATATTTCTCATCCTTCCCATTGCATATGGTTGGTAAGCAACCATGTCTCCTTTCCTCACACTATAACCATCTGGAAGGGTATCATCTGAAAAGCATATTTTTGCATCCTGTAATCATGAAAGACAGACAATTTTATAATAACAATTTGAAATCCATGTCAACTTACTTGGAACATAAACAATTTTATAATAACAATTTGAAAAAATGCTTATGTTCTCATCCCAGAAATTTGTTCTTTAATATTGTAGAAATCCAATGAGCCTAACTCACTCTCAAAAAACACCGTGTCTTGTGAAAGGAGGATTTGCCTAGATTTTATATATAGCTCAGGATCAAGTAACACAAGCGATGTTGGATTCAACACGCCCCCTCACGCGCAGGGTTGGCTTTGACAAACCACTGCAAACAGATATCAGAGGGCCCAATATCAATGTGAGATTCAGCACACCCAACATCAAACAGAAAGGTTGGCTATGATACCATGTAGAAACCCAATGAGCCTAACTCACACTCAAAAGACGCCTTGTGAGAAGAGGATTGTTTCTCTAGACTTCATATATAGCTCAAGATCAGGTAACACAAGCGATGTTGGATTCGACACACCCCCTCACGCGCAAAGTGGACTTCGACAAACCACTGTGAACGGATATCGAGAAAAAAGTCTAATATCAATGTGGGATTCAACACAAATAATTCTTTTTTTTTTTTTCCAAAGTTTGTTGGGAACAAAAGAAGAAAACAATAACCAAGCATCACATAAGAAACTAGCTTTGGCTTATACATAACATAAATGAACACATTGAAAATAAACATTTTCATAAAAATTAAAGGTTTATACCACTTACCTCTCCTGTCATTTTGCCTTAAATCATAAATCTCTCATCTTTAAAAAATATCAATCACCTCCTTTGACCAATTTTTTCTTGTAAAAATACATGAATGTCCTTAAACAAATATATATATATATATATATATTTATTTTTTTTTTTATTTTTTTTTTTTTTTTTTTTTTTTTGTTAAATTCACTAGCGCTCCCTATTTTTTAAAACATACTTTTTACCTCCATTTTTTTAAACAATTGCATTTACTTCTACTCCCATCCCACCTTCACAACGGTCCCCACCCCATCCACTGCCGCCACCTCCATCGGAATCTTCTGCCGCCCCCATAGCCAATGCACAAATTCGTTGTAGCACCTCATACCCGCCGGTCTTCTTCTGTGCTCTTCTTCTCCTCTCTCTCTCTCTCTCTCGGCCAGTTTAATTTCCGATGTCGTGAATGACACGGAAGCTCTTACCAAGTCAAATTACCTTAACCGGCCCCTTATCCCGTCGGTCAATCTCCGCCGTCCACCGTTCTCTAGACCCATTTCTTCTCTCCTTGACTCCTTCAGAGGTCTACCACCACTGCCGCCACTGCAATCACCGCCGTTTCTCAAACCAGCGTCCATATCTATCGGAGCTTCATCTTCATCCCCGAAATTATTGTCTTCTAATGGTCCTGAATCGAAACCGCTCAAAACCCTAGACGTTGTCCCCTTCTCCCTTGTCAAAACTATAGCCATCACCGCCGCCGCTCTCTTCCTTGCCCGATTCCAGACCGGATATGTGCTCCCGTGCACAAATCGGCACCAATCTGTACGCTAAAACACATATCTCATCCAGATGAGAAAGAGAGAGAAGAAGAAGGCTGTCGGGTCCGAGGAGTTTTTTTTGTTTTCTTTTTTTGGTTAAAAAAGAAAATGATTTAAAAAAATATTTTTTTTTAAAATAGGGAAATTAGTGTAAAAAGATAAAGGAGGAAATAAAAAAAATAAAAAATTAAGGGGATATTTATGTGTTTTAATTTTTAATTGTTAAATTATTTGTAAATGGCTGAAGTTAAAATTGTCATTACAATAAAAATTTCATTAACATTTTATCTATATGAGAATTATGTGGTCTTTAACAAAAAAATTATAAGCGGTTGACTGGAATTCAATAAATGACAGGGAAAGTTTTTGGTTAGTAATAAAAAGACAATAGATGTAAATGACAAATACCCTAAAAATTAATCGACCTCAAGATTCACTGGAACTCCAACATGCTAGAGCTTCTAATATAATGAAGACAACCTAGCAAATTCCACTATTATCCTCATTATCCAAGTAGCTAGTCTATGATATTTTGCAAGTCAAAGTCTTAAGCCCCACTGCATTGATAAGAAATTCAAAGACAAGCATCAAAATTAGAAGCAAACACAAATTTTGTGCTAAGGGTGAGTATCTACATAGGAAAATGTTTATTACCACAGGCACTGCTGGATAGAGCCTCAGAGTCTCGGTCAAAGCCACATGAAGATACTGCATTTTCTCAAGAGCTTCCTCACTAACACCGGTAACAAACTCTGCGGCATTACTCATTTCTTTCCTGTTGGTTGCTGCTTTTATTTCTTGCGCTACCTTTTCCTGAACGGAAGGATATTTACAAAGCATGTAAATGAACCAGGAGAGAGTCGTTGCCGTCGTGTCTTTGCCCGCAATTATGAAGTTTAATATAATGTCTCTTAAGTACTTTGGATCGGTTTCGGTCAATTGGAGGAACCTCGACAAGATGTCTTCTTTCTTTAGCTGCAATCGGCATATCATGATAAAATCAAAGTTGGGCTTTGGTATTATACGAGATATGGATCAACTTACAGAATACTCCTCTGGCGACTTCTGCATTTGCTCAGTCTTGTGACGGATCAGCTTATAGACAAAGTCATCAATCACTTTAATTGTTTTCTTTAACCCGGCTTCTGTTCCAGTATTCAGAGCTTTCTTTATCTTCCATGTGATATCGACATATCGCCTGAGGGTCATTGCACTTGCATCTTCAAAAGCATTGCTGAATTTTGCTCCTTGTTCACTCGATCCACACATGCTGTTTAACTGAACTCGAAACGCGACCCTAAATATAGAGTCCAAGGTTGACTTCATAAACAGATGCTAAAACGGTAATTTTGCATTAGATTCAAGTTAGATAAAATGATGTTTGGTTATTGGAAACTCACTTGAATATCCAGTGTTTGGTTCGAAGTTGCAGCTTCAGACACGATATTAGCAAGCTTTGCAACATTCCTTCTGAAAACTACACAACTGAAGTCCCTCAATACCTTTGTGGAGAACTCGTAACTTGATACTTTCCTTTGCTCATGCCACTTGTCACAGTCGACAGTGAAAATCCCATCACCTAATAAGTCTTTCAAAATGCTGTAATTGTACCATCACTGGACATAATTCCAAGAACTAAGGGCGTGTACTCAATGCCTTCTTCGTGATTTATATACGGTTAAATCAAATAAATACAATGTTTTTATTTGTTGCCTATGAACAAGATATCAAGGAAGAAGCCTCCAACAATTAACATAAGAATTATTTCAAGTGTGAACTGTGAAGTTTCTAGTATTATTTAAAAATTAACATAACATGATTTGAATGAGAGCTCCTTCTGGCACTTCAGGATCCTAGACTATGTATGATATAGCAATAAACTGAAATTGAAAGCATTTTTTATAACTTGTACATCCGTCACTTGTGTTCTACTGGCTTTCAAAACTACACACAAGCGGAATGTTTTGAATCCCACGTCACTTGTGTTACCTGATCTTGATCTATATATAAAGCCTTGGGCAATCCTCCTCTTACAAGACGTCTTTTGAGAGTGAGTTAGGCCTATTGGGTTGGCCGTGTTGAATCCTACATCAATGTTGGGCCCCCAATATCTGTTCATATTGTTTTGTCGAAGTTCACCGTACGCGTGAGGGTGTGTGTTAAATCCCACATTGATGTTGGGTCCCCGTTCGCAGTGGTTCGTCAAAACCCACCTTGCACGTGGGGGGGCGTGTTGAATCTCACAACAATTGTGTTACCTGATCCTAAGTTATATATAAAGCCTAGGGCAGCACCCCTCTTACAAAACCTCTTTCGAGAGTGACTTAGGTCCATTACTACAGAATGAGCTACTGCACACTCAAGGTTTCAGTTTGATGATCCTAACATGGTATCAGCGCTGAATTTTAAAAAAAACTCCTAGGTCAATCCTAAAATCGTAAATCATCTAATTGTTGTACTACAAAGAAGCACATATAGATTATTTCGTGAAGACACCATTACTTGGAGTTTTAGCTACGTTTAGAAATGTGTTCGTTCCATAGACCAACAGTGGGCATGTGGCCTCGATGTCAAAAGGTCCTTGACATCTTCATGCCTTATCCTGGAAAAAATAAACCAAACGATCTAAATAAACATAAATCTCTTTCTATCTCAACTATATGATGAAGAGTGCAGAGCTTTATGGTATCATAACAATACAATAAAAATAACTCTCTTTCTCTCCTACGTCCTTTTTATCTAAACATAGGTGGCTAGACCCAAAGCACACCAAAATGAACACTTTTGGGCCCCAACTAAAGAGGGAAACAAACCTTATTAAGAGCCTTATACATAACTAAATCATAAACATATTTTTGAAGAAGCAACTCAATGTCATTTAAGCTTAAACTCCATGAAATTAATAGCTCCAAAAATTGTCCTATATCACTTTTTATTTACATACGAAGGTTTTAAATTGCGTATCGTGTAACGTAATGGTAACAGTTGCGGTGTAATGGTATAAGGAGTATTGGCCTATCCTTTACGGGAATCGACTGTAATGATCATGAATTTTTTGAAGTCGCCAAAAAATCCTCAAAAACTCAATAATTGTAATTCTTCTACTCATTTAATTCTTAATAAACACATTTTAATGGACATTATGACATTTAACTATACATAAAACATATTAAAAATATAAGAAAGACGAAAAATAAAACTTAGGAACTGTTGTACTGAACAATCTTAAAAAAATAATAAAAAATATATCGATTTTTTAATCCAAATATGTTACACAAACATAATAAAACTATAAAAGAGTAAACCACGTATGGGCAAAAATTGTTTGTAGGGCTGAAATTAAACCATATATGGGAAGAAATTTAAAAAATATATCGATTTTTTAATCCAAATATGGCCAGAAATTAAACCGAATATGGCCAGAAATTTAAAATATATATAAAACTTATTGATCTGCCGGAAAATGGAGAAATCCTATTGTTTTGATGAAGAAATTCCAGTAAAAATGCTTGGATCTGGCCGAAAATAGAGTGAAGCGCCAAAAAATAAAAGTAGAGGAGGGCTAGATAGCCTAGATCCAGCTGAAGCTAGCTTGGCTAACTGGGTTGGAGGAGGCATCGAGAAGGATTGGGTGTGAGGAAAAAGGTGAATAAAAAAAGCTATCTAGACACAGATATGCAGAATCGGCCATAACAACTGGTAACGACTTGTGTAACGGTCGTTAGTCCCATTACGGCCTGTTACGGGTGTGAGCAACCGATCTATCGACCCATAACGGTAATGGAGGGCTGAAAACCTATTATGTATGGACCGTTACGCTACGTAATGGCCAATGCTTATACATCCATATAAAAAGCTTACTAATTTGATATTTCACTTTAGGCCCTTAAACTCTTAGGGCCGCCTAAATCATAATAAGTGACTCTTTTCATAAAGAAACAATCAAAGGACTCGAATCTTTCGCATATACTTACTAATTTCAAAAATCTAAGTGTTAATAAAACGGTGAAACCAGGGCATACCTTTCCATAGTTATCGAAGTTCGTTTTGAGTATATGCTCCACATTAGCTGGATCGGCCGTGTAAACCTCATTCCTGAAGGGGCGAATCAACCTGTAAGTCCTGTGCTTCCGAGCGAGATCGGTCATGTAGTGGTGAAGCCTGTTGAAGTTGATTAGCTGATTGAATTTGGTGCCGCCAATCGGAGGGTAGCTCTTCCTCCGATGCTCCTGCAACTTGACGGTGAGGAATTTGATGATGAGAAACGAAGAGAGAAGATAGGGAACTACTGATATGGCGGTGGGGGTGGAGATCAAGTCCATGAAATCCATAGCTTCTACCAGAAAGAGGAGGTTTTGAATCTGTATGCTGAGCAATATCCAAATTTGTTTAGACGCGAGGTTCAATAATTTACAGTAACATACCCTCAAGTTCTTAATGAATTTGTTTGACAATTAAATTACGACTAAAAAATAAAAAAATCAAAAGATGGCCCGCCAAGGTTCGGAAGGACATGGTCGAGACTATACAAACCTTCTTCCTCTATCTGGAATCCTGGATCGAGCCTGTTATGCAGCCCTTGTCAAGGATCCTAACGGACTCCAAGATGCAACACTTTAGTGGCTATGTCATCCCATTTGGTTGCTGTTTTCGTGCTTTGATTTTTGGTTACATTAATTAAATTTTTCGGACTAATATACAAAATCATGTTTGATAAACAAGTTTATTTTTCTAAATTTTTTGGGATAATTTCTTTAAGAATTTGAGAAACAAAGAAAAATATTGACTTTTATTCACTCCCACAAAACCATTCTCATTACCACCCGCCGGCCACCACCACCCCGCCGCCCACCATACATTTAAAGAAAAAAAAAATGTTGCAACTGAACATATTTTTTATTTTTGTTCTCATAAATTAAAAAGAAACAATTTTTAGGACAATGGTTGTTGTCAAACATGTTTCTATTGCCGGAATGATCCAGAACAAACTCAATTCTCATCCCAATTTATTATAAGTGAAAAAGAAAAAAAAAAAAAAAAAAAAAAGAAAAAAAATACGCAGAAACACTAATCAAACTTCTCCTAATCTTCTCACCATGCACGCCTATTTAAGGAAGGGAGACAAACAACGGACGGGTACACTTTATTATTTGAATTTAGTAACATTTCACATTACACTCTCAAAGATTAAACGCTTACTCTCACCACTAAAATTCTTCACCAGGTAAAACCTACCCGATGTGAGAATTCTACAAGTACCTAGGTAGTCAGTCGTGCAAACAACCTTTCATCTCATTCGCCGAGGCCCTCGATTATGAGCATCGTCACAACCTATTATATAACAATAAACGCCTAAAAGTACAGTAACATGCTAAAAATATAAATAAGATGTGAACAAATATTACAATAATTCAGTTTCAAAAAACCAATTTAGCTTTAATTGTGGAGACAATTAAATATGCTGTGGAGAAAGAAAAAAAAAAACAGACAATTAAATATGTCGTGGGCTGATTTGCAATTGAAACCATTTTATAAGGTTCATAACTGCAAATACCTTAAAGGTTATGTTGTAATGGGTTAATAGCACTTTACCCCTTGTGCTTCGGTCGATTTGAACTTACTCCCCTATAGTATTTTTTTCGCACTTACCCCTGTGATTGTGGACTAAAGTGCAAAGGTTAAGTTTTCCGTTAACTGTAACGGTCAACAGACGAAAGTCAATTGAAATCAGTTAAATAGTGTGAAATGACATTTATACCCTTAATTGTTTTTTGTAAGGACTGTTTTTACATATTTCAAAAACTTAAGGGGATAATATGTATTTTATTTATTTCATCTAGCTTAGAATAGTGGCTCCTCCGGCGAGGCTTCGCGGATGAAATTTCAACACCATCTCCACCATCGAAAGTCACCACTACACCACCACCACCACACCACCAAAAAAAAAAAAAACTCGCAGAAAAAAATAAATAAATAAAAAATAAAAAAAACTTCTTCAAAGAAGCTCCTGAACACGGCGACGAAGAAAATCTCCAACGATGACTAAGGCAAACAACCACCGCCACTCCTACGTCCTCTTACTATATTTCTCTCGCTCTCTCGCTCTCTTTGTATCGTCATCCCATACGGCGGCGACGAAGAAAATCTCCAACAGTGCCTACTGCAAACAACCATTGTCACTCCTACGTTCTCTCTTTATATTTCTCTCGCTTTGCTTTCTCTCTCTCTCTGTATCATTGTCCCGAACCGTGGCGAGGAAGAAACTGCAGCGACGAAAAAAATCTCCAACGGTGACTACGGCAAATAACCACCGCCACTCCAACGGTTTGTTTGAGGGAAGAAGATGATCGGTATGAGAGAGAGGAAGAGGTAATGGTTTTGCTTTGGTTTAGACTGTGTAGCCAAACACCGACATCGTGAAGCCGAGCACCGGCATCTTGGGTTTGGCAAAGGTGAACACCGCCGGAGGACAAACGTGGTGGTGGTGTAGCATGGTTGGTTGGGGTTGGCTGACAAGGTTAACGGTGGACGGCGTAGGGTGGTAGACTGCTTGGGAAGAAGGATAAAGAAGAAAAAAAATATTTTTTCTCTTAAAATTTGGATAATATTTTTAATTAAGGATGTCAACGGTCCAGATTCAGCTCGATTTCATGCAAAACCAAAAACATTTAAGATATGTAAAACCAAAAATAAAAGCAAAACCGTCGTTTGGGGTTGGCCGACAAGGTTAACGGTGGACAACATATGGTGGTGGACTGCTTGGGAAGAAGGATAAAGAAGAAAAAAAATATTTTTTTTCACTCTTAAAGTTTGGATAATATTTTTTATTAGGGATGTCAATGGTCCAGGTTCGGTTTGATTTCATACAAAACCAATATCGTTTAAGATATGTAAAACCAAAAACAAAACCGCCGTATTTTTAAAACAATTTTAAAATCGGACTGTTTAATTTTAGCTGAAACCAAAACCTCAAAACTATGAAACCGTTTAAGTTTTTAAAATTTTATAAAAAATTAAAATTAAAACCGCAACCGCGAACCACAATTCAACGTTTTTCTCACTCCACTAGAGGTCAATCGATTGTGTGACTAAGGTCTTCAAATCTAATCTGATGAACTGAAGAGGAAGATGAACGATGAGCAAAATGAACAACGAGGAAGATGAAGAGGAAATCTGAGAGAGAAAGAGAGAGAGAGAGAGGGAGATGAGATTTGCAAGATAAATATGTGAGAGAGAGAGTCGATCGCAGATTCGCAGATTTCGGCTAATAAAATAAATCATAGGAAGCTCTATAAGCATATATACACACTAGGACTAAAGTGTAAACTAAAAATGTTAAAAGTGTAAATAAACAAAAATAAGAATGAAACTATAAATACTAAATAAATTAAAACTAATATATATATATATATATATATATATATATATATATATATATATATATATATATATATATATATATATATCGTTTACATGGTTTGCCTCACGTTTTGGTTACGCGGTTATTATCCCAAAATTAAAATTAAAATCAAAACTGAAACTGAAACTGTTTCGGTTTCTAAATCTAAATCTAAAACCAAAACTAACTAAAACCATTTAGTTTGTTTCAACCCGGACCATTCGGTTCGGTTTCTCTCGGTTACCCGTCAGTTCGGTTTTTTTTTGCCATCCCTATTTTTAACTAACCCATTGAATTAGTTTTAGTAAAATGACGAAATTACCATTAATTTTAAAGTAATATAACAAATTTACCCTTAATTTTAACCGTTGCACTTTAGTCCAGAGCTATAGGGGGTTAGTGCCAAAAAAATTATAAGGGGATAAGTGCGAATTGACCAAATTATAGAGGATAAAATGCCATTAACCCTATTATAATCTCACACAAGATAAATTGTGTTTTATCCACCCTTTATTTTGCCGAATAACTACCTTATTTCCTCTACTTTAAAAAATTACGCTTTATCTATTTTTATTTTAAATAAAGAGAGAACTGAACTTTTTTTCTATCAAAATATATTTAAAAATAAATAAAATTAATTTTTCTATCTAATTTTTAGATGAAATAAATGGCATCATTCTTTTATTTTTATTTAATTTTAAAAAGTATTATAATAAAAATTAAAATTAAAATTAAGATAAATAGGGAATTTCATATATTTTATTCAAAAATTAAATAAAAAATTAACTTTATTTAGTTTTAAGTATATTTTATTAATTTAAACAAAAATAAATAAGATTAAGTTTTCGTAAATGTAGGTAAAATGTAGCTACGAAAAGAAGGTCCAATCCCAAGTTGTAGGACGACGACCATTGCATGATGCTAAACAATGGCAAATTCCTGAATCATCTAAGGAGTCAGGATGCATGCTAGTTTCATGGGAAACCTTCCCGCACAGTTCGGGGAGCACTGAATTCAAATTAGAGGTTCACCACCACATCATTTTTTTAAAAGGGAAAAGTACATTTTAACTTTCTAGGTATTGACAATTTCTAAATGGTCCATCTTCGTTTGAGCGTTTCATTTTAAAACCTCTATGTATTAACACATTTTTTAAATGGTCATTCTGTCAAAAAAATCTATCAAATCTAACGAAATAGAAGGACAAAATAGTCTTTTTATATATTTTTAATTTTTTTATATTTTCTTTTTTATTTCCTCTATCACTCTCTCTCTCTCTCTTCTTCCTTCCCTACCTCCCCCACTCAATTTTCTTTCCCTCTCTCCCTATGAAAACACCCCTTGGTTGCATGGGAAGTTCCCCTGTTAAGGTGGTGAAACACCCCTGTTGCAACCAGGGGTGAATCACCCCCTGTTTCAATTGCGAGAGGGAGGGAGGGAGAGGGAGTTGAGTAGGAGGAAGGGAGGAAGAGAGAGAAATCAAAGAAGAAAAAAAAGGAAAGAAAAAGAAAAAATAGTAAAAAATAATTTTAAAAAAATATATATATAAAATGACAATTTTATTTTCAAAATTCAATTAGTTCAGACGGAATTTTTCTACAAAATGACTAAATAAAAAAAAAAACATTCAAATGAAGATAAACATTTAAAAATTCATCAATATTTAGAGGGGTTAAATTCTTTTAACCCTCAACAGAAATACAATCACAGACTAATCAACTGAAAAGGGCTTGTGTTTCATCCTCGTTGCTTGCTCTGTAATCGATAAACTCGATCACGAATTCTTGAAATGTAAATTGAACTTGTAAATTGTTGTTCTTTTCATTTCTCAGAGATGAGTTTTCTCAAAGGATGGATCGACACTTTGGATTCCATCTTCTCCGGTTCTTCTTGTTCGTCTTCATCGCTTGAATCTCACCAAAACCCTAGGGACCCGGCCATGGACAGGGTAGGAGTCGCTGCTGGGAACGAACGGATTGCGGGGAAGCTGAAAGGGTACTTCGATTTGGCCAAAGAAGAAGTCGCTAAAGCTGTCAGGGCCGAAGAGTGGGGATTGGTTGATGATGCGATTTCCCATTACAAGAATTCTCAAAGAATGTTGACGGAAGCCACATCAACATCTGTACCTTCGTACATCAGCTCGAGGTATGCAAACGCAAATTCAAACGCTTCATTTTTGCTTGCTATATACTTCAGTTAGGCGTCTGAATTTTTTGGTCTTTGTTCATTGATTACCAAATGATTTGTTCAAGCATATGAAAGCAAGATCACCGAAATGCACAACTAATCGATACACTTCTGAAAGCACTTCAGTTGAAGTGTTGAAAGACATATGCATGTTATAGAAACTGAATTATCCTCTATGTAGTCGGGTAGAAGCTCAAAATGAAATTATTGGGTGTCAAATCCAAGCTAAATTTGATGAAAATGCATGTGGCGGTATAAGTTTATTAAGGTACCCACCAATGGAATTTATTGATCCCTTTGAGACTAGATTCTTTATGGTTGGGGATGAAAGGACCAATCAGAAGTGCAGATCTCATAAGCAAACCGACTATGAGGCAACAAATAGGGTCATTTTAGATGAGTCTATGGTGTGACAGTGACATGTATCATGATTCATGCAATAATTGAGAAGATCAAATAAACTTGACAGGTTAAACAAAGTATGGGAATGACTTCAAAATTTCAAATAATACCAAAACATAAACAACTTTGTTGAATAACCTACTTCATAACACGAGAAAGAATTTAGGTTGTGTTTGGGTAAGGGATTACAAGATCAAATACTTCACCTCAAATAGTGATCCAAATAAGGGATCTGTGAAATGATGAGATTTCAAAATCCGGGATTTTGAAATCCCATCATTTCACAAATCCCTTACCCAAACGCAACCTTAATAACTTCGAATTACCAAAACATAAACAACTTTATTGAATAACCTACTTCATAACATGAGAGCAAATTACTAGGGACACCTTCCTTCAAAAAAAAGAGTTGTAAGTTATTTTAGTTAGGTTGATTAGAGACGAGAGGGAAGAGAAAGAAATGAACGGAAAAACTGGACAAACAGAAATAGAATGTGTTTCGATCCTACCATTTCTTTTATTTATTAAAACCTAAATAAAGCTCATTTCAATTAGGTTAATTTGAGAGGAGACGACAAGCGAAATGAATGGAGAACCTAGACAAACAGAAGTAGAATGTGTTTCCACTCTGCCCCTTTCTTTTTTTTATAGAACCCAATGCATACATTGAGCACTCCCCCTTGAGTTGGTTCACAAATATTAGTCATACCAACTTGAAAATAATAGGAAGAAAATTGTAGTATCTACCGCGGTTGTGAAAGTATCTACTACTTGATCTGTTGATTTCACAAAAGATGTACACGTCAAACCTGCATCTACTTTCTGCTTGATAAATGTCGATTGGTTTGTATATGCTTGGTCCGATCATGTTGTATCGTATTTTAAGTAACACTATGGAAATCTTATAGAAATCTTATTGCAGTATAACAACCAATTGACATTCCAAGGTCTCTTAGTAAAGTATGCAACCACAAAAGTTCATGAACTTCATACGTCGTAGGCCTGTATCCTAGTATTATGCTTTTGTACCCGATCTGCAACAACTCTTTAGTCCTCAAATTTCCCTTAACCATGTAAAATAGCATGATATGGATCGTCTAATCAACGGAACATGCCCAATATGCATCATTAAAAGCCTCAATCTTTAAGGAGTAAGTTATTATGACGAGAAATGATGATCCCTTTATGTGGGTTTGCTTTAAATGTCTAATGATACAAGAACCACAATCAAGATGAAGTTTACGAGGATATGCATCCATGGACTCTCAACTCTCACACTGTAGGCGATATCTAGTAGGGTGTGAGAAAGATATATTAACTTCCACACCAAGTGCTTGATCTCTCTTTGTTAACTGCTTCACCAATAGGTTTTAAAGAAAAAATTTCAGATCTACGACCTTACATGCTAGTTTCTTCAAGGAGATCATGATTATACTTTCTCTATGAAATAAAAGTTCTGTTATTCTATCTAGAAAATTCAATTCTGAGAAAGCACTTAAACTTGCAAACCTATGCACAAATCTTTAGCAAAATGATTGTTGAGTGTTGAGATGACTTAATTCGTCCATATTATTGTCTGTTGCAACTGTGTCATCTACATGCACAATAAGAACAATTATCTTCCCATCCACCTTGGTAAACAAGGTATGATATGCATAACTCTGTTTCTACCCAAATTTCAACATGGATTAGAGACTTTTGTCCGATCAAGCTTTGGGTGACTGTTTAAGTCAATAAAGTCCTTTTAAACTTCCTTCAACTAAATGAGAAGAAAAACTCGAACGACTATCCATTTTGCTCGCCATAATGAACAATATTTTCCACTTACTAAAATAACCCTCACTTCTTTTCTGACCCTCAACAACATTTATGTAAGAAATGAATAGATAATTTAAGCAAATGGTTATGTTAAATTGCTGATTTTTTCATTTTCATTTCCAATCACATCTGCACCTTCATTGATAGAAGTATCTTTAAAATAGAATTGCGTTGTTCTCTGATAGTGTACAAATATTTTGAACAAATACGTTGCTACTGTGGTCATGCATCATGGTCAAAACTGATGGTGCTTAAAGTATGTTGATTGATCTCATCTGTTCACTTGATTCATGAACAGTGAACATGAGAAGGTGAAATCTTACCGTCAGAAAATGTTAAAATGGCAGAGCCAAGTTCCAGATAGACTTCAAACTTTAAACCGGAGAGCAGGTTCCAAATTTTCTCCTTGTTTTACCTCATTCCAAGAGATTCTGCTGGAAGAATAGGAGTGACAAAATGTGTCTACATTCTCTCTTGTTGTTCTCCCCTCTCATCACAAGCGGCGGGTCCACGAACAAGGTAATGACTTTTCTGACTAAAATGTGAGTTTATCTATTGTTTCATTTCTTGGATCACCATGCAAATGTATTTCAAACAAGTCTATTTAACAATTTATGTTGTAGGACTGCCGCCATTTATCATATGGACATGTATATATTGCTATATAATATTAAATGTTGAACCTTTCGTCAACTTCATATGTTGTTTAATTTAATGTCAAGTACTAGGCGTACTATTTTATGGTTGACTTATGAAAGTGATGAAACTTATGAAGATAAATTTTCATCGATTATCGCAATCCTCATTTCCCTTAACAACGTACTTGTGTAGTCATTTGGATGAAGTGCCCTGTTGACATCATTTTTCGTCCCACATAGCCTGGAGATGCCATACCCTTCAATTGCTCAGTGGCGTCAATCAAGCTCATTTGCTCGTTTTAATATTTTAACTTGATGCTAGTGTACAGTTGTGAGATCCCATTTCCCTGGAATTCATTCCCCTAGGCAATGTATGGCTAAAAGCTACTGAAAGTTTGTTCACTATTGAGGCAATTTACTGGTGGCTCAGATTTAAAGTTTGTATAACCCTTCCTTTATTTCCGCATTAAAAAAGGAAGCATAGTTGGATTAGATTGACCTGCCTTTGTTTATTTTACAGCCTATTAGCAAGGATATATTTAATGTGCAGTTATATTTTTTGATTTCTGATCATTTTTACAATTATATTATTTAAATTCTAGTCATGTTAATATATCATGTTAGTGAACAGGCTTAGGTGGTGTTATTGATGATATAGTTTGGAATTTTGATCCAAAACATATTTATACCTTATTCTGAACTATATTTTGTTTCTGCAGAAAACCTTACATCAGGCACCAGGTGCATCAGGTTCATTAGCAACTTCTAATACTAGAAAAGAGGCATTTAAAATATCTTCCGGTCCCAGAGGTACTTTGAGGAATCAGACTAATAAAGTCATAAACCCAAATCCTGCACAAGACGCGGCCAATTGTCATGATGCAAAATTGGTTGAAATGATAAATTCTGTGATTGTGGACAGAAGCCCTTCGGTTAAATGGGGAGATTAAGGTTAGATTCTTAAAAAAAATCAATTCATGTTAGGTCTCTTTAGCTTGTCAAATTTAAATTGTTTTTTTTTTCTTGATTTGTTGGCATGTGCTCTTTCCAGCTGGCCTTGAGAAGGCAAAACAAGCTTTATAAGAAATGGTAATTTTGCCAACCAAAAGAAAAGACCTGTTTACTGGCCTTAGAAGGCCGGCTAGAGGTACTGTTTTGAAGATTTGACTTTTACATGTGTTGTGTCATAGCATTCAAAGAACTTGTGACCTGAATAAGGGGTGCTTTTGACTTCAGGTTTGCTTCTCTTTGGACCCCCTGGTACTGGCAAGGCCATGCTTGCTAAAGCAGTTGCTTCAGAGTCGGAGGCAACCTTTTTTAATGTGTCTGCTTCCTCTTTGACGTCAAAGTGGGTGTGTCTCTGCACTAAAATGACTAATTTCATCTGGGTGGTCTTTAAATTCTGTCCTTTTGTAATTGAAAATCATTTTTTGTACATGATATGACCTAGGTGAGAGAAGGTGAAAAGCTGGTACGGACTCTTTTCACGGTTGCTATATCCAGACAGCCATCAATAATTTTCATTGACGAGGTATAGCACTACCTTCAAGAATTCTTCCCATGGGAGTTTAGCATGTAATGCTAGTGATTTTTTTATTTTTTATTTTGGCTTTGCCATTATGTTGAATAACAAATTAATTTTTCCCTCCCTTGAACTGCTGCTTTTTTTTTTCCCCCTATGCTTTAAGAGGTCTCCGTATATGTGATGGCTGATGGCTCACATTGCTTTCATTTACCCCTCTTCAAAATTATTTTGACCCAATTTCAAAATTTCTGGGTCTTGTCCTTTATATACTCCTTTAGTCCCAAACTATTTGTCCTACTTTCAATTTTAGGATGTCCGAAATTAATTGCCACATTTTATTTTTTAACAAATATGTTTTACGACTTTTTCCAAAACAACTATCTTCTCAACTACAAATCAAATTTTAAGAAGTTTAATCATTCCAATACTGAGGCTGAGCTTCGTATACAATGGTAAGGTTGTTCCATTGCGACTTGGAGGTCCCGGGTTCAAATCTTAGAAACAAACCTCTATGTATACAGGAGTTAATAATGTTCTTGTGAGTTAATAATGTAGGAATTCTTGAGTGCCCATTCTATGCAAAATTTCTAAAGGAGGCTTCATTCACGTGGTTTAACAGATTGATAGTATAATGTCAACCGGGACTTCTAGTGAACATGATGCAAGCAGAAGACTTAAATCGGAGTTTCTAGTTCAATTTGATGGAGTAACGTCAAACTCGGATGATCTCGTCATTGTACTTGGTAATGTGGTTTAATTATTTGTATTTGCCCCCCCCCCCCCCCCCCCCCAAAAAAAAAAAAGGAAGGAAAGAATGAAAGAAAGAAAATGAATTATAAATTGAATGTTGAATTATGATTTATGGTTTGCATATTTGGATTTATTGCTTGTTGTGTCAATACATGTGGCAATGTTGATGCAGGCGCAACTAATAAGCCACAAGAATTGGATGATGCAGTCCTTAGGAGATTGGTTAGTATATCATTTGCTCACACGGTTCTTAAGGATTGGATGATACTACATCATCAACCCTCTATCTTTGTTTTCTTCTGAAAATATGTGAAAAGAATATATATTGCTTTGCCGGATGCAAATGTTAGAAGACTTCTTCTGAAAAACAAACTCAAAGGCCAAGAATTTTCCTTGCCTGGTAAGAATATGTTAATGTCCTCTATCAAACATAGCTACCGTATCTGTTAAACTCGTGTTCCCATGCACATATGCTTAACATTATATTTATATACAAATGAATCACTTTGATATATAATGTTTTAGTATCAAACTATTGATTTCAAACCAACTTTTCTTTTATTATTATTTTTTTTCTTTTGTGTTTCTTGCAATAGATGGAGATCTAGAGAGGCTTGCTGAAGAGACAGAAGGTATCCTATTATTAATGTCTGAACGTAAAGCTACCTTGATTCAAAGTGATTTTTTTTGTTTTTTTACATTTATTTCTTTTGGCTTAATGTTTGAAGAAATTAATTGTTATATTCATATACAGGATACTTTGGAAGTGATCTACAAGCGTTGTGTGAAGAAGTGGCCATGATGCCAATTAGAGAGCTTGGCGCAAATATTCTCAATGTGAAGGCCAATCAGGTAGCTTATTGAAGTGCAGAAATATTTCATACATTAGGAAATCTGGTTTGTGTTCTTTTAGTCTGAATTCGTAGGCTATTTCAATTAAATAGGTAACAAAGAGCGCCTTGCTTAGTCTTGGGACTAAGACTGCGATTTGTAAGTAATGTTAACAAGGTGTGCCTTGCTAAACCTTGGGACTAAGACCACGAAGTGCACGCCTTATTGAAGGAATCAGGCCTGCGCTAGGCGAGGCAACAAACGTGGGACTTGGTGAGCCTTGGGCCTAGGCTAGCCAATTATAACAATGTTACAAACTCACGTGACTGTTATACTTAGTGAATATTGACTCAAATCAAATTGTAGGGAGGCATCGCTGTATTACCCTTCAATTCTACCGAAAACATTTCGTAGAGCTTTTGTATCATAAGGCTACCAATTACTCATTATCCTCTACTTTATGGTCATATTTTCATCTTTTTTATCGGATTTTGTTTCATGTATTATGAATCAAATGAAAATGATATTATAATTGTTGTTGCTTCAGGTAAGGCGATTAAGATATGGAGATTTTCAGAAGGCAATGACTGTAATTAGGCCGAGTCTACAAAAGAGCAAGTGGCAAGAGCTTGAACAATGGAACTACGAGTTCGGCTCTAATTAAAGACTTGCCAGAAAGTAACTTGAGTTCTATTGTAAAGCATCCAAATTCATGACCCTTTCGATTTTGAAAGTTTCAGAAAGAATAAATGTAAGGTCTGCAATGTATTTAAAATTGGATTGATGATGGAAAAAAAAGTTATTCTTGATGCCCCTAGGCATGTTTGAGCTTTTTCTTTAGTTGTTAACAGCTATTGTTGCAAATTGCAATGTCTTGAGATTATGGTTAGTTGTTGCAGCAAACCACCTCACGCATGGGCAATTACAGACATTTTTTAACTTTTGGAGATGGGAACATGTACAATTATGTTATGTTCCTAAATATGGGAACCAAACATAAATAGTTGTTTTAATCCCTAATTTTCTGAAACAAAAAAGGAAAAATAAAATAAAATATTACACACTTGCATGCTTTTATACAATTCAAATCTAAGGCTTGAATTTTTACGAAACCGAACACTAGCTAAGATTTATTTTCACATTAGACGCCCCCTTCATTCTATGTTGACCTTGGTTGGGGATGACTTTTCGGGAAGCCCACCCCCACTACGCTCACCGCCTGGTTGGCCTGCTAGCGGTATGAGAATTCTCTCATTCCCTGGTCAAAGATTTGGATGCGTACTCCACGCTTATATATTTTTCTTTCTTTTTACCACTGGTTTATAGGATTGTGCTAGACCGGGTTCAAGCTGAGCTTTACGTAATAAATTGTAGAGCTCGGACAGGCCATCAGGCCCTACTCCCCTGTCCAAGTCTGCTCACTGTAAAATGCATAAAATCCAAGTCCCACCCTAGGCTTGCCTTGTAATTTTTTTTTTTAAATACATCATAAATATTTTTTAAAAATAAAATGCAACTTGGGAGGTCTCTAGATAAACATTAGGTTACAAGTCATGAGTTTGTATGTGATATACATTATAACATTTATTTTATATATAACTCTTTTTTTTAATAATTAGATGGACAAGATGGGGTGGCCCGAAATCTAAATGGTTGGATCCTACCCCAATCTTAAAAATGACTTCCGAACTGATGAACACCTCTAGTGGCCTAAGACTGAGCCGAAAGGAGTGAACTAAGGGATGGTTATCATTGATTGTATTGGCACTGTTAGTAAAGTACACTAGCTCTTGCTTGGCGTTTAAAAATAGAAACAAAAACTTGATTATGGGTTGGTTTCGTTTAAGAAATGATACTCCTGTCACAAAAACTAGAAAAATAAGGTATTGTTTTACCTTATAAATGTGGTTGGAAAGCAAAGTAAAGTTTAATTTTTTTAAATAATAAAAAATTAAAATTATAATAAAAGAGTAATTTCATCTATTTTATCAAAAAATTGGATGAAAAATTTAAAATATTATTAAGCATATTTCATTAATTTAAATAGAAAAAGTTAATTTATCACTTTGTTTAAATGTTTAATAGGTAAAATATAACATTTTGAAGTGAAGGGAAATAAAGTAATAATTAAACAAAACTGAGAAGGGTAAAAGGCAATCTAGCCCCAAAAAATAAGATGAGGATAATTTTATTTAATGTATTGACATTGGAGTCCATACCAAAAAAATCATAATTTAGATATAATTCGCCTAATGCGCTTTACGCCCCACGTTACACCCCCCATCCCCCGCGAACCCCTTTTACATAATTGATAGGTGCACCCTTCTTTGAAAACCACCATCTCATAATTGAAGCTCTCACAAAATTGCTAACACAATTTTTTTGTTTCTTCTTATTATTTTTTTTCTTCGTACAACAGACCTAAGTGGTCCAACTCTTCTCCAGAACCCCGGTCAACAAATAAAAAATTCCTTCACTTTCATCTCCCATGTGTATTGAACTTATCCTACATCAACAAAACCATAATGAATCCAAGAGAAACATAGCTTTCATTATTGCCTATACAAAACGCAATTTGAAAGTTGCTTCTTTCAAATGAGAGGAGCAATTTAATTTTTTATTTTTGGGCACGTACAATTGTTGGCACCAAAGAGCTTATCAACCTTCCTTCATCGCAAGCTACAACAATATTTGATCCTCTGTATAAATAGGGGCCCTGCAATCTTTCATCATTTATGCATAACCTAATATCATGATCAAAGAAGAGATAACATATGTGTGTGCGTATATATGTATTATGGATCACAAGCTTGAAATTTTGAAATTTGGGTTTAAGAAAAAAAATTGTTTTTTCAATATATTTTCTTTATACTCTTAAAAATGAAGTCAACAATGGAGAGAGAAATACATATCTTGAAGAGTAAATAATGAACGCAAAACACATCTCTGCGGTCGAAACAATTGGCATCAAACAATGGGTCTGAATTTCCTGTATTAGATTCTTGGCATGTTTACTGACAACAAAAATGAGATAAATAATATTATATATTCAAATAATGGATTGATTTAAAAAAGAGATTTTTATTTTCTAACCCTTCCTTAAGAGTTAAGTTAGACACTAACCCAAATGAACGGTCATGTTAGTTGTTCATCCAACCGCTAACACAAATAAAGTTTTTAGCCCAATCAGTTAAATTATCAAAGGAGATGGACAGTGATACCCCCGCATAATTCACGCGGAGCTAAAAATAGAGATTTTCGATTATGGAAGGTTCGTCTCCCAGTTTAGACAGTTACCATTTACATGCAAAGGTTTTATAAGATTCATCCATTTTTAAACACTTTTGTGGATATATATGCAGGGAAACAGAGCGGCGATTTCGACATCAAGGGGTCGCCATGAGAGAACAAAGACTATCTCAGAATCCACACTTTGGATCGTGAAGGTAATAGATAGCACAAGCATATTCAAGTTCTTCATATTTTTTTAAAATCGTTCTTTTTTTGCAGTCGAGAACACCGATTGTCCAGTTTTCTATTATAAAACAAAAAACCCTCTCAAAATTACTGGTGTACATTCACACGTTATCACGCACACAATGTATATTCGCGTGAATATACACGTAACTATGACACTGAATTTCTACATTCTACATATTTTTTCAGCACAAAGATTTAAGTAGTTTGTATATATTCAGTTTGTACGTTGACATTTAAACATAGCATTTATGCGTGAATATACACATAACTACAACATTCAACATCGTTTTTGCAATAGAATACGTAAACATCAACCTGCGGCAAAAATAAATTCAGTTAATGTTTAGATTCAGTTTTCGTACGTTGACATTTACACATAGCATTTAATGCGTGAATATACACGTTAACTGACAGTGTAACAGGGTTTTTCCAAGCGAATTTACATTTTTAGTTGATGTATTCAGTTTGGTACGTTGACATTCACACATAGCATTGTCGCTTGAATATACACGTAAATTGGCAGTGTAACAGGTTTTTTCCAAGCGAATTTACTTTTTTAGTTGATGTAGTTACAAAATTCAGTTCGTATGTTGACATTCACACATAGCATTTTTATGCGTGAATATACACGTAATTGGCAGTGTAACAGGTTTTTTCCACGTGAATTTACATTTTTAGTTGATGTATTTACAGAACACATTAGAGCGATGGCCACGCGCGTGATTTTAATATTCAAGTATAACGGCTATTCGTTGGGAGTAATAGTTAGCGATGATTTCACGTATGAGGGTTTAATACAGAAGGTGTTAGCGAGATGGGACGTTTTGAAGTTTGACACATTTGAGATGCAATATTCAATCATTGGCCATGAAGCATGTTTGATTTCGTGTCAGGATGACTTGGAAGTTGTTGTCTATCTCGCATGCGCCATGAATTTGGATTACGTTGGAGTGGATATTAAGATTTGTAGCAGCGGTAGCGGATGGGGGGACGGGGGAAACAATATGTTGATAGAACATTGTCGTGGGCGCGGCAGCAGAGATGATGCATATATAGAGGAAGATTTATTGCCAATTTTTTGCCCACCCCCACAGAAAGCGTTGTTGTCTGATCACTGGGTTGGTGGTATAAAGGAAGTAAGACAAAGCTTTAGGGGTGGTGCTATGGAGTTCAGAGAAAAATTAAGAAAATACGATGTTCAAGTAGGTTTCAGTTTTAAATACAAAAAAAAACGAGAGAGAGAGAGAGTAACTACCGAATGCGCACTAAAAGAGGAAAGGGGTTGTGTGTGTAGAGTGCAGGGGAGAGTAGATGATAGGAATGCATTTTTCTATATTTGTGAACTAGAAAACACACATACATGTGGTACGGCATTCAGGACAAACAGGAATGAGAACATGAATTCAAGTGTTGTGAAGTCGTGTTTGATAGACTTGGTTCGGAACACACCGGCCACCAGACCGATTGATGTTATACATATGTTCAAAAATGATTATGGCATTGAGATCCCATACCACATTGCATGGAATAGTTTTGAGAAAGCACGGGATGATCTGTATGGCAACCACAAGACCTCATACGACCAATTGCGTTGGTATACGGAGGCATGTATGCGCACAAACCCGGGCAGCCATATCGCGCTTGAATACGATAAAAAATTGGGGCATTTTCAAATATTGTTTATTGCAATTAATGCATCAATCCGTGGCTTCAATTATTGTCGGCCAATGTGTTTCCTTGACGGTACGTTTCTGGGGGGTAGATACAAGAGATGCCTACTAGTGGCAAACGCAAATGATGGGAACAATGGTAATACTGTTTTTAAAGATTTTTTTAAATATAGTATTAGCAACTTAATATCAATGTTTGGTTATTTTTTGTTTTTTTAAGTGAATTTTCTTTGGTTAACCTAAATTTTTGTAGTGCGATTAAACCTACCATTTTTTTATAGGTTTGTTCCCGTTTGCCTTTGTCGTCGTTGATGCCAAGAACAATGACAATTGGTTCTGGTCCAAGGGGCATTTGCGCAAAAAAATTTCACATGATTGGGTGTTGACCTTTATATCGGACCGTCACAGCAGCATACTTGAAGGTGTTCGTAAAATGTTTCCAAATTGTTTCCATTCATTCTGTTTGAATCACTTAAAGAACAATCTAAAGGAAAAATTAGCTGACACGAAACAACGGTTTAAAGAGAAGTTGGTTTACAAGTACGTTTGTATGGCATATGCTACAACAATGGAGAAATTCAATATATACCTGGATGAGTTGAAGATAGAAGGTAAGGGTCGGGTAGAAAATTTCCTTCATGACGTACTCCCCAAAAATTTTTGCAACATGTTTTTCAAAGGTAAACGTTACAGCGAGATGTCTTCAAATTTAGCTGAATTATTCAATGCATAGATTCGTGAATATCGTCACATGCCCATCATATTAATGATCGACAAGATTAGATGCAAATCGATGGCCCATCTATCAAATAGGTGCTCAGAATAATTGACAATGACATCCGTGTTGTGCCCCATATGCGAAGAATCAATAGGGTATTAGGGATGGTCGGACATGGGTTGTCGTAGAATGTCAGAAAAATATATACGAAGTGCATTCAAACCCGTCTGTGATTGTGGATATGGACAAGAGGACTTACGCGTGTTTCAATTGGCAAGGCAACGGTTTCTCTTGTATGCATGCTTGCGCAGCTATACAACACAGCGGGGAGAACATATATTCATACATAAAGGTATATTTTTCTGTTGAGCACTATCGAAAATGTTATTCAGAAGGTATATATGGAGTCCCGACTATTGAGAAACCAAGTTGGGATGAATCGAAAGCCGTCATCATTCCTCCCATTACAAAACGGTAGCCTGGCCGTCCCAGGAAAAAACGTATACTATTGAAAGGAGATATTGCAAAGATAAAATGTGGAAAGTGTAAAAAATATGGGCACTACAATCGCAAGTCGTACACTGTAGCAATTTGAGTCGATATCTCATTTTAGTTTCAGATATTTCGTTTTTGGATTATATTTTTTGGCGAATTAATCAGGTGATACGTGTATGTTGACACGAATGCAGACATAATCATTTTTAAAGATTTTTTGAAACTGCAGATTTTGATTATAGAATATTATTTTTTTATTACATTCACTGCATATTTCAAATTACGTTGGTGTTTATTGTTTTTGTGAGTGTATTACGTGATTTTGACGAGTCAGCGAACAATGTGGGGCTGAGGAAAGGGAGAAAGTATACTTTTTCGGGCGAGTGGATCGAATATTAACTCAATCGTGAATATCAACATAAAGGGTTTTTGTCAAACATTAAAATGGGATAACAGAGGGGGGGTGGGGTGGAGTGAGATGAGTGAATATTAACTCATTCGTGAACATTTTATTTTTTATTTTTACGAAGGAGTGCACGTGAACATCAACGTTGGAGTGAGTGAATATTAACGTAAAGGGTTTTTGTCAGACATTAAAATGGGATAACAGGGGGGGGAGAAGTGGGAGGAGTGAATATAAACTTATTCGTGAACATTTTGTTTTTTATTTTTACGAAGGAGTGCACGTGAATATCAACGTTGGAGTGAGTGATTATTAACACACAATCAAATAGAAATGAAAATGGTTTTTCCTTCCCCAATAACGAAGGAGTGCACGTGAACATCAATGTTTGAGAAACCAATAATGAAGGAGTGAGTGAATATTAACTCAATATAGAGAAACCAATAAACAGTCATGACTCACGTCATATACACCATGAAAACACCATTTTTCAATTGCTCTGTGACATACACATAAATATTTACTCACATACAAACGACTTTTTTATCGTTGTTCTATGATGCAAAACAAAATAACAAAAAAAAATGCTGAAAAACACTTAAACATTGAACTGTCAAATTACACAAAAAAATTAACATGAGCAAATATTTTTTCCCAATCGCATTGGATTCGCACAAAAAAAGTAAGTAGATACATTTCGAAAGTTTTTCATTGAGTTGTTGGTCACAATGACGGCACATCGGCGGATTCTTTTCTGATTACAGCGTCGGCCAACGACCAACTCCTGGGTGGATCATTCAACAGACTATGTAGGATAGTTTTCCGCAACTTTCTTGTATCATCCGCAGTTATTTTCTTCGGTACAGCCTTATTCTCAGCATAGTTCTTCATGCTAGATGCCACGAAGACACCGCATTCAGTCCTGGTAAAAACAAGACACAAGAGCAATTGAATTTTTAAAAACGGAGACAAATGCGTCGGATTTTGAGTGAAAAACGAGAAAAGTGTGATTTGTTGTTTGGGACATATGATCCATTTTGCTACGGACAGTTTACACATTGTTCTATTTGAGCATCCCCCCCAGCCTTGTAATATATTGGCGTTTATATGCGCCTCCACAAATTGTTTCTGTCAAGAGATTATTTTTAGACACAGACACGTCATGCGACCATAAAAAGTGATGCGTACGAAAGTATTTTTTTCATACCACAATGCGCAAGTCGCTGTAGTAGCGATCAGTTGTGGGATCACACGGCAGGAGCGAATTGTAAAATTTTTACCGTTTTTCAAAAATGTCGAGGACGAAAACAGTCCAATGATTGGGGGTTACATGAATCCCATGAGAAATCAAAGGGAAAATAATGTACCTACAATTCGATGTAAATGTTTCACTGATTGTTTCGCGGATATGGGTCTTCAGATGTTCGCATTTCTCTCGGATTATCGTTTGGAAAACAACGCATCCAAAATTAGATCTTATATTCATGGACAAATTAAAAACAACAGAAGACTTTTGTCCATGCCCATATTTGCGCCAAAATAAATTTGGATGTATCAAACAGTTTACCCGTTTTTCCCGCTCACTTAAGATTGAGGTTGTGCGTCTTATTTTTCAGATATTCACCATAAGCATCAAGCACCTGAAATGAAAAATGTGTTGGCTGCGAGTGAATATTTAACACATACACAAGAGCAATGAAAAATGACATTTCTTTGATGTAAATACGAGCATCGGTGCGTGAACATCAAAATATTTTTGGGGTGAGTGAATTTTAACTCATTTGAACAAAACCAATTAGGTTTGCAGTTGTTAAAAAAACCTCGCTAACCCCCAAATCAACACATTTAACACTTCTGACAGACAAAACGTGAATATCAACGCTTGCGTTACATGAATATTAATGTACAGACCAAGAGCAATAAAAATTGTTTTCCCTTTTTTCTTAATTACAGAGGTGAGTACATGAATATCAATGTTAGGGGGTGAGTGAATATTAACACACAATCCAAGAGAAACGAAAATGGTTTTCCTTTTTTCCTAATAACGGAGGAGTGCACGTGAATATCAACGTTTGGGGTGAGTGAATATTAACTCAATCACAGAAAACCAATAAGTTTTGCACTTGCTAAAAAGACCTCGCTAATATATAACGATTGAAAATGTAAAACTTACATTGTCAGCCATCTGTCTCTCTTTAAGTATGCATATGGCATCCCCCAAGGTCACAGTCAATAGTGGTTTGGCCCCCTCATACTCCAGGCCCCTGAAATCATTTTGGCACGAGGTAAGTTTTTTTTTTCCCCGATAAAATCAAAGAAAACAATTATAGTAAACGTTAAAAATTAATATTACCCGATCCCTTCCTCAATGTATATCAGCTGTAGCATTTCTTAATTGTCATCGCTTAATATCATTGCTATTTTGCATCTATTTCGTTTGGGCAGTTTGATGTTGTCTTTGTACTCACGAACAGAAAGTTCGTCAACATCTACAACATCCCCAGCGACCTTTTGCTTGCCCTTCGCTTTTGGCCCCGGGTAGATGAAATCGCTACCCTTGTATGTTGGCTGTCTAACCTTGACCTTTAGTCTGTTTATCATGGAATTCACTTTAGGGGGTGGTGATACTTCACAACCGGCGATTGCAGAGGCATTTTCAGGGGTAACAACAGAAACGGGGGTCGCACTCGTTATTACTAAGTCAGTGCAGGCATTCGGCGGTGTTTCGATTGATGCATGGGGCGGCGGTTGTGGTGTTGTCTCCGTGGGCGGCAACACAAATGAAGTGGGCATCGGTAAGGTAGCAGCTTGCTGCTGTGCTGATGCTGCATACCCCTTAATTTGCACAAGCATATCAGCAATCTGCTTATTCAACTCCTTGATTGTTTGCATGTATGAATGCTCACTTGTATTCTTAGATTCCTTCAACATCATGTTGTTGTCCAATGATGTTCTCAACTGTATCTCCAATTCTGCACATCTCTTTTTCAAATCATCCTTCTTGGGGTCTGGCTGCTGATCGCGGTGTTTCTGAGTCACAACATGAACACCCATTTATAGTTCCATCTGAGCTTTTTCGGTCTCAACCTTTGTTAATTTTATGGTAAGATCAGCCATCATTGCATTATGCTAATTTTTCTGTTAGTTAAGTTCGTTTGCAAATCAATATTACTGACAGTCATGCTCACGACGATCTTCCGCAGAGCTTCGATTGTCTGTTTTTCTTCCATTTGTTTTGCGTAAAAATCATCTTGCATTTGATCCAACGCCCGATAAACATCATCAACGGCAATGTCTTGTAAGGTGGAAGGTGTGACGCCACTGTTGCTTGATTAACTGCAATCCACGCCCATATCGAACGTTGGAGCTTGGCGTTGCATTGCTGTCTAGCGTACGATGGGGATCAACGATTTGCCCAAAATCCTGTCAACCATTGCTTAGATTTCAGGATCATCTTCATCAACAGTACCCTTGACTTTCTCATTTTTTCGTTGTTCGCGTATGGTATCATTAGACTCGTCGCGAATGTCCGCGGGAGTTTCCCTCACAACTTCTTCAGCATCGTTGGGGTGTATGATGTCAGCTTGCACCTCAAGCAAGCTCTCCTTAATGTCCTCAGATTTAACCTGAAGCAATTTATTTAAAACGTAAGCCGAAACTAAACCAAATTAGAATGGAATGTTGATAAATCAATCCAAATTTTTTTACTTGATCATCTAATAGGTGGTTGATCGGTGTAGAACCGATGGAATAGGTGCACGTAGACAAACACCACCGTTGCATTCTCGGTCTTGCAAACTCCTGACCTTCTCTGGCTGTAAATAATGTCGTGTGTTCGCAAAGCCAATACTGAAAACAAAGAAGAAGTCAGGGGAAATAAGTTAACAATTATGCGATAATGACAAGAACATCCATATACTTCCAACATTTACGTAATGAAAAAAAAGAAGAAAGTAACGTGATAAACAGTAATCACGAGAACATCCACATACCGATAACATTTACGTAATCAACAGAAACTTTGAGTGATTTTATATTTTACCTGCAGTGCGAGGACACAACCAGTAACGGATCTTGGCTCGGTATATGATTTTTTCAGGCTCGTCTCCAAGTCTGTAAGAATTGCGTCTAACCAGTTGTAGTTGTTCATGCGCTCGATATCTTCCACATATCGAACAAGCCGTTGTAGCACCTACTGTCCAGTAGTGGTGAAGAAGCACGTGGACAATAGATGCAAGCACAACAATCGAACGACATCGTGCGCGCTTTCCTTACTTGTACTGTTTACTTCTTGTTGCACCGAAGACCTCAAGTAAGCCACACTAAACTTTCTCGAGTTTGTCAGCTTCAATTTGCGGAGGAATTTCGAGTCAGCCTTCATGTATCTACTCTGCACAATGACTCCATCCCCTGCTGTCAAACCAAAAATCAACTGTATGTCCAGGGGTGTCAGCCTCACCAGTTTTCCCCCGATTCTGAATGTTGACCGGGCTGGGATATAACTCAATATGATTTTTTCGATCAGGTTGTCATTTTTATGGATATTCTCAAGCGACACCTACTTGTCATAGAATGTTTCGAAGATCTTGGCAAAGGGTGTCATATGCAACAGCGCCTTGTGCTGGTCGATTAATCTGTAGTCCCGAACTAATTCATACATCTGTTTTAGATTGCTCCGATATAAAAACACTCTAGGCCGAGGTTGAGTATTCCTTGTTTTTCTCCGTTTATTGACTCATTGAGCTACAATTTAAAGGGGTCACAACAAACGTTTTAATTGCGCGAATATTAACGTGGACAAAACGGAGAGATGCAAAAACAATGATACGTGAACATCAACACATAATAAAACAAAAAAACAGAAAAGTTTCCACAAAGATTGATTACGACAACATCAACACCCATAAAAGATTGATTACGACAACATCGACACCCATAAATATTGATACGTGAACATCAACACCCAAAAGTCTCAACAATTTTGACAGAGGTAAGTAGGTATTCATGTACATACTAAAACGTTTTAACACAAAATAAAATGATACGAGAACATTTACGCGAGTAATTGAAACATTTACGACCCAAATTTACACATTTACGGGACTCATCAACAAAAATTACTTATACGTAGACATCAACACACTAAATACATAATGGTGCTTACTCTGTGGACTGATGCTACTTCTTTTCTTGGTTGGAGTTTCTTCGTAGTCGCTACTTTTCGCCATTACTTGATTTCGTGAACCCTTCCCACGACGCACGCTAAAAATCGCTTTGATTTTAGGTTTTCCTATTGTAAGGGGAGATAGTGGGAATATGTAGATGAAATCTCTTGATATCTAGGGTTCGTATCGCAATTGAAATACGAGTGGTGGAATATGTAGAGACGTAAATATAGAAAGTGACGTGATTACTGGGGTAATGGTAGAGGTGTTTTTGGTAAGTGGATAGCGGCAATGGGGGGAGGTGAGGGGATCGTGTTCTGGAGAGTGAAACGTAAATGTTCACTTAAGTGAAATCTGTACCAAAAAAAAAATACCACATGAAAGAAGACATCTTGCACAATTGTTCTCTGTTTTTTTTTTTTTTTTTTTTCAAAATGGATGTGATGTGTGGTAAATATGAATGTATAATCATTGAGGATGATGAACATGCAACCCTTTCACCTTCCAAAATCAGAAATGACGATTTAATCTAAACAATGACATTTCAGTGTAAATTCGCAGTTCCAATAGAGGCAAACATAGAGAGTCATTTACTAAAAAATCTCATTGGGCCATTAAATTAATTAACAAGGTCAAAGGGTTAGATAATAAATTGTATATCTCTAAAGGGCTAAAGGGTTAGATAATAAATTGTATATCTCTAAAGGGCTAAATAAAGGCTAATTTTGACATCATCCATTATTTGAAAAATCCTATTGGAAAAGGAACAGTGAAGGAGCGCCCACCGTGGGGCTTGAACCCATGACCACAAGGTTAAGAGCCTTGCGCTCTACCGACTGAGCTAGACGGGCACCTGTTGACCCATAACTTCTGCACTAATCTGTGAATGTTCATAGACTTAACCCTCACTAAAAATAACAAACGCATCCCTATGTTTTTCAAAAATAATAAATAGCTCCAACAGAAAATAAATATATATATATATATATATATTCACATTACAACCCCAAAATACAGTCATTCAAGAATCTATTAATTGTTCACAAACTTTGGGCTGGGTTAAACCCCCCATTTTAAACCTCCAAACCCCATTAATTAAGGAGGAGATGCCAAGAAAATCTGCAGTTGAAAAAAATAAAAATAAAAAACAGTGAATAAGAAGTTATACAATGGATTTGCAAGTACATGAACTCAGGACATTGCTTTATAAAAAAATGAATGATTTCAAATAATTAAAGGCATCACCCAGAGCAGCAATTAGTATGCACTGCAATTTCTTGAAACAACCACAACCCCCCACCCCCCACCCCCCCCACCCCCCCACCCCCCTTCTTCTCGGCACGTAGTATAATTAATTTATTTATTAGTTTGCAATGAAAATCAATGTTGTAAAAGGCATTCGTGGGCTTACCCAGAGGTGGGACGGTCCTAAACTATCCCAGGGTAATGGGAGGGCTATTTTTCAGCTGGGCTTACGCCTAGATGTTGTGGGCGACGCCCAACTTCGCCACGGGCGAAGTTCAACGGCTTACGTCATGTGTTTCCATCACTGGAAAAATCAGGAGAGACCAAACATGATTTTGTACCTGTTTGGTGTGTTCGTCCTCGTCTTTTTCGCTTTGCCGATGCCAAACCTCGAAAGTTTGGGGTTACAGAGATTATCATTCAGATGAGGAAGTAAAGGTCGGTAGAAATAGGAGAACTGGGGTTAAATACTTTTTTTTTTTTTTTGGTAATAAAGTAGTTCTCACCTCTAATGTTTCTTTTTTAAATTAATAAAGGAAAAACTCTGAGTATTTGACCAGAATTCAAGAAAGATTATTACTTGTTAGAGAATAGATGACAGAATAAAGAATAATATTTAATAACATCTCTAAATTGTTTGGCCTCATATGGGAGATAAAAAGCATATCTTTATAGTATATCGGTATCTGATATCAAAATTAAAATTAATTATATTTTTGATAAGGACTGAAAAATAAATCTTCTATAAATAGGATAGAACTTTAAAAACAAGAAAATTGAGGATTATACAATAAGAACCCTAAAAAATCATTGTCTTATAATATCTTATTTCACCTCTAAATCTAATCTTAATATTTCATTTTCAATTCAAACACTTATAATTTCTTCTCTGACGGGTCAGAAAAAAAAATGGCATTTAAATCTCATGTCCGTCTTCAGGACTTTATAATTATAATATATAAAAATATTTTTTTTTCGAAAAAATAAAAATAGAACAAATTATATTTATTTATATTCTATACTTTTCGCGCATGAGGATCGACTTGTAATATTCCTAAAGACATGTAAATTTGGCATGCTTTTTTTATTTTTATTTTATTTTGAGTCACACATTTTCACTTATCATGTGGCAGCATCAGGTTGTCTTTCTGGAACAGAAGCTTGAAATGCAGGTAGCACCATGCATGATTCATAAATTGTGCTCAAAGTAGGAAACTTGGACTGCATAAAAGTGAAGAAAATAAAGTTATTGAGTGAAAAACCAGAACAAATAGAGCAAAGGAATATGTTAAGTTTTTTTGAATTTTTAAATCACACGTTTATAAGGATAAAAAAACACTTTAAAGTAGCGTTTGTATTGTGTTTTGAAAAAAGTACTTTTAAAAATCAAGAGTAAAAGTACTATTTTAAAATGCAAAAATTAGTTGTTTTTCATTTATTGGATATTTATGTTTTAAGAGATTGATAGACTATGACCTCTGTAGTAACCCAATGCGTCTAACTCACTCTCAAAATATACTCTGTAAGAGGAAGATTGCCCTAAACTTTATATATAGCTCAGGATCACATAATACAAGCGATGTGAGATTCAACACACCCCCTCACGCGCAAGATAAACTTTTACAAACCATTGTGAACAGATATTAGGCCTCCCCACATCAATGTGGGATTCAACACGCACCCTCACACGCATGGTAAACTTTGACAAACTACTATGAGAAGCCCAATATTTATGTGAGATTCAACACGCACAACATCAGACAAAAGAATTAGTTCTGATACAATGGGCCTAGCTAATTCTCTAAAGACGCCTTGTAAAAGGAGGATTGTCCATGGCTTTACATATAACTTAGGATCAGGTAAAATAAGCGATGTGGTATTCAACAACCTCTCTACTTAATTTTTAATGTAGCGTTTGGTAGCACAGAATTGAAGGTTTGAAATTATAATTAGAACTGAAGGTGTTCAATTTCTAGATTTTTACGTGCGTTCATCTCTAATTCCAATTCCAAAGGTCCAATTCCACGAAACCAAACCACTGAAACCGAATCGGTACTACTACTACTTTATAAACATATGGAAAGACAGAGATAGTGAGAGCAAGAAAGAATGGAATGACAAATGTACCATGTCAATATTGAACCTTGAAGTGGCCACAGCAATTTGAGGAGCCAAGAAGACATCAGCCTGCAGAAAATCCATAGTTTTTAGCTCCAAGTCTCAATTGAATCATTCATTTAGGTGGCGTTTGGTTAATGTTTCTGTTTCTACTTCCAATAAACCGGGATGGGATGGAAATTCTGTTTCCGTTCTAGAGTATTCCGGAAATAGAAACATATTTAGTAACGACCATTGTTCTCTAATTGTTTCTTTTAATTTTTTAGAACAGAAACAAGAAACACATTTGGTTATAATTTATCTTCTTCTTCTTCTTTCTTTAAATGTATGGTGGTGGCTGGCAGGATGGTGGAGGCTGGTGGGCAGTGATAGTTGGCGGGTTGTTGCTGGCCAGTGGGCGCTGGTGCCTGGCGGGATGGTGGTCGCCAGTGGGTGGTGGCGGGGTGGTGGAGGCCGACGGGTGGTAGCGGGCGGCAAGGTGGTGGCGACCGGTGAGATGGTAGTGGGAATAGTTTCATGGAAGTGGATAGGAATCAACATTTTTTTGTTTCTCAGATTCTTAAGGAATTCGTGAAATAGTCGCAATTCCCAAATTACGTCCAAATTTTTTGGGAACAACGTGTTTACCAAACGCATTTCTGTACATTAATCTAAAAAATTTGGGAGCAGGAAACAGAATCAGGGAACAGAAACAGTAACCAAATGGGGGAGAGAGGGAGAGATAACAGCACTATTATGACATTGAAATACGAATCAACATCGAAAGAGAAGGGTGTCGCTACCATACCATGTATACTTTGTTTCCTGTGGCGTATGTACCGGCATAATTGATCAGCAGCTTGTCAAGAGCTGAACAAAATGGTGAGATGCTTAACCATAGAATAATTGATGAATAAACAGTTTGCAGCCTAAAGTTCTAACAACGAACCAAAAAAAGATTATGGCCGATGCAACAGACGTTTTTGGAGTAATGTGCATTGTCAACGAACTCCAGGCAACAAATTCATATATTCATTCTTAGTTAAATGCACTCGATAAATGCTGTTTCCTGACTTCCATATTCTCAGATCGTTGATAATTTGATATAGATCGACCTCGGTATATCAATCCACGATATGGATCACGTGTCGTTAATCAAAATATTATGTTCTCGCTTCTAAAACTTCAGTAAATAGACTACACATAAAAAAAAATTACATGTTTAAGTCAGCAACTAAGGCTCCGTTTGGTTACTGTTTCTAATCCCTGATTCCTGTTCCGGTGTTCCCTCTCCCAAAATTTTGGGATTAATGTACATAAATATGTTTTGGTAAGAACTTTCCTATTCCTAAAATTTTGCGAATAATTTGGGACTATTTCCTAAATTCCTTAAGAATATGAGGAACAAAAAAATGTTGATTCCTATTCACTCCTACAAAACTATTCCCACTACCACCTCGCCAGCCACTACCACCCATCGGCCACCACAACCCCGCGGGCCACCATACATTTAAAGAGAAAAGAAGAAGAAATGTTGCAACCAAATGTGTTTCTTGTTTCTGTTCTCATAAATTAAAAAAGAAATAATATCGATAAATGAAAAAAGAAGTTACACACCACGGAATCCTTTTTCTATGTTATCTTGAGCCCAGGCTAGTCGTTCTCCAGGACCAACTTTTTCTTCAATTTTCTTCTGGAGAAATGAAGGATAAGTGACAAGTTTGATTAGGAGTTGCCATTTATTGAACACTCTTCCTCTTATGAAAAGATGATATAAAAACCAGACCTACCAGCAACGATAACATATGAAGGGGCTGTATGCTGGAGCTCACAATACTTGCAGCCTGATGAGGAAAAAGAAGCTTCTTAGTTTAGATTCTATTTAGGCACCGGTTGGTAATACTTTTTTAAGTTTATTTATTTTATTTTTTTAAAGAAAAAAATACTTAATTTTGGAAGTAGCGTTTGTTTCGCACTAAAACAAAGTACTTTAAAAAATAAAAATAAAAAATAAAGTAAAAAAGGCATCCCAGTGCACAAAGACTCCCTCCATTGCAGGATCTAGGTAAGATCAGATATACACAACCTTACCCTTATATACAAACAGATTGTTTCCAATATTTGAACTCGAGATCTCCAGGTTACAATGGAGCAATCTCCAGGTTACTTTTTTTTAAAAGCAAAAAATAGTTGTTTTTCATTTCTTTGATTTTTATATTGTAAAAGATCAATGGACACTGATGGACTAGAACGTCTTCACTCAGTTTTTTCAAATATCTATGATTTTTTTTTTTAATTATTAATTCTTTTTGGATTAAAAGATCAATTATGGGGGTAATACTAAGATATTATCTCTACGCTATCAAACACACTTTTGATTTTTTTGCTTTTGTTTTTAGGCAGAATTACCTTTTTGTCAAATTAATTTTTTTTCATTTTAAAAAAGTACTTAAGAAAAGCATTCTCAAACTGTGCCCAATTTTTTTCTCATTTAACATCTATACAAACTGCTCAAATGAAAAATTATAAATTATAAAACAATATAATCTAACCTGAAGATTGATAGCTCTTAGTTGGGGATCAACTGGTAATAGTGCATTATTTGGATACTTCTCTTCCAAATACTAACCAACAACATTCCAAACCAAATAAAAGAGTAAGCATACAAGTGTTCATATAACAAAGAGAGTGTGAAATCAAATTGCAAACATTGCACTAATGAAGGGAAACCAACCAGCAAGATCGCATACGAGTCTGAAACCACCACATCACCATCGACTAAGACAGGAACGTAACGAAGCGGATTTAATTTCTCGAACTCTACAGTTCATGCATAGTTTTTATAAGACACTTGATATATGCAACAAACGAACAAATAAAAACAATTTAAGCAAACCATCTAGGTGAAGTTCAGTTGGTCAAATCCTTTGCCCTATTTTTTTTTTTTCGATTTAAATCCCTGCCTTCCTAACAAAATATAAATATTCCAGTTTTATAAGGAGCTTGTTTCCTTGCTATCTATCATATAGAGCTTATAATAGCCTAGCAAATAGTTCTGCAGTAGTTCACATCATATGTAAAAGATTGGGAAAAAATGATAATACTAGCAATAAATAAATAAAAACAGGTAAGAGAGCTTTTTTGCATTTTGGGCCTATGAAGTTTCAAATCTCACTTTAGCTCATGTCCTTTCAATTTGAACACATTAAACTTTGAAGTATCCAAATTGTGTCAAGTCAGTCATTCTGTCATTTTTATGACGGAATTCACCCACGTGGGTGATTCCTTGTTGGACGCATAGCTGATTTCCTTGATTAAAAATGACGAAGTTACTAATTTGGACTAACTTGAAACGATTTAGATATTTTAGGATTTAATGTATTTAAATTGAAAGTACAGGGACTAAAGTGAGATTTCTCAGAAACTTCAGGGGTGCAAACTACAAAAAAACTCCAGGTGAAATAATCATGCATACCTAATCTTCAGCAAACGGCGTGAGTCATCTGACAAGGTACTGTTGCACTTAAATTTTAAGCACGCAAAATGTGAATGGTGACAAAAATAGTATAGGAGGAGTGCAAAGTGCAATTCAGTCTAACCACATGAGTGTAAAGTGAAATTAACACTAAATAAATTATACAATATTGGATAAAATCACCTGGAGTAAACTGGTCGCCTTTTGCAAAATCGACTGCTTTGTACTCGTAAGAGAGGCCTATCAAATTATACAGTTAAATGAACAAAATTAAGAGTCCAAACCACTGCATAACTTATAAATAGAGACATTCCATTTGCACCCAAATGTGAGAAAACTCGAGCAATTTTGCTTGAATCAGTAAATATGATAAACCTAACCTTTCAAGTTTAAGGCAAAGCGGACACGCCAAGAACATGAGCTCTGCCAGTAGGAGTACAATACCAGCTTTGAAGATGAAGAATCACTTGTCATACTCTGCAATGAAAAATAACTGGGTAATATGCAGTCACATATCTTGAATTCTGTGTACTAACAAAGTTATGTATGCAGTTACTTTTTTCTTTTCCCATATATATAAAAAAATATCCAATCCCAATCGAATTCAAAAGAGACGACAACGCTACAAGTTTATTCAACTTCAACTAAAAAATAGTTACATAAATTCGTGGTTGCAATTCAACCCGTGAAAAGACGCAGAATCTATACGTACATATATATATAATGAATAATGCATGGCATTATAACGCACTAACTTTGTAAGAAAATATTCCAAGCATATACTTTTACATCAAAATCCGGATTTTCTATCAATAATTTTTTAAGTTCATTAGCAGATTCAGCATTTTTGGCTAGCAAAAAGGCAAAACCTCCACCGCCAGCACCCACAAGCTTGTACCCGCAGCAATAGGCATTGGCAAATGCAAATAGCCTGTCAACAAACTCATTGCTGCAGTAAGGATCGAGTTCTTGATGCAATCTCCACGCCTCCAACATTATATCCCCTAGCTCATCCACGTCGCTGTTCATCAAAGCTTCCCTACCCTTTTTTGCAAGTTCAGCAAGCCGCTTGATGCTCGAAACTAGAAGATTATCACGTCGGAGATACCTAGTTACCACCTTTTGTAGGACTTGATGTGCAAGTCGAACCTGACCAGTAAATACCACAAGCAATCTTTGATGCAACTCTTCGATTAGCTGTGGAGAAGCCAGTAGGGGAAAAACTTGAAGCCGTAATGGAATACCAGGAAAGCTTGCTGTAAATTTGATGCCAGGGTATAACCCTCCAATTTGATCCTGCCAGCCACCTCCAGTCCCCATTAGCTGTTCCAACACCAAAACAAGCCGAGCCACATTTTCATTACTTTCATCCCCGTTAGTTATTTGAAGAAGTCCTTTCACAACAGCTGCTGCCAATATGCTGGAAGTGCCTAAGCCACTTCCACGGGGAACATTGGCCCACGTCTTGATTTTCAAGCCAGTGGAGAGAAGGATCTTACTATGAACAATGCCGGTTACGAGTAATGCAGACTTGACTAGGCGAAATGGATCATTGATCTCGAATGGAGTTCTAATGGAGGCCAAATCTTCGATATTTAAATGGTTTGCACCATCGTCACTGATTGAAACTCCAGTCATGTTTGTTGTCTCTATCACGGTCCCAACGGGAAGGCAATCTTCTAAAGTAATTGCCATATTCAAGACACAACCGGCACGTTCTAAGCTCCATGGAGGAGTATCGCTCCAGCCCCCAACGAAATCTACACGAACTGGTAACTCCACCTTTACAATTCTATGGCTGAGAGGTTGCTCAATATTAACATCACCGTTATCGACGCATTCAAAAAGATGTTCTTTGAAACCATACCTCACTGCTGAAGCAGTTTCATCAGCAACTGCAGCCCAAACCTTGTGCTCCACATTTTGTGCCTCCACTTCATCGTTGCATGCTCGAAGTAGATCAACTTGTACCTGGTATGCCCTACTTTTGGGAAGGATCTTAGGATTTTGCACTTGGAGATTGGGACACATGGCTAGAAAATCATGACACTTTTTGATTCCTGAACCTTCTTTTTGCAAAATTTCTTCACACAATTGAGATAAGTTGCGCCCAAGCAAGCCGAAATTGAGGCAAGCCTCAACAATTCCGGCAGTAAGATCAGCTTGATGGTCACTGGAACCCAAGCACATTTTCGTGAAGTCAATTGACCTGTGCAGCTCGTCCAAACTGATACGACGAGACCTTCTCCATAAAGAAAGCAAGTTTTCGTTCCTTTTGTTGCTCAATCCCATCAGCCATGTCGCCAAACTAAGCATCTCAAAGTAATTAAGAACAGGAAATATTTTCGCATTCCACAAGCACTTGGCCTCAGTGGAGCTCCACAAGTCACTTTCTTCAATGTTTAACTCATTTAAGACCTTATTCCATGGTTTCCCACAAAAAGTCCCATCATTTGAAACCGAGTTTTTTGGGTTATCATGGAGACCACAGTATACTATAACCCTTTCCGTGCATCCAACTAAAGGAACCTCCCAAAGACAATGTCGATCTGGAAGCATGAATCTGAAGAACCCCTCAATTGGTCCATCTTTGCCTTCTGGGATATGAACACCAACAACAACAGACAAGGATCCTATTTGAATTCCACCTGAAATGGTAGAATCATATATAAGTGTGTCTTCGCCAACTGATACCCCGGGTGCAATTTTGCTTGAAAGAATCGTAGCAGAGGCAGCAATATCAGATGCTGTTGTGGCAGGAATGGAACAGAGGTGCCTACGACCAACGAGTCCTGAATCAATCCCACTCAAGTGATCCAAAACCTCACTCGAAGTTCCAAAATGTAGGAACAGTAGATCATAAGCACAATAGCTGAACATCTTGTGTTTACCCAGAAAATTAACAAGTTCTTCTCCACAAGGGCGTCCTAGCAACCAATCGTGCTTTGTAGGTACCCAAGCAGCAACAAGATCTTCATATAAACTCATCTCTTTCTCGCTCTTCAGAAGGTCTAAAATCATCGTTTGGCTCGAACAGGCTAGACTCAAAAGATCAACCCATGATTTACCCTTAACTGCTATAATACCCGTGTCGAGCAACGTTCTACCATCGTCTAGAATTGCCCGATGCTTAACAAGCTCATCTATGCTGGGTTTCTGAAGTAAATTATCTACCAAATTGACTGAATAATTTTCATATGTATTTCCATCTTTGGATGCCACAATGACACCATGGTGGGAAGCAATGTCAAGGGTTATGGGGACGGTGATGATGGTGGTTGTATCCTCGGGGAGAATCATACTAAATGCATCGAAACAAGGAAGAACATCCCCAGTCATGATAAAAATTCCACCATTGTTGAAGGCTTGTCTAGCACAAGAAGCAATTGCAAGTATATGGTCAAATAGAAGGGGAACTGGCCCATCAGGATGAGCCGCAGCCAGATATGGAAGTGGCAGGAAAACTTTCCCCATGGGATTGGCCCACGGGACTCTTTTAGAGTCGCCTCCAGCATGAAGCAACAGTATATGCTTTCCGGCTATGGAGTCAATTGTGGATGAAAGTGAATTACCATTCCCCGACACTAAATCTATGTAATGGCGAGCAAGGGCGTTGATAGCACGGAGAGTGGCGGCGCCGGATCCAATTCGCCGTCCTTCAGGGTCCGGCACGGCGAGAGTGACGGTGGATTGAGCGATCCGGCCCATTCGCTTCGCTCGATCGAGCTGCCAACCGTAGAGCTTCGCCTGCTCGGGGCTAGATGCTGTGAGGACGATCGCATCCCACGTCGGAACCCTAGAAGGGTGACGTACGGAAAGCCTCAGGTGGTACCACGACTTCCGCAGTGTTCCGGCCAAATCCGCCTTCACTCGGCCCCTCCTCCTCGATCTATTCTCCATTTGTAAAGCTCTCGAAACGAAATTTCCGTGATCGGAGAAGTAAGGAGGAAACGAAAAACTCCTCCTCCTTAGCGTGTGTATCAGTGTGTGTGTTTTGTGGCTCAAAAAGAGACGCTGAATAGATAATGCAAATATGAACAGCAATATGCTATAGAGAGAGAAACAGAGCACAACTACACCATAGAAATGTTAGAGAGAGAGAGAGAGAGAGTACCAGAGCATTGGAAGCCATTATTGAAGACGATGATGGTGAGATGGTTGAAGCACCAGACGGCAGAGACCACTCTGTCTGATCACAGTTGGATGTTGGTAAATTACACTTTAGTCCCCTTTTACTAAGACATGTTTTTTTAATTTTACTCCTTAAACTTTAAATTTCTTTAATTATATATGTACATCCTTTTTTATAAATGTACGATGATTTTAAAAAATAAAAATATTTTAAAATTTTATTTTTTATATTTTTACACATTAATTTTCTAAAAATGCATTAGCCCTCCTAGTCTTCTCTTCTCTTCTTACTGTCGGTCATCTTTTTTCTCTCTTCTTTCTCCTTCTCTCTCTTTTCTATTCATCCTCCTTTTTCTCACACAGTTGGATTGGAGCAAATCCGACACCGATCTGTAGAGATCGCAGTGTTGGGAGAAGGTCGATTGTTTGGGGGTTTAGGAGATGAGAGAGAGAGGACATTAAATTCAATGCCGACCATGGCTCTGGAGGGGGTGGCTCGCTAGAGAAGGAGGGGGATGAGGAAGAAGGAAGAGGGAGGAAATTGTAAAAAATACAAAAAGAGAGAAATATGTTATTAAAGGGTAAAATAGTAATTGAATTAAATATTTTTTTTAAGGGGTGTAGGGATAGTAAAATGGGATTTACATTGCACCCTAAATAATTAAGGTTAATCAATAATTTCCTATTTCTCATGCGCAACTTTATCCTTCTAAATTGTTCTTTTTCTTAAATAAAATTTTACCAACGCACGACTTAAAAAAACTAAAAACACCAAACACGAGCTATCTAATAGCACATGAATCATCAAATTTGGGTCAATAATTTTGATTAGTTGAATTCCATATCAATTTTCTTTTATATGATGTGACATTTAGTAATATTTGCACAGAAAAACTAAGCAATCATCTATTTTACAAACGTGGTGTGTAACACCATATCACTTATATTGTTGTTGAATCTAACATTTATTTATATCTACCTCAAAAATGGCTATACAGATTTTGATGTAAACTCAATAAAGGAATTTTAACAAATTTAGTGTCAACGTTTGCTGTGGAATACAACATTTGTTTGTAACTTTAAAAATAAAAAAAATACTTGTATAGATTTATGTTGTTAAATTTTCATAGAACCAATATCAACATTTTGATGTTGAATTCAACTTGTGATGGACACAAAATAGAGATATGGGTATTGCTTTAAAGCCCTTGATCCGATAATCAATATTCTATAGTTATTTCATATACACTATATTTCAAAAATGTTTTATGTGTTGATGATGTTTAGATCTGGATCGTCACAAATATAAACACCTTCAATCAAAACTGGAAGGCCTGCAATAATGCACACACAGGTGAATCTATTGAAGTTAAACTTTCGGTGTGAAAATATAGTATGGTTTAAGGTGTGGTAAAATCTTAAGAGAGTTTCTACTGATAAAAGTGAAGATTAAAACTACTTGCCAAACAATATCTCTTCGTATTTATAGGCATGGGGGGACTTGGTGTGCAAGTTCCCCAAGATCAAAGGGATCCCCTTAATCCTCTCTAAAAAAAACATGGGATTGAGGGATTAGTATCCTAGAACATGTCCTCCACCTTATCTTTCCTTTTTGGGCATAAGGCCAATCATGAGCAGTGGTTTAGGTCACAGGTTGACAAACTGAACTTCACTCTTAGGTCGTCCCTCGATTTCTCGTTGGGATTTTGCTCAAGACTTTGAATGCCTTTGGTCTTGATGTTGAATCGTGTGATTTTGATTACTTGAAAATTGCTGACATACCCTCTAATATGTAGTGCGAGTGAATAGAAATCAATATTTTTTTTTGTTTCTCAGATTCTTATAGCCTCAAATTACTATTAAATTTACTTAACGTGTTTCTATACATTAATACAAAAAATTTGGGAGCGGAAACAGGAATCAAGGAACATAAATAGTGACCAAACAGAGCCTAAATTGTCTTATACCTCCACTGTTAATTTTACCTAATTGTCACTTTTATCCAACTCCACTTCAAACCACACTTTATCTACTTCTACTTTAAAAACAAAGTGAGAAACTAATCTTTTTAAAATTAACGGAATATGTTTAAAAATATATGCAATTAATTTTTTTTATCCAATATTTAAATGAAATAGATAAAATTACTCATTTATTTTAATTTTATTATAATTTTTTAAAATAATTATGAAAAAAATTAAACCAAAATTAAAATAAATGGACAATTTTATATAATTTATTCAAAATTTGAATGAAAAATTTAATTCTATCTATTTTTAGCATATTTCGTTAATCTTAATTTAAAAAAATAATTTTTCATATTGTTCAAAAATAAAAATAAATAAATAAGATGTACGTATTTTATTAAGTGATAATTAGGCATAATAGTGGAGGATAAAATATAATTTTCCCCTCCAGTCGTTTAACCGAAGTACAACATAGTTTTATCCTCCATGATGATGTCAATTGTCAATATCTCCTCTTTCCTAAATCCTAACGAGGGCAAGCGAGAGAGAGAAGGGGTTGGCCATGGCGGATCTATTCGCATGGCTATTATCCTTCTTCCTCATCATAGCAATTCTGGGCGTCATTCTCTTCCAGGTACTACTTATTTACAGTTTCTAATCGTTCCGACCACCAATTTGTTTGTTCCTTACAATTTCTTCTCAGTCGACTGATGCTATTGTTCTTCTTCATCGTCATCTTCAGGATTTGTTGAGTTTTTTTTTGAATTTCTCTTGTATTTACATTGAAGATGCTTGAAGGAATTAAGCTTGTAGAAGGAATTAACCTAGAAATTTAACCCTTTTAAGGAAATAATGTAATAAGGGCAACTATTTGAAATTAGGCTTATGATATTTTTAGTTCAAGATTCCAGGAACAAAACAAAAACATATTTTTTTTTTGTTCCCAAAAAAAAAAAATAGAACACCATGGTTATGTCTGATCTGATGACTCGATTAAGTGCTGAAAACTGAATAGATTAAGTACTTTTTTATGATAAATTTGTTTGATGATTACAATTAAGTTCTTCTAATTTGTTTAAAATTCCCAGTTAAATGTGGGTTACTTAAGGCTCTATTTGGTTACTGTTTCGGTTCCCTAATTTCTGTTTCCGCTCCCAAATTTTTGGGATTAATATAAAGAAACACGTTTGGTAAACAGTTTTTGTTCTCAAAATTTTAGGAGTAATTCTTGAATTCCTTAAGAATCTGAAAAATAGACAAACGTTGATTCATATTCACTACCACAAAATTAGTTTCACCACCACCCCGGTCACCATACATTTAAAGACAAAAAAGAACAAATGTTGCAACTAAACGTGTTTCTTGTTTCTGTTCTAAAAAATTAAAAGAAACAATTTCAAGACAATGGTTGTTACTAAACATGTTTCTATTCCTAGAATACTCCAGAATGAAAATAGAATTCCCATCTCAGTTAATTGGAAGTAGAAGCACTAACCAAACGCCACCTAATTGTCCTGAGCCAAATACTCAATACTAAAAATTTTAATTTTATCAAACTAGTGTTAGATAATTTTTCCAACACTTAAAATTCAGGCGTCATCAAACAGCCTGAGTTTCTCCTCCCCCTCCTCCTGAACTTAGTTTAAGACTTTGTTTCTTCTATTTAGATTTAAGTTGAACCATAACCCCATTTTCTTTTGTCAAGTTTTTATTAAGGCCCTGTTTGGTTGTCCTCCAATTCACGATCTGGACCAAAAATTAGTTAATTTATGAATTGTTATATTTTGGTGTTTGGTTGTAAAATCTTAAAAATAATTAACTTAGCTAAACATTCTTATTCTAGCTTAAATGTTTTGCTAAACTAAAGCAATTACTTTTTTTCTTTAATCACACACCCAAACATTTTATAACTTTAAACTGGGATGGGAATTATGTTTTTGTTCTAGAGTAACGACCATTAACCTGAAATTATTTCTTTTATTTATGAGAATTGAAACAAAAAACATGTTTGATTGGAATATTTGTTCTTTTTAAAAACATTTGGTTACAAAATTTGTTCTTTTTTTCCTCTTTAAATGTATGGTGGCCTTCGTGATGGTGGTGGCCGGTAGGGTGGTGGCGACCGGTGGAGTGGTGGTGGGAATAGTTTTGAGAGTGAATAGGAATCAACATTTTTTTGTTTCTCAGATTCTTAAGGAATTCAACAAATGCTCCTAAATTACTCACAAACACGATTTTTTACATGAATCCCAAAATTGTTGGAGTGGGAACAAAAATCAGAGAACGGAGACAATAATCAAACGGGCCCTTAGTTTCTCAACAAACTCTAAATCAACGGTTGAAAATATCTCCAAAGCAAAAATGTCTCAATTATAAAATATGTCCTGATTTATAAAATAGACTGGTAATTACCTGTGCCCAAAGGCACATTTTTATATCATTCGAATAAAGACTAACGGCAAACTTTAATATTATTCTAATAAAAGTTGATTAATTATTTCAAATATCTCTTCAATTCAATGGTTGAAATTTGTTCCACATCTCCTCTTAAAAATCTCAGACGTTTTATTGACAAAAAATAATGTGTGAAACCCACACCGTCCTGATTTATAATATGGATATAACTTAATCTCATTTCGATACTTGTTTATTGCAGCTCATGTGTTTGGCCGATCTAGAGCTTGATTACATCAATCCATATGATTCGGCGTCTCGGGTAAACAAAGTTGTGATGGTTGAGTTTATTATTCAAGCAATCCTCTGCTTCCTCCATCTTATTACAGGACACTGGTTCATGTGCCTCTTCTGTCTTCTCCACTTATATTACAATTTTAGACTGTAAGTTTTTTTTTCGTTTTTTTTATTTTTCAATTGTCTAAAGTAGGATCTTTTAGGGTCCGTTTGGTTGTTACAATTAGTTTCAATTGGACGTATAACACCTTAAAGTTTCTTAATCATCCCACTACAACCCAAGTCATTATCTTTATTACAATTTTAGACTGTAAGTGGCTTTATGGGCAATGCCAGCCTCATCCTTCCCTCTCATCCTTATATGTATATATATGTGTGTGTGTGTGTTTCTTTGTAGAAAATTTGTAGGGGAAAACATAGAGATTGAAAATGCCCATGAAGTCCCCTTAAAAATGGTTGAATGTACGACAATTGACTGTTTGTTATCCAAAATTGTGATAGACTTATTGATTTGGATTGAAGTGAGATGATTACAAAACTTTACTACTTTAGGGAGTTATGCGTTCAAATTGAAACTATGGGGACCAAAGTGAAATAACGGTTACACTTTAGGGGTGTGTCGTGTCAAGACACCGTAAATTTATGAATTGTTATCTTTTGGTGTTACTCATATTAACTAGTTCAACATTTTCTTTCTAAATTTAGTGCTCGTTTCTAGTTTATAGAGCAAAATATGGCTTAAAATTTAACTAAATCAAAAGGATTAAATCTAATATATGGAATTACAAATCAATTCATTAGATAACATTATTCCTAAAATAGAATATGGAGACAACCAAACGGGGCCTAAGTTATTTTTTTCTTTGACAATTGTGGCGATAATAACTCTGCATTAATATCATGATTAGGTACTCTAAGCGACGACATTTGGTCGATGTAACCGAGATCTTCAATCAACTTCCCTGGGAAAAGAAACAACGATTATTTAAGCTCGGATATCTCATCGTTCTTCTTGGTCTCTCCATATTTTGGTATGTTAAAGAGTAATAGTATGCTTCTATCACTCGATTTCTCCACGTGTTTTGGTTGAATTAAAGGTTTTTTTTTTTCCAATTTTTTTTTTTAGGATGATTTGGAGCATTGTCGACGATGAGTGAAGAATTACCGTCTAGGAAGTGATTCTCCTATTTATTTGTTCCCGGTAAGTAGCAGTTAAGAATCAATTTGGCTTGAGATTAAGAGCTAGATTTTTTTTTTTTTTTTTTTTTTTTTTTGGGGGGGGGGGGGGGGGGGGGTTCGGTTGGAAAGAAGGGGTGGTGTTAGGGGAGTTACACTTTGCACCCTTGAAGTTTGGCTACTATCTCACTTTGATCATTGTGGTTTTAATTTGAACGCATAAAACCCTGAAGTTTTCTAATCATCCCACTTTAGTCCAAATCATTTTCCACATTATAATTTTTTATGGTAAACAGTCGCATCCATGACACTTAACTGTTTTTATAGGGTGCAAAGTGTAAAAAATCCTTTTTTTTTTTTTTTTTTTTTTAAGTAAACCCTAAAATGTTATGTTGTGTTTGGCTGCTTAGAATTGAAATTCGAAATGAACGAATGAAAATTTTCAAGTTTTTGAATCCGTTAATTTTTAATTCGAATTCCGAGGCTTCAATTCCATGAAATCAAAACCCACCCAACCGTTGATCAAGTTTTTGATTCATATGTGTTTTTTTTTCCGGATTCCTAAAATTTACACTTACAACCCCCCAATATATGCAAATGACATCAAATGTTCCCAGGTTCTACTTTTCACGATGAAGAATTCGAGTTCTTTGAAATATCCCATGGATATTGGTGGGGCTCCTGCGGATCGAACCCTAAGGTCGTGTTTGGTAAGGCGAGTATAGAATGCTACATTTTAACTCATATTTCGAATTCCATTATGTTTCATTTTTTGCGTGCCAAATGGGGCCTTAGTGTAGAACCGGGTCGTGCTTTCCCTTCATTTTTTGTACAACAAAGATTAGTTGCTAGAATATGTAATGATATATAAAGAAAATGTGTAAGTAGAGATGCTAATGTGCATTTTGTCTTGGGATGAAATTATTATTTATGGGTTTTAGGTGTAATTTCATTTTTGCACTCGAAAAATATACAAATAGCCCTACATAATGGCTCCTATATAAAAAATCACCCCTAATTTTTTGTTTGAAATATATTTACAAAATGACCCCTCCTAAATTGGAAATTTCTGGGTCCGCCCATTCACACAAAAAAAAAGCGCAAAATTTATTAATCTATTAATCATCAAGTTTCCTATTGGAGACGTGTCGAATTTGACAAATACGGATATTCATGAGTCGGGCAATGTTGGGTTCGAGTTGAGTCTTGCTTAATAAATTACAATAATTTCTAGGACCACGGGCCTGGCATAGGCATCGGGCCCTATTCCCATGCCAAAAATTACCCATCGTAAAATGTATAAATAGCAAGGTTGACCTTAGAGTCGATTCAGAACTATATATATATTTTTTAAATATATTTTAAATATTTTATAAAATAAATTTTAATCTATACAACTATGCTAAGGATAAGGGTAGGGGTAAAGGAGAACTTCAACACTAGACCCTCCAACTCAGGAGGCTCTTAAGATTGCCACAAGGCAACAAGATTCGGGGTTTGTATGTGATATTAGTTATAATTTATTTAGTTCATATAATTTTTTTTTTAATAATTGGATGGGCGAGTTAGGTTGACTTTAATAAATCTAAATGGTTCGAACTTAGTCTAACCCTAAAAATGATAGGGTCTAAATTTTGAAACCCAAGTTTGATCCACGGGCCTAAATTTTAAGTCCAAGTTAGAAAAAATAAGCAATGGCCTGGCGGGTTGGGTAGACCTCCAGGCCCATACACACCCTTATATACAAGAATTAAAGAGTAAAAATTGGAAAGTGATAAAAAAAAAAAAAAAAAAAAAGGCGTATCCATTTTCATTTTATGTTAAATTTAACTGATAAATAACGAAAACGATAAATTTATTTAGCATCCAAATTTGTGATAATTTTGCAAAGTAAATTCAAATATGCTACCCCAACCAAAGAGAGTAGACCATCACAAGTCTATTTATCCTGTTTGAAACAACAACAATAATTACATTATTAAAGTAGGGTTGAGGTGCACTGACATTAGGTGTCAGGGTTAGTGCTTGAAGCCCCTGATTTTTTCTCAATTTCCAAATCGATGTTTGACACCTCTGATTCTTTCTTGGTTTCTAAATCCTGTCTGATGTCCCTGATTCTTTCTCAATTTTCAAATCGACGTTTGATGACTCTGATTCTTCCCCAGTTTCTAAATCGGTATCTGATGCCCCCGATTCTTCTTCAATTTCCAAATCAGTCAGATTCTCATCCTTTGTAGTAGGGGAAGACACAACATTTCGAATCGACGGGTATAAACTGTATAACGGATTAGGTGAATCAATATCAGTAACATCAACTGATATTTGATCAAGTCTCTTGAAGATTTTTAGAAATTTTCCCATCATCATCTGATACATAACAACAAAAAAAAAAATGATTTTTAGAGATACATAAATATTTTTTTAGGAAAATGGATAAGAAAAATAGTTCATACAATAACAGGAGTAGCAGCTATCAACGGTCCAGCAATTGACCCGCCCTCGACGCGGCCATTAGGATAGCAAAAGGATATTTTTAAGCAATTGCCACCATCAAATTCCTCAGGATTGAATGATGCAGATAGAGAAATTATCATGAATTCACCCTACTCAAAACAAATTGGTGAAAAGAAAAATCGTGTTTTGAAAATAAGACAAACCAAACAACTTAATATCGAAAATATACCCCTAAGGTCACGGTAGCATCATCAGAATCCGGTCGCCTAAGGGTGACAAGTGAAATTGTACCACTACAATGCATAAGCATTGTGACAAGAGGTCGTTGCTCTTGTCGATAGGAGACGATTCTTGTATGAACATCCTGAACAAAACAAATGTAAGAAATCATAATTTGGTAGAGATTGTGAGAGTAGTGATGTAAATCAGAATACTGACCAAACAATACCTTAGTTAGCATATGGAAGCATAGAACTAGAGGTTGAAAATTGGAATTAGAAATGAACACATGCAAAAGTTTAAATATTTACGTATGTTCAATTCTAGTTCCAATTGCATGGCCTCCGTTCCATCAACCCAAACACCACCTTAACGTTTTTTTATTAAAAATTCAATTTGAAAATCAAAGAACAAAACCGAAACAGGTTTTTTTTTCAAGGACTTTTGGCAATAGAAATAAAAACACAAAAAGAAAAAAAATAAGGGCATGTTTGATAACATTGAAAATTTAAATAATTTTTAACTGAAACCTATAATCTAACTGGTTGCTTCATTTTAATATCAAATTTGACAGGTATTTAATGCATTAGTTTTAGGGGGCATGCACCATTTAGTCCCAAAATACAAAAGAAATTACCAATTACTCTCATCACTTTTTTTTTTTGCACCAATAAGTCCTTTTGTCTTTTTTTGACCAAAATACCCCTCATATGGATGTTGAATGTAACATCAATTTTTTTTTATTTTTTTTATACTATTTCTTTCTGACCAAAATACCCCTCATGTGGATGTTGAATGTAACATCAATTGTTTGTTTTTTTTTTTTTTTTTTTATTTTTTTTTTTTTTTATGATGCTATTTTTTTCTGACTAAAATACCCCTCATGTGGATGTTAAATGTAACATTTAATACCTGTGAGTGTTGAATGTAATATCAACTGTTTTGTTTTTTTTTTTTTTTTTTTTTATGACGTTATTTTTTTCTGACCAAAATACTCATCATGTGGATGTTGAATGTAACATCAACTGTTTTTTTTTTTTTTTTTTTATGATGTTATTTTTTTCTAACCAAAATACCCCTCATGTGGATGTTGAATGGAACATCTATTATTCTCTTATTTTTGTATACAGAGTAAAATACATATAATATTACATTGAACACCTGTGGATGTTACATTCAACACCTATAAATGTTGAATATAATATCAATTGTTCTCTTGTTTTACGTTACGTTTAGTAACGATTTTATCCTAAAATCAATTTTTTTTTTTTTTTTGGAACATATAAAAAGTGACAAAAAATCATAAAGTTTGGAGTGAAAGCTGTAATTTATGGTGGCGGCGGCGGCGGCTGACAGCGGTGGTGCACCAGTTTGATGATCTTCCTTCTCGATGTGAAACTCACGGGAGGGTATTTCGGTAAACTCAATCCCCACCATTTTTTAAAACGGGACTAATTGGTGCAAGAAAAGGTGTTGATGAGACTAATTTATGCAAGAAAAAGGTGTTGATGGGACTAATCGGTGTAAAGAAAAGTCGATGAGAGTAGGTGATAAATAATTTTTTTTTTTGGGATTAATAGGTAATTTTCCCTTAGTTTTAAGTGCTAAATTGTATTCTCAAACGGGCCCAAAGACCATATTTGTTTAGTGTTTTCGTTTCTAAATTTTTGTTTTTGTTCCCAAAATTTTGGGAACAAAAATATAATTATAGAAACGAAAAAAGATCTTGTTCTGCTCCCAAATTTTAGGATAAATTTTAAGAAACAAAATAGATTTGTTCTCAGATTTTATTTATGTTTCATGTTTTTAAGAATAAAAATAGAAACATGAAAAAGAAATACCTCTCCAGGGGGAACTACGAGCATGTCTATTCTAAAATTTTCCGCAAAGAAGTAACCTACAAAGCAAGAATAATTAATCAATTAATTAATTAATAAAGGATAAGTAAGTAAGAGATTCATAGAAATTGTTTTAATTCTTTTAGGGTTATTGTTTGGGTGATAAAAACAATAATTGGAAGAATGAAAAAGGAAAATAGGATGGAAAAAAAAAAAAAATTGGTAGGGAAAAAAATAAGAAGAAAAATACATAATTTTCTAGTTGAATTGTTATTTCTGAGGTTGGGAGGAAATTAAAGAAAAATGAGGGATAGTTTTTTTTAATAAATATTAAAATTATAATTATACCCTTAAAAATAAAATCTTTAATTTATTTTTGTAATTTATGAGGGTAAAATAGTAAATTCAATAAGCAAATTAATTTCTCTAATTTTTCTTTCCAAACCAAACAACAATAGATAAATTAAATTTTCTTTTAGAACTAATAAAAATATTATACTTTCATTTTTTTGTTTCTTCGTTTTTACATCCTTTCAATATAAGCCCTAAGCATGTTACACTTTATCCCTCACGTACTTTGAAATCTTACACTAAACTCCCATATACTTCGAATATACGTGTAACTTTTATATATATACACGCATATAGACACATACATCACACACATATGTGTGTGTATATATATATGTATGTGTATATATATATATATATATATATATATATATATATATATATATGTATGTATGTATTCTCATTGTGAAATAATTAATATACCCCCATGAAACAAAATGATTATACTCGCTATCGCTAATTAACACTGTGAATGCCATCCTTGATATGAAACCCTTTGTCATCATCGGGGGCAGAGTTGGCAGATGTCCAGAGTGGGTACATCCCTCTCTCAAGTTTTAGAAATTATAGAGAACCCTTAAAAATTGGATAGATGACCCTAAGTCGGCACATGTCCATTCATTCTTACGCCTACCTCTGTATATCGACTTCTCTCTATATTGAGTTTCGATATAAAATAAAGTGCAACCGTCATATTTTCTATCAAAACTAATGGTCAAAGCTCAAAAAATCCAAATTAATAAATCATTTAATAATAATTGATATTTGTACCCTCGAGTCGGATGATATCCAATTTTCTCTCTCTTTATGGCCCTTCGGATCGAGCTGGTGGGTCAGGTTTAATATAAAGGTAAATTTACCATTTCATGCAATTTTGTTAATTATTTAACTTAGGTAGTTTTTTTTATCAACAGAAGAATAAAGTACTTACCAAAATACTATAAAAGAGTAAATTGCAATTTAGGCAAACTAAAGGGGGGATAAAGTGTCATTAACGGGGATTCCCTTTATACCCGGACAGTTGGACTCAGAATTGGGCTGTGGCTGTGCCTCGGACCCAGGACAGGCTCCGCCGTGTTCACCGGCGGTGATATTGTCGACGGCAGGTGGAGCCGGCGGAGTTAGCGGAATCGGTGCAATTGGCACCTCCGGTGCATCAGTCTCTAGCCTGCGTCTCTTATTCGCCTCTGTGACTTCCGTTGATGGAATCTCCGTCTGATTTGCAGCTCCCGGAGATGGGTTTTCAGTAACCGGCGGCGACTGAACACTCGCCGGATCATCGGCCGGAGTCACTGTCATTGCTGAGTTAGTGTCTTCTTTTGATTCCATGTTCTGGTTGGAAAAAATAAAGAGAAAAAAACATCATTTTTCTTGGGAAATTTTAAACTAAAAGAATATTACCGACACCCCGTTATTTTGAAAATCTAACAATGACACCCTGAAAGTACGTCAAAACTCCGGCAAACTACTGTATTTGACCAATTTACCCTTCTATTATTTATGATCTTTTAAACTATAATATATATATATATATATATATATATTCATGCACCAATGAGAAATCATCCACTCATTTTTTTTCACATTTTTACATTTCGAATATATCAAAATAGGGAAGGTAGTTCGTTTATGAGTACCAGAGACCGGTATCGTGTGAGAGAAGGGATTAGGCGGTTAATAATAGAGTAGGTGAGAGGCAATGTCATTGTTGAATTGACTGTTCCTATACTTTTAGTACACTTAGACTCAGACGTTTTAATATATTAGCACTGTAGTGGTTTTAAAGTTCTATCTTGATAATTCCCAGATTATATTACTTGCTTCTGAAATTTAAAATTCAATATGTATATATTTTTATACTCATTATGCTAAATAATTATTATTTTATTATACTCAAACTCAAATGTGAAAATTTAAAAATTCTCTAATTTAATTCTTTTTTTTAATTTTTTTTTATATTTTAAAAATTAATTATACTACAAATTTTCAAAACAAATATACGATTAATTTCATCTTTTGTTTTTCGGTTACAAAATTAAATGCCTTTTACAGGTGGCAGACATGCAGAAAAATGATGTTTAATTTTAAATTCAATAAACTTTCAAAAACAAACTATATTAAATGAAAATATAATAAATTTTTTAAATAAATTTTGTTTTCTTATATTCAATTCTATTTGATGTATTTTCGCATGAAAAAGAAATATACACGTCGCGTGCATGCAACAGAGTCCTTTTTTTTTCAATTTAACAAACTTCCAAAACTAAATAAATTAATTTTTTAATTGTCAATTCTAAATAATTTTTTTTGCATGAAAAATAAATTTATTTTTGGATTTTAATCCCGATTTAAATTGATTTTTTTTTTCAATATAAAAAAAACTTATATGCCGCAAATATTCAAGAAAATAATCCTTATTTTCGATGTGATAAACTAATCAATAAAAAATAAATAAAATTTACACGTCGCATAAATACTGAAACAAATGAACAAAATTAAATAAAAAATAATAAATCTTATTTTCTTATTCTCATTTTCTATTTTTTGGCATTAAAAAAAAAACTTGATTTCCTATTTGACAAATTAAATGAATGAAATCGAATAAAAAATAATTGCTTTTTATTTTTTTCCCTTGTTTGCAATAAGAGTTTTTTGTTTTAAAAAAACTTATACGCCGAATATACGTGCTAGAAAATATTTTTTTATTTTTAGTTTGGCGAACTGGATGATTGAAATCAATGAATCATAATAATAATTATTTAATTAAAATAAAGTATACAAAAATAAAAACAAAAAATATATGTTGTGTGTATATATGCATATATATATATATAGAGAGAGAGAGAGAGAGAGAGAGAGAGAGAGAGAGAGAGAGAGAGAGAAACTACAATATTACCAATTAACATTGCTGAAAAAATAGCAAAATGAATAGAAACATACAGTTTATCAGAAGACCAAACAGCAGCCTGCTTAGAGAGAGAGACCTGCCGAGAGAGAGAGAGAACCTGAGTACCGTTTGGGAGATCAAATGAGAGCAAATTATTGTGCTAAAATTGAAGGAAAAATATAAGGATTAATTACCTTTTATCCCCTTCTAATTTGATATTATTTCATTTTAATCCCTTTATTTTAGAAACCTATATATATTATTTCATTTTAATCCCTTTATTTTAAAAAAAAACCTATGTATCAACTCTTTCTACTCTTGACTAAAGGAGAAATTCATATTTTATTTGAAAAAATATAAAATTATTATTTTTTAATTTAAATATAAGATTTAAAGATGATAAATGAAAAGATTAACATTTTCTATTAATGTCTAACTCTTTTTGTCTCTCTACTTCTATTTTTAATTAAAAAAAATAAAAATATAATTTTGTTAATTTATATAAAATTTTATTACATGATAAGTGAATTACAAAAATAGAGGTTTGAAAAATAGAATTGAGGAATTGAAAAACTAAAACATGTACTTTTATAGCGTACAGTAATTTTTAGGTTTTTAATAGTAATTTTGAATTTTGGAAAAAATTACCATTGCGTATAAACTACATGGACTAAAATTTTAATTTCGTGAATTGTTCACTAAATATTTCTTAAAAATAGATAACGGATTGTACAGGCTAGGCAAACCTCCAAACCGCAAGGGAGAAAAAAGGGATAACTTTCAATGACAACCCCGTCATTTGAAAAAGTTACAGGAATACCTCCTATCGTTTTGAAAATATCATCAACATCTCCTGTTATTGAGAAAACTCAACGAGGACACCTCAAAAGTACGTCGGAATTCCAACAAACTAATAAATTCACATTTTATCTGACTAATTTACCCTTCTATTGTTTAAAATGATATAAATAAAGTATGTAAATAAACATAATCGTAAAAATTTGAAAATAAAAAAAATGACATAAAAAAATGAAAATCAAGAAGGTGTCATTGACATTTTTTAAATGAGAGTTTATTCTTGTAGATTTTTCAAATGACAGTAGGTGTGACTGAAATTTATCCCAGAAATATGTGATATTTTGTGCATAAATGTAAATATTGGTATTGTTGAGGGCAAGAATAGTCTAAGGAAGACGACAACGATAAAATCCGATGAGAAGATTATGATAATAAAAATTATAAATAATTTTTAGAATTTTTGTCAAATTGATTACAAATTATCATTTTTTACTCAGACACCCCTTATCATTTTTTTTTTATAAAAATACCGTTGTAAAATATATGCTTTTATTTTTGTTTTCTTTATTTTATACTCTCTTTCTCTTTCTCTCGTTTTTTATTTTTTATTTTTTGCTTTTGTTCAATATTTTCTATTTTTATTGTTTTAGTTTTTATTTTTTATTATGGTGTTTATAGAAAAAAAAAATCAAAAGTAAAAGACTAGAAAATAAAAAAATAAAAGAAAACAAAGCAAAAAGAAAACTTTTAAATTTAAAAAGAAAAAGAAAAATCGTTTTTGTTTTATGTTTATTTGAAACTTTTGTTTGTAAAATATGGTCTAGAAATTAATTAAATATATAATTATTATTAATTAAAAATATGAAAAATGAGGATGAAACGGATCTAAGTTTTTTGTTACAAAGACATTCCAACTTAACAGATGATAATACAGAAAGACAGAAGAGATTAATATTACAATATGGAATGGTAAATAAAAACAAGATACTTACTCTATTATTGAACAAACATGAACAAATATACTAAAAAAATAAAAATCAAGACAATTGTTTGACAATTTGTGCTTAAAGCAGATTTCACCCCCGTTAAGTGCTTATGGTTTGAATGAGCGTCTGTCTCCCAAGATACAACAATCAAGCAGCTATTGGCACCAACACTAGAAATTTGAAGCTCAATGAACTAGAAATATGTTGAACTCTCTAAAAAACTATCAAGCACACAAAAACTACAAAACACCTCTATTGAAATGCAATGCGAGCTTAAGAAATGGTATACATGTATGTTGAGAAAACCTGCCATTTTATAGGGAGCAAAATCAATAACTGGAGAAGCTTGAATAATGGGCAGTAAAGAGGTAGCAATAACTTTTTGTAGTTACACACTTGCAATTAGGTTTTTAAGGTTCTGTTTGGTTTGAAATTTCGGATTCAATGCAAAAATATATGAAGTCCAAGCCAAACATTCCCGAAGAGCCACAAGCAACAAAGTCTAGGACTAGGACTCGAGCCCAACCCTGGGGGATGGCAGCGCGCGCATGCGTGTGACTTTATTTATTTTATAACCTTTAGTCTATTTTTTGTCCATATCAATTCAACGTCCTAGAGCACTTACCTTCAAGATGTAACCTTAGTCTTAATAAATGTTTTGTTCATATTTTTCCGTAATCAATGTAAGATAACCTACACCACACAACACATTAGTCAATAACTTTAAATTAGTACTTTAATGAATAATTTTAATTTACTTTTCAAATAATTTTTACACAAATAAATATAACACATTCATAATATATTAATATATTCATATGTTCCAAATTAAGTTTCAGTCCCACAAATAATTGGGTCATAAAATACTAAAAAATTATTTTCACATAACAAATTCTATAATTTTTTTTTTTTTTTGTTATCTAGATTATTGTTTTCAATCGTTTTTAATTTTCTATAAATACCATAAAAATAAAAAAATACAAAATAAAATTAAAAATATATAAAACATAACAAAAGAGAAAGGGTAGAAAATAGAAAACAAAACGTACGAAATTAACAATAAAAAAAAATTATGTTGTAAGAAAATTTTTGTGTAATAAAAGTTGTTTTGGATAGCCAAGCTTAAAAAAGAGAAATGACGTCTCAAGTATTATAAAAAAAATTGATGTGGAATGTCTAGGATTTGAACTCTTAATTCCATGCATCTTTTTAGTTTCAAAATTATTGTTGAATTGTTATTCGTGTAACAAACTCCTCATCTTTTCACTATATATATTGATGTTATTCCTGCTCAGATTAAAGATATTTGATAACCATTTAAAAATTAAGTGCTGAAAATTTTGAGTACTTAATTTTAAGTGCTAAAAATATCAGAAGGTTGTTTGATAAAATTGTGCAGAAAATTTAAGTACTGAATTTTATTTTATTTTTGTTTGATAAGTACAAAATTTGTATGTTAAAAATTGTTTAATTTATATAAATTGAAAAAAAAAAATTGAGACTAAAACAATAAAATTGTCATTTTAAAAAAAAAAAAAATTATATTAAAATTAAAAGTAAAAATTAACCCAAAAATATATAATATTATATATTTTTTATACAATTACTTAAATTAAATTATAATTAATAATTTAAATGTAAAATAAAATTAAAACTCTAAAATAATTCAAAGTTAATCAATTCTCATTAAATCTAATCCTAATTAAAGCATCATAGGGGATCGAGGATAAAATTGTCAAAACATAATTTTTTTAAATGAAAAATAATGAAGTATATTAAGCAAAATGAAATAAGTGAAGGAACTTTGACTTAATTTTTTACTTACATTTTGACTTAATTTTTAAGTTAATTTAATTAATTAAGTGATACTAATTATATTATTAAATAAACTTAATTGATTAAATACTTAATATAATCCATTTTAAACATTTATTTTTTTTTATCAAACATGCCTGCCTGAGTTGGAATTCAGAACATTTTACCTTCTTCATAATTTTTCATCTATTCCACTTCTTCCATTATATTAACATGAAATTTTGAATTCAGAACTATGTCAAAGAAGATCAACAAAGACAATCATGAGGGGAGAGAGAGAGAATCATATCTTAAAACATAAAGGTAAAGCCAAATTCTAGAGAGAGAAGCAGAGAAATTGCTCAGATTCAGATAAATAAAATCAAAATTTTCAGAAACTGTGATCTGGGTATGGTAGAATGAATGATTTTAATGGTGGGTTTTTAATATTGTGGGATTCGAAAGATGAATTGGACTAGTTCGTTTATAAAGAAAACACAAACTCTCCTCTCTCTTCTGCTGGATCGAGAGAGCGTTAGGCGGTAGATCGAGAAGAGCGAGAGGCGGAGAAGCGGAGACGGAGGGAGGGGAATCTCAGATCTGGCCCTCTTCGCCACAAATCCGACCAAACCACAACCGAGAACCGCCCTTCAGCCACCGCCGACCAACCACTGAGACAAAGAGAGTGAGATCAAAGAAGGAGATCTGAAGATGAGATAGAAGTGTGGGGGATGTGAGCTCGAACATGGCAGGGGAGGCGGCGATGGAGGGTTTTTAGAGAGAGGGCGTCTCCAAGCCTAGAGGCTAGAGAGAGAGTCAGACATTCAGGGTTAATTACACTTTACACCCCAATAAGTGTGAATAATTACGGAAAGATAAAATTTACATTTTAACCTTTTCGTTAACGGAGTCACGTTTGCGCTTAAGCCCAACAACTACAAGGGGTAAGTGACAAAGTTTAAACCACATGTGATAAAGTGCAAATGGACCAAATCACAGGAGATAAAATGCTATTAACCCTAAAATATAATAAGGATGTCTTGGATAACAAAAGTGGAAAGAGAATAAATATCTCAAATATTACAAAAGTGACGTGATGTTGACCTTAGTATTTGTCAAAATGACATAAGATGTCTTGAGTTTAAACTCTTAATTTCATATTTCTTTTTAGTTTCAAAATTAAATGATTTTTACTCATGGCAGACATGCGCAAAGAGATATCCTTGATTTGCAAACATCCAAACGAAAATAAACTAAATGAAAAAAAAAATCTTAATTACGTAATCAAATAATAATACCCAATTAAAAATAGGATATAAATTACGAGTACGTATAAATTAAACATTAAAGAGTACTAAAATATAAATAATTAAAGTACGAAGTCAGATAGAAAATAGAATTAGTTGAATAAAATAAATAAATTTTGGATCTACAAAAAAAATCTAAATTTTAATATTTTATTAATTAAATTGGTGAAATAAATTTTAAAAATAAGAACATGCTAAATATTTTTATAATTTTCAATAAATAATAAAAAAATTTCAATAAATTGACTTTGAATAAAGTGAAAGAACGAATATAATGGTTGATTGTAGGGTTGCTAATAGCGCTACCCAATGTAAATAGTTTTGGTGCATAGTTGTAAATATCGCAATTGTTGATGGTATAATTACTCTAAGAGAGTACGGTGACCGAATTCGATGTGAGATTATGAAAATAGATTGGATTTGATTTGGTCAAAAATTTATATATACACACACACAAAAACAAATCTGCAATTTTAACTTGCTTTAATTTCAAGCCTTTTTTTAGTTTCAAAATTAAATGCATTTTACCCGTGGTGGACATGCAAAAGGATGCAAACAAGCAACTCCACGTTGTGCGGTAGGTTAAGCGCGTCTAAGCGGACTAAAGCATTGTGCAGCCAAACAGGACAAGCTTCCAAACAAGAAATAAATTAAATAAAACAAAATAAATTTTATTTTCTTATTTTCAATTATAATTAAATTTTCTGTTTCGTATAAAAGAAACTTACGCTTTGCATAAATGCTGGAAAAATAATCTCTACCACCAATTTGACAATTTTTTAAGTAAGTGTTAAAAAAAATTGATTTTTGAAACATTTTTTACCTATTTATTTACAAAATTTAATAGGCAGTTGACACATGTGAATATACCGATATGTCCTCCTCGATGAGGATATAAAATTGTATTTATATTTGTCAAAAAATATTAAGAAGTGAATGAGAAATTGATACTCAAAGTACCCATTTAAAGTCGTTGATTGATAAGTTGTATTGGTTGTACCATGTAAACATTTGAATAATATGATAATTTATTTATAAAGACTAGAATTAGTCTTTAAAGGTAGGCATTAGGGTATAGCGCACACAACGTTGCCTAGCACGGGCATGGGTGCACACCTGTGCGTGCGCTTGATATATGTTTCTATGAACAAGTGTTCTTGAGAGAGTTCTGCACAAGATTTGTTGGTTGAAGACCTTTGAAAAACTTAGTGTTGTATCATGTAGACATTTGAATCATATGATAATTTATTTATAAAGACTAGAATTAGTCTTTAAAGGTAGGCATTAGGGTATAGCGCACACAACGTTGCCTAGCACGGGCATGGGTGCACACCTGTGCGTGCGCTTGATATATGTTTCTATGAACAAGTGTTCTCGAGAGAGTTCTGCACAAGATTTGTTGGTTGAAGACCTTTGAAAAACTCAGTGTCGAACACGTGCAAAAAATGAGATATCTATTTTTAATTAGACACAAAAAATATTGTTTTCACACATGTTCAAGATTTTCTGACACCGATATCTCATTTGAGTTTAAAGTATTTGTGCTTATGAACTCACCCAAAAAACAATACTTATCTAAAGATTTTAAGCCAAAAAAAAAATAAAAATCCTTTAGATCAAGAAGATTTGCAATGATTGTATGATCAAACATACTATATACTTGAAGCAACAAACACTAGTTAGTTATAAGAATCCTAAACATGTTATTTTCTTTGAGAGAAAAACTCACCGATGATGCTAAAATATAGGCTTAGGGAGCGGTTTTGAGACTACAAAGCCGGCTCTTCTCTCCTCAAAAGAGTACTCCTTGATTTATACATTATTTGTTCAAAAAAGGACCAAACATAGTCTAGCTAATTTTTTAAGTCATATTTTACTTTAATTACACACAAAAAATAACATATAAACTGTTGAATCTCAAATCAATGTTGTGCCCTCGATATCCGTTTGCAATAATTTGTCAAAGTCCACCCTGCTCGTGACAGAACATCTTGAATTCCACATTGATGCTGAGTCCCTTAATATTTTTTCACAATGGTTTCTCAAAGTCCACCTTGCGAGTAAGAAGGCGTGTCAAATCCCACACTGATGTTGGGACCCTCGATATCCTTCGCACTGGTTGGTCAAAGTCCACCCTGCGTATGAGGGGACGCGTTGAATCTCACATCGTTTGTGTCACCTAATCATGAGCTATATATGTCTAGAGATAATTCTCTTCTTTCAAGGTGTATTTTGAGGGAGAGTTAGCCCATTGAGTTTCTACATAAACTAGCAATAAAATTGTTAGCTAACTAATTTAAGTGCTATTAATTCTTACAACCAAACATTAAATTATAACAATTTATACATTAACTAATTGAAAAATAATACCATTGGCTAATTGAAGGACAACAAATTTGGCCTTTATACATTGCATATGAAACAGGGAAGTAGTAAATTTCTATCATGATTCTCCTTCACTGAAAGGACTTTTTTAGGTGGCATTTGGTTAGTGTTTCTACTTTTCTTTTTTTTCTTTCAATAAAGTGAGATAAAAATCTTGTTTCCGTTCTGGAGTATCTCTAAGAAATAGAGGCATGTTTAGTAACGACCATTATACTGAAATTATTTCTTTCAATTTATGAGAACAAAAACAAGAAACACATTTCATTGTAACATTTTTTATTTATTATTATTGAAGTGTATGGTGGCCGATAAGGTGATAGTGGGAATAATTTTGTAAAAGTGAATAGAAATCAATATTTTTTTGTTTATTAGATTCTTAAAGAATTTAGAAATTACTTCCAGATTATGCCTAAAATTTTGGGAACAAAAATGTGTTTCAGTATATTAATCCCAAAATATTGGGAGTGGGAACAAAAATCAGGGAACGGAAACAGTAACCAAATGGGGCCTTAGAGTCTCTCACTTTAACTCATGAAGCCAGGGGCAACTGATTCTTCTTATTTGCTGGAACAAATTGAGCTTCACATTTCAAATGTCAAGGAGGAAGTTTTAGTAGGTAAGACATATTTGAAAAGGTTGAGAAGAAGTTGGCTGCACGTGAAGAGGAATGCTGGCTAGAGGAGTACAACAAGGTCCGGCATTTCTGTTTTTTAATAACTTTAGCATGCGATGATCATCATTTCTTGTCTAAAATGTGGTGAATTATAGGATGAAAACCGTTACAATCCTGAAAGAGGTACTCACTTAATTTTGAAACATGCAGAGAAAACTCAAGCTATGATTAACAAAATTCCTGGTAAATCTTTGCTTTATATGACTTCATAATATTAATCCAATTTTCATATGAGCTATGAAAGAGGTTGGTGGTCAAATTATAAATGTGAGGGAAAGTCTCATCTCATGAGATAGCTTTTGGGGTTGAAAGAGGCCTCAGACCACCCCAACACTAGTATCAGAGCTTAAGTTACAACAATTGTGGTCCGATAGGAACAGAGGGAGAGATTGATGGAGGGTTAGCCTTACCAAAAAATCCGATGTGTGAGGGAGGAAGTTGAGTTTATCTCGCATCGGGTGTGAAAGGGACTGGTGGTCAGGTTATAAGTGTGAGAAAAAGTCTCACCTCATGGACTAGTTTTTAGAATTAAGAGAGGCTCAGACCACTCCAACAGAGGAAAATAGCTTAATTTCTTTCATCTTTTTCTGAAGTTAAAAACTCATAAGGACAAAAATATACTCTACAAATCATTTTTTGTATTAATTTTCCATGTAACTATTAATGGGAGTTCATGAATTTGTTGGCATGATTGTTGATGGAGCGTCAATGGTGGAGACTGACTTCAAAAGCCAAAGCCTGGAGGAAAGAAAGAGGAGTTGATTTCTCATATGATGGTGTAAGCACTTCTAATATATTTTGGACATGTTTGGTTTGTTTCGAGAGCAGTTTTCAAAAATTTTGAAAACACACCCTGTTATTCTTTAGGTTTACCTTCCTTCTATACTCGAGCAGTACAACGTCTTAAAGCAAGAGAAAGAAAAAGAGCGTCAAAGACAGAGGGTATGGTATATTTAACTATGGTTTTTGTTGTTTTCTTTCCATGACCCAAGTATTTAAATATTCATCCAAATCCAATAAATTTGTTAAAAGTCTAAAATTATTGCAATTTTTTTTTTTTAAATTTAGTGACTTTCATGTTGTGCAGTAACATTGGACTTCTGAAAAAACTACTGTAGTGCTTGGACTGCATAAGTAAAAATTTGAAGTTTATGAACTGTTTAACATGAACCTTTTTTTTTTTCCTACTCATGACTTGTGTATGTACATTATGTACTTATCCTAGGATCAGAAGAAGCTGCAAGGCCAATTGATAACTGAGCAGGAGGCACTTTTTGGGTCAAAGCCAAGTCCGTCAAAGAGTGGAAAGATGGTTTTCGGGGCTTCGAGTGGAGGTGGTAACAAAAGATTCTCACTTGGAGGCGCAATGCTTCAAACTCTATATGATGAGAAAATTGCCATCTCTTTGCGTCCTCTCAAGAAGAACAACTCTGTGAAGCGGTTTTCTCAGAAGTGGTAACAAGATCAGAAGTCACGAAGATATTAATAAAGATATTGGAGATAGCGGTCTAATCATTGATGCTGGATCATTTTCACGAAGATTTGTTGACAACCTAACCAGCTTTATAAACTCATATAAAGCTCTGAGAATCTTTTGTTACCACTTCCACTGGAAACCCTGGAAACCTTCTTCCCACTCTTTGACAGACTTTGCTTTGACCCTAAAAATACCTCCTGCTCAGTTATCAATTGGCCTTGCAGCTTCTTCTGATCCTAGGATAAGTACATAATGTACATACACAAGTCATGTGTAGGAAAAGAAAAAATAGGGGTTCGTGTGAAACAGTTCACAAACTTCAAATTTTTACCTATGCAATCCATGCACTACAGTAGTTTTTTCAGAAATCCGATGTTACTGCACAACATGAAAGTCACTATATTTAAAAAAATATTGCAGTAACTTTAAACTTTTGACAAATTTATTGGATTTGGATGAATAGTTAAATACTTGGTGTCACAGAAAGAAAACACCAAAAATCATAGTTAAATATACCATACTCTCTGTCTTTGATGCAATTTTTCTTTCTCTTGTTTTAAGACGTTGTACTGCTCGAGTATAGAAAGAAGGCAAACCTAAAGAATAATAGGGTCTGTTTTCAAAATTTTCGAAAACTGTTCTCGAAAAAAACCAAACATGCCCAGAATATTTTCAGAATATATTAGAAGTGCTTACACCATCATATGAGAAATCAACTCCTCTTTCTTTTCTCCGAGCTTCGGCTTTTGAAGTCGAAGTCTCCACCATTGACGCTCCATCAACAATCATGCCAACAAATTCATGAACTCCCATTAATAGATACAAAGAAAATTTATACAAAAAATCATTTACACAAAATATTTTTGTCGTTATGAGGTTTTAACCTTAGAAAAAGTAAAAAAGATGAAAGAAATTAAGCTACTTTCCTCTGTTGAAGTGGTCCGGGCCTCTCTCAATCCCAAAAACTGGCTCATGAGGTGAGACTTTTCACACACTAATAATCTAATCATCAGCCCCTTCCACACCCGATATGGGATAAACTCAACAATCCTCCCTCACACATCAGACTTTTGGTAAGACTAACCCTCGATCAATCTCTCCCTCTATTCCTATCGGACCATAATTGTTGTAACTTGAGCTCTGATACTAGTGTCGGGGTGGTCTGGGGACTCTTTCAACCCCAAAAATTTACCTCATGAGGTGAAATTTTCCCTCGCACTTATAACTTGACCACCAACCCCATCCATAGCTCATATGGAAAATCATATTAAGATTATAAATTCATATAAAACAAGATTTACCAGGAATTTTGTCAACCATAGCTCGAGCCTTCTCCGCACGTTACTAAATTAAGTGAGTACCTCTTCCAGCATTGTAACGGTTTTCATCCTACAATTCACCACACTTTAGATAAGAAATGAAGATCGTCCCATGCTAAAGTTATTAAAAATAAATAAAAACAGAATTACCCGACCCTGTTGTACTCGTCCAGCCAGAGTTCTTTCAAGTCGAACTTTTCCTTCAAGATAACCTCTCTAATTTTGCTTGATTTCAACTGTTGCAGCCTCGACACCTCCGCCTCCGCCTCCGCCTGCAAATATATTTTCCGGGGGGTGGCGTAGAAATGTTCTCATTATTAATATTATTGTTCTCAACATAAACTTTTTGTAGATCAAAAGAGACTAATCTTACAAAGTTAATGAAGTCCAAAGAGAGTGTTTGACTCAGTGATTTCAGTTTCTGAAGCAGCTATAGTCCGGGTAACATTCTGATACATTTGTTGCTCCTCCATGGGAGTATCCATCAAGCTCTACAACTCCACCATGGCAGTGGCAAGATCTTGAAGCTAAAGAAGACAGAGGAAACAGGGTAAGCCTCGTTTGATAATACAATTAAGTTCTTAAAACTGAATTTACTGAGTACTTATCAAATTAAGTGCATTTAATAACAAAATCAAGCAATCATTTAAAATATAAGCATCGCTTAAAAATTGTTCAAAATTTTAAGTGATGAGTGATTCACTTAATTTTTTAGAACTTATCACTTAATACCATACAATATCTAATTATCACAAACAATATTTTTTACCAATACTATAAAATCTCACAAAAAAGTTATATACAAATAATTATAGATGGAGAAAATACTAAATTGAGAAAAAAGTGAGAAAATTGTAAAATATTTTAGAAAAATAAAGTTGTAAAAATTATTTTAGGTGATCATCCACCTGCTTTATTCTGTCATTCTGCACATGAATGTGATCTAATTCAGATCGAATTATGCTTATTCAGACAAATGTTTTAGTACACTAACGGTTTTGTAGAAACCCAATGGGTCTAACCCACGCTCAAAAAGCGCCTTATATATAGTTTAGGATTAGATAACACGAGTGATATGGGATTCAACACACACCCTCACGCACAGGGTGGACTTTGACAAACCTTAAACTGATATTGAGAGACCCAACATCAATGTGGGATTCAACAGGTTTCAAATGATTTGGTCGGATCTAACAAAGTGACTTAACTCAATATAAATCCAAATCTAATCCCTCCCGCACTCGTATATCTCCAATTTCAAACTACTAAAATAATCAATTTGCATGTTTTCCGAGCTTTTTCTCTGTTTTGACTCCTTTTTTTGGGTTTTTTTTAAGCTGGTTATTCTCTGTTTTATAACCTTTTGAGTTTAGGGAGGCGACCTGTAAGAGGTATTCAAATCAAAACACATAGATTATGATTATACTGGTTAAATTCCAATTCATATGGAAAATAATCACATCATTAAAAATTCAACATTCAACATTCCTTTTAGAAAACTTTATCTCCACTTTTTGAGATGATAAAGGGGAAGAGATAATTTGATGTTTGTAACTGATAAATCATGTTTCTGAAACAAAGAAAGATTATCAAATGTTCCGTTTGAACGGAAATTTTATAGTTTGAGGGATAAAATTGAAACCGAACCTTCTCATTTTTTAGTGCAACCAACTGAGCGCGCAACTCTTCGAGCTTTCTCAAAGACAAATCACTCTCATCAATAACCGTCGTGTGCAAATTTTCTTCCAACAATCTGCATAGTTCTTTCAAGATATTGCGTATTTGACCCAAAACTTCAACAAACTGATCCCGCCTTTCGTTCTTCCTCTTCCTCATCTCCTCCAATTGGGGTGTAATGGCTTCAAGATCTTTTTTCAAGCTTCCTATAGTCTATTCAAATTGCAGATGGAAGAACAAACATAGAAGAAGTTCTAACAAAGTAAACAACAGAATTTGTAGAAATTTAACGAGGCTAAGTCACTCTCAAAAGACACCTTCAAAGAGGAGGATCACCCCTAGACTTATATATAGCTTATGATCAGGTAACAAATACAATGTGGAATTCAACATGCCCCCTCACGCGCAAAGTGAACTTTGACAGACCATTACAAACAGATATCGAGGACTCAACATCAATGTGAGATTCAACATGCCCCCTCACGCTCAGGGTGGAGTGTGGACTTTGACAAACCGCTGCGAACGGATATCAATGGCCCAACATTGAAGTGGGATTCAATATGCCCAATATTAGACAAAAAGTCTAATTCCATATAGAAATCCAATGAGCCCAACTCACTCTCAAAAAATGCCTTGAAAGAGGAGGATTATCCCTAGACTTAAGGTAACACAAGTGATATGGAATTCAACAGAATCCTATGGTGATTGAAAGAGTAGAAATTTTGAATATTTTAACTATTGAATCACTGACATGCTTTATATGTACTGGGCGTTCTCCCAATGCAGAGCAAATGTGTGCTAGTTCGGCTTCAGCATCAGCCACTGCTTGCCGTAGCTGAGCTCTGGACTTGCTTGCGTGGTCTACTTTCCTTCTATATGCCTGCAGACACTATCACTATAATTTTATTAAATAAATAAAATAATAGTTCCAAAATATAGTGAAAATGAGCAACATATATGTCTGTAAGTTCCAAGTTAAAACCAAATCACTATCAAGTAATCGATGTGAAACAAAAATCTAACACCAGCTCTTAAGTGCAACCCCGAGTTTGTACGAAGGTAGAGAATGATGAGAAATATGTAACCCCCAACTTGCATGAAAGACTTGATTACAAGGGAAGAGAGGCAAATTCCCATAATCTTGGTTCTAATAACATGTTAGGAGGTTGCAACTTAAAACTATACGGTGTCAAGTGAAGTAACTTTTTTTATTTATATGATGGTGTTGGCACTCTCAAGTAATTAACGTGGGACAGAAATTTAACACCCGCTCTTATGTGCAACCCTTAGTATACATGGAAGAATTAATTACGAGGAAATGATAAGAAATGTGCAACTCCCAATTTGCACAAAAGATTTAACTACGAGGGAGAGAGACAAATTTCTATAACCTTGGTTCTAACACCATGTTCGGAGGTTCCAACTTAAACCATATGGTGTCAAGTAGAGTTTGACTTACAAAGTAGGTTAAGCACTCTCAAGTAATCGATATGGGATACTCTCGATTAATCGATATGGGATAAGAATCTAACACTTATGCAGCCCTCCATTTTTTTCGAAAAAATTAACTAGGGAGGAATGATGAGAAATGTGCAACCCTAGTTTCCAAGAAATATTTGACTATGAGAGAAGAGAGGCGAAATCCGATAATCTTAGTTGTAATATCATGTAAGGAGGTTCTTTTTTTTTTAACTTATATAGTCATTTGGACAAACCGTGGTAATCAACGCGAGACAGGACTTTACCAACATAAACAAAGATAGATAAAAATTTTTGCAGAAAATTTTAATCAAACCTGTAGTTCACATAGAAGAGAACCACACGTCGAGTCCATACACAGAGGCTGATCACTATCGGCTTTATACATTATAAGCTGAAACCAGAAGAGACTGCAATGTTAGTATATCAAGACAATTCAACAAGCTCATCCTCATCAAAATTTGTACGGTCAAAAAATTTCAGAATTTCGTTTTCTTTCGGCAAAATCATCGTTGTGCATTATAACATAAACATTTTTCCTAAATCGTAAAATGATCGATAAACAAAAAACAGAGAGGGAACCTCAAAATTCAAAATGTAGCAGTGATTTTTGCACTTCAAGGAGGCAAAACTTCGAAATGCTAACCCGGATACCTACCACCTGTATACCGGTTCGTCGGAGAACCTTGAATTGTCGCCGGAAAACGTCGCCCTCGAGCGTATCGATTGACTGGAGTACACCTGACGAAAAAGGTGGGGAGGAAATGAAAAACCCTACTAGAGAGAGCGTTAGTTCTTTACGTATTTGGCTTTTAAAAGTTACAAAATAATCATTATAATACTTTTTTCAACTTAAAGATCAAAATGAGCCTAACCAGCCTTCCTATTCAAAGTTTGTATTTTTTTTTTTCCTTTAAACCCGGCCACAAGATGGCCGGTATTAAAAAAAAAGTTGGAAACCCACCGTTTGACAGCCGGTTTCCAAATACAACACCCCCTTATCATTAAGTCTTACGGCCGGTTTCCAAATACAACACCCTCCCCTTATCATTAGGGGGGAAGATCCATGCATGGCACCTCTCCACATGGACAGGAAGATCCATGCATGGCACCTGTCCACATGGACAGGCGCCCACTGAAATCGGGAATTTTTTTTTTTCCCGTTTAAGCTATTTTTTAATTTTTTTTTATTTTTTATATTCTTTAATTATTATCGCCATTCTTCAAAAATAATTATAAAAAAATAAAAATTGAATTATTTAAAATTCAAAAAAATATTCTCAATTTTATAAATTTCTAAAAATACCTAATTTGTTTAGGTCAAAATATTTTTTTTTTCAAAATTTTGATTTATTCACCTTTAAAGATAGAATTGAACAAATAAAATAGGATAAATTTTTAAAATTTATTTTATTTTGACATCGATTTTTTTTTTTTTAAATCGTCATCTAAAAAGAGTCAAAATAAAAATAATTTTTTAAAACGTCGTTCAAAAAGTAACGTCGCGCGCGAGCGTTTTGGGTATTTATGCTTCACGCAGATTGGGGGAACAAATGATTGTTTCGAGTTTCAAGAAAAAAGAAAAGTTAAATCACACTTGCTACCCGTAAAGTTTAGTTGGATGGAAAATGGGAAGAAGAAAAAAAATATGATGGAAAAAATACAATTTTTAAGACAATTTTTTTCATTGCAAAATTGAGAGAAAAGTGAGAGACAATAAGTAAAATTACAATTATACCCTTTATAATATTATTTTTAATTCATTTTTGTAATATATGAGAGTAAATAGTAAATTATATTAAAATGAATTATTTTTTCTCTTTTTATTTTTCTTCTTAACCAAACAACAATGGGGAAAATAAATTTTCTTTCACATTGGATAAAAATATTATCCTTTTTTTTTTCTTTTTTATCCTTCCAACAAAACATACCCTGGCCTTGGGTGTAAAATATGATGGATGGAAAAATGCAAAAGCGATGGAAAATGAAAAAAAGTTGTGTTTGGTAAATAAAGAAAATGGAAGGGAAAAGAAAAAGCTATTGAAAAAAGACTCATTTTCCTTCTTTTTTCCTCTCAAATTTGGGATGAAAATGAAAGAAAAAATTATTGAAATTTGAAAAAAAAAAATCAAAATTATGATTATACCCTTAATAATAGATTTGTTTAATTTATTTTTATAATTATTAGAGTAAAATAGTAAATTACATTAAAGTAGATAATTTTTCCTCTTTTCATTTTCTTTCCTAACTAAATAACATTAGGAAAATTAAATTTTCTTTCACTATGAATAAAATTATTATCCTCTCATTTTTCATTTTTTTTTTTCCTTTTCCAATCCTCTAACCAAACGTACCCTAAAGTACGGGGTGGGTGTCTATGTAGATCTTGAGATTTATCAAATTGCACATTTGGTCACTTGAGTTTAACATTTGGTTCAGTCTCGCAAATTTAAAAACTACGTTAATGATTTTGGATGAAAAATAAATTGTGCTCAACAAGGGACCTTCAAATAAGGATATTGTTCATCATTTTATTACTCTACTAAACTAAAAACATTTTTATCTAATTGTTCATCATTTTATTATTCTATTAAACTTAAGATATTTTTCTCTGATGTTTCTCTTACAACAATTTGTCTAAAGAATGATAGAATAGTTTGAATCGTTGTTAGAGAACCCACTTTTTAGTTTAGTGAAATGATGAAATAACATTAATAATGTTTTCAATTCTGCTGGATAGAATAATAGTTGGAAAATTTTGTGTTGAACATGATAAAATATTTTGGAGTAAATTATTTAAGGAAAAAATAAATTTTATTTATTATTTACATATCTAAATAATTAATACATCCTTCATGGTGGATTTTCACAATCCTCCCCTTGCCTTGTGGAAATTTTGCTATAAATTCTAGTAAAGTTGATGTAAAATTGGATTATCCAAATAGAATTAAATAATTAATGTGCAATGAAATTGCATTGAGTTTAAAAAAAAAAAAAAAATTGTTTTTGCACTTTGCCCTCTTGAAGTTTTTAAAAAATCTTACGTTAATTCCTATACTTTCAATTTGAACACATTAAAGATTAAAGTATTCAAATTTGTCAAGTCATTCCAAATCAATAACTCCGTTATTTTTTATGATGGAAACTTACCAAGTGTCAAATACAAAATCACTCATGTGGGTAAATTTCGTCATAAAAATTATGAAATGATTGACTTGATACGATTTAGATATTTGGAGGTTTAAAATGTATTCAAATTGAAAGGAGATACGGACTAAAATGATATTTCAAGAGGATTTTTAATGATAATATGCAAAAAAAAAAAAAATTATTCCATAATATTCATACTCGTTTTTAATAGATTTGTATTTTCAATACATTGTGTTCATCTCAACACAATCAATTCCATTTTCGATCAAAATCACCTAAAATCGCAACATATCTTAACTTAAATCTCATGAAATGTTACTTTCAAACAGAAATTGTTATAAGCTTTAATGATAAGCAAACAAAATTCAGAGTAAACATGCAAGCAAGCCAGTGCCAAATTTGAAAAAAAAAACCTGCATGCATGACTGTAAGATCTCAAGCTGCATTGATGGTGGAATTTGAGAACGATATCCTAAAATGCAGCAACAATTGAGAATATAATCATGCATAGATAGATGGAAGAGTTCATGCCGTGGATATAGAGAGTAGAACCCTTAACACTGATATATATACTATTTATTTTGCACAAAATCACAAAACTTCTCTGTAATTTTAAAAAGTTACGTAATTTTTTTTTTTGACTCTCTAACTATTGACACATTTTTATATAGTCCAATAATATTTTTTCGTTTCAGTTTAAACCCTATATATGTGTGTGTAATGCGAACTTTCCATTAATTTCAAGTTTTTTTAGTTTCATAATTAAATAGTTTTACCCGTGGCAAACATGCAAAAATCTTATCTTTAGTTTCCAGTTCCACAAACTTCCAAACAAGAAATAAATTAAATAAAACAATGTAAATACAATATTTAGTTTGCAATAAACATATCCGTAAAAATTTGAAAACGAAAAAAATGAAATGAAAATTGAAAATCCAGAGGGTGAAACAAAAAATATAAATGAAACAAAAAGAAAAACAAAAACAAAAATTGTATTTGTTTTATTTTTATTTTTTTTAAATTAATTTTTTATTTATCAAATCCTTTGTTATTTTTTGCATTTTTTTTCTAGATTATTAGTTTTGATATTTTTTTAATTTTATACGAATACCATAAAAATTAAAAAATAAAACAACGAATAAAAAATACAAAATAAAAGTAAAAAATTGAAAACATGAAATATAAATTAAGAGAGATAGAATAGAAAATAGAAAATTAAAATTAAAAAATATGAAATAAACAATAAAAAAAATTATCGTAGTAGTATTTTTGTCAATAAAATATAATAGAGGACGTCTTAGATAACCAAACTGGAAAGAGAATAAATATCTCAGATATTACAAAAATGACCTGGGGTGACCTTAGTATTTATCAAAATGATAGGGAATGTTTTGGGTTTAAACTCTTAATTTCGTACTTCTTTTAGTTTCAAAATTAGATGATTTTTACTTGTGGCAGACATGCACAAAGATATCCTTGATTTGCAGTTCAACAAACATCCAAACATAAATAAATTAAATGAAAAAAAAAAACACTAAATAAATTTCATTTTTTTAATTTTCAATTTAAATTGATTTCTTTTCGTATGAAAAAGAAAATTGCTAAAATACCCATTATTTAATGTCAAATTACCGAAATAAACTATTGCACTCCTTCCACTTTGTTTAAGTTAATGAGTACTAAAATATAAATAATCAAAGTACTAAGTCTAATACAAAATAGAATTATTAGAATAAAATAAATAAATTTTGGATTAAAAAAAAAATCTAAATTTTAATATTTTATTAATTAAATTGGTAAAATAAGTTTTAAAAATAAGAACATGCTAAATATTTTAATAATTTTCAATAAATGATGATTTTTTTTTTCAATAAATTGACTTTGAATAAAGTGAAAGAACGAGTATAGTGGTTGATTGTAAGATTGCTAATAGTGCTACCCAATGTAAATATTTTTGGTGCATAGTTGTAAATATTGCAATTGTTGATGGTAGAATTACTCTAAGAGAGAGTACGGGGACAGAATCCAGTGTGAGATTATGAAAATAGATTGGATTGGATTTGGTTCGAAATTAATATATATACACACATACACAAGCAAAAGCAAATCTGCAATTCAAACTTACTATTAATTTTAAGGCTTTTTCAGTTTCAAAATTATATACATTTTACCCGTGGCGAACATTACAAAAGATGATCCTTAATTTCCAATTCCACAAGCTTCCAAACAAGTAATAAATTAAATAAAACAAAATAAATTTTATTTTCTTATTTTCAATTATAATTAATTTCTTTTCGTATAAAAAAGAAACCTACGCTTCACACAAATTCTGGAAAAATAATCTCTACCACCAATTTGGCAAAAAAAATTTAGTGTTAAAAAAAAACTTAAAAAAATGATTTTTGAAACATTTTTTACCTATTTATTTACAAAACCCAATAGGCAGTTGACACATCTGAATACACCGATATGTCCTCCTCAGTGAAGATATAAAAATTGTATATTTATTTGTCAAAAAATATTAAGAATTGAATGAAAAACTATCATTTAAAATACCCATTTAAAGTAGTTGATCGATGAGTTGTATTGGTTTGTATCATGTAGACATTTGAATAATATGATAATTTATTTATAAAGACTAGAATTAGTCTTCAAAGGTAGGCATTAGGGTATAGCGCACACGACGTTGTCTAGCATGGGATGGGCGCACACCTATTCGTGCCGTTGATATATGTTTTTATGAACAAGTGTTCTCGAGAGAGTTTTGCATAAGATTTGTTGGTTGAAGACCTTTGAAAAACACAATGTCGAACACGTGCTAAAAATGAGATCTCTATTTTTAATTAGACACAAAAAATATTGTTTTCACACATGTTCAAGATTTTCTGACACTGATATCTGATCTGAGTTTAAAGTATCCATGCTTATGAACGCACCCCAAAAATACAATACTTAGATTATTATCTAAAGATTTTAAGGGGGGAAAAAACGAGTCGTTTAGATCAAGAAGATCTGCAATGATTGTATGATCAAACATACTATATACTTGAAGCAACAAACACTAGTTAGTTATAAGAATCCAAAACATGTTATTTTCTTTAAGAGAAAAACTCGCCGACAATGCTAAAAGATAGGCTTAGGGAGCGGTTTTACGACAACAAAGCCGGCTCTTCTCTCCTCAAAAGAGTACTCCTCGATTTCTTCAATTCCACGAGGAACGGAAGGGGTAGCCGGAGTCATGGTTGTCTGCATTGCAACAGAAACCGTTAAAGGAGTCACTGGCATTGCCATTGGTGTTGATTTTGGTGTTCGATTCTCTTGATCAACGGCTGATACATTCTTGGTTGGAGTAGCGAGTGACTTTTGATCTTGTTGGATAATAGTGTTGGATGATATTGATGAAGACAATGGAGATAGCGGTTTTCTCTTTGATGCTGGATCATTTTCGCGAAGATTTGATGGTCGGTTGGACGATTGATGCTTCACCGCGAGAGCCGTAGGGTCTAGGTTCCTATTGCCTGCATGAAAATCAAGAAAATTAATAAGGGTCCGTTTGGCTGTCCTAATTATCCTATTTAATGAATTATCGTATTATTTGATGAACTTATCTATATATTTCTTCATTTAATCAAATTTATATTGTTTCTGTGAACAAGAAACATACTATTTTTTTAGCACGTGAACTAGAACTAAAATGGTTAGAAATGGTTTTTAATTCTTAAAATCAAACACGAAACTATAACAATTGAATAATTGAAAAAGACTACAATTTGCGAGTTGAAGGACAAGCAAACGGGCTAGAAATGATTTAGAGCATACGGTGAAGTTATTGCTGCTACTAAACTATCCAATTTTGATGAACCAAATATGAAATGCGAGGATTTAGGGTTTGTTTGGTTTGTAACTGTGCAACTTGTAGAAACCCAATCGGCCCAACTTACTCTCAAAAGGCACCTTGAAATAGGATTACCTCAGGCTTTTATATGTAGATAGCTTAGGATTAGGTAACATGCTTTAAACTGTATAAGAGAATAAAATGTTTTTTCTTAGGATTTTTTTCCATGAGCCCCAGATTTTGCAACTCAATATTCATTCAATTTACTCTGTACAGTAAAATTTTTTTAAAATCCAATAATTTTATAAAAATTTGAAAAAATTATTGTAACGCGTGAACTGCATAAACAAAAAATTTAGTAACTTACCTAAAGATAAAGTAGAAGAACCATGATTTTGGTGGTGGTTTTGCAAATTTTGCCGCTTCACAAAGCTGTTCTTCTTGACGGGACGTGAAGAGATGGCGGTTTTCTCATCATATAGAGTTTGAAGCATTGCCCCTCCAAGTGAGAATCTTTTGTTACCACCTCCACTCAAAGCCCCAGAAACCTTCTTCCCACTCTTTGACGGACTTGGCTTTGACCCAAAAAGTGTCTCCTGCTCAGTTATCAATTGGCCTTGTAGCTTCTTCTGATCCTAGGATAAGTAGATAATGTATATACATGTCATCAGTAGGAAAAGATTAAAAATAGGGTGTTCATGTTGAACAGTTCACGAATTTCAAATTTTAACTCATGTAGTCCACACACTACACGTAATTTTTTCAGAAGTCCGACGTTACCGCACCGCATGAAAGTCACTATAATTTTAAAAAATTGCAACAACTTTAGACTTTTGACAAATTTATTGGATTTTGACAAAATTATTGGATTTGGATGAATATTTCAATACTTGGGGTCATGGAAAAAAAACACCAAAAATCATAGTTAAAGATACCATACCCTCTGTCTTTGATGCTCTTTTTCTTTCTCTTGCTTTAAGATATTGTACTGTTCGAGCATAGAAAGAAGGCAAACCTAAAAAATAATAGAGAATGTTTTCAAAATTTTCGAAAACTATTCTCGGAAAAAACCAAACAAGCCCAGAATATTTTCAAAATATATTAGAAGTGCTTACACCATCATATGAGAAATTAACTCCTCTTTCTTTCCTCCAAGCTTTGGCTTTTGAAGTCAGAGTCTCCACCATTGCTGCGCCATCAACAATCATGCCAACAAATTCATGAACTCCCATTAATAGATACAAGGAAAATTTATACAAAAAATCATTTGCACAGTATATTTTTGTCCTTGCGAGGTTTTGACTTTAGAAGAAGTAAAAAAGATGAAAAAAATTAAGCTAGTTTCCTCTGTTGGAGCGGTCAAAACCTCTCTCAATACCAAAAACTAACTCATGAGGTGAAACTTTCTCTCACACTTATAACTTGACCACCAGTCCCTTCCACATCCGATGTGAGATAAACTCAACAATCTTCCCCTCACACATCGGGCTTTTGATAAGGCTAACCCTGGATTAGTCTCTCTCTCTATTCCTATTGGACCAGAATTATTGTAACCTAAGCTCTGATACTAGTGTCAGGGTAGTCTTGGGTCTCTCTCAACCCTACAAGTTACCTCATGAGGTGAGACTTTCCCTCACACTTATAACTTGACAACTAACCCCTTCCATAGCCCATATGGAAAATTGGATTAAGATTATAGACTCATATAAAGCAAGATTTACCAGGAATTTTGTTAACCATAGCTCGAGCCTTCTCCGCACGTTTCAAAATTAAGTGAGTACCTCTTCCAGCATTATAACGGTTTTCATCCTATAATTCACCACATTTTAGACAAGAAATGACGATCGTCGCATGCTCAAATTATTAAAAATAAAAAATAAAAACAGAATACCCAACCCTGTTGTACTCCTCTAGCCAGCATTCCTCTTCACGTGCAGCCAGCCACTTCTCAACCTTTTCAAGTATGTCTTTCCTACTAAAAGCTTCCTCCTTGACATTTGAAATGTGAAGCTCAATTTGTTCCAGCAAATAAGAAGAATCAATTGCCCCTGCAGATAATGGCTTCATGAGTTAAAGTGAGAAAGACTCAAAGGCCCCGTTTGGTTACTGTTTCCGTTCCCTCTCCCGAGATTTCGGGATTAATGTACTGAAACGCATTTCGTGAACACATTTTTGTTCCCAAAATTTTAGGAGTAATTTGGAAGTAATCCTAAATTCTTTAAGAATCTAATAAACAAAAAAAATGTTGATTCTCATTCACGTCCACAAGATTATTATCACTACCACCTCACCGGTCACCATAAAGAAAAAAATAAGAAATGTTGCAACGAAATGTGTTTCTTGTTTCTGTTTTCATAAATTGAAAGAAATAATTTCAGGACAATGATCGTTACCAAACATGTCTCTATTCCCTGGAGATATTTCAAAACGGAAACAGCATTCTCATCCCACTCCACTTTATTAAAAGTAGAAACAGAAAAGCAGAAACACTAACCAAACGCCACCTAAAAAAGTCTAAGTGAAGGAGAATCATGATAGAAATATATTACTTCCTGGTTTCATAAGCAATGTATAAAGGCCCATTTTGTTGTCCTCCAATTAGCCAACGTACTATTTTTCAATTAGTCAATGTATAACTTTTTATAATTTAATATTTGGTTGTAAGAATTAATAGCACTTAAATTAGTTAGCTAACAATTTTATTGCTAGTTTATGTAGAAACTCAATGGACCTAACTCCCTCTCAAAAGACACCTTGAAATAGGAGAATTACCTCTGGACTTATATATAGCTCATGATCAGGTAACACAAGCAATGTGGAATTCAATACGCTCCCTCATGTGCAGGGTGGATTTTGACAAACCACTACGAACGTATATCAGGGGTGGGATTCGACACGCCTTCTTACGCGCAAGGTGCATTTTGACAAACCACTACAAACAGATATTGGGGGGGCCCAACATCAATATGAGATTGAAGACGCTCTCTCACGACTTTGACAAACTATTGCAAATGGATATCGAGCACACAACATTAACGTGGGATTCAACAGTTTATATGCTATTTTTCCGTGTAATTGAAGTAAAATATAACTTAAAAAATCAGCTAGACTATGCTTGTTCCTTTGTTCAAACAAATAATATATAAATTTGACTAAATCATAGGCAACTGAAGAAATATACAAGTTAATAAGATAATTGGATAATTCAGACAACTAAGACTTTTACCAGATTCAATCGCTTCAACGGAATAATCTGTTGCACTATTTGCCTCTATAACCATGTGCGCTTTCCTGCAGATTTCTTCCAAGTCGAACTTTTTCTTCAAGATAACCTCTCTAATTTTGCTTGATTTCAACTGTTGCAGCCTCGACACCTCCGCCTCCGCCTGCAAATATATTTTTCGGGGGTTGGAGTAGAAATGTTCCCATTATTAGTATTATTGTTCTCAACATAAATTTTTTGTATATCAAAAGAGACTAATATTACAAAGTTAATGAAGTCCAAAGAGAGTGTGTTTGGCTCAGTGATTTCAGTTTCTGAAGCAGCTATATTCCGGGTAACATTCTGATACATTTGTTGCTCCTCCATGGGAGTATCCATCAAGCTCCACAACTCCACCATGGCAGTGGCAAGATCTTGAAGCTAAAGAAGACAGAGGAAAAACGGTAAGCCCCGTTTGATAATACAATTAAGTACTTAAAACTGAATTTATTAAGTACTTAAGTGTGTTTGATAACAAAATCAAGCAATCACTTAAAATATAAGTATCACTTAAAAATTGTTCAAAATTTTAAGTGATGTATAATTCACTTAATTTTTTAGAACTTATCACTTAATACCATACAATATCTAATTATCACAAGCAACATTTTTTACCAATACTATAAAATCTCACAAAAAAAGTTAAATACAAATAATTATAAATGGAGAAAATACTAAATTGAGAAAAAAAAAAAAAAAAAAAATATTTTAGAAAAATAAAGTTGTAAAAATTATTTTAGAACTAAAAAAATATACAAAGATAATTTTTTTGAAACAAAAAGTATTAAAAAATTGAATACACTTAAAACTCCGCACTTAAATTTTTATCACTTAAAATTTAAAGCGTTATCAAACACGGTAAATATTTGTGCAACATAATATTAAGTAAGAGCGATTCAGTAAAAGCGCTAACCTTTTTCATTCTCTGAATCTTAATCTCTTTCAAGTAAGAAATTGCATTTGACAATTTCTTAATTGTATCGACGTTAATGCTTTTTGTGCTGCTGGAATCATCCAGGGCGGGATGGATCTCGCTAATGGTGTGTTTGAAATCCAAACCAAGCACCATGCATAAAGAATTCACTGTATTCAGGTGATCATCCACCTGCTTTATTCTGTCACTCTGCACATGAATGTGATCTAATTCAGATCGAATTATGCTTATTCAGACAAATGTTATAGTACACTAATGGTTTTGTAGAAACCCAATGGGTCCAACTCACTCTCAAAAGACGCCTTATATATAATTTAGGATTGGATAACACAAGTTATATGGGATTCAACACACCCCCTCACGCTCAAGGTGGACTTTGACAAACCTCAAACGGATATCAAGAGACCCAACAGGTATCAAATGATTCGATCCAATCTAACAAAGTGACTTAACTCAATATAAATCCAAATTTAATCCCTCCAGCACTCATATATCTCCAAAAATAATCAATTTGCATGTTTTCCGAGCTTTTTCTCTGTTTTGACTCCTTTTTTTCGGGGGGGGGGGGGGGGGGGGGGGGGGTATGCTGGTTATTCTCTGTTTTATAACCATTTGAGTTTAGGGAGGCGACCTGTAAGAGGTATTCAAACACATGGATTATGATTATACTGGTTAAATTCCAATTCATATGAAAAATGATCACATCATCAAAATTCAACATTCCTTTTAGAAAACTTTACCTACACTTTTTGAGACGATAAAGAGGGAGGGATAATATGATGTTTGCAACTGAAAAATCATGTTTCTGAAACAAAGAATGACTATCAAATGTTCCGTTGAACAGAAATTTTATAGTTTGAGGGATAAAATTGAAACCGAACCTTCTCATTTTTTAGTGCAACCAACTGAGCGCGCAACTCTTCGAGCTTTCTCAAAGACAAATCACTCTCGTCAATAACCGTCGTGTGCAAATTTGCTTCCAATGATCCGCATAGTTCTTTCAAGATATTGCGTATTTGACCCAAAACTTCAACAAACTGACCCCGCCTTTCGTTCTTCCTCTTCCTCATCTCCTCCAATTGGGGTGTAATGGCTTCAAGATCTTTTTTCAGGCTTCCTGTAGTCTGTTCAAATTGCAGATGGAAGAACAAACATAGAAGAAGCTCTAACAAAGTAAGCAACAGAATCTGTAGAAATTCAACGAGGCTAAGTCACTCTCAAAAGACGCCTTGAAAGAGGAAGATTACCCCAAGACTTATATATAGCTTATGATCAAGTAACACATATGATGTGGAATTCAACACGCGCCCTCACACGCAGGGTGAACTTTGACAAACCATTGCAAACGGATATCCGGGGCTCAACATCAATGTGGGATTCAACACACCCCCTCACGCTCGGGGTGGAGTGTGGACTTTGACAAACCACTACGAACAGATATCAGGGGCCCAACATTGATGTGGGATTCAATATGCCCAATATCAGACGAAAAGTCTAATTCCATATAGAAATCCAATGAGCCTAACTCACTCTCAAAAGATGTCTTGAAAGAGGAGGATTACCCCTAGACTTAAGGTAACACAAGCGATGTGGAATTCAACAGAATCCTATGGTGATTGAAAGCGTAGAAATTTTGAATATTTCAACTACTGAATCACTGACCTGCCTTATATGTACTGGGCGTTCTCCCAATGCAGAACAAATGTGTGCTAGTTCTGCTTCAGCATCAGCCACTGCTTGCCGTAGCTGAGCTCTGGACTTGCTTGCGTGGTCTACTTTCCTTCTATATGCCTGCAGACACTCTTGTTCAAGTTCAAGCAGCATTTTGTCCCTCTCATTGTCAGGCTCTCCAACTTCATCCCAAATTTTCTGATTCCAAAAAAAATATATATATATATATATATATATATAAGAAGAAGAAGAAGAAGAAGAAAAAAATTAGTTCCAAAATATAGTGAAAATGAGCAACATATTTTCTGGAAGTTCCAAGTTAAAACCAAATCACTATCAAGTAATCGATATGGAACAAAAATTTAACACCATCTCTTAAGTGCAACCCGGAATTTATATGAAGATAAAGAATGATGAGAAATGTGCAACCCCCAACTTGCATGAAAGATTTGATTATGAGGGAAGAAAGCGAGTTCCCATAATCTTGGTTCTAATACCGTGTTAGGAGGTTGCCACTTAAAACTATATGGTGTCAAGTGAAGTAACTTTTTTTTATTTATATGACGGTATTGGCACTCTCAAGTAATCAACATGGGACAGAAATTTAACATCTGCTCTTATGTGCAACCCTCAGTATGAGGAAATGATAAGAAATGTGCAACTCCCAGTTTGCACGAAAGATTTGACTACGAGGGAAGAGAGGCGAATTTCTATAACCTTGGTTCTAACACCATGTTTGGAGGTTCCAACTTAAACCATATGGTGTCAAGTTGAGTTTGACTTATAAAGTGGATTGAGCACTCTCAAGTAATCGATATGGGACAGAAATCTAACACTTCTTTAAATACAACCTCTCAATTTGTACGAAAAATTAATTAAGAGGGAATTATAAGAAATGTGCAACACCCAATTTCTAAGAAAGAATTGACTATGAGAGAGTGGCGAAATCCAATAATCTTAGTTGTAATATCATGTTAAGAGGTTCTTCTTTTTTAACTTATAGTCATTTGGGCACACCGTGGTAATCAACGCGAGACAGGAATTTACCAACATAAACAAAGATAGATAATTTTTTTGCAGAATTTTTTTTATCAAACCTGTAGTTCACAGAGAAAAGAACCACACGTCGAGTCCATACTCAGAGGCTGATCACTCTCGGCTTCATACATTGTAGCTGAAACGGAAGGCATTAGAGACTGCAATGTTAGTATATCAAGGCAATTCAACAAGTTCATCCTCATCAAAATTCATACGTTTTCGTTTTGTTTCAGGCTAATCATCGTTGTGCATTATAACATAAACATTTTTCCAAAATCGTAAAACGATCGATAAACAAAAAACAGAGAGGGAACCTCAAAATTCAAAATTCAAAACGTACTACTAATTTTCGCACTTCAAGAAGGCAAACTTCGAAATACTAACCCGGATAAACGAGTGAAGTGAACCACAATACTCACCATTCGTCGGAGAACCTTGAATTGTCGCCGGAAAACGTCGCGCTCGAGCGTAGCGATAGACTGGAGTTCAACTGACGAAAAAGAAGGGGAGGAAATGAAAAACCCTAGTGGAGAGAGCGTTGGATTTGAACGGAGAGAGAGCGGGAAGAAAGAGAGAAACGTATAGCAGAAGATCGGGGGGGAAATGGGCGTTTGATTGTTTGGAAAAAGTAACGTCGCGGGGAGCGTTTTGGGTATTTATGCTCCACGCTGATTGGGGGGAACAAATGATTGTTTCGAGTTTGAAGAAAAAAAAGGTTAAATCATACTTGCCACCCCTAAAGTTTGGATATTTTTGGTCTTTAAAGTACGGGCGGTGGGCATCTATGTAGATTCCGAGATTTGTCAAATTACACATTTGGTCACTCAAGTTTTATATTTAGATTAGTCTCGCAAAATTAAAAACGTTGCTAATAATTTTATATAAAACATGGTCTTCAAATAAGGATATTGTTCATCATTTTATTACTCCATTAAACTTAAGATATTTTTTTTTGATTGTTCATAATTTTATTATTCCATTAAAATTAAGATATTTTTTTCTAACATTTCTTTAATAACGATTTGTCTAAAGGATGATAAAGATATTTGAATCGTTGTTAGAGAAACTGGTTTTAGGTTTGGTGGAATAATGAAATGACCAAAATATACTTATAGAAAGTCACGTGCTGAGAGCAACTCATTTTTTTTTTTAAGAACATTAATAACGTTTTGAATTCTGCTAAATTGAAAGAAAAAAAATCTAAAGAAATTTTTTGTATTGAACATAATAAAATATTTTGAGTAAATTATTTAAGGAAAAAAATACATTTTATTTACTATTTACCATTTGGAAACAGCTTTTGAATTACAAACCAAACAAATCCTAAAATAATTAATACATCCTTCATGGTGGATTTTCACAATCCTCTTCTTGCCTTGTGGAAATTTTGCTATAAATTCTAGTAAACTTGATCTAAAATTGGATATCCAAATAGATTAAAATAATTAATTTGCAATGAAATTGCATTGAGTTAAAAAAAAAAAAAAAAAATAGTAGTTTTTGCACTTTGCCCTCCTGAAGTTTCTGAAAAATCTTACGTTAATTTCTGTACTTTCAATTTAAACACATTAAAGACTAAAGTATTCAAATCGTGTGAAGTCATTCAAAATCAGTAACTCTGTTATTTTTTATGATGGAAACAAGCCAAGTGTTAAATACAAAATCACCCATATGGGTGAATTTTGTCATAAAAATTACGGAATGATTGACTTGATACGATTTAGATATTTTAGGATTTAAAATCTATTCAAATTGAAAGGACATATGGATTAAAATGAGATTTTTCTGAAACTTTAGGGTGGAAAGTGCAAAAAACTAAAAAAATGGAAATTTCATGCAACAATTCACAAAGTGATGAAGAGGATTTGACTTCTATTTGTGTGCAATAATACTAGGAAACATGGCCAATTTTATTTTTTTCAATAGTTGCCGAAAGGAATTTTGATGGCCGAAAAACACTAAATAACTGTTAAATTACAAACTTTTAATTAAAACATGCCCGGTCATGAACATCCCCTAGCAATAATTCCAAAAATGATAGTAGAATATAAGAGGTTTTCTACTTTAATATATTAATCAAGGTAGAGAAATTTTAATTGAAAAATGAACTGAGAGATTATTTATACAATCCTCTATTTTGGAGAACGAGTATTTGGTTTTTTAAATACCTGTTTGACTAAGTTTTTTGTCGGACTAAAAGTACAATCCTAAAATACAATCAACCCAAAGTTTAACAGAATACTGAAAAGAAAAATTACATTTTCCAAGAAACATGAAAATACTTTTATTTTAAATAGCAACTCATTACTGCTTTTGATTGAAAAATAGTCAATAGATATTAATCGGTTTGATAAAATTTCAATAATATCCTTCTATTTTTTATTTTTAAATATCATCACCCTATTAATAAATTAATATATTCATGTGTAAAAGTAATGTTTAATAAACTATGAAAGTATATATTTATTTTCCCAATAAATAAAGAAGTAATTTTAGAAACTTTCTAAAATTACCAAGTCAAATATAAAATATTTTTTTTATTTACTAAATTAAATACAATAAACTATTGAATCTCACTTAATATTTTTTAAATTATTAAATTAAATATAATATATTATAAAATCAGCTTACAACGTTACTTCTAACTTTCTAAAATTACCAAGTCAAATATAAAATATTTTTTTTATTTACTAAATTAAATACAATAAACTAATGAATCTCACTTAATGTTTTTTTTAATCATTACATTAAATATAATATATTATAAAATCAACTTACAACAGAAAATCTTACTATATAGTTTTATCATTAAATCACATTTTACAAACTCAAATTAATTATCTTCTGAAAACGATTCCTAACATTCAAACCCCAAATCCATTTTGACTTATTTAAAAAACAAAAAAAATAAATCATTTTGGTTCTCTTTTTTTCTCAAATTCATATAACAACATAATATCATTTTTAATATTAAATAATTTATTAATTCTAACCATTTGAGGTTTTGTCAATATTAATGAAAATATAACCATTACGCTTAAGGATGAAAAAATATAACCGCTGTCATGGGGGTAAAGTACAATTAATCCAAAAAATTATACATATATAAATGCATAAACCCTCTACCGCCGATATTTACGCTCCCTTAACCATACGTTATCCGAACATAAGCAGCATCGCTCACAACCGGCATATCCGCATACATCCCAGTAAGCGCACACCTCATACACTCAACCACCGTAAACAGATAGGCAAACATAACCGCTGCCCAAAAATGCATACAAACCTTACCCAGATAAATGGATAGTGGCATCATCGGGCAAATGGTGCCCGCCACCTGCAGCGCAATCTCAAGCAACATGCCCATCACGACGTGAAACCTGAAAAAATGAGGCCATTCTTTTCTTCTTACGACTCCAAAATAGGCGACGCAGAAATATACCATTGAGAACCAACTGGGGAGTCTACCCATTGCCAACAAGAAGGGCTCCGCCAAGAACTCGAAGTCTTCCAATAGGGCGTGGAGGTGAAAGGCGTTTTCGGCATAAACCCATATGGCGTGAAGAGGGATTAGGTAAGGGAGGCACGCTAAACTCCTCCACCACCATTTGGGTTTCTCGGTCATCTTGGGGTATTCGGAAAAAAGTGGGGCTTCTTTGGACACTCTTGGGGGGATGAACCGTCTGCGATGCTTGGGTAACTTCGGCAAGGTAAGAAATGGAGTACCACCACCAGTTTCATGTAGAAGTGGTGCTGATGAGATAGATAGTCGCGGATGTTGAATTCCTGCCAATTTTATTTTTTTTAAAAGCTAGAAAGCCAATGTAACAGAATAATTGAGAAGTAGAATCTTCAACTTTAAAGCTAATAAGTACTCAATAAATAAGCCAACTAAAAAAAAAAAAAAAAATTACTTAGAAGCAAAATCAAAAAACTAAAAAGTGACCATGGTGCAAAGATGATATCTTAAGGCATATTTGATAACACTGAAAATTAAACGTTGAAAACTGATAAGTACTGAATTTCAAGTGTTGAATTTCTTAAGTCGTGAAAAGATTAAGCAATTTTCTTTTCTTTGCGATTTGACTAAGTTTGTATTTTACAATTTTTGAATCATAAAAGTTTTCTTACAACTTAATCTCTCCAAAAAAAAAGAAAAAATCTCTTCAATTTTATCTCAATTTTTTTTTCTTGGTATTACTTCATCTCTATAGAATTTTATTTTATATTATTTCTCTATATTTGAATATAACATACATTAATAAGACATGTATAATTTTACGTGATAAGTGGTGATAAGTCATGTGCACGTCCCTTAATTTTTTGACCTATATTAAATGAATATCTTAAGTGATTGCTTTATTTGTTATCGAACGCAATTAATTAAATAAGTACTTAGTACATTTAATTTTAAGTGTTGAATTGTGTTTTAAAGTTATCCACAAAATCATATCTTAAATCCAAAGAAATTCGTAGATAATTGAGATAAATTGAGTAGATATGCTCCAACAATTACTTAAAATAAAAAAATCAAAAAATGAAGAACTATTTTTTTTGCTTTTTAAGGAAGTACAACTGCTATATTTATTTTTAAAAGTTGTAGGAATCCAATGGGCCTAGCCCACTCTCAAAAGACACCTTGTAAGATGAGGATTGCCTCTAGGCTTATATATAGCTCAAGATCAAATAACACAAGCAATATGGGATTCAATGTGCCCCCTCACGAGCAACGTGGATGCCTTTGATACCATATAGAAATCCAATGGGTCCAACTAACTCTCAAAAGATGCCTTAAAGAGAAGGATTGGCCTATACGTTATATGTAGCTCAGAATCAAGTAACACAAGCAATGAGATTCAACGGAAGTGTTCATCGACTAAATCTACCAATATGTAAATTAGTTCATCGACTAAAGTTCGAGTCATGAATGTAGTTGAATGAACCTGCTCCTAACGGCATGTTTGGTTGGACGGAATGGAATGAGGATGGAATGGAATGGAAGAAGTAATGGAATGAGAGGAGTAATGGAATAGAATAGTGAATGGAATCACTATTCCATTCTCTTGTTTGGTTGGTATAGAATGAAAGAAAGAATGAAATAGTGAAATATAATAAAATTTCTATTTTGCCTTTATAAAATTATTATTCCATTCTCTTCTTAGTTGGTTATAATAAAATTTTATTATATTTCACTATTCTATTCTTTTTCTCATTTTATTATATTTCACTATTCAACTCAATTTTAAGTTTTTGTTTTCTAATTTCTATTTTTGTTCTCAATTTTCACTTTCTATTCTTTAATTTTTGTTTTTGTTCTCAATTTTCAGTTTCCTTTTTCAATTTTCCGTTCTCTAATTTTCTATTTTTTGTTCTCAATTTTCAGTTTATATTCTCAATTTTTTTGTTTTTGTTCTCAATTTTCTGTTTTTATTCTTAATTTTCGATTTTCGTTCTCAATTTTCTATTATCTAATTTTATGTTTTTGTTCTCAATTTTCTGTTTCTATTTTCTAATTTTATGTTTTTGTTCTCAATTTTCAGTTTTCGTTCTCAATTTTTCGTTCTCTAATTTTATATTTTTGTTCTCAATTTTCAATTTATGTTCTCTAATTTCTATTTTTATTCTTAATTTTGAAAGGCTTAATTACAAGAGCTATCATGTAATTTAAGATATTGATTCCATTGGGTTGGAATCCCATTCCACCTCATCCCAAATGGAATCCCATTCCATCCAATTTCATTCCAATAGAATCACAAAAGTGATTCCATTGGATAATCAAACAACGGAATAGGAATCGAGGGCGGAATGCGATTCCATTCCGCCCTCGATTCCATCCAACCAAACATGCCGTAAGAGTCTTTGGAAGGAAGGAAAACAGAAAGGAAAAGAAAAATGGGCGGATAATCTTTTTATTCATTCTGAAAGAAAAATTATTTTCTCTAATGTTCGTTTGGTTAGAAAAGAGAAATGAAAAAAAGAAAAACAATTCACTTTAACGTAATTACTATTTTACCCTTATATATTGCAAAAATAAATTAAAAACTATACTATCAAGGGTGTAAATGTAATTTTATTCTCCTCTTGAAAATTTCTCCCTCATTTTTCTTTATTTTCCTCTCTTCATTTTCCTCCCAAATTAGTGAGGAAAAAAATTTGCTAAGAAAATTGTGCATTTTCCTTCCTATTTTCTTTTTCCTCCCATTTTCCATTCATACCAAACAAATTTTTTCCTCATTTTCATTCTATTTTCCTCTTCATTTTCTTATTCATTCTTTTTTCCACCCAAACAAACGGACGCTAACGGCATGTTTGGTTGGAGGTAATGGAATCAAATTATGATGGAATGGAATCAAAATTTAAATAGACGTCTATTCAAAATTCAATTCCATTTCATCGAAATGCGATTCCATTACCTCCAACCAAACATGCTGTAAGTCTGCTTGGGTGAAGTTCATTCTAGGAGAAACGATCATACTTTAAGAAATCATGAAAACTTGTCGGTAAAAATGCCCAAACGGTAAATCAACCAAATCCAAAGAGAAGCTTGCGCACTATGTTCATAACACAGGAGAGAAATGCTTATGCTATTTCAATATAGCAAAAATGGTTAGACAAAGAAGAAATAACCAAATTACTTCACACAAAAACATGTCAACAAATGCGCATAAGTTTTGTTAACCGTAAATGAAGCATTCGGTTTCATCAAGAATGCACCTAAATGATCTCAAAACCATTTAACATTATACGGGTAGGTGTACGCTTGGCAAAAAAATATACAGGGGCATGAGCATACCTTTAGAAGAGTGGGCATTCAACTTAAGATGAGGTTCCCAAGAACTCCTAATGCTCGAGCATGCAACGGTGGCAGGCAAATGAGGGATACCTCTACAATCTGATCTATAAGACTTGAAATTACGTGCACTATAAGCCATGGAGACGCCTTTAAAGACTGGGGAGCATCCATTTAAAGCCATCCTTGGGGACGTTAAGCTCTACAATAAAAGAAATTTGTAGTAAGTGCAGTCCAGAAATGAAAGAGGCAGAAATTAGAATTGGGTAGAAACGATCGGATATGGTATAATTTTAATAAACCTCAAACCTAGATTCTCTTCAAGTTATATGGATAAATGAAGCAAAAGTGCAAAATTTTGGGATGACGAGGAACAATTCAAAGTAATACACAGCTTGAGAATCGTTAAACCGGCAGTCTAAAATCCTACAAGCCATTTTCAAGTGTCAAAAAGTTGAAAGACTCAACATGATTGAAGATGGGTCCAACTGTGATCTGGCCAATGGTGAATTATACCATACTTTACTAGGGATTTCCTGTGCCTAAAAGGCACTATATTGATTTTTTAAATTTATAAGTGTAAAAAAATAATAAATAATTAAAAATTAGTTGATAAAATACATATATAAAACTTGAAGAGTACAAAGTATATTTATATTTAACCGCTTGGGAAGTGTAAGTGTAAAAATTTTTAGCGAGAATTCCCTCCTCCCCCCACCAAATATTTCATCTCTTCATCTGAGTTATTAAGAGGGTTGAGAGATGGAGAAAATTTTGAAATTAATGGGTTAAGAGATTGCACAATTTCAATATCAAGTATTCATCTTTTAAACTTAAATCTGGACAGTTAAAATGTCTTGTCGTCCTGAGTTATTAATAGATTTCTTATATGTTGGGATAATTGCTCACAAAAACCCCTTGCAGAAGGGAAGGCTCGTGACCTATTGGTATGGGAGGAGCCACAAGGAGCAAAAAGGGGCCAATAGACGCTCTCTAGTTTTAAAACGGTACTTTTACCCCCATCTTTTTTGAGGAAGTGCATTATGTTTTAAATTAGGCATTACCCATCTCAAGTTACATAGTTTTGTTTTTTTTTTAAATAAACCATTTTATGTTATTGAATTTATTTTCTCTCCCTATTGTTAGGATAGTTTTCCCCCATAAGTCACCTATACTCCCCAAATTTTCTAGTTTTACTTTCTGCTCAATTTTCAACCTCTGGATATGAATTCTTGCTCCACCATCGCCTATTGGTGCCCTGAGGAAAATTGTAAAATAGCCGCCCACTTCACTTGACCACAGTATATTATGCTTATCTTTATATTCTTCCACAAAATCAACACAAAAGTTTAATATTCAAAACCAATCAAGTGCTATTTGCCCGAAAACAGAAAGTGAACAGCCTTAATTCAAATATTATCGTTGAAATATTGATATATCAAACTTCTATTCAATTACGAAACTCTTCTTCTGTATAAAATGGTTCTAATCTAACCCAAAGTTACAATTTCTCAGCTTAGGAGGCGAATTGAGGAAGATGAAATATGAAATTTGAATTGATATCGTTTTATGAGTTAAAAGATGAACCATTCAATCGTATAGTATGCAATAAGAAGATTGAAACTCATTGCCAACCAGTCTTGATTGTGAATAATCGAAGTGTGTGTGGGGTTTATAATCTGTGTGTGTGTGTGTGTGTGTGTGAGAGAGAGAGAGAGAGAGTTCGTAGTGTGAAGGTATGAATATATCCGTGAATCAGTTACCGCAAACCTCTGTATATCGGACAAACAGAAGGAAAACAAGGAGAAAGCATAAGTAAGACGTTCGATTATAGAGAAAAAAATACACACGATTGAAGAAGATATCCGTGACTACGTTGCCGGAAAAACGATGAAAATACGGCAAACAAACACATGAGCTCTAATCAACAACGCCACCAACCACAACCCCCGCCCTCCCCCGCCCCACCCCGCCCCGAAATCCACCAAATCACCGGAAAGAAAAACCCTAGCTAGACGAAAACTGAAAATTATACACATAATTAGAGGAGATGAGTACCTGATAGGAAGATGGATTGCGATGCGTATTCCCTGTTTCCGGAGAGATATACGCCGGAGCGTGGGGAGCAATCGGAGAATGAAGAATGAAGAGCAGGTGGGCTGTTCTGGAACAATCTTAGCCACTCCAGCGGCGAGCCTAATGCGGAGGGGGAAGAATTCCGAATGGCGGTTACCAAAAGAAAAAAACAATAATAAGAAGCTAAATTTCACTTTTACCCCCAATGTTTAATGTTTTGCAATTAACACCCTTATACTTAATTTTATTATAAATTTAGTACTCTTTATTAATCTAGTCAATTGATTTATACATCATAGGAAAATAATTTCCATAATTAATTTTCATGGAACAAAATTTTACAAATTTTAAGAGACAAATTACAATCATCCAAAACTTTTGGGGTGGAAATTGCAATTTTATCCAACTAACAATAATACTAAATAAGAAAAAGGGCATATTTGTCTTTTCATTTGATTCTTTCCCTAGAACATTTACAATCTTAATTATTTTTTCTAAATATAAAGTATTTTCATATTTTAAAAAATATAAGAAAATACACATTTAAAAAAGAAAGGTAAATTGTTCGATAAATTTGTCAAAAATAGTTATCGAAAAAGACAAACACGAATTGAACTTTTGATAAATATTTGTTTATAAATATTAAAATACTACTATATTACTAAATCAAACATCTAAATATTTAAACATATTCTTTTTTTATATCGACCGATGTAAAAGATATAATATAAACAAAGAATTTATACGTGAAGCATCGTCTGTCATTTCGACTCGATATCAAGTTCATTCCTATAATTTTCATAATACTTCAGACATCGTTATCATATTTTGTTGATAAAAATATATTTGTAATATATTTTTATTTTTTTTTATTCTTTATAATTTTCTATATATAGTTTTAATTTAATAAATGTGGAATTATGAATAAATATTAGATTGATTGTACAATGTACATTTCATGGGTTGATGTGGAATATATTAGATTCGTGAAAAATAATAATTTTATTTCAATTATATAGAGTCCAATTAAATATTAGGTTCCAGTATCTTAAACAATAAATGACAAATATACATGTCAAATTTATTTATAATTTTCACTCTCTCCGGTAAAATGTTTTTTACACGTCTTTATTATGTCTAATTATCACTTTATCTCTTACTATTTCAAAAATTATATTTTACCTACTTTTACTTTTTTACGTTTAAATTAACAAAATATCCTTAAAATGGAAAAAAAAAAAAATTCATTAAATCTTTGGATGAAATAGACGAAATTATCCCTTGATGTTGTCTATACAGTCCATATTAAAGTTCTTCACAACATTTAGACGAACATCCTTCAATTTGATCTTCCAAAATTTTTGTTTTCGCTTGCGAGGCATTCCATCTAACATGATTTCCCGAATCATAAGATGGAGAATTCCTTGTTAAGGTTGTCCACTTAGAGCGTATTAGATTCGTTAGGTCTTAGGACGGTTCCATGATAGCATGAGATAACAACAGTACTCTCTGGAATAAAACATCATTTTAACATCTTGAAATATATAAAAACATTAGAGCATCTTCGATAGATGTGATATTAAGTGTGCCAAAAATTTTAACCACTTTTTTAGTATTTTTCAACTAAAATTAAGATTTTCACAGATATATAATCTACTGTGTCAAAATGGAATACCCCCTTTGCCCAAGTCATATTTGCCACAAGTGCAAGACTCATGAAAAATTGGAGGAAAAACTGTTGAAGTTAGTTATTGTCTCCAACATTTATCAAAAAAAAAAAAAAAAACAAAAAAAAAAAGGAGTTTACTAATTTTATTTACTTTGAGTTAATTTTAATTTATTAATTAAGTCAAACCTATAAAAAAAAAGGAGTTTATTAATTTTATTTACTTTGAGTTAATTTTAATTTATTAATTAAGTCATAATTTAATTTGAACATTCAAATTGGTCTCATTTATTTAGTCTAATTTAATAGGATTCAAAATCTAATTATCAAATACATGATATACATAACACTTATTCAAATTCAAATTAAATAAAAATTAGAAAAATAAAAAATAAATTAAAATTTAGGAGTTACTTCAAAAAATTTAGTTAACTCCATTTCTATTTTTAATTTTAATACAAAAATACATTTAAAAAAATGACACATCATTTTTACTTCAAATATTGGAGTACTAATTCTAAATTAGGTGTGTCATACTACAATTCATGTGCCATATTAGACAAATGGCACTCCAATTTTGGCTAAACTATCTGAGATGCTCTAACTACCCGAACAAGAACATTTCACTTTGATCTTCGTGCTGAAGCTTAGTTGGAGATTATTAGACTGGCAATTATAGTTCATCTTCGTCTAAGAGTATCTCCAATAGTTTGGTCAAATTTGATAATAATGCGCCATTTGCCCAATAGAATAAATGAAGGATGACACAACAACTCCAACCGCTATTGGCGATGACAGAACACTTCAAGAAATAACACCCATAAAAATACAATTTGCTAATTGACAGTTTATTTCAACATATTTGAGAAATATGTAGAACAATACTTGTAAAATAGATCAGTATAAATAAACATGAAAAAAAAAATGTTTTTTTTTTTTTTAAAATTTATTCATCCTCAATGATCTCTTTATGAACATGCATGCATGAAGTGCTGCAGTATTTGTAATTATATCTGTGAAATGGAATTTTGCCTAGCAACGATGCATTGCAACAAGAGCAGCGAATATCTGTTGTTAGCACCCCTTTAGGCTGTGAACCGCTCGGGGCACCACTTGAGCCGCTGCCGGGAGGTTTCGCCCCTGTTGCCGCAGCCAATCTCCTCTCAGCGGCAGCAGCCCTTTTTTCCCTCTCTTCTTCTTGGGCTTGTCTCAGTTCCTCCTGATAAGAGTTCAGATAGAAAACACCTCAGAAACGAGAAAGCTTTAGGGAGCGTTTGGTTCAAAATTCAAATGCGCGTTCTCCGTTTTTTTTTTTTTTTTTTTTTTAATAATAATTCTCAGTCCATCACATCAACTTTATTAATATTGTACTTTAGTAATTTTAAACAATTTATGCCCCATTGGTTACTATTTTCGTTCCTGATTTCTATTCCCGCTCCCAAAATTTCGGTATTAATGTACAAAAACACATTTGTTAAACAAGTTTCAATTTCCAAAATTTTGGGAGTAATTACTTATTTTCTTAAGAATCTAAGAAACAAAAAAATGTTAATTCTTATTCACTCCCACAAAACTATTCCCATCACCATCCCTAACCGCCGCCACCTTGTCAGTCACCAACAACACCTATTGGCCAACAACACCCGCCAGCCACCAACACCAGTCGGCCACCATATATTTAAAAAATACATATAAAAAAATTACAACCAAACATGTTTCTTTTTTCTGTTCTCATAAATTAAAAGAAACAATTTCAGGACAATCATTGTCACGAAACGTGCTTCTATTCCACACTCCAGAACAACAGCAAAATTTTCATCCCAATTTATTGGAAGTAGAAATAGAAAAACGAAAACACTAACCAAACGCCACCTTACTTTTTAAAATTCTCTCCTTGCATGCATCTCTGTCTCATCTCAGACATAACACACATTTTCAATCAATCACGTTACGCCTTCTCCTTCCTTTAACATTTTAAAATTTTTAATCAATCACATTAAATAATCTTTTTACCTCTGTTTAGATGTGCCATTGGCACTCCACAATTGTCCTATTGCACTCCAATTTCACTATTTATCTCTCATATAAGAATGGTAAATAGGGACGGCAACAGTTCGGTTTAGGGCCGGTTTCAAAACCAAAACCAAAACCATTATATGTATATATCAAACTCAAAACCAAACCGTAAACCGCCAGGTTTTTAGAAACTGGTTTTCAAACCGAACCGTTTAATTTTATATAAAATCAAAACAAAAACTGCAAACCCATTAAGTATTTTTTATAGTAACGCATAATTAAACCACAAAATCATTAATTGCTGCAATAAACATCCCCAACGACACATAAAGTTCATATGTAATAAAAAACAAACAAACAAAATGAAATTAAAAAAGTAGAGGTAAAAGTGTAAATAAATACATATATATACACACACACATATTATACACACACGCATATATATAATTATATACTAAAAGTGTAAATAAATAAATAAAATATGAAAAAGAGATCTAAAATAACGGTCACACAATTCGGTTTCACAGTAATTATCCCAAAACCAAATCCGTTTCGGTTTTTAATTCTGAAAACCAAAATCGTAGTCTAAACAATTTGACCAATTTCAAAAACAAACCATACGGTTAACGGCGGTTCGAGTTCAACTATCATCCCTAATGGTAAAATGGAGATGCTATTGACACTCCGGAATTGTCCAGCTGCACTCCAATTTGACTATTTGTCTCTCACATAGGAATAGTAAAATTGGAGTAGCTGTACAAATACTAGACAATTGTTGAGGGCCAATAGCATTTTCCCTTTGTTTTTAAACATAATAAAGTTTTGTTTTCAAAAAAAAGAAAAAAGATATTCAAGCCAAACAAGTTCTAATTCTAAATAATGCTTATGTCATATATGATATAAAAATTGTCATATACCATATAAAAAGGGGAAATCCACTGATGTAATAGAGCCGATCCACTAAACTCCGGAGCAGCGGTGTAGGGAAAAATGTTAGGAGTCTGTTCGGTTTGAAATGTGGGAACTGTTCTCTTCAATCCCAGAAAAGAAAATTGAAAACGGGTTTCTGAATATTTTGAAACGTGCTGAAAACAGTTTTATAATCATTAGAAAACGTTTTTTTTTTTTTTTAAACAAAAAGTTTCAGATTTGTAAACCAAACAGAGCAAAAGTGCAACAGTTGCTACCTCTTTCGACAGCCGTGGTGCAAAACTTGATTGAGCCTTCCCATTGAGAGATGAACTTGAAGTGGCTCCACTATTTCCCGAAATGGTTGAAGCATTCTGAGAGTGAGCAGCCTGAGCCTGCAGATTGAGATAGCAAGGTTGTATTGGCAGTTTTTTTTTTTGGCTACAACAAGAAAATAAATACTCCACCCATTATTTTTTGTCAATAGTTCCAGGCCGGAGAGAGAGAGACACGGAAAAGATAGACACAACGAGGAAGAAGGAGAAAAAAATAAAAGGTAAAAAAAAAAAAGAAAATTAAAAAAAATACAATTTTGCCCCAAATTTTGTCCAATTTGAACAAAAATTTAACAAAATGATTTTTTAAAATTACGTTCATACTTAGAGGGGGTTTAAACTGAAACGCAACAAAATTATTGGACCACATAAAAATATTCCCATACTTGGAGGGTCTAAAGTGGAATTCGCCTTATTTTTTATCAATAGAAATGTTGATATCCACTAGAGAAAATCTAAAATCTCAACCATTTAATTGAACAAATATTTTCATCCCTTGGATTAATATTTGGAGAAATCTTAATCTTTATATTCAACATCTTAATTACTCTATCTTAATTACTCTATGGAACCCACTCCGTTTACAGGATAAATAATTTAAGACAATTAATAAATTACATTTTGAATTTAATTTCACACTACATAAACTTTAAAATTAAACTAATATAAAAAATAGCACGCCGGCCAGTGATTCAAAATCGACCCGACTTTGACCAATAAACAGGACTACTTCCTAGCTCTCTCGGGGTGCCGGGTCCTTGTCTTAGTTAACGTGCCGTTCCTATTTAGGCACGGGCAATTACTAGTCAATTCATAAGGCATAAACTTGGCCAAGTCTTAATCAGCAACAACAAAAATATAGATAAAGAAGAAAAGGAATATGAACCTGAGCCTCCCTTTCCCTTGCTTTCTTTAATTTCTTCATTTCCTTTGCTCTTGCTTTCTTCTTGGCATCCTTCTCAGCCTGATCATGGATTAAAGGAGATTTATAAATAACTTGTCATTTTTCTTTCTCCATTAAGAATGGAACTGTTAGGAGGTTCCAACTTACAACCATTATAATATCAAGTGGAGTAACTCCTGTTATATATAGACTACTTTGGGAAGCCTCACAAATTTGATGTGGGATTTCAACAACCACCCTCACATGCAACCCCGACTTGCACAAGATGCAATCAAACAATAGAATAGACAAGACAAACATTCAAACAATCGGGAAAAAACAAACGAGACTTCCCAAACCTAACTTTGATACCATATAGGAACCTAATGGGGTTAACTCACTCTCAAAAGACACCTTGTAAGAGGAGGATTGCCCTAAATTTTATATATAGCTCAGAATTAGATAACACAAGCGATGTGGAATTTAACATGCACCCTCACGAAACAGGGTGGACTTTGACAAACCACTACAAACAGATATCAGATGCCCAACATTGATGTGTGATTCAACACGTCCAATATCAAACAAAAGGTCTGTCTCTGATACCATATAAGAGGTTCTAACTTAAAACCATATGGTATCTAGTGGAGTAACTTTTTTCATATATAAACTACTTCCGAAACCTCACAAATTCGATGTGAGATTCTAATAGAAACCTACTACAATCACGTAATGTAACCAGCAATGTAACCAGCACGAATAATGTGGATTTAAGATAATAAAGACCCTTTTATAGTATTTCAAGTTAGATCAGAATGTAATTTTTTTAAATACTAAATATTTCAAAGAGAAAAACAGAAAAAGAATATACATTTCTAGATGATCCCAAAAATTTGTTCAAATCCGGAAACATGACAGAAACAAGTTTTGTTTTCCTCTTATGGTGTTTACTAAAGAACATAAACACAATTCAAATCTCACAAAAAATTATCTAACTAAAATAAGACAAAAAAGTTAACCAAAATAAGAAGTGGAGCGGAAAACAGTGTTTTAAAAGAAGGGGGGGGGGGGGGGGAGACGTAAGTCGAGGTGATTTAGTCTCTAAGAGGCGAGCTGAGAGCCCCAAGTCGTCAGGCATAAGCCTCACGATTATTTGTAATATTTTAAAATTATATAAATATAACTGTAAAAATAGAATTAAAAAAATACTAAAAATACAACATTGCTAACTGCATTGGCATGTATTGCTCCAATTTTAACTAAAACAAATATAATTATACAATTCCGTTAATGTTCCCATAAAAATGTCATATCCTAAAAACTTGTGAATAGTGTCAACAATAAACAACATAATTTTCTTTAAAAGCCTAAATCCAATAGATGAAAGTGCAAAAAGTGGTCCTTTTAAGCCTCGATGCACTCTAAGAAGGATAAAATATATATATATATATATGCATGCCTTAAAGGATTCGTGCCTTTCTCGTGAGGCAAATCGTGAGACGTTTTTAGACCACCCCACTTCAGGGCGAGTCCAAGCAGTGCCTTTTAAACACTGGCTTAGAATAGGTAAAAAGAAAATAATATTTAGTTGGTCCATCAAAACAAGGATACCTGTTTAGCAGCTTGAGATTCCTCCATTTCTTTAGTCAAAGCACTGGGAACATTAGCAGCATGCCAGTCCCACTTTTCAAGGTTTAACGCCATGAACCTTCTAAAAGTATTTCTGACTTCCTTCTCATTCGCAAGTATATATGGTGTCCGTCCCCGTTCATCTCTAGTGCATGGATCCATACCCTGTTCTAGCAGTTCCAAAACTCTTTGAGCATTTGCAGTCTTTGCTGCTTCATGTAATGGCGTGGACGTACCAACAAATTCGGTCTCGGTCTCGCTAGATGTTGGAACATTATCAATTTTCTCAACACTTGAACATGCTTGAGCAATTTCTTCACCTTCCACATCATTTCTCAAGTTGTCTTTGTCAGACACTAGGCCACCAGTTCTGACAACGCTCGAGCTTAATATTGAATCCTCTTTGGGTTTAGGTGCAACTTCCTCATCTACTTCATGGGAAACTTGTGTCAGTAGAGTGAATATTTGCCGGGCTTCCTTAAAGGTAGGTCTCCTGGCAACTATTGGGACATTTCGAATGGCACGATGCTGACAGCTAAAATACGGTTTGTCTCCATCAAAAAGCAGTTGGCGGTTGCTTGAGGGGGCATGAATAAATATACACGATGAAACATCAAAATAAGGCTTCCATGAAGCCAGTAGTTCTAGAATATCCTGTTAGAGAGGTGGAAAACAGTCAAAACGATCAAAGGTAACACAACAAACTGAATCAAAGAGTTCGATGCGACTGGTACCAAATGAAATTATCACTCATTAATCCAGCTAAATACCAACCCGCATCAGGAGGTTGTATTCCACAGCGGGAAAGAAAGTCTTGATTCCTATTGGTTAACAAATTTGACCGGTTTTGGACAGTCATGGTTTTTGGGAGTACCCAAACTGCTCTATTTTTAGTGTCATTCTATGAACTCCATCACTGTCTTCAATTTAATAAACACAAACAAAAAGGATAGGCAAGAAAGCCCCTCATTTATTATGATAATCCTTTGCTTCGAAAATATTTTACATCTAGGAACAGGCAAGTACATTTCCACAGAACTTCTCAGAGACGCTCTATGCTGATAGATTATGGTTGTTACATTATTCATAGCAACGAAGAATGTTGCTTGCATATAATAAGGGCCCGTTTGCTTGTCTAAATTATCCTATTTGATAGATTATTTTATTCTTCACGAGTTGATTTGTAGATTTCTCCATTTACCTATGATTTAATCAAATTTATATATTATTTGTTTGAAAAAAGAAATAAACAATTGTTTTAATCTAGTCAAAAGTTTAAGCTAGATTTTACCAATTATATGAGAAAATTATGAACTAAAACTAAAATGGTTAGCTAGCTAATTTAAGTGTTTTTAATTTTTACAATCCAACACTAATTATAACATACAGTATGATTTGCGAATTGAAAGACAACCAAACAAGCCTTAAAGTTTTCCTTAAAAAACCAATCCTATGTATGAAATTACGAATATCCTCTCTAATAAGATGCATTACTAATTTTACGGTACTAATTGTGACCCCACCTTTTTCCTTGTTGAACTCGAGAAAGGTAAAGAGTATAATGCAGTAAAGAATAAATAAATAGAAAGAAAGATAGCAAGTTCACCTGAAAGTATCATAAAAATGTAAAATAATGCAAACTACAAGCATCCACTGCTCCCCCCCCCCCCCCCCAAAAAAAAAAACAACAAAAAAAAAAAGGAAGAGGGCAACGATGAACAGTTCCCAGAAAGAAGAAGACTCGCTAAGGAATTTTTAACAAATATAACTGAGAGAGAGAGGAAAAAAAAAAAAGGAGGGCAAAAGTGGCCGACGTCCATCTCTAACAGTGAGGTGTGTGTCATGCAACAATAGATGGATAAATTGTTAAGAATACTGAAGCAAGCTCAAAATGTTTCTTTTAACAAGTCAAATGTCTCAAAAGGAAACATGCTCACAATGAATTTGCAACACCATATTTGAGTTCTAAGTATGGGACCTGCCACAATACCTTTTTTAGAGCAAGTTCATTATATCGGCGAAGTGAAGCTCCAGCAGAATGTACAGTCTTGCCACTAGCATCTTTTGACGACTGTTTTTTGCCAGCTTTGGCACGTATAACATATCTACATGGAGAAAGGGAAAACAAGGTTCAAATTAACATTTTCTAGTTTCTACATACTCTTCTCTCATTCAAAATATAGACCATTGCAGCAAGACAATGATGAAGTGTGTAATGAACTAATTAACACCTAAATTTGTAAGATAGGCATGTGCCATGTGCATGCTAGACAATCTATTACAAACATTCCTTCAACCGAATTCCGTATGAATTCGCTGCAGCACCTGTAAAACAAACTTAATGCTAGGGCAAAACAACCAAGTTACAACTGCATGATTAACACTAGAGCTCTCAGAGGAAAAACAAAATTGAAGATACACCATTAGACATAGGATTTCCAAATATATACATGTGTGTGTGCGCGAGAGCTACCAAATAGTTTTCACATCCTAAAAGACCCCAGCTATATGCACTCAACATTCTTATTCAGTTTCTTCACCTTCAAACACTCTACCCTGAGATAATTAGCTATTTGCAACAATTAGGAGCTCTTAATGCTAGGAATATTACGACGAAGGCAAAGCGAACAGATAAAAGCTTGCGAGAGAAACATATTGCAACCCAAAACATTCATAAAATAGAAAATTACTTGAATTTTCCTCACAGTCAAGTATATAAAAGACAATACGATACCCATTCAAACCTGAGAATAGAATGATATAAAAAGGTCGGAAAAGAAACAAATACCAACCTGTGGAATGTCTTATGTGCCACAACGGAGTGACCATCAAAGACACAGCCAGCAAAGTGCCCACCCTTTGCAAGCAAAACGACCCTCAACTGGGAGTTGTCTCTAGGTTCATGGATCAAATATTTCAACTTTTTTATTACTTCCGTCTCAGTCAAGCAAGGGATATGTGCATCATCATCCATAGTAATAGATTTATCATTCTCATATAAAATATTCTCCAACTCATCCAGAACTAAACATTTCCAAACGGAGACCCTCTCCCCTGTCCGCAACTGCACAAATATTTTACGCTTCATGCTTCCATCTAATCTAGATACAGATATTTCCTTTGTATCTTCATCTTCTGATCCCGATATACTAGATATGTCATCATCCTTGAATAGGGAATCAGCAGTCAATTCATCAAAATCTTCCTCCTTTATGGTATCCTTTCCAGCAATACTTAGCTTTATCTGTGATTACATGATATAAAGTGAATGCACTGCATGAAATACGAAACAATTTTTTGCAAATACTTCTCTAAATTCAACAGCATCCAACATGAAAGAGCGAATGAGCTCATAGAAGAACTTCAATAACATGGCTGGAAGAAAATAACATAATCCCCACATTTGCCTCCCTATACATAATGCTCCGAAAGCAACAGCTCTTCATTACCAGGTTGTATATAGATACTAAACATTTCAAGTGTATGTCTGTATAATATATGCATTCATTGAGATACCTCTAAAGAGATGACTGCGTAAGTTAATGTATTATCTGATATTCTTCAGTATGAAGAATTATAAGTGTAACAGATAAATAAATATATTAATTGAAACCATCATATCCCACTTGGATTAGGATTAGAAATCCTTACATTGTGAGAGCCAAATGAAACTGGGAAATCTCCATTTTATTCTAACAGTGCTTGTGTTACAAACGAAAGGTATACAACACACCGTCGCAGAAGGAAAATATGTCATAAAAATCAAGTAAATAGATAGATAAATTCATCAAACTAATTAGATATACCAATACAATATTGATTAGTGAAGAAATTATAACATAAAATCTATTGTGATTATGAGAAACAATGATATGCGTCTACTAAATGTGAGAGCAAAGAGAATTTACGTTGAATCGATGAATGTCGGATTTGAAGTGAGACCGCTGGTCTTGGAGTGAATCGAACTCAGCTTTACAAGTATTGCACGACCACTTCTGCATAGCACTGCTATTCTTCGAACTAATTCCCTCTTCTCTCTCCCTCTCCACTTCGTCTCCGTTGGCTGATGTCTCAGCCGCGGAGATACTAAGGTTCTCCAAGGGTTCCACGAGGGAAATGGACGACGGAGATTGGAGGAGGCGACATGAGTCAAAGAAGTCCGCCGGGACGTCGAAGATCGAACGGTGTCTTCGCTCGTCTTGCTTCGACGGATGCTGTCGTGACTGTCGACCGCCGGTGGCGGCGCTGGCGCCGGGATGTTCGACGTTCGCCATCGTTTGTCAAGGTCGCTCGGAATTCGTGTTCCACTCGCCATATATAGTGTGGATTTTAGATCCCTCAATACGACGTCGTATTATGATTTTCTTTTTACCCTATTAACTTTGGGAAATTCTCCCAAAATTGTGGTTGAAATTCAATCACCATTTTCACTAAATCGTGATAGTTGATTTCAATAACAATTTTACATCTTTGGAATTATATGAAAATTTAATTTCTACCAAATAGTTCATAAAAATAAATTTAATATAAATAAGATAAATCTAAAATCAGATTAATATCTGACTAATTTTATTTGGTAAAACCAACTTGGAAGCAGATTGATGGCAATTCCATCTAAAATCGATGTCCGTATTGTCTCAATTCGAGACCTTTAGGAGGTCGAGCAGTCCAACTTGACATGCCTAAACAACAGCTCAACAATCCATTGAAATATCTATTAACTCTACCATATTTGGGAATCTTCGGAAGTATAGATACGAACATGCGTATGGCGTTTGACATGATATAAATATAATGATATAGCAAATTTTTAAAAAGGGGAATATGGGAGCATTGATGACAAATCTAATAAATATTATTTTTAAATATATATTTATATGTGATATATTTAAAACAATAATCTTCATGAAAGTGTGAAGTGCATTAAATAAAATATTTATCCAAATTATATAAGGGTTTTTTATTATTTAGGCTTTATTTGGCTTTCTCTCTCTTCAATTAAACTTTTTTTGAAAAAAATTATTTTTAAAATCTTTTTTAAGAAAAAAGTCATTGACAATTAAAAATAGGTATGAGTAGACATTTATATCCCTGTATAAAAGTAAATAATTTAATCCTAATAGTTCATTCCTCTCTCCATTTTCTCATAAACCTAATATGTGATTTTCCCAATCGTCCCTCTATCTCTCTCGTCGCCGCAATTGTTCTCTCGAAACCCTAAAACCATGCTCGATCTGTGTGGCGAACGACGACCTCAATAGCGGTGCTCGATTAGTGGGCGAACAACAGGGATGATTGCGATGGGCGAAAGGTCGGGACGATTGTGATGGATGATTGCAGCAGTGATCAATTGACAATGGTGGTCGATTGACGATGGCGGACGGTCGTCTTCTTTGTCCGTCTCTCTTTTTCTCTCTCGATCTATGGGGCCAGCAGTAGTGATGCTCAATCTGTGGGCGAACGGCAGGAATGATTGCGATGGGCAAATGGCAGGACGATTGTGGTGGACGAACAGGTGGTGGACGAATTCAGCGGCGATCGATTGAAGATGGAATCGATGGCGGACGGTCATCTTTATCAATTCATCTCTCTTTCTTCATCTCTTTCTCTCAAGATTTGAGAAGTCTAGATCTGGTACGCCACTACCGTCGGTGATCTCTGGCGGCTAGTGGTGGACGTTGGTGGCGAAACGACATGGGTGGAGCCAAATCGGCAGTGTAACTAGTTCGTCGACAATAGTGAATGGTAGTGGCAAACAGCGGTGGCGATTTTGTGTTGATCTCAAAATTGTTCTTTCTCATCTTGGTCGTTGGTTCGTATTCGTCTTTGCCAAATAGAGCCGAATCAAGTTTGTCTTTTCAAAAACTCAGATCTGAAATTTTTCAGATAATATGAATCTTCACAACGAACCTCTCGTTTGATCGGTTTGTGTTTGTGAAGATTTGATTCAGGATTTTTTTTTGTGAATATTCATGTGGTTATGTTTTATTTTTTATTGAATGTTCATTATTTGATTTTGGTATTGCGGTTGTGATTTTAGTGGAGTTTGGTTTAATGATTGTGATTGTTCATTTGTTTGTGTGAATGTTCATATAAGTGTACTTTGGTGAATAATTATATCGTGGTGTTTTGGTGAAAGTATATATTCGATGTGTTTTGGTAGAAAGTATGAACATTCACATCAATACAATTAGTAAAATGAAATGTTTATGTTCATGTTCATATCAATTTCTTCCATAGTTTTTTGATGTTTTGGTGAAATTGCATATTTCGATGTGTTTCGTGAAAGTATGAACATTCACATTAATATAATTAGTATAAATATGTATTAAATATTAAAAAAAAAAAACAAAAAAAAAAATGTGAATGTTCACGTCGTTGGAAAAATGATTTTTCGTAGATTAATTTTTCAAAAACACATGAACATTCACAAACCAGCAAAAAGTTACCCAAAAAAAATGAAATTCATATCGTTGGAAAAATAATTTTTCGTAGATTAATTTGGTGTATTTTTTTAAAAAATTTTATCAACAGTGAATCGCGTGAGATAATTTTAGTAATTTGGTAGGTTATAAAAAAGTGAACACTCATATTTTTTTAACAGAATGACATAAATTATAATTACAACACAAATAAGGGGCAATGACCAGAGACTAAACTCTAAGAAAATTATGGGGACCAAAAATTTAATGTAGGCATTTAGAAGATCATTGTCTCTATACACTCTCTTATAAGGACCAAATAATGAAATCCCCATTATATAAAATAGTAAAATTTTAAGACAAACATTATATAAAATTAAAATATATCAACCTAAGTTTAAAAAAAATGAAAATTAGTGCTTTCGATATGTCTCATAATCCCCTGAATCCTGATACATATTCGATACGTCGAGATATATCTTTGATACGACTTAATATTTTTGTTCTATATGACAAGTGGAAAATGCGTGTCCAATACGAATCCGTAGAGTATCATGTCCATGTATCCAACACGTGTACAAGTAACTTAAGAGAAGTGTTTGTACATCTCAACACAATTAAAAATGGTCCAACGGATATCACTCTGTAATCTCTATATCTCATTGTCCAAAGTTTAACAAACCTATCCTTATCTAATTAGCTATTTAACATCTCTAAGTTGTTCCTCGAAATTTTCCATCACTATATATATTTACTCTCGTGTTGGAGTTTCTAGGACAACAACCTTCAATTCTAAATTTAGTTTTGCAGATTGCATGTCATGTCATGTATATTTGCTTTTCACTCTTATTTTTTTTTAAATTATATTTATTCCTCCCCCCCCCCCCCCCCCCCCCCCCACACACACACGCACCTCACTGGTAAAGCCCAATTTTTGTATTTTTGAACATTTAGAAGAAAAAAAAATTGGTCTAGTGTTTGATTTTTAAATTTACATTAAAAAATTCTAGGGATCATTTTGATATTTAAAATTTAGTTTAAAAAAATTGGGAGTTAAATGTTAATTTTAATTTTCAAAAGTTCAGAGATTATTATGTAATTTAAAATATAATTTTAATAATTTTGGGTATGTTATACAACTTAAAAACCTTGTTTTTAATAATTTTGAAATATAAATAATATTTTATTTATTCTGAAGAGTTATTAGTGTAAATAACAAATAACAAAAATAATACATGGGTTGTCCTGAAGAGGACAACACATCTATATACATAATATGTGTTGTCCTCTTTAGGATAACACACATGATATGGATTAATATTTAAATCGTGTGAAAATTAATTTAATGTAAATTTGTAAGTTTTATTAAAATAATTTTTTTAACATTTCATTGACTAGTAATATTGTTCATAGTCATATAACAATTTTGTAAGTAATAAAATTATTAATTGATAAATTTTATAAAATGTAACTATAATATTTTAGTTATATAATCAATATTGGGTTGTGAAAATAGAATATTTAATTATACTAAATTTTATATAATTAAGAAAAATTGAGAATGAGAAAAATTTCATTTTAATATCATGCATATCACGTGCTGCATTTCACATTTAATATTTAGTTAAATTCTTAATTTAGATCCTATCGTTGTTAGGTTTATAGGGGACACCAACAACGTCCATATTGCAACGATAACCTAATAATAGTGCAATTTTTAAGGTGGGTGTACTGTCTTCTATGTAAATTGTCAAATTATATTTTAATACTAAATTGTGATTTTTTTTTTTAATTAAAATGGACAGTTTTATAACTTTAGACGGATTAAGTAAAAGTGACTGTGAAAAGTGATTTTTATTATTATCCGACTATGTTATAGTGTGATTTCGACAAGATGACATGTCATGTAAGATGTGGTTGGTCCTAACAGGAGGGTATGTCATGTAGGACGTTGTATTGTGACCTGACAGGAGGGCAAGTCTGGCAGGTGGTTGTTATATTATTTATTGTTGTAGACGATGATGATTATCATCATGGTATGGTGGCTTATATCACATGTTGGCTCTTACCATTAGAGATATTGAATAGCCCTAACACGAATGACAACTTTAGATTACACAATTGTACAGGTTACGGTACCATTATAACTCCCGATCGTGAGGTGAAACAATCTTATAGCTAATAGGAAAATATGTGTACGGTATTTTATTATATATCAAACTAATTCAATTCGTTAATTTAAATACATTTATTTTATTGTGATGATAATAGTGGAATTTTATTTCGGCTCAGTTTGCGGTTATAATTATATTACGTTTTGAAAAGTGGTGTTTGATAATTATGCTAAATCCATAAATTGTTTTTATATTATGAAGACAATACACTGATAAAATATTTGGTCTTAGGTACCTCAGCTAGAGATGGGTCCACTATTGGTGTTAAATAGGTTTAGAGTGTGGTGTTGCTTTTGAGGCAATTATGACAAGTGTTAGTATCGAAAAGTCAAAATTTGTAGTTTTGTTATGGAATCGTCGGTTTGTATAACCGTTGAATTTTTGAATTAGTAAAATATATTATTATTTTTTTCAGAGTAGCGCAACAAAAACATAGTGGTAGAGTGATTTGTTCTTTACTTTTATTTCTCCACAGAAAGGGAGAAATCGAGCGACAGCCTTGGAAAACCAAGCCGTTATAGCACTAGCCCCACCAACTTACTTCATCTTCTTCTTCTCCCTCTCTTTTAATCTGTGATGGATCTGTGTCGGTGCACGAATCCCACAAAGATATGGAGAGAGGAAAAGAGAAGAATTTGACACCCATGTGTTTTATATAGTTGATAAAACGCCATCGATAATACAATAATCAATTTGTACAAGTACTCTTACATGTCAAGATTATAATCACCAAACCAAAAAATAACATTTTTTTTTTTTTTATCTTTATTTTTTTCTCTCTATGCTTTAGTCCTTTTAAATTTTTAATCCGCGAATTAATTCACTAAATCGAGTTAATATTAAGTAAATATGAAATTGAAACTAATATCATAATTAATGTTAAATAAATTAATGAAAGCATTAAAACAATAAGTTACAACTAAATTGTTGGATAAATAAAATAGAAAATAGAAAACTATCGAGTTGAAAATTCAAAATATAATAAATTAAGATTTTCTAAACATTTTTTTTTTGAGATTGTTTTAAAGGGAATAGATGATTGGTTTCTGAAAGTTTTTGCTAGAAATATTTTCGTTCAATAATTTCACCCCTTTATTTTCAAAACAATCGAGTTAAATTATATATTATAGCATTTAATATGCACTTTATTAGTTAACTAGTGATATCCATGTTTAAATATCACTTATAAATGTAAATTTAGATGGAATGAATAGTAGCTCTATCAGGAGTTTTAGGTGAGTGGGGCAGTGGATTTAGATGGAAGAGAAATAGGTACTTAGACTACAGATCGGTATAAATGACTAGATTATAGTCTGACCCTAAAAATGACCGGGCCTACTTTTTGGGGCATTATCCCTATCGACGGGCTTAAAGTTTAACTCCAAGTCCTCAAAAATAACCAATGGGTTGGGCGGGTCCCCTGAGCCCGTGAACATCTCTATAAGTGAGAGATTTTTTTTCTAACCTAAAAATTTAATTTTATCTTAACCATTCATCTTTTAAAATTGAATTAGTGAAGTTAAAAATATTTTTACATTCAAAATCTGTCCTGATTTGTTGATGAACTAACATACCCCGTCCCGTGCCTAGAAAAGATAATCTTAATTTTTTCAAATATAACTTTAATATTTAGACATTATAAAAAAATCAATTTTAGTATTTAACAGAGTATTATATACAAAATAATAATTATACACTAACTCACACTAATAAGTTTTAAAAAAATAAATATAATGCATATATAGTATTTTGTGTGCTGAACAAAAATTAAAATAAAATTGATCAGGACATTATTATGAATAATATCTTACATTTTATATCTAATATCTTATTTTTCTTATTTTAGAAAAAGAAAAAAGTTTTTTGGGAAGAATTGAAATGAGAGAGTGAGAACACATTATTTTTTAATATAATTTTTCAAAAAAAGAAAAGGATAAAATATGGAGATAAAAATATAGTTTCATATGTAATTAAATTAAATTAATAAATTATTAAAATATAATTTATTTATTTCATTAAAGTTTTTAAAATAATTTTTTAATTAATTCATTATTTTGAAAATAAAAAATGCATATAATCCATAGTAATTATAGGAATAATTTGGTGAGGCATCTTACCGTTACACATCACATCACCAAAGTCAATCGAGAGAAATAATGATCACATTTAAAAAGCATAAAGGGTAAAATTGTCCAAATAGTTCTACTACTACTGTTCCATCCACCCCCCTAAAAACAAAAACTAATTTTTAAAAGTATAATTGATAATTAATCCCAAAAAACGAATGTAATTTATTATTAATCATATTTAAAACATAAAATTTGATTTAATCTTTTAAATTAATATTTATTTGTGTATTACTCATGTGTTCAAGTTTGTATAATATTAATTATATATACTTATGTGATATTAGTTATATATTCAAATTACATATATATATATATATATTTGTAATATTACATTTAACAAATATTTTATATATAACTAGATATATATAATTGTGAGAGTGTATTAAGGTGGCGGTTGGTAACCGTTTCTGTTTCCATTCCAACAGTGGGATGAGAATGGGATGGGATGGGATGAGAATTTTGTTTTCTTTTTGGGAGTAGAATCGCGTTTAGTAACGATAATTATTCTTTTTATTTTGGGAAGGGAATTGTGTTTGGTAACGATTTTATCCTAAAATCTTCTTCTTTTTTTTTTTTTCTGTTTTGGCGCCAGCCGCCGGCTCTGGCGAGGCCGGAAGTGGACGGAAAATTTCCGGTCGGACGATGACCGGCGACGGTGGCCGGAGATGGCCGGCGGACGGTGGTCGCCCGGTAGGTGAATAGTGACCATGTGTTTTAGGAATAAAATGAGAATAATGAGAAACAACTTTTTTCTGTTTCTCATTTCTTAAGAAAAAAGTGGGCACAATTCTCAAATGGAAATGAAATGGAAACAGAAATAAAAATTACCAAACGCTATTCCCAAACAGAATTCCCAAAAATCTAGGAATGAAATGAGAATTTCTGAAATGGAAATGGTTACCAAACGAGACCTAAATGTATTGGATTTTTTTTTATTTTTTTTTTAATATGTGAAATTAAAATATAAGTTGCCGGGAATTATTTAAAATTAAGTAAAAAAAATAAAGGATTTGTGCTGAAAAGACACATAGAAATGTGGGCCCAATTTCGTCTCTCTCCGCGTGGACTAACCGATATACGAATTCAACCATCGGTTTTTTATTTGAACATTTCAAATGAAAAGAAGGGGTTTTGAAACTGTATACCCCTAATGTTTAACTAAAATCTCAGTTTAGTCCTTATACTTTTAATTTGAACATATAACACCTTAAAGTTACCTAATCATCTCAATATTGTAAGAGGCACCATTATCCCCACTAAGATTTTGACCCCCCTCTATTCGCAATAGTTTGTCAAATTCCACTATGCGCCAAGGGCGTATTACCCGATATCAGTTCACAATAGTTTAGCAAAATTCACAATGTATTTGAGGAGACGTGTTAAATACCGCATCGATCCTAAGTTATATATAAAGGTTAAAACAATCCTCATTGAATTAAATTATATTTTGTTTTCTCCCATTTTCACATATGTGCCATAACTATTTACTATTTTTCCACTTCATAATTGAAAATCAATATTTAATATTAAGCATAAATAATCCATACTACAAACAAAAATTTTATAAAAAAATTGTAGAGGATAAAAAGAGTTGAAAATACCCTTTTCAGCCCTATTAAAAATACTTGGGTGCGCAATAAATTAACTATTAATTTAGATTAAAGTGGGATCATTATGAAACTCTGGGATGGCTCGTGTGTTCAAATTGAAACTATATGGACAAAATAAAATAATTGTCAAATTTCAAGGATGTAAAGTGTCTAACCCCTTAAAAAGAATTAAAAATAATAATAAATTCAACTTTAGAGCATAAACATAACGTCCACAAAACAACCTTAAAACACAATCTCTCTCTAATTTAAATTATAAAAATAACAATAAATGGGATTAATTAATGGCTCTCTCTCTAAACAGTCACAAAAAAAAAAATAACGCTTAAATAAATAAAACACACAAAAGAAAAAAATAAAGAAAATGACACTTTAGGACAAGAAAACTGTGATAATAACCGAGGATGCCACTGTAACTAGAGCTTTCATCAGTGCCGGAGCATGCAAACAACCGCCGGCATTGTCCGCCGTGCTGTTCTGCGAATCGGCCGCTGGACTATCCGCCGGTGATCCTGACGGTGTCGGCATCGGAGGCGCCGGAGGTGAGAGAATCGGAGATGGACCATTCGACGGAGCTGGCGTTGGAGTCAAAACAGAGGGCGATGGGGAAGGTGAAGTAACCGGGGTTGGCGACGGCGCAGGAGACGGAGACTTTCCGAAGAGCTCGGTCGGGAGGAGAAGGTTGTCGACGGTGAAGATGCAGAGCGGGGTCGAGTCGAGCACGGTGCTGGCGATTCGGGAGGAGTCGACTCCGGAGTGGAGGGTAACGGAATCGCCGGCAGTCGTGACGGCCAAATCGTATTTCCCGGCGCCGTTAGTCGCCAAAGTAGAAATCCGATCTCTGGTGGATTTCAGAGTGCCGATCGGATTGTAACTAGCGAGGGCGTGATATTGTAACAGCGAAACCAACTCTGCATTCGTGAGCTTGCTCAGATCCGGCAGTCCCGGCGCCTTGAACGCCTCGTCGGACGGCGCAAAAAGAGTCAAACCGTTGTCCGCCGCCGTCTGATAAACCTTGATTACGCCGGTCGAAACAATCAACGACGCATACGTCTTACACCCGGCCTTCTCAAGCAGCGCAGTGATGTTAACGTCCGATGCCGACGGCGCCGGAGCCGTCAAAATCCCCGGTGCAATAATCGGCTGGCTGATCTCGAGGAGCGAAATATTATACGGGATCTGCTTGACGGATTTAGTGTAGGTGGAGTCGAGAGTAGAGCCGGGAGCGGCGGAGCCGAAACCGACCTTGCCGCCTCTTAGATCGGTAATGTTGACTGATCCGATATTTCCGGCGGCGTTGCCGGTAGTCTGGTACAGAGTAGTGCTCAGAGTGCTGCCATTGGAGATCTGGTGGAGTTTCCCGGTGTCGAAGTAGTCAAGCAAGACGTGGAGGGCGAGGGCGTTCTTGATGACGGAGAGGGGGTGTTTGGCCGCAAGTGCGGACATGGCGCCGTTATCCAGGCAGAGGACAGTGACCGGCTGACGGTTGTTGATCTCGTCGGCGAGCTTAGTCTGGGTGAGGAAGCTGTTGAACTGGCTGTACTCCGGGAATCCATCGAGAATAGCGGTGATGTTGTGGGCGTCGGCGGCGAAAATGGCGACGACGGAAAGCGTGAAGAGAAAGACGTGTAGTGCGCCCATGGTGAACGTTGGCAAGACTGAAATTCCAAAGCAGATAGAAACTGAAGGGGACAGTGGGCAGAGGTAATAAATTGGGAAAAGAGATACGTTAACTAGGGTAATGGCCTAACTAGAGTTAATTGGCACGGTTAACTAACCATAGTTAGTTTTGGTTAAATTTGATGGTTTTTGATTAAATTACACTTTCTTCCCCTAGTTCTGCTTTTTTGTTTCTATTTTATGAGAGGTGAAAATTTTATTTCTGTTTTGAAATATTTTGAAAATAGAAATATATTTGTTAATGACTATTATTTTGAAATTGTTTTTCTTTATTTATGAGAATAGAAATAAGAAACAAGTTTGGTTGTAATATTTGTTCTTTTTTTTTTCCTTTAAATGTATGGTGGCCAGCGGGGTTTAGTTGCAATATTTGTTTGTTTGTTTTTCTTTAAATGTATGGTGGTAGCTGACGAGCTGATAGTGAGAATAGTTTTGTATGAGTGAACAAAAATCAACATTTTTTTGTTTGTTAAGGTGGCGTTTGGTAACCGTTTCTGTTTCTATTCCAGCAGTGGAATGAGAATTTTGTTTTCTTCTTGAGAGTAGAATCGCGTTTGGTAACGATAATTTTTTTTTTTTGTTTTGGGAAGAGAATTATGTTTGGTAACGATTTTATCCTAAATTTTTTTTTTTTTTTTTTGGCCGGACGACAGTGGCGCCGTCGCCGGCCGGCCGATGGTACTCCGGCGCCGGCAACGCATGACGGCGGTGCTCCAGCGCCAGCGACGGCCGGGCGTGCGGTGGCGGGTGGGTAACAATGGCCGGTGACCGGAAAGTTTTCCGACCGGACGGTGACGGCAGCGGCGGACGGCGGATGAACAGTGACCGTGTGTTTTAGAAATGGAATGAAAATAATGAGAAACAATTTTTTTTTTGTTTCTCATTTCTTAAGAAAAAAGTGGACACAATTCTCAAATGGGAATGAAATGGAAACGGAAACAAAAATTACCAAACGCTATTCTCAAACAGAATTCCCAAAAATCTGGGAATGGGATGAGAATTTCTGGAATGAAAACGGTTACCAAACGGGGAATTTTAAAAAAATCAGGAATTACGCTCAAATTATTCCTAAAATTTTGAGAACAAAAACGCGTTTACCAAATGCCTTTCTATATATTAATTCCAAAAATTTATGAGTGATGACAAAAATCTGGGAACAAAAACAACAACTAAACGGGACCTTAAGTTTCAATTTCATCAAACGAGTCAAACAGGGATTTTAAAGTGTCCAAAATCTGTAAATGATCCGTCCAAAGATAGTGCTCACATATTAGCACAAGTTTTAATCAAACGTGGGAGCATTATTCTATGATTTTCTCTTCGTATTGGTTGTGGTGCATTACGTTAGCATGTTACATGGTGCCCGAGAGAAATTGAGGTGAGCTAAACTCAATGGACGTAACTGGTGCGAGAATATGGATAGTTCAACATGGGAACAATCCTAGAAAAATAGAACATGTCACGATTAAAAAATATATTAATTTATCCTAATGTATAAAGTCATTTCTATAAATTTTTGCTTGGAATAAAGTCAATTTGTTTGTGGAGGAATAAGAAAGTAAAAAATAATTTTATATTTACTGCTTTCGACTCGGATGACAATTTCAATAGTGATAATTTCAACAAAATTTATTATTAGAAGTTTTAGACTAAAAAATTTGCGTACTCATGCTATTTTGTCGAAAATCACAAATAATCTCGCATGTCATTCGCAAAATAACAATAACTATTATTATTTTGGTCAAACAAGATTTAAGTCTCCTCTAGGTCAAAATTACTACAATTTTTAGTATAGTAACAATTTTACCCTTAACTATTGGACATAATTGAAATATTGAATAATTAAAAAATAAATTACACAAAAATCCTTTTTTAATTTTTTGATGTATTTCGCTATCTTTTTACACTGACAACCTTATTCTAAAATAAACTATTTTTTACTCCTAATACTTATAATTATTTTAACTTCTCTCCTGAGAAAACTCCAATTAGATGTAAGTGGGTTTTCAAATCAAAACACTTTCAGATGGTTCCGTTTAATGCTATAAAACTCGACTTGTTGCAAAAGATTCTCTTAGGAATATAACATCGACTACAAAAAGACATTAGTTCTAGTAGCTAGACTTACATCTAGTCGTAGTCTCTTTGTCGTCGCTTCCATTCATAAATGGATTATTTTTCAGATGGATGTTAACGATGTCTTCCTCAACGACGATCTCCTTAAAGAAGTTTATCTGCATATCCCTCTTGGCCTAATTGCTCTTCAACATGAAGTTTGTTACCTTCGTCGTGCCCTATATGGCCTCAAACAAACTCTGTATGTTTGGTTTGTAAAATTCAGCACTACCATACACCAGTTCAGGTTTATATCTAACGCTCATGATTTTTCTTGTTTATTTGCCAAATTGATAATAACATTATCCTCCTTTTACTATATGTAGATGACATGATTATTGTTGGAGATGATCTACGCATAATCTCTTAACTTAAATTTTTTTCTCACTGGTCAATTCGAGATGAAAGATCTTGACGTGCTCGCCTATTTTTTTGGTCTCAAAGTTTCATTTGGTTCAGATGGATACTTTTTCTCTCAGACTAAATATGCCTCTGATTTCCTTTCCAAAGTTGGTATCATTGACTCCACCATTACCAATACTCATATTGAGTCGAATATCAAACTTATTCCACTAGATGTCTCCCACCGGATTTTACCCTTTAATGCTGACTAGTTGAAAATTTGTTATATCTCACAGTTACTCGCCCACACATTGTTTATGTCTTTCATCAAGTCAGTCAGTTCTTATTCATTCTTTGGACTACTCATTATTCGACTATTCTTCGCATTATTCGATAGGTCAAAGACACCTTATTTCACAGATTTAATTTCTTTGCCTAGTTCGCTCTCACTTTACAAGATTATTCTGATGCTGACTAGGTTAGAGATCCCATCGATAGACATTCTACCAATGGTTATTGTTTCTTCTTGGGAAACGCATTCATTTCACGGTGTAATAAGAAACATACTGTGGTTTTTCGTTATAGTACTGAAGTTGAGTATCGTACCATCGCTGACGCAACACAAGAATTACTTTGGCTTCCTTTCTGACATGGGCATATCCTCCACCATAGCTATTGTTTTAAATTTTGAAAACCACAGTGTTATTCAAATCGTTCACAATGACATTGTCCATGACATCATTAAACACATCGAGATTGATTGCTACTACATAGGTCATACATTCTCCAAAATATTGTTTGTCTCCACTCTGTCAATTCCGTCGATCAGACAACAAATATTTTAACAAGCTCTATCCAATAAACGTTTCCACTCTTTGATTTTTAAACATAAGTTTACATCTAGTTTACCACCTTGAGTTTGAAGGGAATGTTCATGAATTTTGGCCCACTATGTTAAAACTTAGGCCCATCAAGTTAAATCATAACCCCTGTCTATATATAGACATTTATGTATATCTCTGTAAATTTTTACCTTTCACATATATCAATACAATCTTCTTATATTCCCTCTCAATATTTTATCTCTCAATTATTCGAATATGTAAAATGACAGTGGAGTGGAGGTAAATACTAAAAATCATAATAAAAAATCAAATGTAGAGGATGTGATAAAATAATCTAACGTTTGTTTTCAAATTACTAATTAAATTAATTATCCAGAAAGAAAAAAAAAACAAAAAAAAACTTCCAAGTGTCTACTATATTTCTAAATATATTTAATGAGTATTAAGCATGTGGCACTAAATTGGCAAGAGTTAACCAGGGTTAAAATTTAACTAGAGTTAGTGTGTGGGACAGTGGGTAGCATGTGAGGCCGTGAGGGTGGCCTTCATCTTTTTTTGGGGGACAGCTGGATATCAGAGAAGATGATGGCACTAGACTTTGCTTTTCTAAATGACATAAATACCCTTTATTTGTTTGGGATTAATTACATTTTGTCCCTTGAGATTTGACCAAATTTCACTTTATGGCCCTATAATATTTTTTATTTTTGCTTACTCTTGTGATTTAGACTTAAACGCAACGGTTAAATAAGTAACACACTTAAATAAAACGACAGTTTTATCCTTTTTCCCAACCCGGCTCATCTGAAATGACATGAGGAAATAAAGGAAAGGAAAAAAAAAAAGGACAAACGGATATTATCCGACCCGATTAGGAGTATAAATGTCAATTAATATTAAATATTTATTAATTTTGAATTTTTGAGGTTTGATCAAATTGTATTTTATTCCCCTAAATTAACACTTTCCTCTAGTTCAGAGTTAAATTTAACAGTTAAATAATTAATATAATTGTATAAAATGACAAATTTATTTCTATACCAGAACAAACCCATGTAACATAAAATGAAAATTTTATCCTCATGCATAAAAAAAAAAAAAAAAGAGTTAATTACATTTTACCCACTAAGATTTGACCAAATTGTGCTCTATACATCTACAGTATTCCGATCAATACTTATCTCATGTGTTCAAACTTAAGTGTAATAGTTAAATTATTAACATAGTTACTTAAAATGATAATATATCCTTATACCCGGCCCAACCTGTTAGATATGACATGAGGAAATCAAAGAATGAAAAAAAAAAATAGGTCAAATGAATATTATTCAACGTGACTCGAAATATAAATATCAATTAATATCAAATAATTTAATAATTTTAAATTTTTGAGATTTGATCAGTAATTTTAACAAAATATATAACCGTCGCATTTAAGTCTGAACTAAGAGTAGTAAGTATTTTAAAAAATACTAGATAAAATACAATTCGATCAAACATGTGACCGTTTTAGGGGTGCTTTTGGGGTTTGAGGGTGTTTATGTGGGGGTGGACCCACTAGTGATCAAAATTGGGTTTTGGAATGAGTTTCTATGGCCCCATTGTTTAGGTGGGCGTTTGGGGTTTAATGATTCTCCATTGAGATCTTTTTCTTTTGCTTTTAGAAAATTTAGAAGATAAATAAAAAAATTTAAAATTATTTTAATCTGCTTTTTAAATTTTGTTTGAAAATTTAAGAGGGAAAATCCATTTTTTTTAGAAAATAATTATTATCATAGAAAAGATCAACTTATCTTAAAAAAAAACAAAAAACATTTCGACCCTTTTCAATTAATTTTTCTTTAAATATACACCAACCCCCACCCCACTCGTTGCCTGTCTCTCTTCTTCTTCTGTTCTCGTTTTTTCTCCTCTCTCTCTCTATCTATATATATAGAGAAAGAAACGTGTGAAATGATAAAAAAATACTCATAAATTTAATGGATTTCGTTCAATATTTTTAACAAAATTTTCGATTATGTCAAATTGAAATGAAATCAAAACATGAAGGACCTACTGTGTCATTTCCCATCCAAGTTTTCTCTCTAATACCCATAAATTAGCAAAATCTGTCCAATTTTTTTAACATGAATTTTATTGGATCAAAATTAAGATGAAATCGAAACGTAAAAAACCAAGTCATTTTTTAAACATCAGATCCATCTAAACACTTACCTCATACTTAAAGGACCAAAAATACAATTTTTTCCATTTTTTTTTTTCTCTCTCCAAGTTCTCTCACTCACTCGTTTTCTCTCTCATAATATCTCCTGTTGATGCAGAAAATAAATAATGAACGAATTTATCGAAATTTCTTGGGTTGAGTAGCGGATTAGGTCGCTTTCTTTAAAACGTTTCGCGGCTCTGTCCAAGAATGTGCAAGCAGTATAAAAGCTCCGTCGTCCTCAGGATAAAACAGCCCAGAATAACCTCTATCTAGGACCTTCTTTGCACCGCAGAAGGCCTGGAAACGAACACCCCCGCACTGTTCTAATAACGAACAGACTGCTTGGAAACATGAACTTGAAAAATGAAAACGAAAAATAGAAAAATGAAGCTGATTTGAAACCAGCAAACTTGTTTTCCAAAGCAAACTGTGTTGTATTTTTTCTGTGTGTTCAAACAAATGAAGGAATCAAAATTTATAGGCAAGAAAATTGATACATAACGTCAAGGCATTAATCAGAACAGTGTCGTTGTACATTATGGTTCATAATGCAGATCATAAACGTTATGCCATAAACAGACGTTTGAATACTGTTCATAATGCAGACGTTTGAATACTGTTCGGTTAAAAAAAAATTGAAAACGTTTGATTTTTTTTTTTTTTAACCTGTTCAGATTCTATTAAATCTGACTTATAAAATTAATATATATTTTATTAAATAATTTTTGTCCAAAAAATAAGTGTCACCTCATCACACGCTCGACTCAACTCGACATGGATGGACGGCGGTGGCGGTGGTGGCTCGCGCGCGTGGTAAACCTGTAGGGATGTAACTCATCTCCCCTCCACAAAATATGGGTACCCCTTGGGACACACCCTAAGTATCCCACGTGCCCTTAATTATACTTCTCATCAACTCTTCTCCCAACCAATGTGGAATAGAGAAAATAGAGGGAAACCACTTTTGACACTTTTCTTTATTAACAAAAACAATTAAAAAATTCATATGTTTCAACAATCCCCCACTTGAATTTTTAAAAAATAATTTTTCATCGAGCAATATAATACAATATAAGATTGTGCATAAGCAAATGTGTCTGTCAACTTGAACCTTTACATAATGAAAATGATTTAGATTATACTAGAATAACTCGTAATTTTGAATTCTATTTCTAACTATATCATACACACAACCCTATCAGGATATAGTCCAAAAGCCCGTGCTTTATGGTCATGCACGTGTATTCCAGTATAGTGAACGCTCTAGAGAATTTGCCTAAAATTTCTTAGGAAACGGCCACACTTCCACATTCACATAGGTGAGTCTATCAAGAGTACTCTTGTAGTTAGGAACTTCACTCCAAATAGAGTATAGATCTCATTAACAGTTAATAAAAACCCAACCTCCTATCGCTTCAGGATATCATGCTTCAAACAACTCATTATGAAATAAAACTCAAAATTATTATTATAGTATGATTCTTCTCATATTACTTCATGAGTTGTTATTACCATTTGAACCTATTTCTTGGGATCTCCAGTTTATAGGTTGGGTTTTCCTTACTAGTGACTTGTCAATCTATAGGCTTGAGTCACATTCCTTTTGAGGTTTTGTAAACCTTTTCTCAAGCTAATCATTTCGTCAAAGGATCGACCAAATTATCATCAGACCGTACATGATCCACTCTAACAGCTTCTGTTGAGATATACTCCCTAATAGTGTTGTGTTTGCGACGTATTTGTCGCATTTTTCCATTATAATAACGGTTCTGAATCTTTGCAATAGCCGCGGTACTATCGCAATGGATCAAGACAGCTAGAATCAATCTCTTCCATAAAGGAGTATCAGAAAGCAGACTTTTTAACCACCCTACTTCCTCGTTAGCTGACGTTAGTGCAATCATCTCAGACTCCATAGTAGATTGAACCAAAATAATCTGTTTCTTAGATTTCCAAGAAACAGCTCCACCAGCTATGCTATAAATATATAGCCGCGAGTTGCCTTGGAGTCATCTGAAAGGGTGTTCCAATCAGCATCGCCATATCCTTCCAGAACAGCGGGAAACTTCTGATAATGTAATCCAAGATTCATAGTTCTTTTTAGGTATCTCATGACCCTATCAATAGCATGCCAATGCTCAATACTAAATCTACTTGTAAGCATGCATAGTAATCCCACAGCATACGCTATATCGGGTCTAGTACAATCAGTGGCATATTGAAAACTGCCTATGATACTCGCATACTTAGATTGTTTAACACTTTCACTGGTGTTCTTGAACAACTTTACACTGGGATCACAAGGAGTACATGCTAGTTTACAATCAAAATAATTGTATTTCTTTAGAATATTATCTATATAATGAGACTGATTCAAAGAAATTTCATGTTTAGACCTAATTATTTTAATACCAAGGATTACACTTGCTTCACCAAGATCTTTCATGTCAAAATTAGCACATAGCATGGATTTCACATTATTTACAACATGAATATTAGAACAAAAAATCAGCAAGTCATCCATATAAAGACATATAATAGTGCAAACATCATTTTCAGATTTATAATAGATGCATTTGTCACTTTCATTTACTTTAAAATCATGTGAAATTACAAGATTATCAAATTTCTCATGCCATTACTTAGGTGCTTGTTTTAAACCATAAAAAGATTTATCTAATTTACACACATTGTTTTCTAGACCAAGAATTACAAATCCTTTAGGTTGGTCCATATAAATCTCTTATTCTAATTCACCATTCAAAAAAGTAGTTTTAGCATCCATTTGGTGCACAACAGGATCATGTATTGCAATAAGTGATAAAAGTACACGAATAGATGTAATTCTAGAGACAAGTGAGAAAGTATCAAAGAAATATACATTCTCTCTTTGTCTAAACCTTTTGGCTACGAGACGAGCCTTGTATTTATCAATGGTTTCATCGGGTTTCAATTTCTTCTTAAGAATTTATTTACATCCTATTGTTTTACAACCAAGAGGTAAATCTACTAAATGCCAAGTTCTATTTGACTCGAGAGAGTCCATTTCATCATCTATAGCCTCTTGCCATAAATTGACATCTACACAGGACAATGCCTCTTGGAGGGTGAGTGGATCCTCCTCTAAGGTATATGTATAGAAATACGAACCAAAGTCCTTAGCAATACGAGGCCGTTTACTCCTTCTAAGTTCAATATCTAATTCCTTATCAGATTCATTAATCCTAATGACAGGTTCATTACTAGATGTCGAGCGCCCACTATTCTTCAATTTGAAAGAAAATTTATATTCATAAAAATTAGCATTATTTGATTCAATGATAATTCGATCTTTCAAATCATAAAATCTATAAACTTTGCTATTCACCGAATAACCAATAAAAATACATTAATAAGCTCTACTTGCAAATTTTCACCTTTTTGGATCAGGAATCCGAACATATGTCAAACAACCCCAAGTTTTAAAATAAGACAAATTTGGTTTCTTATTTTTGAAAACTTCATAAGGTGAAATTTTACTTTTTTATTTGGGAACTCTATTAAGCACATAGTAAACTGTCAATAAAATTTTACCACACCAGTGAGAAGAAACACCGGATTTAAACAAAATAATAACTACAGATTCAGCAAAAGTTCTATTTTTCCTTTCAGTCTTACCATTTATTTCAGGAGAATACGGTGCAATTTTTTCATGAATAATCCCATGAGAATTATAAAAATTAATGAAAATATCATAATCATATTCGGTTCCTCTATCACTTCGTAACCTCTTAATTTTCTTATTGCATTGATTTTCAATCTCAGTCACAAATATTTTGAACATATCAAACATTTCACTTTTATTTTTCATGAGATAAACAAAAGTGTAATTAGAGCAATCATCTATAAATGTAACAAAATAACGTTTACCATTTCTAATCAAGACACCATCAAATTCACAAATGTCAGAATGTATCAAATCAAGAGGTTCAGATTCTCTAATTATTGATTTATGAAGGGTTTTAGTAATCTTGGGTTAACTGCAAAATTCACACTTTTCAAAATCATTCAAAGACAGTTTAGGAATTAGTTATAAGTTGCTTAAGTTTTTAATAATGCGTTTGTTAACGTGACAAAGTCTAGAATGTCAAATATTAAAAGAACACAACATATAAGCAGAAGAAGAAACTTTATTAACTTCAACATTTAGTTTGAACATTCCATCAGTTGCATAACTCTTTCCAACAAAAACATTATTTTTGGTTAAGGTGTACAAATCAACCCCAATAGTTTGAGTGAACTCCGCCTTGTTAAGAAGATAGCCCGAAACCAATTTCTTTCTCATCTCTGGAGTATGTAGAATATCTTTAAGGGTGACTGTCTTTCCAGAGGTAAACTTTAATTCCACTTTACCAGAACCGACAACAATAGTGGAGTGGGAATCATCTAGCAACACTTTCTTGTCTTCACTTTCAAAATAAGACTTAAACATTGCACGATCATAGCAGACATAACGTGAACCACCAGTGTCTACCTGCCACCCTTTGGATCCACCAACTATATTGATTTCAGAAATCATAACTATAAGTTGGTCCTCGGTAAGATTTGCCTGTAGAGCAGGATGACGTCTTTGCCGGCAGTTCCGGGCCAAATGGCCCGTCTTCCCACAATTATAACAAGTAAATTGTTCAGAATTATTTCTTGAAAGGGGTTTGTGTTTATTCTGATTTTGATGCACATTTCTGTTTTGGTTGTTGTGGTTGCGATTTTGATTTTTCATATTTTCTCCTTTGGGTTTCAGAACAGTATACGATGATTTTTTGTGAGCGTTGTTAGAAATAACGAACACTTCATCTTTCTGATCTTGTTTCCGGGCTTCCTCCTCAATCCGAAGACGAGTGATCAAACTTTCTAAAGAAAACTCTTTAGTTTTGTGCCTCAGAGTATTCTTAAAATCTTTCCAAGAAGGGAGTAATTTGTTAATTAAAACAACAACTTGAAATTGTTCATTAAGGGACATACCTTCAGCAATTATTTCATGAGCGATTTTCTGAAGTTCATGAGACTAAGCTTCCACAGATTTGTCGTCGGTCATTTGGTATTTCAGATACCGACTAACAACATATTTTTTACTTCCAGCCTTTTAAGTGTCGTATTTCTTCGAAAGACCATCCCAAACTTCATTTGCAGTTTTGTTAGAGTAGTAATAATCATACAGATCATCAGACATTCCATTAAGAATGAAATTTTTACAACGAAAATCATTTTTCTCCCAAGACTTAACTTCCTGAATCTGAGCGTCAGTAGGATCTTTAGGTAATTGAGATTTTTTGGTTGTACAGACATATGCTACTTTTTCGATAGTTAGAAAAAATAACATTTTCTGTCTCCATCTTTTAAAATGAAACCCTTCAAATCGAAAGAGTTTGTTAAGACCAACAATGACTTATTTAAATTCATGATCAGTAGACATCGTAGTAAATATTGGCAGGATAGAACATCTTAAAATTGTTGATGCAAAAAATAAATAATGAACGAATTTACCGAAATTTATTGGGTTGAGTCGCGGACTAGGTCGCTCTCTTTAAAATGTTTCGCGACTCTGCCCAAGAATGTGCAAGCAGTGTAAAAACCCCGTCGTCCCTAGGATAAAACAACCTAAAATCACATCTGTCTAGGACCTTTTTTGCGCTGCAGAAGACTTGAAAACGAACACCCCCACACTGTTCTAATAACGAACAGACTGCTTGGAAACATGAACTTGAAAAATGAAAACGAAAAATAGAAAAATGAAGTTGATTTGAAACCAGCAAACTTGTTTTCCAAAGCAAATTGTGTTGTATTTTTTCTGTGTGTTCAAACAAATGAAGGAATCAGAATTTATAGGCAAGAAAATTGATCCATAATGTCAGGGCATTAATCAGAACAGTGCCATTTGTGCGTTATGGTTCATAATTTGTCCAAAAAATAAATAAGTGTCACCTCATCACACACTCGGCACGGCCGGACGGATGGCAGCGGCGGCGGCGCGCGCGCGTGGTAAACTTGTAGGGATGTAACTTCTCTCCCCTCCACAAAATGTGGGTATCCCTTGGGGCACACTCCAAGTATCCCACATGCTCTTAATTATACTCCTCAACTCTTCTCCCAACCAATGTGGGATAGAGGAAATAGAGGGAAACCACTTTTGACACTTTTCTTTATTAACAAAAACAATTAAAAAATTCATATGTTTCAACATCTCCTACATCCAAACAATCAAAAAATCTAGGGATAATGACTTAATGGTCTCATTAGGAGGACAATTCTATCAAATTATCCCTCAACTTTCTAATTGAACCAATTAATTTTCACTTTTGAAATTATAAATCCAATTATGAAAGATTTCGCCGCAATCAATAAAAAGAATAAAAAATTAGTCAAAGTAATAGTAAAAAAAAAGGTATTTCCTATCAACTCTTTTTTTTCCGTTAATCGTGCCAATTAATCCCAAATTCAAATTCGAAAAAAATACAAACAATATTGCCCTTCTGCATTCAACAATTACTAAATTAAATTTGATATATCATTTGTTTAATTTGATTACATATTTATGATTGAATGATCATTGCCTTCAAAAAAATATTTTTTTTATACATTTTGCTATGTGATTTAATATTTTGTTAAATTCAACATGATGATGAATTTTATGTTGAATTTAACACGATTGTAAAAATTTAATGAAAAAATGGTGAACATGATAAATTCAACACGAAATTAAAATTTATGAAAATTCTGTAAATAACATGTTGAATTCAATACGTATTTAAAAGAACGGAAAAAAACAGTGAGAATATGAATATATAATTAGATTACAAAAATGTATAAAATAATAATTATTTTGATTTAAAAAATATGGTTTTGAATTTTTATTTTTTAAGAAATTATGCATTTCTCATTGGTCCCACTTAATAATAATAATAATAATAATAATAATTTCAAAGGTTTTTCTCATTCCTGTCAACAAATAATAGTAAATGCTGACCAAATTTAATACACCCTCCTTAATTGCTGCCATCTCATGCCCCAACTTCATTCCCTTGCTCGTTTATATACACGTGTTTGTTTATTGTGTCGGTTCGGAAAAAAAGAGTTACTTGTCCGTTAGTTTTTGTTTCGGTCCACGTTATTTTATTTTAGGTGTATCTCAATTAATTATTTCATTTTAGGTGTATCTCAATTAATTATTTCGTCGACAAATGTTAAGAATATATTCTCTTATTCTAATTTGATACATTTTTATTCAAGATTTAATTCTTAAATTTTTTTGCAGAAGAGTTAAATCCTAATTGATAAAAAATAGACATTTTTTCTAGCTAATGAAATTTTCGATAAATAATAAAGTTGCCATTTATTATTTTTTATAATGGATAATTTTATATATGGATCAATTTTTTTTTTAAATATATATTATTTTTTAAAAACACTCTAAATGATTTCAAATTACGATTTTGCTTTTTTTTTTTTTTTTAAATAACTTTTAACTTTTTTTTCTTTTCTTTTTACCTCTTTGTTTTTAAATAATTTTCATTAACCCCCCCATCCCTCTTACACCGGAACCCCTAACCCTACCCACTCTACTAGTCGCATCCACCCCCACACCCGCCTATCACCTTCTTCTACTTCTTCCTCCTCTCTCAAACTTGCATTTCCATCCCCTTCTCTCTTATATACATATATATGAGAGAGAGAGAGTAGAAGGAGGAGGAGGAGGGGTTGGAGAAGAGGGGAGAAAACGGGCTGAGAGAGAGAGGAGGAAAAAAAAAAACTCCAGATCGAACGACGAAGATTGGCAACGGCCAATGTATTGGCTGGAGAAGACGGGTGGAAAGAAGATAGAAGGGGATAAAAAAAAGGGCAGCCCGTTGCTACAAAACTCCCACTATGCGCGGGGTCCGAGAAAGGGTCAAACCATATAGGTCTATTGTACGCAGCTGCACCTTGTTTATTTTTGCAGAGAGGCTGTTTTCACAACTCAAACTCGTAACCTTTAGATCACATGGCGACAACTCTTACCGTTAAGTCAAGGCTCCATAGGAGGGGATAAAAGTATAAAAAAGTAAAAGATCAAAGAGATATATGTGTTAATAATTTAAAGAGTAAAATTGTAATTGATTTAAATAATTTTTTTAAATGAGTGTAAGGATAATAAAAAAAAGTGTACATTTAGAAGCACCCTGTCGTAATACCTACAATACTCCTTATTACATTTTGTTGATAGAAATACCCATATAACATTTTTTTATTGTCTTATTTTCTTTCTCTTATTTTTTTTTTTTTTGTGTTTGTTCCATATTTTTATTTTATTTATTTTATTTTCACTTCTTAATTTTTGTATATGGTGTTTATAGAAAAAAATAAAAAATAAAAAATAAAACAATTTAAAAACAAAAAAGAAATGAATTTTTTTTTTTTTTCTTTTCATTTTTTTTTTCTCATTCATTTTTTTAAATCCAATTTTATTTTGTTTTTCATTTTGTTTTATAGATTTTAATTTAATTTATTTATTTTTTCACAAATACTACACTATTTTTTTTTAAAAAATAAAAGAAATAAAAAAATAGAATAAAAGTAAAAAATTAAAAAAAAAAAAAAAAAAAACAAGAGCGAGAGAGAAAGAGAGAAAAAAATAAAATATAAAAAATAAATTGCAAAAAATATTATACTACGAGTCAAACTGAAAAGAAAAGAGATGTCTAAAGGTAACCGAGGGTCGATCTATTTACAGTTTTTATATTAGGACCTTTTATTTGCAGAATTGACAGTTGATGTCTTTGTTTATGGCCTTTTGGACCTTCGGTTGGCAACAAGTCTAAATAAAGAAAAAAGGCCCATCCAAAAAATAAAAATAAATAAAAATAAAAAATAAAATCTTGAATATTAAACAAAGAAAGGCCCATCCTGTAATTTCAATTTGAATAGATGACAGTTCCGTCGCTCGTCTTGCATCGAACTATTTTTAAGAGGACCTTAAGGTCATTCCCATCATTTTCCTATGATTCTTACAATTTTTTTATTTTTTATTTTAAAAAAACTTGAATATATGTATATTTCTAAATTCTTTTACTCTTTGAGCAGGAAGGAGAATGAGAAGAAAAAAATAGGAGACTAAAAAATGCCCATAACGTCTCTTAAAAATGGTCAAATGCATAATAAGTGATTGTTTTATGTCCAAAATTATAATGGAGATAATGACTTGGCCGGTAGTGGGATGATTAGGAAACTTTAAGATTTTATATGTTCAAAGTGAAACCATGAGGATCAATTTAGATTTTATTCAAACTTCAGGGGTACAAAGTGTCAAAACTCCTTAGTTAAATTAATAAAAAATTTATTTTATATTGCTATTCTTTAACAAAGTTATGTAATTATGAAAACAACACCACTTCATTAGTACCATTTTATTAGTTCGTTTAGGTGGTGTTTGGTTGGTGTTTCTGGTTTCTGTTTTCAATTTTAATAAAGGGATAAAGATTTTTTTGGTCTCTGAGAAATGCCTTGATATTCAATTGACTCTTAAGAAATATAATTTGACAATTTGGCCCTTGACATTTCAAAATAGTGTCCAATTGACCCCTGAAGCGATTTCTGTTAAGTCAATGTTTCATTAAGAGTATTTTTGTTTTTTTATTTAATGGGACTAATTCTGAAAACTCATCTAAACTTAAGGGGTCAAATTTTTTTCTTCTTCTTATTTTTCTTACATGGCTTCATGACTTTCTTTCTCAATTAAGAAAAAGAAAGAGTAAAAAAATTTATTGAAACATAAATTTTGGAACAAATATGGAACACAAATAGGACCCTCCCATATTAAAACAAAAATTTGGGAACAAATTTTGAAGCCGACGAATAGGACTCTCCCATATTCAAACAAATAAATTTCGTCGTCTTCTTCTTTGTCCGCAAATGTAAATATTGCTAAATTTGAACGTGTAATTTCAACAACAAATTTATGGGAACGAAAAATAATTTATGGGAACAAAACAGAATTTATGGGAACAAAACAACATTTTTTTGAAAATATTATTTGATTTTTTTTCATTAAAAGGAGAATTAAAAACCCCAAGGAATACAAAAAGAATGATTTATCCAACCAAACCAAATACAAACTTCTATGAAATAAGAAATATGAACAAAACTAAGGGATAATTCCATTATATTCTAAGAATTTTGTACTAAAAATAAGATAGCAGAACATGATCATTTTTTTTTTTCGCTCCCATATTAAAACACAAATCTGAGACAAAAAATACTAAACAAACAGGGCCTTAATGTTTCCGTTTCAAAAAAATTAGGGCCTTAAAACATCAACACTGTCGAACACCACCATCAAAACGAACATCAACATCAAAACGAACACCTTCACCAAAACGAACATCAACACTAACGAACACCACCACCAAAACGAACAACACTACCGACGAACACCGAAATCGAAAATGAAGAACACCGCCGAAATCGAACCTTCAAGTTTCGATTTCGATTTCGAAATCGAATAACACATCCGAACATGGCCACCAAAACGACGAACATCATCGAAATCGAAATAGGGTTTCGATTTAGGTTTCGATTTTGATTTAAAAATCGAAACCGAAGATCATGGCACAAAGAACACCGCCGAACACCACCACCAAAACGACGAACACCGCCGAAATTGAACCTTAGGGTTTCAATTTCTATTTTGAAATCGAAACAGGAAATTGATTTTGATTTCAAAATCAAAATTGAAATAGAAGAATACCGCCGAATATCGCCACCGAAACGACGAACACCATCGAAATCGAAACTTAGGGTTTCGATTTCTATTTCGAAATCGAAACAGGATAAATTGGATAACCTTGCCAATGAAAAAGAAGCATGACCCGAAATTAAAAACATATCCAATTCTAGTACAAAAAGAAACAAAAGAAGCACATAAATCAACATCTATATCAAGAGCTAAAAACAAACACATAAATAGATTGACAGATTTATATGAAGGTAAATCCAGTATAAATAAATTCAATCAATAGCATAGAGAAAAAAATTCAACAGCATCTGATAAAATTATCAAAACCCCCAGATCTGTTGCGCTAAAGAGAAAGAATCGACCTTGAATGCGAGAGAATGCTGAGTACTTCCTCGTTTTGTTCTCTAGCAGCCATGCGTAGCAAATCGGAGGGGACGCCATCTTGATTGGTGGAAGGATGGGTGGACGGCGATGGCGGATATGGGATCGGCAGGAGGGGACGCCGTCGCGACTGGTGGATGGCGACGGTGGATCTGGATGGATGGCAACGGCGGCGGCTCTTGAGAGGAAAGAAAGATCACAGCCCATTTTTTTTTAGAGAGAGAAGGGTTGTGTCGAAGGAGGTAAGGGGGTTGATTACATTTTACACCCCCTTAAGTTTAAATAAAATATGTAAATAGGTCCCATTTAATTAGAAAGAATGAAATGACGCATTTACCCTTGACCAAACATTACGTGCTTGTCATGTGACTTTTTCCATCCAAAATCCCCAAATTTTACTAACGGAACCTGACTCAAGGGTCAATTGGACATTATTTTGAAATGTTAAGGACCAAATTGTCAAATTGCATTTTTTAGGGGTCAATTGAACACCTAAGGCATTTCTCAGAGACCAAAAAAGTCTTTAACCCTTTAATAAATTGTAATGAGAATTTTGTTTTCGTTCCAGAGAATTCTATAAATAGAAACAAGTTTGATAACGATTATTGCTCTGAAATTGTTTCTTTTAATTTATGAGAGAAGACATAAGAAACACCTTTGATTGCAATATTTTGTTTTTCCTCTAAACGTATGGTGACCGGCATGGTGGTAGTGACCGACAGAGTGGTAGTAACAATAATTTTGCATGAGTGAATATAAATCAAACATTTTTTTTTGTTTATTAGATTTTTAAGATTATAAGAATTATTCTCAAATTACTCCCAGATATTTGAAAATTGAACCATGTTTGTTAAATGCATTTCTATATATCAATCTCTAAATTTTGGGAGTAACAACAAAAATTAGGGAACAAAAACAGTAACCAAACGGGGCTAAATTAACGTCACTTGCTAATATTATGTGTTATATAAGGTTCAAGCTGACAATTTTATATATTTTTTATTTAATTTACTTCACATTTTATCACTTTTTTTTTTTTAAAGATTTTATATTTAAAAAATATAATTATGTATTTTTTTAAATATTTATTAAATGTACAAAAGAAAAGAAACACATTGTAATTTGAATAGAAAAACAAAGTTTTAGACTGCAATTGAAAGTTATGGATAAAATATGGGGATAAAAGTGTAGTTTCTCAGCCCAATACGGGTAGTATCGAAAACTGTCGTCAAAAGGCCTTGTCAGAAACTCTGTCACCTCTCTCGGATGGTTTTGCTGCAACTCAGTAAGGTAGTGGTTGTGGATTGTGACTCGTAACTTCTCGGCCCTCGGTTTTGAATTTTAAATTCGTCTCACCGTGGCTTCACACGCATAACCTTGCTCTGTATTGTTCTGCCCCTCTGTGTGTGTGTCTGTTTGTGTGTGAAATTGGGGTGTGAATACTAATTCTGCCTGCGTTTGCGGTTGTAGAGTTGTGCTCAATCCATTAGCAGGCTATGTTATTTGGTCTCCGGCATCGAGAAAGCAACACCGTGGTTAGTGGGTTTCGGTTAGTTTCGCATGCATTTCTCTTGCGCCTGTTATGTGTTCGAGAAAATGCCTGAATGGGTTTTGCTGTTTTGAGATGGGTTTTGTTACATTTTTTTAATATATATATATGTATTGACTTTGATACTGGTTTTTAGTTGATATCTCTGGTTTGTTTGCTTCAATGGGTTTTTTGTTCTTCCCTTGAAATTTTATTGTTTTTTTATTTTTATTTTTCGTTTGCTTTATAGGGTTTTTTATTCTTCCCTTGAACGTGAAATTTTTTTGGTTTTTGATTTATTTTTTATTTTTTGTTTGCTTCATAGTTTTTTTTGTTCTTCCCTTGAACTTGAATTTTTTTATTGGTTTTTTGATTTTTCTTTTTTCTTTTTAATCATTTTTTGTTTGCTTCGTAGGGTTTTTTGTTCTTGCCTCATTTGTTGAATATATATACTTTGAATTTGCATGGATTCTTTTTCTATTAAATTGGGTTCTAGATGTGATTCAAGTATGATTTCTTGTTATGCATGATAGACTTTATTGTATCATCACCTAATGCACTTAAGAAACAAAATTAGCATACACTTGTGTTAGTTAGTTGGGTTTATCCCACATCCGATGTGGGAGGGGTTAGTGGTTAAGTTAGAAGTGTGAGGGAAAGTCTTACCTTATGAACTAGCTTTTGGGGTTGAGAGGGACCTAAGACCGCCCTACACAGTCTAAGGTACATTTGGTGGCACGGGATTGAAGCCTTGAGAATTGGGAGTGAACGCATGTAATTTCTTTTTAAGATTTTCACACGCATTTAATTTCAATTCCGATTATGAGGATCCAATTTGCGCAACCAAACAGAGCATAAATGTTTAAATGTTTTTATTTGCTTATGCTTGTTAACGTGTTGTTAGGGATTCAGGTGGTAGCCTAGTGGTAGGCTTACCACCTCCCCACACAGGTGGTGTGGGGTTTGAATCCCACCGGGTGTGTGAGTGGGTACATGTGTAAAAACAAATGTGTTGTTTTGTTGTGCTTTTGCTAATTATGATTGTTGAGTTTCACATAGCTTCAACGAGGCATCTCAAATAAGAATATTACGTAGAAGGGGGTTAGTCTTCTAATATAATTCTGGTGCTTCTATTTCTGTTCTCAAAGGAATTGAACACAAACAGAAATTTGGGAACAATGTTGTTCTGTCCCTGGAAATTTATTCAAAAAAATCTGAGATTGGAAAAGATATAGCTTTCTCTTCTTATATTTCTGTTTTTGGTTCGCAGTTTTCTGAGTGTGGAAGCATAAATCCTGGAATAGAAATATATAATCGCCAAAGTGGTGTTTGTTTAGTGTTTCTCTTCCTTGAGACAGAAATTTGGGATCAAAGAATCTGCTCCTGGTGTTTTAGAACACTTCTCCCTGAATTTCTGTTTCTGTTCCAATTTTTCGGGGAACAGATAAAAATCTGGGAACAAGAGCAGTAAACAAAACAGCACCTCAACAAACGGGGTCAAAATATTTTCTTCTACCAGGATTATGTACTTGCCCATTTGAAGTTTATTTCTTCAAATTTCTATGTAAAAATGTGCTGAGATCTCTCTCTCTCTCTCTCTCTCTCATTACAGTGAGAATATGGATCTCGAACCAGGGAGGTGTAAAAGAACTGATGGGAAGAAATGGAGGTGCCGTAAAGATGTGATCTTGGATCAGAAATACTGTGAAAATCACATTCACAGAGGCTGCCGTTCAAGAAAGCTTGTGGAAATCTCTTTAAACGTTTCACAACCCAAAACAACTGCCCCTGTAAACTTTGGCAATACTGCCGCCAACGCCACCGCCACCGCCTCTGCCGCCACTTCCAGTGGTGTTGCTGCTAAGAGTAATGGGGGAGTCGGTGGAGTTTCCACAGGTTATGTGGGAACAGGATATGAATTCTCTCCAAAAAGTGTGCTTCATGAAGGTAAGGGTTAAAATGCTATTCCTATAGGATTCTTATTCGTCAGGGCCCGTTTGGTTGTCCTTCAATTCACGTATTGGTTCATTTTATAATTAGTCAATCTCTAAAATTAGCTAGCATACTATTTTGGTTCTAGTTTAAATGCTATTTTTTTTGTGTGACTGTCACGGGCCGAGCCTTTAAGGTTGGAAAACAAACCGTGCTGCACTAACTAGAGTTTTGGTCTAGTAGCAAGCCTGGAGATCAGTGATCTAGAGTAACGTAAGCAACAATATTGATAGCAACGAGGTTCACTACAACAATAGATGCAAACAGTATAGTGGAAATACAAATTTATATATATACTAGGGCATAATTTGTGCCTGAAAGCATGAGTTTTATTTTTTTTTTATTATAAAAAATAACATAATTTAGCCAAAAAAAATTGACATTAATCCTTTTATTTTTATTACATTCCCAAATTATCAACTTCTGTTTTTGTAATGAACACGACATAAACCAACATGACTAATAATTTTTTTTAAATATTTTGACATAATTCCCTCTCCAATATTCAAAAATTATTTTCAAATGAACAAAACCTATAATAATGTACAACAAAAATGACATAATCCCCTTTACTCTATATAACATTCAAAATTCTATGACTCTTATTTTATAACATCTAACAACATGACGCTAACAAACACAATAAATAACAATCAAACACAATAATAACTAATATAATCAGATGATAAACAATTGTTTTCTAATGAGCAATAATACCATAACTTACAATATGAACTTCATCATCTGCAACATCAACAACGTTAATGATCAAAGATAGGTTCCTCCTTAACCTTCTTCATCATCTGCAATATCGACAATACAAAATTAAAAGCATAACGACCAAAACAAACAAAAGACCACTCGAATCCCAAGAATCAAATGAAAATTATGTGATTTGACATAAACATTTTGGGGATGTTGAAGAGAAAATTCAGAGTTCTGACAAATAGTATAAATTGAAAACTGAAAAAACAATCTAAAACATAAACATATATTAGATACATCCACATAAACCAAAAACTATAAACAGAAACAAAATCAGGGATTAAGAAGAAAACATAAATCTAAAATGGATATTAGAAACGGAAAAGGAAAATATAATCAAAACATTCAACATCTCCATCTTAATTTCAGAGCCATTTAATTTCAAAAATTGGAGAAATGCATTGGACAAAGAGCTTCAAAACATAATACAATACTCGTACCAAGTCAAGTTCTCAAATTTAGCACAAAATTAGACAAATAATAACTCAAACTTTGCCAAGAACACAAACCATGACCCCCCAATGCAAGAAATTCAAAAAAATCAATATAAATAAAAGAAGTTAAAGAATTTGCCTAGCTAAAAAGCCCATGGTAAGTCCAAGCAACTGCACACTATAAGATTCCAAAATTTAAAGGCAAAAAAAAAAAAAGCATTTGAACTTTTAAAGCTTCCCAGATTCTTGGAAAAGCACCAGTTTCCCCCATTTAAAGAAAATCTTAATATTTGTAATTTGTCCAAAGTTCTCTCCTATTGACACAAACACTAAAAAAAGAAGAAACAAAAATTGAAACTTAACATGAAAATTGAAATTGAAACAACAAAAACCTAGGACAAAATGAACCAAAAAAATAAAAAGGAGTCTACTTGTGACATACCAATATGAATGGCTGTGATTAAAAATTGTTTCCATTAGGAAACAAAAACATAAATTAGAAATTAGGAGAAAAAGAAATATAAACACAATAAGCCCTATTTTAAACACAAAAAGAAATAGAAATTCAAATTTTAAAATATGTAGAAATTAGAAATGAACAAAAATGAGAACGAAACAAAAACAAAAATAAAAAATATGAATTAGGGGGACGTACCGGAAGCGAGGAAAGGAGGCATAAATAATAAAAATAATTAGTTCAACAACTTAGATAAATAAAAATATTTGCTTTACAATTAAAATTTTACTAATTTACAACAAAACAAGGTCCTATAATTCTAGAATTATATAAAAATCATGTAATTCTAAATTAGTTAAACGACAAAAGCAATATTCAAATCGAAGAGAACCTTTAAATAAATCAATAATGGTGAAACAAGAAGTACCTATTCCGATTAGAATAGATGTGAAATCAAAGCAATTGAAACAAAAATTATGGAAAAAAATCTGAGTTTCTAAGTTGCCCTTTGTATTTTGTGTTGTTCAATACAAAAATATACAATTAAACCTATTTCCACAATCTTGTAAACTAAAGATAATTTTCATAACCCTTATTTCACAAATTGAACACAAATTAATGTGTCAAACAGAACTCTTAGATTATCTAACCAAACAATAAATTCAACAAACTCCATGTTTACCTTATTACCTATTGTTTTTGACTTGATAAGATCTACTTTACCTGACACATGTTGGATATTTAGGCTATTTGCTAATTTATTAATAAAATACTTTAAGATAGTCAAATTGAAATTCATGAAAAACAGTACATAATTTATGAGTTGAATTTATTTTTTTATTTTTTTAAAACCACGATGAAGCGAGGAGAAATAATATCAAATGAAGCAAAGAGAACAATTCACAGAGGGAGACGAGACCTAACCTCTGAACAAAGCTACAAACACTAAACAAGCTAACAAGAGGACATCCTCTTCAAGCCATAGACAATTAATAATTTAATACATATCTTAAGTCTTCCAAATATTCGGGAAACGAAGTATATCCAGTCTTAAGTATCTACGAACAGAAGCCGGGAATTCTGATTCAGAATGAAAAGTTCGATTGTCTACAGCACCACCTAACTTAGCTAATGCATCCGCAGTCGTGTTAGCTTCCCTATAGCAATGCGAGATAGAAGCTTGAACCTTTGCAACCAGATCCTTGATAACTATAGACCACAAATTTTATTTTATAATTTTTCTATTTCTCTTGATCCACCATTCATCATGATTTCACATACAACAATTGAATATAACAATGTACATCCCCATATTTATGTTTCTGTTCCATGTTTTCTGAGAACGTAAACAAAATTCAGGTAACAAAGGCACTAAACAAAGGTGACCTCAATAACTGGCTTCTTTCTACATTGAAATTCTTCTTGACAAAACAAAAAACAAATATGGAATAAACAGATATAAGTAAACTGACCATCTATTTCAGATTCCCATGTCAATAGCCATTTCTTTCAACTCTCCCACCTGTTATGTTCCCAAAAATGCAGAAAATTGTGAAATTGCCAATTTAATCTCCAGATATTAAACCTCAAATCTTTAACTAAATTCATATCTTCAAAATAACTTATCTCAACTAAATACCTCAACTTTCTTGAGGGCATTGGCTTCAGGAGGCGGTTTTTCTCGTGCCCACCCGTCCCTTTCGTGCAGAATTCAATCCCAGTTTTTTCCTCTGTTGCAAATGGCCCCCTCTTCTATAAGTTGGATCACCTGCATAATTGACAAAATGCAAAGAGATCAACAACCCTGAAAAAAAATAAAGATAAATTGCAGGTTGTGGAATTTAGTGTTTCTGTTCCCAGAACACTTGGAACGAAAACCGAAACTTTGGAACAAAATCATTTTTTTATTCCAATTTACAAGTTTTCCAAGAACAATAAGTATGAGAACAAAAACACTAAACAAATGGGGCGTTGAAATAAATGAAGACCGTAAATGAGAACATAGGAAATATTAGGTTGCGTTTGGGCAAGAGATTTCAAAATCTTGGATTTTGAAATCCCTTTATTTCACAAATCCGTTGTTTGGATAATTGTTTGAACTGAAGTATTTGGATAATTTTTTTTTTGTTCTATTTTTTATCCTACTTCTGAAATGAAAAAAAAAAAAATCCTCAAAAAACAGAAACAGTATTAGACTATAAAGACGAAGAAGAGGCGATGAGAGGACGATGAACAAATCCAAGAAGAAATTGAAGAACAAATTCGAAGAAATCCAACAAGAACATATTTGAACAAATCCAAGAACAAATTCAAGAACATATTCGAACAAATCCAAGAACATATTCGAAATCGATTTCGTTTTTGAAATCGAACCCTATTTCGGTGATGACGAGCCCTTTGTTTTTGAAAGCCAATTTCAAATCCAAGAACATATTCGAAATTGATTTCATTTTTGAAATCGATCCCTATTTTGGCGACGACGAACAAAGTGACGAAGACGACGAAGAAGAGGCCACGAATGAAGAAGAGACAACGTCGATTTCGTTGTCATTCGGCAATTTTGTGACAGACGACGATGACGAAGAGACGACATCGATTTCGTTGTCGTTCAGCAATTTCGTGATAGACGACAGACGACGACAAAGAGGCGACGTCGATTTCGTGACAGACGAACGGCGACGAAGGTTTTAGTCAGGGGCGATCTTTCAAGATGACGACGAAGAAGGTGTTCAGCAAGAGAGGAAGGATTTGGCAAATTTAGCCTCTCCCAAAATCATTTCAAAATCCTTCCTTTTACTCTTAAAAAGATTTGACAAATCCCTCATTCCTAAAATCCAAACAAACCCAAATAAGTGATTTGCCAAAAGAGGATTTTGAAATCCTCTAACCAAATGAAATCCTTCCTAGAAATCTTCTACCCAAACGCAACTTTAATGTGACCTCTTGTGATAATAGGGCCTGTTATCGGTTGACCCTTCTTAGGCTTCCATGTTTTGGAGAACATGCCGCCGAGACTTCTCAAAAGGTTTTCACCCTGAAATTATTCAAATCAAACATATTCATAATGTAATTCATTACAAAAAATTGAGCCAAAAAAGATGTATATTCATGTCGTAATTCAACTTCATATTGATGCAATCGAATTGAGAGAAATAACAACACTAAATTTAGATTCGGGCTTGGAAACTGTAGTTGTGGCTGTAGCTATAAATGTATCTGTAAAGTTTCAAGCATTCAAGTGTTTATTGTATCGATAAAGATTCTATAAACCATTCTTGTGTACCTTTTCAGTAAGGATTGAATCCAATCAAGCCCTAATTACTAATTTGTTACTGAAACCATTCGATACTATGGATCCAATCAAGCGATAATCACTAATTCTAATGATTCGCCAAATAGATCTGAAAAGAAAGGGATGTGAGAGGCTTGCCTGGAGATGGGTGGACGATTTCTTGCACAACTCACATGAGATCGACAAAGACATGGGGGCGCAACGACGTGATGTGGTGCGACAGTGATGGAAGGTGGCACGGACACATCGTGGAGGTGCCAAGCCATAATAACTAACCTAAATGATTCACTAAACAGATGTGAAAAAATAGGGATGATTTCTTGGACAAATCACGCGATTTCGATGGATGGATGGTGCTGCGGCGACGTGTAAGGTGCGACGGCATCGAGAGCAATGCGGGGCTGGAGAACGATTGAAGATAGAAAAATTGAACGATTGGAAAACGATTGAAGAGAATCTCTATTGAAGTGGGAGATGGGGAAGGAACCATGAAGAATGATTGAAGAGAGAGAGAGAGATTGAAACGATTGAAAAACGAGAGAGAGAGAGAGAGAGAGAGAGAGAGATTGAAAGCGTGCAAGAGAGGAGAGATGAGTCAAATAACGTAATCGGCGAGGAATAGGTTGAGATTTGTGCGCCATTGTTAGGATATGGAGAAATTTGGGGTAAATTTGTTAGACTAAATTTTATATAATTACAAAAATAATTTAAAAAATAATATTCAATTTCAACCGTTGATCAAAATTGATCCGACGGTCAAAAATGTATATAATATATTAACCTTGGTTCTAATTAAGGGTTGAAAATGTCTTTATATTATTTAATCTCAGTCGTTGGATATTCGATCCAACGGTTCAAAATGTCTAAAATGTAAAATGTGTTCATATTTAATCTCAGTCGTCAGATATCCGATCCAATGGCTCAAAATGTCTCAAAATGTGAATATATTGTGATTTATAGAATAGATATATAAATTTAACAAAAAATATATACAAATATATATAAAAAGTTATATTTTTCAAATACAGCTAAAAATTTAACAAAAAATAAAAATATTGGGTGTTTTTTGTTCAACCAAATGTGTATATATATGTATAGAGAGGAAATGTATGGTAAATCTCAACAATTTAATTGAAGAGATATTTTCATGAATTATATATTTAGAGAAATCTTAACCTTTGTATTCAGGACCTTAATTACTTTGTAGAGTCCACATAATTTATAATATAAATTAAATTAGTTAAAGTAATTGATTATATTTTAAATTTATAATATAAAGGGATAATTGCTGAATAATCCCAATTAGGGAGTGTAATTCATAATTTATCTTATTTGAATTTTAAGTATAAATCCCTTAATTATGTTTTGACTTGTATTTTAGTCCCATGGTCAATGTTCGCTTATATCTCAAATCAAATGCTTCCAATAAAAGTATGTATTGTTGACCGCTGACGCCATCCTCCCTGGCCACCCATCGGTACCTGCCTTTGGACCTCAGGCCTCTAGTCGTTGAAGTTCGGCCACCGGACGTTGGAATTCAGTTACATGTAACTAATTTTTTTAGTTACTTATAACTATTTTATTAATGTATTTTCAGTTACATTTTTAATTGTATTTTAGTCATATTTTAGTATATTTTATGGTTACATTTTTAGTGTATTTTTTAGTTACTAATTTTTCAGCAATTGACATTTAAAAAATGAGTTGAATGTAATTAAAAAATACAAAAAAAAGATAAAATTTTAAAGATGTTACTGAGAAATTAGTTGAATGTAACTAAAAAAAATTCTGGCAACCAGTAACCGGCGGTGGCTAAAAACCGGTGGACAGAATCTGGTGGGCCATGGCGATGGGTGACGCGACCTTAATTGGAAATTAGTATTTTCATGAACTCTAATAGATGGAAATAAAGCTAAAATACTTATTTGGTTTGAGAGTTTTTATTAACTTAGTATTATTTTTAGGGCCTCCCACCAACTATCCTTAATATAAATTACATAAACATTATTTTTTATTAAAATATATTAAAGCGTGCTGTTAGGCACGATTAATTACTTGTGTGTGTATATATATGTCAATTGAACCAAATCGGATGATCGATCCAACCAAACAGGTCCTTAGTACTTTTAAGTATTTTACCTGATCTGTTTTCTACTGTTTTGAGAACTATCTACTGCTCGAATCTATCTGTTTCTGGTTTCTCTTGTCTTTATGTATTTGTTTGTTAGAATTAGAGAATTACAGGTCTCAAGGTGGCCTTTGATTAGTGTTTTTGTTTCTGTATCTGTTTTTTTTTTTTTTTTTTTTTTTTTAATATGTAAAAGAATTGGGAACAAAAATAGAAAAATATAGACCAAAATACGTGTTTTCCATGTGATTCCATTATTTTTTTTGGGATCAGAACAGAAATATATTTGTTCCTGTTCCTAGTTTTCCGGAAACAGAAATACACTAAACGAACGCCACCTAAAATTTTCCTCGAGTCCGATCTTTCAAGCAGTCCATCGAGCGGGGCGCAGACTGGTGTGCATCTTCTCTATAATAACCATTGTTTTGAAGGGGGAAAAAAGGATAACGTTTATGTTGGATGTTATTTTTTTGCAGGCTGCAATAGTTCGACCTTCGTTCTTAAGACTGGAACAGAAACAGAACCAGAACGATGCAAAAGAACGGACGGCAAGAAATGGCGATGCAAACGGAGTACTGTCCCCGACCAAAAGTATTGCGAGATGCACGTGAACCGAGGGGCAAAAAAGCTCGTTCTAGCCTCGAAAACCACTCTCTCTCCTCTCTCTAAGCCTGAAAAAGTTGATGAATCCACACGCCTGAAGACAAATATCTTGTTCTCCATGCAAGGAACCGCTAGTGGCGGTTCGTGTGGTGGTGGTGGGAGCAGCAGTGATGCCACCACCGTTACGGATGAGTATATACCGGTGAATCTCACATCTTTGGCGGATCTTTTTTGAGGAGAAGCCCTTTTTTTTTTTTTTTTTTTTTTTTTTTATGATGTGAAAATGAAATTACTGGGTTTTATTGTCATTTTCAAAATGGAAATGGGTAGAAATGCTTAAATTTTGATTAAGTTTGCAAGAAATATGTATTGTCTGTTTTTATATAATAAATGTAGTTAATAGAAAGAACGTCGAGGGCCTGTGGTATAGTTGTTTATCACGTCAGTCTAACACACTGAAGGGGTTGAGGGTTCGAGTCCGGGCGACGCCAATCATTTTTTAGTCTGTTTTTTACATATACTCCCTTTCTTGGAATTTTTTAGGTAAATTGCCTTTTATCCCTCTTTGTTTTGTCTTATTATTATTTTATTTCTCTCCACTTTAAAAAATAACACTTCACCTACTTCTAGTTTAAACAAAATGAATTTTTTTTTTCTATTTAAATTAACAAAATATGCTTAAAATAGATGAAATTAAAATTTTCATTTAATTTTTAGATAAATTAAACAAAATAAATGGATAATTTCGTTTATTGTATCTAAAAATTGGATGAAAATTGAAAAATTTAACTCAATTCATATTTAAACATATTTTGTTAATTTAAACGAGAAAAAAATAGTTTCTCAATAATTTAAAGTGTAATTTTTTTGAAGTAGAGAAAGATAAAATGATAATTAGTAAAAAAAAAAAATCTTTTATTTTTAAAATTATTTTTCCCTTTTAACTTCACTGCCAATTTACTTGAGGTTTTTTTTCATTAATATTTAATTATTATTATTATTATTTTTAAAAAAAGTTTAAACTTAATATTTTAGTATTAACATTTATTAATCAATATTAATATGTAGTGTAAGTGATAAAAAGAAACTATAAATTGTTGAAATAATTGGAACTAACCACATTTTTAAGAAATATTTACATCGACACAAGTTAAAAAACATTTAAATAAATAAATAAATTATATTGCGCTATTTATTAAAAAATATTAAATATTTTTGTTGTAAATTTTATTATAAATATGTTATTTTGATTTCGTTTTTTTAGCAAATTTCATATTATTGTTGTCCAATTTGTATATCATTTGAATATTTATTGTTAAATTTTATTATAAATATGTTATTTTGATTTCGTTTTTTTAGCAAATTTCATATTATTGTTGTCCAATTTGTATATCATTTGAATATTTATTGTTATATATATATATATATATATATATATATATAAATTGATTATTCATATTGTTTTTTGAAAATCTATATACAAAATTCAAATATTTAATTTACAGGCAAATCATAATATAAAAATTATAAAAAAATCAATGTAAATTACTTTACAATTGATTAATCTGTTATAATAATTAAATAGGTTAAATGAGTATTTGTAAAATTAGAATTCAATTGATTAATCTCTAAAACGATTGGATTTATAAGATTGTACCAATAAAGAAATTGAATAGTATTTTACTATTTTTTCATATTAAAAATATAACAAAATATTTTACATTTATATTATCGAGTTGTTCACGAACATCAATGAGCCGAGCTATATTTGGTTGTTTAATAAACGAGCTTAATTAAAAGCCTGAGTTTGGTTAATTTATTAAATGAAGGAGCTTCGCATGAGTTATTATAGAGTCGTGTTCGAGTAGTTCATGAACGGTTTTATTCGTTTACAACCCTAGTGGTGATGAATGGTTGTAGTGATAGCGGTGGTAGTAGGCGTTGGCCGTGGTGGTGATAGTAATTTCGATGCAATGGCACTTGTGTTCGGTTGTATTGATGGTGATAATGAATATTCGATGGGATAATGACAGTGATATTGAATCACGAAACGATTATGGATATCAAGTAGTCACTTGTCGTGCACCTTACTATTTTTAAAGAGACTATATGAGCAATTTCAACCGTCGAATATTTTACATCACACACATGTGTAGTATTTCTCCTTAGATCATGTTTGATAACTGCTTAAATTTTAAGATCTGAAAATTTAAAGTGTTAAATTTATTAACTGCTGAATACATTAAATACTCAATTTTTTAATACTTTTAACTTCAAAAAAATTATAAGAGGATCCAAATACTAAAAACATGTTACAAAATAATACGAGATCGTGTTATATTCAATTATAATGAATACTAATTTTAGGCTCGCGCTAAGCGCGGGTTTTGGATTAATTTGCACGTGTATTTTATTTAAATATGTAAATTTGATTTTATATTTGTTATGTTTGACAAAATATTTTATATTTGTTTGAAAATATTTAATATTTTTTTTAATATTTGTTTTCAATTAATTAATGTTATAAACATTTTAGTTTAACATGTTTAAACTGGGGATATTATTTAATATTTGAGAGAATGATGAAATTTTAGTTGAACATCATTTTAATGTTAAAGAAATGTTCAATTGCAAATTCATATATTTTATTTGTATAGTAACAAAAAAAAACGTATTGTAATAAAAATAAGTATACTTGACTACTTATTTTGTAGTAAAATAATGTTAATTGATTTTTTTTTTTCAAAGAATCTAAGTTTTTTTTTTGGGTTTGGTCCGTTATTTTTTGTCTTTTATATAACCACAAATAAAAAATATAATTACATGAACTTCCATACACCCACAAACCCAAAGTATAATATATAAATCCTTATACACCCATATACACACACACATACACACATATCTGGTTATAAACCAACATATGAAAAATATAATTATTACATTTGTACACTCCAAATTAAAATGTAATTATATAAGAAAACAAAATATATTTTATCCTTTTAGAAATCAACAAATATTCAATTACAACCTTAATTTTTCACAATATACAAATAATCTCCAAAAAAAATATAATTTATTTCAATAAGATATCATTTGCAAAAATATATATTTTATAGGTATTACAACGATGAAATTTAATTTTCATAAGTTTCATAAAAAATGGGAATATGTTATTTTCAAGATAAAGATTTTTTTTTGGATTTTATATTAATTTATAATCAATATGAATGTTTAGGATTGGAATGAATAAACATAATATTAATAGTGAAATTAGTGTTAGAATATTAGGAGTGAAAGGAATTAATACAATAGTAATAGTGAAATGACTCAATCTTGGCCATTCATTTCCTATTTTAATGGGATTGAAGAGATGATTAATACTTCACTCTCTTTATTCTAAGTTTTGTCTTTCACTTTTAGATATTATATAATAAGATATGATGTAATGTTGTTTTTTGTTCTCAATTTTCTGAGTGTGAAAACAGAAATCTTGGAATAGGAATATTATAAATTCATAATTGCTAAAGTGACATTTGTTTAGTGTTTGTTTTTCTTGAAACACAAATTTGGGATCAAAGAATTTGTTCCTCAATTTTTATAGCACTTTTCCCGAATTTCTGTTTTATGTTCCAAGTTTTCTGGGAGTAGAAACAAAAATTTGGGAACACGAACACTAAACAAAACAACACTTCAACAAAAAAGATTGAAATATTGGCTTTTACCAGGATTATGTTGGAAATCTTTTGTTTGTTAATACTTAGCAGGTTTTGGACTCTATGTACTCGTCAAATTTAAGTTAGGCATGTTTCATAATCACTTAAATTGTAAGTGCTAAAATTTTTAAGTATTGAATTATAAGTGCTGTAAGTATTTAATTTTTTAATATTTTTAACTTTAAAAAAATTATTTAATTATTTAATATTTTATTTTTTAAATTATAAATAAATTTTAACAAAATGAAAAAAAGAATCTCACATTAATTTTATTAGGTAAAGTACCTTAATTTATTTATAAGTTAATAATGTAAAATTTATATTAAATTCTTAAAGTGAAAAATATAACTTTAAAATTTAAAATAAATTTAATTAAAGAAAAATATATTTGAAAAAAAGGAAAACAAATGTTGTAAAACTTGAAATTATTTTGACAATTGAATATGACTCTTAGATTTTTTTCATTAGTTATTTAATCATAAACAAGACTTGTAGTCTAATGGTTATTAAATTTGTTTTTCTAGTTAGAAGTGTTGTATTCAAATTTCTCTCCCAACCAGTAGTAAAAGCAAATATTTTAACAATTTTGAAATCTAAAATTCGAAAAATATCTGAATTATGGGCTTTGAGCCCGAGTCTGAAGCCCGTGTATCCGGAGTTATGTGGGCCTATTGACGGACTCGGATTTCTTCAATAAATGATAAGCCTGACTTGACCCAACACTGCTTATTGACCAGTTAAAGCCCATTGGGTCTGGGTCCGAGCCTAGCCAAGCTTCATTTTTTTGGGCCGGCCGGGCCCCGCCCGGCTAATTGCCAAACCCAACTTCCTATCTCTTTCTCAAAAAAAAAAAAAAAACATGAAATGTCTTGGGGTTGGGGGAATGACATGGTCAAAAGACCCACAAAATGGGCATTAAAAAAATAAAAAAGGGGGAACATTTTTAGGTGGTGGAAAAAGCTAAGGGGGAACAAAATTAAAAAGGGGGGGCCTCCCCCTTTTCCAGCTTGTGGTCGTGCGTGCTGCACAGGTTTTGTTCGGTTGGCCGTATTCCATTGTCTTTTTCTCCGAAATAATGCGTTTTCTTGTAAATTCTACCTACCTACAAAAGCAAATAAAATAAATTAATTTCTACTAATTTAATTCATTCCAAAATTTAACAAAACTTAATTTAGTAACATTAGATCGCACAAAATGCGAAACGATCACTCCATCAGATACATATCGATTTATTGTCAAGTAGGTAAGCAACATGTAATTTGTTGAGAGTCATTTTCAGAAAAGTAATTTGTTACTGGACTCGATCAGATACACATCGATTTCTTGTCAAGAAAACAATCAACGGGGTCGTCGTCAACGATTAACGTTGCCCAGCAGACCACATTTGTAGCTTTTATAACCTCTCTCAAGCTTTAACTCAATCACAATTCACCATACCAATCTCTTTGATCCTTACTCTACTGGCCTTCCATTCCTTCCCCTTTATTTGTTTATGTTCGTAGTTTTCCTGAAACGGGAAAGCACTAACCAAATGCCACATAAGATTTTCCATGGTGCAAACTCTTATGCATCTCCTCAATAATAAGTATTGTTGTTAAGAAAAACAAAAATCCCGATAAAATTTATACTAGGTGTTATTTTTTGTTAACCATTATACGCTTGCAAGTTGTAATAGTTTGACCTTCGTTCTTAAGACTGGAACAAAATCAGAATCAGAATCCTTTACAGTTTTATTCCAAAAGATTGGTATTAGTTTGTGAGTGAGTGAATGGTGTAAGATTGGTATTGACTCGACTCTCTCACTACTACCATTGATATTTCATTTTAAATGTTAGGGTTAATGGTTTTTTATCCCTTTATACTTTGTCTTGTTTCATTTTAAATTCTCTATTTTAAAAATTTACACATCACCTCTTTCTAATTTTTGACTAACGGAAAAAACTCACATTTAGTTGAAAAAATAAAATAAAATGAAATGATTTTCTTTTATTTTTTAATTTAAATTTAATATTTAAAGTAATAACGAAGAAAAATTAACATTTTTTCTCTCTAGTTCTTTTTCTTTCTTTCTTTTTTTAGCAAAGGCCAAATAAAAAGAATAAATGGTAATTTCGTCCATTTTATGTGAAATTTAGATGGAAATTTTAAATTCATAATTAAGTTAAACAAAAAAATATATATGTGTAGTTTTCTAAATGTAAGTTTTGAAAATAAAGGGGAGAAAATGAAAGAAGATACAAAGTAGAAGGGAGTAAAAGATAATTAAGCTTCCCTGCCACTATAGTAATAATAATAGAATAAGACATGGTGGGTGGAGGGCAACTTTCAGGTCTAATAATGCATGCATCTTTACAGCTGTATTTTTTGAAAATTCTCATGTGCTTTCTACTAGCAACCATTTTTTATGTGGTCCTCCCACTCGGATTTTTAGCAATTTAGTCTTCTATTTGTTGTCAAAATTCTACAAGACCCTTTTGTTAATAATCGACTAATATGAATATTATTTACAATTTAATAATTATTATATATTACATATATAATAATTATTCTTGTTTACATGCATTTATGTAATATTAATTATGCGTTACAAATTACATGTATTTATATAATATTTATGATATTTAACAGATATTACATACACAAATTAGTTAATATTAGTCAGACGTATTTGTGTATATTTAGCTACATGTATTTTGTATAATTTTTGTTACATTTAAGAAAAAAATTACACACAAAATAATTATATGTAATTGCGCGTCTTCTCTTACATTTTTTTTAAAATTAAGGATGAAATAAGAGAGTGGTGCCCAACATTTTATGGCTGCAAGTTGTCCGAGCCAATTTTTTACTTTTTCTGGTTTAGGAGGTGACCAAATTGATGATTCCTTTTAATGGTTCCTTAAGCCCTAAGCAAGTAACCAGAACACCTTTGTGTTTTTCTTCAGCTCCGCAATTTTTTAAGGATAGAACGGAAAAAGGATTATCTTTTGTTCCAATATTTTGGTTTCCATTCCATGTTTTTCCCAGTAACCAAAAAAAAAAAAATGGACCTAACTCAACGTATTGAAAGAGGAGGATTGCCATGAACTTTAGATCAGGTAACATAATACGCCCCCTCACACACAAGGTGAACTTTGACAAACCACTGTGAACAGATATTGGGAAGTCTAACATCAATGTGGGATTCAATATGCACTCTCACGCACATGGTGGACTTTGATAAGCCACTGCGAATGAATATTGGGGGACTTACCATTGATGTGGGATTCAATGCGCTCAACATCAAACAAAACGCTGACTTCGATATTATGTAGAAATCCGATGGGTCTAACTCATTCTCACAAGATACCTTGAAAGAGGAGAATTACTCCTAGACTTATATGTAGCTCAGGATCGTGTAACATAAGCGATGTGAGAATTCAACATACCCCCTCACGCGCAGAGTGAATTTTGACAAGTCACTGTAAACAGATATCGGAGGCCTAGCATCAATGTGGGATTAACATTATTGAATATCTCTGTACCCCGAATAAGCCTTTGTTATGAGTATCATATAAAAAAAAAATTCAACGAACAAACCCAATGTGACCAATCTCATTGACTGTTCCAATTGGTTTTGATAAGTTTGTACCCAATATTTTTCACAAGTTTTAAAAAATCTGTAGTGTGTGAATCTAGAAGTAATGTAATTCTGTTTTTCTATTTTAAAACTTTGCTTGTGCTGATTGAATTCATGGTTTGAAGGAAAATAGTATACAGAGAGATTTGATTTTGTAAATAGGTTCAGTGCTACACTTGGATCAAGCTCCCCTACCAGACGAGTACAAATAATAGAATAAGACATGGTGGATGGTGGGTTGCTTTCAGGTCTAATAATGCATGCATCTTTGCAGCTGCATTTCTTGCAAAATTGTCATGTGGACCTGCTTTACAATTTCTACGGGAAATTATATTTTTGGTTCTTCTATGGCAGCCATTTTTTTTTTTATGTGGTCCTCCTACTCGTATTTTTAGCAATCTAGTCTTTTATTTTGTTGTCGAAATTCTACAAGGCCCTTCTGTTATAATGAACATTAATTTTTACGGAAGTTTGCTTGGGATATTTCGAAATTGTCGAAGCACAAACCGAGGTGACTACACTGGTAGTTTTGGAGAGAGAAAGAGCAGCCACTTCTCTTTCTCTAAAGCCACCGGGAAAGAGAAGAGGTCCGCTTCTTCCTCTTGCTTCGGCACCACCATCTTTGTTTTTTGCCTTCACCATCATCTTCGTTTTTCACTGCCACCATCTTAGTTGAATTTGTTAGTGTGATTATACATATAAAAAAAATAATAATTTTCAAACGATAAATATTTTATACTGACATGAGTTGGATTTGGATACTGATTAAAAATAGTTTCTTTCTAAGAAAACTCCAAAACCAATAATGCACTTAGAGAAAATTCAGAAGATGCCACTCTATGCTCGAACTTTTTATGATTTTCAGACCCCACATGTTTATCAAGCCTTAACTCAGTCACTAGTCACCATACCAATGTCTTTGATCCTCACTCTCCTTCCCTTGTAGTGCTTTAACTCAATCACTATTCCCTTGTTTAGCAAGCTTTACCTCAATCACTAGTCAGGTCTTCCCTTGTAGCAAACTTTAGCAAACATTTCCATTCCTTCCCTTGTACTGTTCTTCTTCTCTCTCTCTTGATTCTAGCCTTGTTCTTCCAAAATGGCCATAGCAGAAGTGTTCCTCTCTGCTTTTATTCAGGTCTTGTTTGACAGGTTGGTGGCGTTGGCCTCTCCCCACTTGGTGGCATTCTTTCGCCCGGCAAAAATTGAGAAGCAGCTGCTCAAGTCTACAGATGTGCTGTCCATAATCAAAGCCGTGCTTGCCGATGCGGAGGATAAGCAAATAAGGAACGAAGCCGTGAAGCAATGGTTGGCGAAACTCCAAGATGTTGCTTACGATCTTGACGACATCGTGGACGAGTTGACCACCGAAGCTGCTCTGAGAAGCCGTTCCAACGAAGAAAATCAAGCCAGCACCTCTACCTGTAGTCTTCGGAAGGTCCTGATCCCTGCTTGTTGTACCACTTTCACTTCCACTGATCTTAAGTTTGACCGCAATATGGTCAAAAAGATAGATCATATCACTGAGATATTAGAAGGCCTCCAGAACCAGATCGGTTTTCTGCGTTTGGTGTCTAATAACGGAAGAGAACCGACTGCTGCAGCAACAGCTAGAGAACAGACCATGTCGTCGAAACCTCGTGTATATGGCCGGGAAGCTGAAAAACTGGCCATACTCAACTGGCTGCTTCAGGAAGAACAATGTAGCAGTGACATTCAGGAAGTCCGTGTCATTCCTATCGTTGGTATGGGTGGCATGGGCAAGACCACTCTGGCTCAACTCATCTACGGCGACCCCAAGGTGATAACCCACTTTGATCTCAAAGCTTGGGTGTGTGTTTCTAACGAGTTTGATGTGCTCAAGATAAGCAAGGCGATTTTCCAATCAGTGACTCAACAAAACGGTGACTCAAAGACGTTGGAACAGATTCAAGTACATCTAAAGGAGGAACTATCCAAGAAGAAGTTCCTTCTTGTTTTAGACGATGTTTGGAACGAGAACTACCTCAAGTGGGATCACCTTAGACATCTGTTAAACGTTGGTTTACCTGGAAGCACCATAATTGTTACTACTCGCAGTAAAATCGTTGCGTCAGCTATGGGAGGCTTCGCTGCTCATCATAATCTGAATGAGTTAGGACATCATGACTGTATGTCTCTATTGGCTGAACATGCTCTTGGAACAACTAATTTTGATGCACTTCATCCAGAGTTGAAAGGCGTCGCTGAGGAAATAGTGCGGAAGTGTAAAGGGTTGCCTCTTGCAGTAAAGGCACTCGGAGGCCTCCTGCGCAATAAATTAGAAAGACAGGATTGGGAACATGTTCTGCATAGCAGCATATGGGATATTCCTAATTGTGACATCCCTCAAGCTCTTTTGTTGAGCTATCATCATCTCACATCTCTGCTAAAGGACTTGTTTACTTACACCGCACTCTTTCCCAAGGACTATGTCTTTGACAAGGATGAACTCGTTTTGTTATGGATGGCACAAGGTCTACTCCCACAACCCACAAATCCAAGAGAACATATGGAAGAATTTGGTTGCCGATGTTTCAACGATCTGTTTGATAGGTCATTTTTCCAACCATCAAACAACGATGAGGCAAAATTTGTGATGCACGATCTCATGAATGATCTTGCTAGGAAGGTTGCTGGAGAAACCTTTATTGGGTTGGAATCTACTGTTGAAGTTTACGTAACTTCTGAAAAGGCCCGGCATTTCTCGTATGTTCCTCAAATGTATGAGGTCTCCCAAAAGTACGCTGATTTTTCTAAAATTCAAACCCGATTACGCACTTTCTTAGCCCTCCGACAAGCGAATCTGTTTCTAGGACACAGCTTATCGAACAGGGTTTTGCATGATGTGCTACCAAATTTGTCATGCTTGAGGGTCTTGTCTTTGGTATATTATTATATATCTGAGATACCTGATTCAGTCGGCAACCTGAAGCATCTCAGGTATCTTGACTTCTCCAAAACCGACATCAAATGCTTGCCCGATTCGATGAGTTCTTTATATAATTTGCAAACATTACTGTTAAGGGAATGTAGATCTCTCCATAAGTTGCCGTCAAGCATGGAGAATTTAGTGAACCTTCGGCATCTTGACATTACCAATACTAGGAGTTTAAAAGAGATGCCCTCGGGGATCGGAAAATTGACAAGCTTACGAACGTTGCCGAAATTCATCGTGAGCAAAAGAGGTAGTGGAGGATTGAGATTGGGGGAGTTAGGTCACCTGTCCCTCTTGCGGGGAAGTCTTTCAATCATCGGTCTGGAAAACATTATGGGTGTTTCGGAGGCAAAGGTCGCCAACTTGAAGAATAAGCATGGCATTGATGAACTAGTGCTTCAATGGAGTAAGAATCGGAATATCTCCAGCAATGGAAGTGTTGAAAGAGACGTACTCGACAATCTAAGGCCTCCAACAGAATTGAAAAAACTTGAAATTGATTCTTATGGTGGCCTGAAGTTTTCAAGTTGGTTGGGAGATCCGTCATTCAAACAAGTAGTGGAGGTGAAACTTACCAATTGCAAGGAATGTACATCGTTACCACCATTGGGGCAGCTGCCAAAACTGAAGATGGTGGAAATTAAAGGCATGCACGGAGTTAAGAGCGTTGGTGCCGAGTTCTACTATTTGGAAAGAGGCGTTCCATCGGAAAGCCATATTTTTTTCCCATCGCTGGAGACTTTAAGTATTGAGGATATGCCAGAGTGGGAGGTATGGTCACTTCCTGTTATTGCTTCTAATGGTGGTGGCAGTGACGCTCGACAATTTGCTCATCTCCGCAATCTTTCCATAAAGGGATGTCCCAAATTGGTGGTGGTTTCACCTCGTCTTAGACTTCCTTCTCTTGTTGATTTAATTATTGAATCATGTGATGGGGTGATTCTAAAAAGTTTTGTTGATCTCATCGCTCTAACCCAATTGACAATTGAAGGTATCATAGGCTTGTGCCATTTGGTTGAAGAAGAAAAAGACAGTTTAGGGTTGTTGAGGGCGCCACTTGAAAGGCTAGTGGTTGGCAATTGCAATGGGCTTGTGTCTTTGGGAGAAGAAGAGCAAGGTTTGCCTTCCAATATTCAGACATTAGAAATAACACAATGTGTTAGTCTGGAGAAGTTGCCGACGAGGATGAGCTCCCTTGAGAAGTTGAAGATTGACAGCTGTCCAAAGCTAGTGTGCTTTCCGGAGACACCCCAAGGGTTGCCAAACTTGAGATCTCTTAAAATATGGGACTGTGCAGCACTGGATAAGTTGCCGATTTACAGCTCCCTTGAGAAGTTGAAGATTAACAACTGTCCAAAGTTAGTGTCCTTTCCGAAGACACCCCAAGGGTTGCCGAAGTTGAGATCTCTTAAAGTAACAGAGTGTGCAGCTCTGGAGGGCATAACTGATTACATGCCTTCGCTTGAAACCCTTGACATCACTAGCGTTGACAATTCTAGAGGGCTATTGTTGTCTTTGTCTAATTTATCAAGCCTCACTGGTTTGGATATAAGTGAATGTGATGATCTGGAATCCTTCCCGGATGGAGGGAAATGCCTACCCACTAACCTGAGAAGCCTTCGAATCATGAATTGTAGGAATCTCAAGTGCATAATGCCCTGTGACATTCAAAGCCTTACATTTCTTGAGTTGGAAGGACTTTCTCAAGTGGACTTTCACGAAGGGGGTTTGCCTCCCAACCTCCATCATCTTTATATTCGGAATAGCAAAATAGTGAAGCCTCTGTCAGAGTGGGGTCTCCACAGACTCACCTCTCTTCAGATTTTGTTCATCGCAGGCGGGTATGAATACCCAAAGTTGCTGATAGAACCCATACCTCCTCCTCCTACAGGTGGAATTGGAACAACAGGAGCAGGAGAAGAAAGAGGTGATATTAACTACTCTCTCCTTCCTCCATCTCTGATTGGATTCTACATCTTTAACCCAAGCTTCAGTCATTGCCTCAGAAGGATGTGCTCTCCACGCTCGAATCCCTGCACATCGACAATTGTCCACTTCTAACACAACGTTGTTTGAAGAAGAAGAATAAAGATGTTGTTAGAGACTACTGGCCAATCATTGTTTATATCCCCGACGTGAAAATAGATGGCAAACGCATCGATGAAGAGAATTCGGAGAATTGAGAGAATTCGGAGGATTGGGAGTAGTGTTGTTGTTTATGTTGTGAATCAAGTAGTCAACTCAATCTTCACGCACTGTTGGAAGGCATGTGAACTCAATCTCCACTTTCTCTTATTATTATTTTCTTTTTTTCTCAAATAATGTTTGTCTTCTCTTAGATTTGTATTTATAATCTTGAATATTAGAGGTTAGGATAAATTACAATTTCATCCCCAAATTTTGGGTCAACGTGCACGTTAGCTCCTCAACCATCAATTATTCAATTTGATCCATTAATTTTGCACCTTGAATTATCATCATATGTTCTCTGTTAAATGATCTCGAACTGCTTTCATGAGCAAAGTTAACAAATGTGAACGATTCAAGAACGAGGAGTAAAATCTATGTAATGAATTAGGGGGGCTTTTTTTCTTTTTAAGGGTTGACATTGATTTGAAGAGAATGGAAGAATGAGGTTGAATTATATAACAGGTGTAATTTGTTATTAGTCCCATTTAAAACATAATTTCTGTGTAATATTAGTTACATGTTACATGTAATATTATATATATGTAACTATGAGAGTCTATTGGGCATTCTGCCTTTTTTTTAATGCACGAGATTAAAACACAGGTTGTAATTGTGTATAGGACTAAAACACAAGTTGCAATTGTGTATGGGACTTTTTTAAAATTAAGGGTAAAATAAGTTGCAATTGTGTATAGGACTAAAACACAGGTTGCAATTTGTATTTAAACGCATCTATTTATGATCATGTCGATTAGTTCAATTATTTAAAATTTTAGAATGTGTCCGGGCATTTTTAAAAAAAGAAGAGTTCAGATTTAAGTGTTTGGAAATCAATTTTAAAAAACGAACCCCCCCCCCCCCCCCCCCCCCCCCCCGACATTTTATTGTTTTTCAGAACTCTACAATGAGTGGTGTAAAGTGCTTTTACAATTCTATTTTTACTGTGTTTGGAAATCAATTTTAAAAAGAAAAAAAAACTAAAATTATGATATTTTTACTGTGTTTTTTCAACGTCTCCTCTTGATCACCTATGGCTATGGGAACCATCTTAATTTTTATATGCCTAAATTTGAATTCAAAATTATTTTGCATTTATGTGTTCCTTTTTCCTAAAGAGCCAGCCCCAACCGAAGTCAGCATAGAATGAAGGGGGTATTTGGTTTCATCAGAAATCAAGCCTTAGAATTTAAATTGGAAATGAAATCATGAAAGTGTTGAATAATCTCTCTTTTCTGTTATCAGAAAATTGGGGATTAAATTTGTTTATGTTGGATCCCGATATTTAGGAACAGAACAGAATTGTAGTTGTTCCCATCATCCAGCTCTTGTGGCTTATTACTTGCACCTGCATCAACATATGCAATTCATTTTCTTTCTTTCTTTTTTTTTTTTTTTTTTTTTTTTTTTTCAGCAAATACAAAAAATTAAAGGTGGATTTAATCCATGAAGACTTAATTATATAATTAGATCAATTTTTTCCTACCAATCCAACCTCAATAGAATAAACTAGTAGATAGGACTCAATATCGTTGGGCTGCTGACCCGTGCTATACACGTGAAATGGTAAAATAAACATAATTATCAATTAATTTGTCTCAAACAACCACATGATCTGATAATTTTGGCACACATATATTTCTATCTATATTTTTAGCAGCAAAATATTGCTAAAACTTCATGTGAGTTGGGGAAATGTGACAAAGAAGAGAGATGGGGATAGAAAATAGGAAGTAAAATCCATGTATTTATTTCTACATAAATAAAATACGAGCCGATAAGAAATTTTATTTCTACAAAAAATAAAATTCTAGAAAATTAGGACCTATGGAGGGAAAGTTTCTCGTGCCTCCTAAAATTCCATTACTTATATAGATGAGTTGAACCAACAAAGATAACACATTACCAATTACAATCACGAGATCATCCGAGTTTGAGATTACTCCATCAAATTGAACTAGAAACTCCGATTAAGTCTTCTGCTCACATCACAAGTCCAAATTGACATTATAGTATCAATCTGTAGAAATTTTGCATGGAATCCATTATTAACTCACAAGAGCAATGTATTCTATGAATCTCAGGTTTCGAGATTTTCTACGAAGTTAAGGTGGTATAATAAATTGGGCTTATTGATTTAGAATCGAATTGTTCCCAAAGAAAGGTTCATACTTCATACTTGATGGGCAGCAAGGCCCCATTCTTGTTTAGGGCCCTGCCAATTGGAAGCTCTAAATGCCTCATTCACGTGGTCCTATTTTAAACGTACATGACATGACATACTAGGTAAACATATAGAGGGACTAGATGCCAAGGCCTTATTGAGGTGCTCATACAATTCAAAAAATTCAAATCGGGCTACGACTTATGAGTAGAAAGCCTCCCAAAGGTTTATGAAGTAATTTTGAAAGCCTTCATTGGCACTCCCTCTGTCCCAAATTTATTATCACATTTTTCGGACAACCCAAAAAAATGGAAATTAATTTCGGACAACCCGAAATAGAAAGTAGAATAAATAATTTGGGACATAAGGATTATGTAAAGGGAAAGACCCGGAAATAATGAAATTGGGTAAATAAAAGCAATGTGCCATCACATACATGGAGAAGACAGACCAGTATTTCTTAAAGCATAGGAAAAAAAAAAAAAAAAAAAAAAAAAGAGCAGCAGTTCAAAGTAAAGGAAAAATTAATTTGATGTTCAATGTCATTACATGCCGAATGAACTCCCATGGGGAGCATTCTTCACGGTACTGCTATACCTTGTCAATGAAAATTACTGATGGTCTGGATATAGAAACCGTCAAAAGCACGTCTTATTCAGGTCACAAGTTCTTTGAATGTTAAATCTTCAAAATAGTATCTCTAGCCAGCCTTCTAAGGCCAGTAAACAGGTGTTTTCTTTTGGTTGGCAGGATTACCTTTTTCAACAAAGCTTGTTTTGCCTTCTCAAGGCCAGCTGAAAAAGAGACCTCACATAAATTGATTTTTTTAAGCATCTAACCTATATCTTCCCATTTAACAGATGAGTGTCTGTCTGCAACCACAGAATTTATCATTTCAACCAATTTTGCACCATGACCATTAGCCGCGTCTCGTGCAGGATTTGGGCTTACGACTTTATTGGTCTGATTTCTCGCAGTACCTTTGGCACCAAAAGGTATTTTAAATGCCTCTTTTTAAGTTTTAGAAGTTGATAATGAACCTGATGCACCTGGTGCCTGAGGTAAGATTTTCGGCAAAAACAGAATAGAGTTCAGAAGAAGGTATAAATATGTTTTGGATCAAAAGTCCAAACTATATCTCAAACACCAGAAATCAAAAAATATAATTGCACGTTAAATATATCCATGCTAATAGGCTGTAAAATAAACAAAGGCAAATCAATCTAATCCAACTATGTTTCCTTTTTTAATGTGGAAATAAAGAAACGGTTACACGAACTTTAAATCTGAGCCACCTATAAATTGCCTCGATAGTGAACAAACTTTTAGTTGCGTTTAGCCGTAAATTGCCCAGGGGAATGAATTCCAGGGAAATGGGATCTCATCAAGTTAAAATATTAAATCAAGCAAATGAGCTTGATTGATGCCACCAAGCAATTGAAGGGTATGGCATCTTCAGGCTATATATGGCACTAAAAATGATGTCAACAGTTCACTTCATCCAAATGACTACACAAGTCAACCATAAGTCACCATCCTAAAAATTTCACCACTTTCTCGCATAGTTGCAACAATAATATGTACAAATTAATTCATCTCAAGAATCATTTTGCTAAAGATTTGAGAATAGATTTGTAAGTTTAGTGCTTTCTCGGAATTGAAATTTCCAGATAGAATAACGGAACTTTTCTTTCATAGGGAAAGTATACTAATGATCTCATTGAAGAAATTAGTATGTAAGGTTGCAGATCTGAAATTTTTCCTTTTAAAAGCTAATCAACATCCATGCAGTAGTGTAGGTGAAGCAGTTAACAAAGAGAGGTCAAGCACTTGGTGCGGAAGTTAATATATCTTTCTCATACTCTACCAAATATATAGCCTACAGCGTGAGAGTTGAGGGTCAGTGGATGCATATCCTCATAAACTTCATCTTGCTTGTGGTTCTCGTATCTTTAGATATTTAAAGCAAATCCACATAAAGGGATCATGGTTTCTCGTCATAATAACTTACTCCTTAAAGATTGAGGCTTTGAATGATGCATATCGGGCATGTTCAGTTGATTAGACGATCCATTTCATACTATTTTACATGGTTAAAGAAAATTGAAGGATTAAAGAATTAAGAAACAAAGAGTTGTAACAGATCAGGTACAAGAGCATAAAACTGGGACACAAGCCTACGGCGTATGAAGTTCATGAACTTTTGCGATTGCATACTTTACTAAGAGACCTTGGAATGTCTAACTAAGGGTCGTTATACTGCAATAAAATTTCCATAGTGTTACTTAAAATACAATACAACATGATCGGACCAAGCATATACAAACCAATCGATATTTATCAAGGAGAAAGTAGATGCAAGTTTGACGTGTACATCTTTTGCGAGATCAACAAATCAAGTGGTAGATATTTTCACAACCGTGGTAGATACTACAATTTTCTTCCTTTTATGTGCAAGTTGGTATGACTAACATTTGTGAACCAACTCAAGGGGGAGGGTTCGATGTATGCATTACGTTCTATAAATAAAAGAAAGGGTGTAGAGTGGAAACGCATTCTGCTTATGTTTTTCTAGTTTCTCCATTCATTTCTCTTCTCGTCTCCTCTCAAATTAACCTAATTGAAATGAACTTTAGGTTTTAATAATTACAAGAAGTGGTAGGGTGGAAACATATTGTATTTCTGTTTGTCCAGTTTTCCGTTCACTTTTCTCTTCCATCTCGTCTCTAATCAACCTAACTAAAATGACTTACTTCTCTTTTTTCTGAAGGAAGGTGTCCCTAATAAATTCGATTGGTAGGTACCTTAATAAACTTAGAAGTTGCCGCCACATGCATTTTCTTTTGCTCATCCAAAGTGATGGCGGTGTGTCGTCACATCTTCACTAAAATGTCAAACCACATGCATCACAATGACTTCTTAGAAGTTCTTATATATTCATAAAATTCAGCTTGGATGGAGCCATACAATAAAAGCTTTTGTCACACTTGATATATACTGATAGTAATAAATTGTCTTTAGTTAAAAAATATTATTTGGATCATAATTGGAGCTTTCAGTAAGGCAGTGTTTGGTTACATGGAATTGGAGTTTCAGAATTGGAACTAGAAATGAACAGATACAAGAGAATTCTTGTAACAGACTCTATTAAGTGGGAAGCAGTCAATATTTTCATTTTGAGCTTCTACTCGACTACACAGAGGATAATTCAGTTTCTATAGCATGCATCTATCTTTCGACACTTCAATTGAGGTGCTTTCGGAAGTGTATCAATTAGTTATGCATTCCAGTGATCTTGCCTTCATATGCTTGAACCAATCATTTGGAAATCAATGAACAAAAACCAAAAAATTCAGATGCCTAACTGAAGTATATAGCAAGCAAAAATGAAGAGTTTGAATTTGTGTTTGCATGCCTCGAGCTGATGTACAAAGGTACAGGTGTTAATATTCTTTGAGAATTCTTGTAATGGGAAATCGGCATTAGAAGTCCTGATTGACATTATATTATCAATCTGTTAAACCACATGAATGCAGCCTCCATTAGAAATTTTGTTTGGAATCCATTATTAACTCACAAGAACAGTGCATCTATGAATCTCAGGCTTCGAAATTTTCTACAAAGTTAAGGTACAATATAACGGGCTTATCGATTTAGAATCTAGTTGTTCCCAAAGAAGGGTTTATTCTTGTTCAGGGCCCTGCCAATATATAGCTTTCAGCAATTGTAGTCATCAGAAACTCAAAAATGAATACCAAACACTAAAGGCCATCACATGTATGGAGAAGACTTGAACACTATCTCTTAAAGCATATGAAAAATTAATTGCCCCTTTTATTTATTCAAGAAATCAAAATTCATTTACTCAACAAAATGGCATTAGTCTTGTGTCGAGTATTTTCAGTGCTGGAGAAGAGCATTGGAAGGGGTGGGGGGGCTGTTTGGCCCAAGGATTTACAGGTTTGGCAATGAACACACATTTTTCCGTTTCAGTTTTCTTTTTCCTCAGAAAATTCCGGATTAAAAGTCTGTTTATGTTCTGTTCCCAGATTTAGGAATAGAACAAAATTTTAATTGTTTCCTGCAACCAAAAACAATCTTGAACAATTGGAGAATATGCTTCCTTATTCTTGTAAAAGAAAGAGGAATATCATTCATTTAAACATACAGAGACATATATGTACAATAAAATCTCAAATAGAGTACGATGCAAGTAGAAGGGATAAAATGTAAGTTTTTAAAGTGAAATAAGATACAAAGTACAAGAGAGTAAAAGACAATTACCTTAAATTACAGATAAGACAAGCAGGCAAGATCTTTGCTTCCTCTTCATCGATTTCTTATCAAGCAAGCAAGCAACACTAATTGGTCGAGAGAAGTGTCCTGACACATTCATCTTGTGTGTCGGTGACGTCTCTCACTATATTAGATATTCGTGGATTTCCGAATCTGGAATCGCTCTCAGAGGACCTCCGAAAGCCTTACCTCTCTTCAAGAACTGTGGATCAAAAACAGTCCCAAACTTCAGTCATTGCCTCTCACAAGGATGTGCTTGCCGCCCTTTCAATCTTGTACATCTCCGACTGACCACTTCTAACACCAAGTTGTAATTTACATTTTTAAAATTCCAGTACATATACACAGACATATATTGTAAAGATTGGTGTTAAAATCCCAGTACATATATTCCTCTTTGGGTTTGGAATGGTTAAATGATCTATGAAATTTTGTCATTTCCATTTGGTGACAATCAATAGAACATGTTTCTTTGTTCTTAGAGAACATTATTGTTTTTGCATTTCTGTTTCTGTTCCAAGTTTTTTGGCAACAAAAACAGGAATCTGGGAATAAAAACACTAAACAAACACCACCGTGGTGTTTTTCTTCTTCTGTTCCTGAAAAATAAGCTTGGGAACCTAAATTGAAATCTGGGAACAAGTAATTAAATGTTTTTGCTCTATTGCGAGATAGTAAAACAAATTTTCGAGGATAGCAACAGAAACGGAAACGGAGGTTCCGATTCCATGTTATCTGGGAACCGATCCAAAAACAGAAAAATAACAACATATTTGAATCAATTGATATAAGAAGCATGATCTCAACTTTTGCTAGACATGTGAGTATCTGAAAAAGAAACAACCTGATGGGCAAAATGTAATTTTATATTTTCAAAATCTCACCATGCCATAGCCACAGATAGTCAAATTCAATGATTCCTCAAGCACTAAATCCGATGATCAATATAAAACCTCTCAGACATCAAAGGTGAGCAATGCAAGTGCCCATTTTTACTGCTTTTCTTAGACGAATGATCAATTTTTTTTCCAGAATAAATAGTTGGGACTTGTTGAAATTTGAAAGACGCAATTTTTTTTTTTCTGATTTTCAGACCAAGTAATTCGAAGATGGAACAGAAACAGATTATCTGTCGTTCCATTGTTTTGGTTTCTATTCCCTGTTTTCCAGGAACCGAAATGAATGAAAAAAAAAAACGCTAAATGGATATGAAATAAACATAAAATAGAATACTGACCGTGAAAATCATCTACATAACGTTCATAATATGCTTTAGATCGAAATTTCCGGTTGACCAAGTGTTGTCCATCACATGCTGAAACTAGCATACATTACAGAGTCACCCCAAATCCTATGCTGGATCTCGTCATAAAAGGATGCCCACGTCTGCGGTTGTTTCCTACAGCCACTAATAATCTCAAGACATTACAGATTGCAACAACATGCCATTAGAATTCAACTTGACGTTATTGGGGTCTATGACTGAATTCTACATTAACTACTCTCTCCTTCCTCCATCTCTGACTGAATTCTACATTTACACAAAGTTGTTTGAAGGAGGAAGAATACTGGTCCACCATTGTTTATATCCCCCAGGGGTATATAGATGACAGACGCATTGATGAAGAAAATTCAGAGTAACCTGGGGACTTCTGCTGCTGCTTGTTGTATCTATGCTATTAGCTTGAGCTCTTTATGTTGTGCAAAAAGTTAAATGTATTTTTGAAGAAATTGGCAGATGAAACAAATCTTTTAATTTTATGTATATTCTTATGGTTCATAACTTCACTATAAACTCTCATACACAAAACAAAGGGAAAAGAATATCTTTTGATCTTATACCCCAAATTTGAGAATTTTAAGATCTTCCATTTCGGAACCTCAATTCCTCGCTCTGTTACATTCAAAGCCCTTCATATCTTAGATCACTATGGTTGTATGGACTGCAGGTGGAGTTTCTTGAAGAGTGTGTGGAGACTACTGGCACAACATTGTTTTTTATATATATGCCCAACGTGCACATAGATATGGGACACATCAATGAAGAAAATTCAGAGCAGCACACGCTTCAGGTACTCTCGTAATGAACTCAATCCTCACTTATTTTGTTTGTGTTGATTGTTTGCCTTTTTTTTCTTTTTTTTTCTTTTTGTGATTTTCATTTTCATTATCCCTTTGATGAAATGAAAATAAACCCATTTTCAACCTTGTGATCCATAATATATATGGTATCTGTTATTTAATCCTCATGTTATATCATGCAAAAAGCAATAGACAATGCTGTGGCCCTTGGTATGTTAAAGCTTCGAAACTTGCGGCTTGGGATCATGATTGAAGAGATTTGTCAAGAGTGTTCCAGGAAAGAGGTTAATGCCTGTTTCAAATTATATCAAGCTAAAACGATGGAAGGGGTGTCTTCATCGGTCTTCTACAGATCATATGAAAGATTCAGTTACTTGCTACAGTATTTGATTAGAGCCAAACTTGGTTACTTGCTGTCGGTCATCCATAAGCTCAACCTTGTTTAATATATCTTGAAGCACTTAAGCATTGCCTCGAAATTTTTGAATCTAAGCGGATGGACGGACTCTTTTCATCGGTCTTTAAGAGGAAGAAGAAGAGGAAGAAAAGCACAGATTGCAAAAGCAACATGAAAAGAATTTGGAATATGCATATTTAGATTATGACAAAGGATCAAATATTGCACGTCCCATTTAGACGTGCTTCTTGTTCGGATTTAAATCTTACTATAAAACATTTGGCACCTCATTTCGTTTGCTTCATTTTCTATTGAATTCATATTGGTTTTGTTGATGCAGGGTAAGTTCAGTATACAAGGGCAATGAAAGTAATGGTTGTTGTGATTAAAGCTGTTAGAATCCCACATCGAAATTGTGAGGCTTCTCAAAGTAGTCTGTAGGGATGGCAATTCAACCCGAACCGACGGGTAATCGAACCAAACGGTTTGGTTTTGAAACCGTTTAAATGGTTTTGATTGTGGTTTTGAATTCGGAATTGAAAACCGAAGCGGTTTTGGTCCAAAACCAAACTGTTGCCATTCCTAATAGTCTATATATCGAAGGAGTTACTTCACTTGACACCATATGGTCGTAGGTTGGAATCTCTTAACAAAAACATAGGAACATTCCATTTCGGCAGACTGAAGAATCTTTAATATTTTTTTTTCCTAATTTAGTCTTCTTACATTTGCATCCCACAGTTCACCTATTTCTTTTGTGTGAATTACCAAGAAATCAAAAGAGAGAGGGTTGATGTAAAACACGAGGCATCAGCCATGAGGTATGCTTTTCTACACACATTAGAATACCAAACAAAAACTAAGAATCATCAAAATAAAGGTTCAGAATAATTATCTGTTATTCATTGCTTATAGTAATATCTAGTCCTGCGCCGATTTGCGAAGAAAGTTCAGTATATATCTCACGTACTGTTGGAAGACCAAGGCCACTTCAGTATCTGATCTCAATGTCCATTTGCTTGTGTGTGTGTGTGTGTGTATATCTTAGGCTATTATCACTGCACCATCTTAAACCCAATATTCAATCTTAACATCTCATGTATTCTTTTATGCACATTTTTAGCGTGTTTCCTTATAGTAATTATCTTTTTTTTTTTTTTTGGTGTGTGTTGAAGAAATGTATTATGTTTTTCCATGAGTACAACAATACCATTTTTTTTTTCTTAAAACCAAATTTCAAAATTTCAAGCTTGTGATCCATATATATAGATATTAGGTTAGGTTATATAAAAATGATCAAAGATTGTAGGCGCCCCATTTATACGGAGGATCAAATATTGTTGTCGAAATCCTATGAGCCTAACTTACTCTCAAAAGTCGTCTTGAGAGAGGAGGATTCTCGTGGGCTTTATATAAGCACTGATGAAAGCTATGTTTCTGTTGGATTCACTATGGTTTTGTTGATGCATGATAAGTTTGAGTACACATGGGAGATGAAAGTAATAGCTTTTCTGATTCGGACTCTTAACATAGAGAAGTTGCATATTGATTATGCTTTCCCTTTTGATTGAATTCCTTGGCAAACTACGGGCCAGGGCAGGGTGCAAGGCGACGTGGAGTGGAAGAGCATATTGGACGAATTATATCCGAATTAATTAAAGTAGTTAATTAATTTTAACCAAAAAATATTATATTTTTTTAATTTAAACCATTACTTTGTTGGGAAAAAAACGAAGTACTGCCCATTGGTTTTTTTCATCTTTAAAATTTTTAGGAACAGAACAGGATTGTACTTGTTCACATCTCCAAGACTTAAAAAATGTCTATAATTGGATTGCCCATGTCTGAGGTGGTTTGCTGCAGCCACTAACAATAATCTCATTGTCCTAATTAAATTTAACTATACTAGAATTATCCTAATCAATATCCCAAACAAGATGATATTATCTAAGCTTTTAAATTTAACTATACTAGAATTATCCTAATCAATATCACAAACAAGATGATATTATCTAAGCTTTAGCAAAGAGAGCATACCATTTTTGCATTTGTTAAAAATCCTAATGGCTCAAACTCACTCTCAAAAAACATCTTGAAAGAGGAGGATTATATATAGCCCAAGATCAGATAACACAAGTGATATGTAATTCAACACGCCCACTCATGCGTAGGGTAGACTTCGACAAGCCACACAGCTAACGGATATTGGTGTGACCCAACATCAATGTGGGATTCTACACGCTCCCTCATGCACATGGTAGACTTTGACAAACCACCGCGAACAGATATCGAGGGGCCCAACATTGATATGAGATTCAACACGCCCAACATTAGACATAAAGGTTGACTCTGATACCATGTAGAAACCCAATAGACCTAAAAGACACCTTGTAAAATGAGAATTGTCCTAGACTTTGTATATAACTTGGGATAAGGTACACAAGCAACGTGGGATTCAACACATTTCCAAAAATAAAAAATAAAAAAATCATACATTTAAAGAAAAAGATGTACAATAAAAGCTCAAACATGCGGGGGGACATCAAGAATAACTCTTTTTTTCATCATCAATCAAATTTTAGATGCATAGCATAACTTACATTTATTCTTTTAATTCATAATTTGTACTATGAATAAACACATGTACATGCTTTCGGAAAGGTTTCAAAATCAAAAGGGTCTCAAATTAGATGCTTTACAATTGAACTCAAGTTACTTGCTGGGAAGTCTTTAATTAGAACCAAACTTGGGGTTCCATTGTTCAAACTCTTGCCACTTGCTCTTTTGCAGACTCAGCCTAATCACAACCATTGCCTTTTGAAAATCTATGTATCTTAATTGCCTTACCTGGTGCAACAAACAAATTATAATATCCTTTTCATCTGATTCATAATACAAGAAAGACAAAATCCAATAAAGAAGACAAGAAAAAATATTGGCAAGTACACGCGGAGGGATAACAATAGATCATAAAGTACAGAATAACGAGCAATAAGTAGCCTTGAAGGGTAATACAACGAGGCCTCCCTACAATTTGAGTTGATATTCACCAAGTATAACGGTCATGTGAGTTTGTAACATTGTTTTAAAAGGTGTGCCTATGCCCAAGGCTCGCCAAGTCCCAGGTTTATTGACTCCTTCAATAAGATGTGCGCCTCGTGGTCTTAGTCCCAAGGCTAATCAAGGCTCACCTTGTTAATATTACTTATAAAACTTTACCCTTCAGCAAATTGATGATATTTTATGTTTGTAATAGAATATAATAGATAACTTTAGTTTCTTTGATTACGGATAATGGGAGATACTACAATGGTAATTTTTAATTTAAGTTACATTTTAATCGATCAAAGTTGAACTTTTTTGCAACTTTAATAAAGGTATTTGTTCATTTTATTATTCTAGATTTCCTTGGAATTTTGGTGGTTATTCATTTGTCTTACTCACCTTAACCTAATCGTTCCCCCATCCATTTCATAGTAACATTCAAATTTTTGGTTTCAAATCTTATGTACCCTAACATATCCCACTTCGCTTGTGTCACCTAATCCTGAGCTATATATATAAAGCCTTGGGTTATTCTCTTAAAAGGCGTCTTTTGAGAGTGATTTAAGCCCATTGGGTTCCCACGCTATATATGAACTTCATAAGATACTTCTATTTTTATTTTTAACACGAGGTTATTAAGCCTATTCAATTGAAAGAGCCTAAGAATGCAGACTAAAAGGACACTAACCAGATTTCTTAATGTAAGAAATATTAGTGCACTACCTGATTGGCCTTCACATTGAGAATATTTGCGCCAAGCTCTCTGATTGGCATCATGGTGGTTTCTTCACACAGCGCTTGTAGATCACTTCCAGAGTATCCTATAAATGAATATAACAATTAATTTCTTCAGGCATTAAGCCCACATCAATAACAGGGTACCTTCTGTCTCCTCAGCAAGCCTCTCTAGATCTCCACCTATTACAAGAACACAAAAGATAAAAAAAACAATAAAAGAAAAGTTTATTTAAAATCAAAACCTTGATATTAAAACATTATATATCTAATTGATTGATTTGTATAGAAATATCATGTTAAGCATATGTGGATGGGAACTCGAGTTTAAGCATATATGTTTGGTAGAGGACATTAACATATTCTTACCAGGCAAGGAAAATTCTTGGCCCTTGAGTTTGTTCTTCAGAAGTCGTCTTCTAACATTTGCATCCGTGAAAAGAATATATATTCTTTTCACCTTTTTCGGAAGAAAACAAAAGATAGAGGGTTGATGATGTAATATCATCCAATCCTTAAGAACCATGTTAGAGCAAATGATATACTAACCAATCTCCTAAGAACTGCATCATCCAATTCTTGTGGCTTATTAGTTGCACCTTCATGTATTGAGACAAGAAGAAGCAATTATGCAATCATATTTCACATTTCAACATTCAATATACAATTCAATGAATTACCAATTACAATGACAAGATGATCCGAGTTTGAGGTTACTCCAAATTGAACTAGAAACTCCAATTTAAGTCTTCTGCTGCCATTATACCATCAATCTGTTAAACCACATGAATGTAGCAAAGTTATGGTATAATATAATGGGCTTGTCGATTTAGAATCGAGTTGTTCCCAGAGAAGGGTTGATACTTGATGGGCGGCAGGGCCCCATTCTTGTTCAGGGTCCTCCCAATATGTAGCTTTTAGCAATTGGAGTCATCAGAAACTCAAAAACGCATACCAAGCTCTAAATGCCTAATTCTTAAAGGTAGTTCTATACCTCGTCAATGAAAATTACTTATGGCTGTTTGGATATAGCAACTGTGAAAAGAGTCCGTACCAGCTTTTCACCTTCTCCCACCTAGTCCATATCATGTCAAAAATTGATTTTTATTTACAAAGGGGCAGAGGATTTAAAAACCACCCATCAGAAATTAGACATTTTAGTGTAGAGACACACCCACTTTGACATCAAAGAGGAACCAGACACATTAAAAAAGGTTGCCTCCGACTCTGAAGCAACTGCTTTAGCAAGCAGGGTCTTGCCAGTACCAGGGAGACCAAAGAGAAGCAAACCTGAAGTCAAAAGCACGTCTTATTCAAGTCACAAGTTCTTTGAATGCTATGACACAACACATGTAAAAGTCAAATTTTCAAAACAATTCCTCTAGCTAGCCTTCTAAGGCTAGTAAACAGGTCTTTTCTTTTGGTTCGCAGGAGTACCATTTCTAACAAAGCCTGTTTTGCCTTCTCAAGGCCAACTGAAAAGAGCACATGCCAACAAGTCAAGGGAAAAAAAAAAGAGTTTAAATTTTGACAAGCTAAAGAGACCTAACATGAATTGATTTTTTTTGGAATCTAACCTATATCATCCCATTTAACTGAAGGGCTTCTGTCCATAATCACATAATTTATCATTTCAACCAATTTTGCATCATGACCATTAGCCGCTTCTTGTGCAGGATATGGGTTTACGACTTTATTAGTCTGATTCCTTTGGGACTGGAAGATATTTTAAATGCTCCTTTTCTAGTATTAGAAGTTGCTAATGAACCTGATGCACCTGGTGCCTGAGATAAGGTTTTCTGCAGAAAGTCAGAAACAAAATAAGGTATAAATATGTTTTGGATCAAAATTCCAAACTAACACCACTTAAATATGTTCACTAACAAGATATATTAACATGACTGGAATTTAAATAATATAATTGTAAAAATGAGAATGTCCGTAGCATAAGCATGGTGCAAATGAAAAAACCAAGGTGGATGAGTCATAATACAAGAATAAATAAAACTAAAAATTAGTACACACAACACAAGATATGTAGGATGAGAATCTTTTGGATTTCGGCACCATATACACAAGAACTATATATCTACTTGATAGAATGGGATTTGATTCAAGTGGAATTTTCCATCATGACCAAAAGAAATCATGCCAATTTAACTTAGAAAAATGATGCTATTTTTTAGCGATCATTTTTTCTTCAGCAATGGAAATCATATTCATAGCATTATATGTTTTAGACCTAATTTTCCACCTGAATGTGTTCACCAACGTGGTGCAACAATTATAATTTTGGTTTCATCTGATTTGTAATACACGTGGAAGGATGACAATATGATAAAAAAATATGCTTCCATTAGAAATTTTGCATGGAACGGGCACACAAGAATTATTAATTGACAACAACAGTGTATTCTATTAATCGAGTTGTTTTCTTTGGGTTGGCAAGATTACCATTTAGTGAATATAATTGAAAACATCACCAGAAATCAAAAGAACAGTACTGCACCTTAAATATAGCCTTGCTAATAGGCTACAAGATAAACAAAGGCAGGTTAATCGAACCCAACTATGTTTCTTTTTTTTTCATGCATGAACTTGGAAGTCTTAGCCAACAGTAAGTTGAGATAGATAAGGGGAGAGAGTCGCCGCCGCGTCACCGGAAATAAACCAGGGAGGGGGTCATTGCTAGAAATGAAGCAGGGGTGGCTAGGTGCTGGGAACAAATGAAACAATGGCTGTTCTAACTTGTATCTATACTATTAGCTTGACCTCTTTATGTTGTGCAAAAAGTTAAATGTATTTTTGAAGAATTGGCAGATGAAACAAATCTTTTAATTTTATGTATATTCTTATGGTTCATAACTTTACTATAAACTCTCATACACAAAAGAAAGGGAAAAGAATATCTTTTGATATTATACCCCAAATCTGAGAATTTTAAGATCTTCCATTTCGAAAACTCAAGTCCACGTTCCGTTACATTCAAAGCCCTGCATATCTTAGATCACTATGGATGTATGGACTGCAGGTGGAGTTTCCTGAAGAGTGTGTGCAGACTACTGGCCCAGCGTTGTTTATATGACCAACATGCACATAGATATGGAACACATCAATGAAGAAAATTCAGAGCAGCACACGCTTTAGGTACTCTTGTAATGAACTCAATCTTCATTCCATTTGTTTATTTCGTCTAGTTGTTTGTTTTTATTTTATATTTCAATCATTCTCTAATGATATCAAACCTCACTTATTTTGTTTCTGTTGAAGTTGTTTGCCTTTTTTCTGTCTTTATTTTTTGTGATTTTCACTTTCATTGCAGCTTTAATGAAGTGAAAATAAACCCATTTTCAAACTTGAGATCCATAATATACTCTTGTAATGAACTCAATCTTCATTCAATTTGTTTATTTCGTCTAGTTGTCTGTTCTTATTTTATATTTCAATCATTCTCTAATGGTCTCAAACCTCACTTATTTTGTTTCTGCTGAAGTTGTTTGCCTTTTTTCTGTCTTTATTTTTTGTGATTTTCACTTTCATTGCCGCTTTAATGGAGTGAAAATAAACCCATTTTCAAACTTGTGATCCATAATATATATGGCATTATGGATGATGTTTACAGCAATTAAATGTGAAAAAATTTGTTCTTTATGGTGAGCAAAATGGATATTCCTTAGTGTTTTTCTTCTCATTTAGCCGAAGGAAGTTTAAAAGGCCTTTTATTGACTTAAACAATCACCCAAAGCTTGATCTGTCAAAAGTCTCTAATCCATGTTGAAATTTTGGTAGAAACAGAGCCATGCATATCATACCTTGTTTACATAGGTGGATGGGAAGATAATTGTTCTTATTGTGCATGTAGATGACAGTTGCAACAGACAATAATATGGACGAAGTAAGTCATCTCAACGCTCAACAATCATTTTGCTAAAGATTTGTGAATGGGTTTGCAAGTTTATGTGCTTTCTCGGAATTGAATTTTCCAGATAGAATAACAGAACTTTTATTTCATAGAGAAAGTATACTCATGATCTCCTTGAAGAAACTAGTATGTAAGGTTGTAGCTCTGGATTGTGGTTGAGAGTCCATGGATGCATATCCTAGTAAACTTCATCTTGATTGAGGTTCTCGTATCTTTCGACATTTAAAGCAATCCCACATAAAGGGATTATGGTTTCTTGCCATAATAATTTACTCCTTAAAGATTGAGGCTTCTAATGATGCATATTGGGCATGTTCCGTTGATTAGACTATCCATTTCATGCTATTCTACATGGTTAAAGGAAATTTAAGGAGTAAAGAATTAAGGACTAAAGAGTTGTAACAGATCAGGCACAAAAGCATAATACAGGAATACAAGCCTACGACGTATGAAGTTCATGAACGTTTGCGGTTGCTACTTCACTAAGAGACCTTGGAATGTCTAATTAAGGGTCATTATACAACAATAATATTTCCATTGTGTTACTTAAAATACGATATAGCATGATTGGACCAAGCATATGCAAACCAATCGACATTTATCAAGGAGAAAGTAGATGCAGGTTTGACGTGTACATCTTTTGTGAGATCAACAGATCAAGTGGTAGATATTTTCACAACCGCGGTAGATACTACAATTTTCTTCCTATTATTTTCAAGTTGCTATGACTAATATTTGTGAACCAACTCATGGGGGAGTGTTCGATGTATGCATTAGGTTCTATAAATAAAAGAAAAGGTGTAGAGTGGAAACACATTCTACTTCTGTTTGTCTAGTTTCTCCATTCATTTCTCTTCTCCTCTCCTCTCAAATTAACCTAATTGAAATGAACTTTAGGTTTTAATGAATAAAATAAGTGGTAGGGTGGAAACACATTCTATTTCTGTTTGTCCAGTTTTTTCGTTCATTTCTTTCTCTTCCCTCTCATCTCCAATCAACCTAACAAAAATGAATCACAGCTCTTTTTTTTCGAAGGAAGTGTCCCCAATAAGTTCGTTCTTGTGTTATGAAGTAGGTTATTCAAAAAAATTGTTTATGTTTTGGAAATTCGAAGTTATTAAATTCTTTCTCGTGTTATGGAGTAGGTTATTCAACAAAGTTGTTTATGTTTAACCTGTCAAGTTCATTTGATCTTCTCAATTATTGCATGATATATGTCACTATCACACCAAAGACTCATCTAACATGACCTTATTTGTTATCTCATAGTCGGTTTGCTTATGTGATTTGCACTTCTGATTGGTCCTTTCATCCCCAACCATAAAGAATCTAGTTTGAAAGAGATCAATCAATTCCAATGGTAGGTACCTTAATGAACTTGCCGCCACATGCATTTTCATCAAATATAGCTTGGATGGTGCCATGTAACAAAAGCTTTTGTTACATGGTTACCAATAAATTGTCTAACCGAAGCTTTCCATACTAAACCGGTCCATACACATTACTTTAGTAATATGTGAAGATATGAGGAGATAGTGAAAATTGACGATGATTATTTTGGAAAATTAGGTTTCATTTTTAGAGCAATGTACGATAAGGAGAATTGCTAATGGAATTACTGTAAGATGGTTAAAATAGAAAAGTGTGATTTGAGTCATACATGATCTATGATCGTAGATTCGTAGGACACCATTAAAATGATGGAACGAAATTATAGAACTTTGCATACATTCGTTTTTAATCCAATTTTTTGGCTACCAAATGCTACCTAAGAGAATTCTTGTAACAGGCTCTATTAAGTGGGAATTGTTCTTGGGGTTGTATAGAACCATCCAAATTGGTCAAGCTGTCAAGGCCCCATTTGGTTCCTGTTTCTGTTCCTGATTTCTATTCTCACTCCCAAAATTTTGGGATTAATGTAGGTAAACATATTTATGTTCCCAAAATTTTGGAGTAGTCTGAGAGTATTTCCTGAATTCTTTAAGAATCTAAGAAACAAAAGAATGTTGATTCTTATTCACTCCTACAAAACTATTCTCACAACCACCCCGTCGGCCACCACCAACATGCCGACCACCATACATTTAAATAAGAAAAAAAAAAAAAAATGTTGCAACCAAATGCGTTTCTTATTTCTGTTCTCATAAATTAGAAGAAACAATTTCAGGACAACAGTTATTACCAAACATGTTTCTATTCCCGAAATACTCGAGAACGGAAGTAAAATTCTCATCCCAGTTTATTAGAAGTAGAAACATAGAAGCAAAAACACTAACCAAACGCCACCCAATAATCTCATTTTGAGCTTCTACCCGACTGTTAGAGGATAATTCAGTTTCTATGAGATGCATATATCTTTCATCATTGCAATTGAGGTACTTTCAGTTGTATCAATTAGTTGTGCATTTCGGTGATTGAACCAATCATTTGGAAATCAATGAACAAAAACCAAAAAATTCAGACACCTAACTGAAGTATATAGCAAGCAAAAATGAAGCGTTTGATTTTGCGTTTGCATACCTCGAGCTGATGTACGAAGGTACAGGTGTTGATGTGGCTTCCGGCAATATTCTTTGAGAATTCCAGTAATGGGAAATCGCATCATCAACCAATCCCCACTCTTCAGCCCTGACAGCTTTAGCGATTTCTTTTTTGGCCAAATCAATCATTTCTGATGAGTTTGATGTGCTCGCGATAAACAGGGCGATTTTCCAGTCGGTGACACGATAAGCAAAAATGTTAATCCAAAGGAAGAATTATCGAAGAAATGTTTGGAAGGAGGACTACCTTAAGTGGGATCTCCTTAGTCGTCCTTTCCGAGTTGGTTTACCCGGAAGGACTGTTATTGTTATTGCCCTATATTGCTCAGGATCAAGTAACACAAATGATGTGAGATTTAACCGCTCACTCACACGTAGAGTGAATTTTGACAAACCACTATATCGTGGGGGCCAACATCAATGTAAGATTCAATACGCCCCCTCAAAGGCAGGGTAAACTTTGACAAACCACTACGAATGGATATCGAGGGCCTAACATTGATGTGGGATTCGACAATGACTATCCTATTCAGCTCATATTTTGTTCTTTGATTTAACTTTGATGGTTAATTCACAATAAATAGTTCGTTTCGCTTTAATGGTTTAATCGGTTCATTCGATAGGGGTTTGGGTTATAAGGAAATTGAACGTTTTTCTTTGCAATATGTTTTTTTTTAAGAGTAAATCAATTTATTTTGGGACTTGACAACTCTTTCTGAACCACTACAACTTAATGATTTTTTAAAATTAGGGTTATTTTTTAATGTGCGTTTCATACGCTAGTGTATCATATATACAATATGTATAATATATGTTTATCAAATCTAAATACATATATGAACTTTTCATATTATTCTTTCAAGTTGTGACCACATGAACTGTATGAGTTTCATATGGAATCAGGGGCTGCAAAAATTATTCAATGAGCAAGAACTGAATCATCTAAGCAGTTCGTTTTTATCAACTTTCTTTGTTTGTTCAACCCAAAGTCATGTTCAAATCACGAATCACTATAACATGTTCACAAAAATCTTCTTAGAAACAGAATTATTTCCTGCTTTATGTTTCTGTTGCAAGTGTTTTGGCAACGTAAACAGAAATCGGGGAATAAAAACACTATGCAAACACCAGCTTAGTGTTCCTTCTTCTGTTTCTAAACAGAAATCTGGGAATAAAAACACTATGCAAACACCAGCTTAGTGTTCCTTCTTCTGTTTCTAAATAGAAACCTGGGAACAAAAAAAAATTGTCCTAGATTTTAGGACAACCTTTTGAGGATAGAAAGGAAACAGACCTCTCTTTGTTTCTACCACCTTGCCACCACCGCATGGTCAAAGATTCCTCAAGCATTAAACCCTATGATCAATATAAAAGTCTCTCAGATCCCGATTGCATATCAACGTGTGGGCAATTCAAGTGCCCATTTTACTTCTTTTCTTACAAAAATGAACATGTTTTTTTTTCTTTCTAGAACTATAATTTTTATCAATTAATTCTGTTTACTAGACAAACCATCTGTCTATAAACATGTATGGGCATTTCTCTTATGATTTATCACCTCAACAAATGTCTGATTGGTTTTGAGCAACCAATAGACATGCATGGCCATTTTTTAATTCAAAGCCATGCATATCTTGGCACTCTGACAGGATCGGTATGCATATTACTCTTTGTTTGTTCAACCCAAAGTTGCATGATGTGTTGCCAACTATGCCATGCTCAAGGGTCTTGTCTTTGGCTTGTCATGAAATAAGTGAGATACCTGATTCAGTCTGAAATTAAAGCATCTAATTTGGAAACCCTCTTGTTAAAGGGATGTAGAAGGCTCCATAAGTTACCCTCAAGCATGGAGAATTTGGTGAACCTTCGGCATCTCAACTTTGCTGGTCCTTCAAAGTTAGAAGAAATGCCCATGGGGATCAGCAAATTGAAAAGCTTACGGACATTGCCAAAATTCAACGTGCGCAAAAGAGGTGGTGAAGGATTGAGATTGGGGGACTTGAGGGGATTGTCCCTCTTGAGGGGAACCCTTTCCATCACTGGGTTAGAAAAGGTGATGGGTGTTGCAGACGCAAAGGAGGCAAACTTGATGGATAAGCAGGGGATTGAAGGATTAGTGCTTCAATGGGGCTAGAAGGCAGAATATTTGTGACAACTCTTAGGAAATGACAATACTTGATAAGCTATGGCCTACTAAGAATTTTAAAAGGCTTGAAATCGATTCCTATTGTGGCATAAAGTTCCCTGATTAGGTGGGCCTTTCCTCATTCTTGGAAGTAGTTGAGATAAATCTTACCGGTTGTAAAGAATGCACATTGTTGCCGCCATTTGGGAAACTCCCAAAACTGAAGAAGGTTACATTGAAGGCATGCACAAAGCAAAGAGCGTGACCTCATTGGAAAGCTATCTGTTTTTGGGTCACTTGAGACTTTTAGTATTGAGGATATGCCAGAGTGGGAGGTAGGGTCACTTCCTTTTATAGTTTCTGATGGTGGTAGCAGTGACGTTGGACAATTTGCTCATCTATGCAAATTTTCATGAAGCGATGTCCCAAATTGGTTGTGATACCACCTCGTTTAAGACTTCCTTCTCTTGTTAATTTAATTATTCAGTCATGTGATGCGGTGATTCTAAAAAGTTTTGTTGATCTCACCTCACTAACCCAATTGAGAATTAAATGTAAAAAAGCTTGCGCCATCTAGTTGAAGAAGACGACAGCTTACATTTGTTAAGGGCACCGCTTGAGAAGCTTCACATTAGCAATTGTAATGAGCTAGTGTCTTTGGGAGAAGAAGAGCAAGGATTTCATTCCAATATTCACAAATTAGAAATAGAACAATGTATTAGTTCGGAGAAGTTGCCAAAGAGGATGGGCTCCCTGGAGAATTTGAAGATTGTCAAATGTAATAAAAGGATGCCCTCGTCTGCGGTTGTTTCCTGCAGCCACTAATTATCTCAAGACATTGGAGATAAGAGATTGCAACAACATGTTGTTTTAATAGAACTCGACGTTATTGGGGTATGTGGCTGATTTCTTGAACCTCCCTGAATTGGTTATAACAAATATTGATGATGTGGAGTCCTTTCCGGAAGGTGGATTGCATACCCCCAACCTTAGAAATCTTGTCATTGGGAATTGTAGGCGTCTGAAGTCCATGCCTCGTGACATTCAAAGCTTTACATCCTTGACATTTCTCTGGTTGTCTAAACTACAGGTGAACTTTCTTGAAGGGAGTTTGCCGCCAAACCTCAAACATCTTGTAATCGGGCACTGAAAGAAAGTGAAGCCTCTGTAGTGCGGGTATCCATTCCTCCTCCTACTACAGGAAGCTATAACATTAACTACTCTCTCATCCTTTCATCTCTGACTGAATTCTACATTGATGGATTTCAAAATCCGGAATCGCTCTCAGAGGGCCTCAAAAACCTGACCTGTCTTCAAAAACTATGCATCTACAATTGCCCCAAGCTTCAGTCATTGCCCCCACAAGCATTTACTTTCAATTCGTTCAAAGCTCATAATCTCCAACTGTCCACTTCTAAAAGAAAGTTGTTTAAAGAAGGAAGAATGCTGGTCCACCATTGTTTATATCCCCCAGGTGTATATAGATGATATACGCACTAATGAAGAAAAATTAGAAAAGTAGAGTAGCATGGGGACTTCTGCTGCTGCTTGCTATGAAGTCATCAATTTTATTTCTTGGTGCCCTCTTTTTTTCAACCGAACTCGATCTTCATTTGTATATATCTATACTATTAGCTTGAGCTCTTCTCCTCGATTTTATTTCTTGTTGCCCTCTTTTTTTAACCGAACTCGATCTCCATATGTATATCTATCCTATTAGCTTGAGCTCTTTATGTTGTGCAAAAAGGTTTATGGTTCATAACTTTAAACTCTCATTCACAAAACAAAGGGAAACGAATATCTTCTGGTCTTATACCCCCAAACCTGAAAACTTCTATTATCTGCCATTTCGGAACCTCAACTCCATGCTTCGTTACATTCAAAGCCCTGCATATCGTAGATCACTATGGTTGTATGGACTGCAGGTGGAGTTTCTTGAAGAGGGTGTGCAGACTACTAGCCCAACATTGTTTATATGTCCAATGTGCGCCTAGATATGGAACGCATCGATGAAGAAAATTCAGAGCAGCACGCACTTCAGGTACTTCTGTAATGAACTTAATCTTCATTAAATTTGTTTATTTCATCAAGTTTTTTGTTTTTATTTTATATTTCAATCATTCTCTAATGAACTCAATCCTCACTTATTTTGTTTCTGCTGACGTCGTTTGAATTTTTTTTTTTCTTTATTTTGTGTGATTTTCACTTTTATTACCACTTTAATAAAGTGAAAATAAACCCATTTTCAACCTTGTGATCTATTAATATATAGAGTAACTTTTATTTAATCCTCATGTTAGGTCATGCAAAAAGCAATAGACAATGCTGTGGCCCTCGGTATGTTAAAGCTTCGAAACTTGCTGCTTGGGATCATGATTGAAGATATTTGTCAAGAAGTGTTCCAAGAAAGAGGTTAATGGTTGTTTCGAATCATAACAAGCTAAAAAGATGGAAGGGGTGTCTTCATCGGTCTTCTGCAGATCATAGAAAAGATTTAGTTGCATGCTGCAGTCTTTGATTAGAGCCAAACTTGGTTACTTGTTGTCCGTCATCCATAAGCTCATCCTTGTTATATCATGATGCACTTAAGCATTGCCTCAAAATTTGAGTCTAAGTGGATGGACCGAGTCTCTTCATCAGTCTTTAAGAAGAAGAATAAGAAAGGCACAGATTGCAAATATTACACGTCCCATTTAGACATGCTTCTTGTTCTGATTTGAATTTTACTGTAAAAACTTTTGGCACCTCATTTCATTTGCTTCATTTTCTATTGGATTCATAGTGATTTTGTTAATGGCTATTGTGATTAAAACTGTTAGAATCACACATCGAATTTGTGAGGCTTCTCAAAGTAGTCTATAGGGATGGCAATGTAACCTGAACCGAAGGGTAATCGAACCAAACGGTTCGGTTTTGTTTTCGGAATTGAAAACCAAAGTGGTTTTGGTCCAAAACCGAAACCGCTGCCATTCCTAGTAGTCTATATATGAAAGGAGTTACTTTCACTGGACACCATGTGGTCTTAGGTTGGAATCTCTTGACAAAAACGTAGGAACATTCCGTTTTGGTAGACTGAAAAATCCTTAATTTTTTTTCCTATTTCGTGTGTCAATTACCAAGAAATCAAAAGAGAGAGGGTTGATGTAAAACACGAGGCATGGGCCATGCCATTTGCATCTCAATCCTTATAAAACAATGCCTATTTTCTGGCATCAGAAGTTTTGCTAATGAACTAACCTAGTGCCTGAGGTATGTTTTTCTACACACATCAGAATACCAAATAGAAGCTGAGAATCATCAAAATAAAGGTTCAGAATAGTTATCTGTTATTCATTGCTTACCGTAATAGCTAGTTGTGCGCCGATTTGCGAAGAAAGTTCGGTTATACATTGCTCATAGTTAGTTATGTGCTGACTTGCTTAGAGGAAAAGACAAATTTGCTCATGTACCCCTTCAACATTTCTCTAATAATAATACCATTTTCGTTCGAAAAACAAGACAAAGAAGAAGAGAATGAAAGACGCTGCTAAGAAAACAAAAAGTGGGAGACACTGTTGAATCCCACATCACTCTGTTATTTCATCCTAAGTCATATATAAGTGTACAGGTGATCCTCCTCTATCAAGACATCTTTAATATTAGACCTCATCTCTTTATTTCTACCGTTACAAATCTTCTTTATTTTCTACTGTTACAAAATCTGTATTCATTTCATATTACTTTAAGAACAGTTGCAAAACTCATTGGGTTTTGAGAGTGAGATAGACTCGTTGGGTTTCTACACACAACACCAGTATTGCAGTACAGGAAAGGAAAATTTTAATTAGGAAATGACACCTTTCACTAGGACTAGCCCATAAAATTTGAGGACTCTAAACAAACTTTTGACATGGACCCTCTTATCTAATTAACATGGCATCCATTTCATGAAGAAGACCTTTTTTAAACATGCATCAGTCCTTTTCAAGAAAGACATTATTACATGTAAATCCAATTAAAGAAGAAGACATTATCATTTTTTTCACTCCTATTAATCTAATTCAAGAATAGGAAGGACCTAATTATTTTTCTCACACCTATAAATCCATGCACTTTCTTATACTGTTATGTTGTGAAGACATTACCATTGTAATGAACTCAATCTTTATTTTTATATATCTCCCGTACTGTTAGAAGACCACTTCAGTATCTGATCTCAATCTCCATTTGCTTGTGTGTGTGTGTATATATATATCTTATGTTATTATCACTACACTATCTTAAACCCAATATTCAATCTTAACATCTCCTGTCTTCTTTTATGCACATTTTCATCGTGTTTCCTTATAGTAACTTCTTCTTCTTCTTCCTTTTTTTTTCTTGGGAGGGGGGGGGGGGGGGGGGGGGGGGGGTGTTTTTCCCCAAAAAGAAAATGTATTGAAAAAACAAAGTTACATCTATTTTATTTTGAAGAAATGTATTAGGTTTTTCTGTGAGTACAACAATACCATTTTTTTTTTCTTAAACCCAAATTTCAAAATTTAAAGCCTGTGATCCATAATATATATAGATATTAGGTTACTTTATATAAAAATGACAAAGATTGTAGGCACCCCATTTATAGAGAGGATCAAATATTATTGTAGAAATTCAATGAGCCCAACTTACTCTCAAAAGACGTCTTGAGAGAGGAGGATTACTCTGGGCTTTATATAGGCACCGATTAGCTATGTTTCTATTGGATTCATTATGGTTTTGTTGATGCAGGATAAGTTCGAGTACACATGGGAGATGAAAGTAATGGCTTTTCTGATTAGGACTCTGAACAAAGAGAAGTTGCATATTGATTATGCTTTCCCTTTTGATTGAATTCCTTGGCGAACTACGGGCTGAGGCGGGGTGTAGGGCGACATGGAGTGGAAAAGCGTATTGGACGAATTATATCCGAATTAATTAAAGTAGTTAATTAATTTTAACCAAAAAATATTATATTTTTAATTTAAACCATTACTTTGTTTTAAAAAAAAACAACCTTAGATGAAATTTATACTCACCTTTCCCATACTTGAACAAGCGAAAACAAGGGATTATTATTTTCTTGAATTATTGCCCATTGGTTTTTTTTTCATGTTTAAAATTTTTAGGAACATAACAGGATTGTTGCATATGATAAAAATATATGACTATATGAACTCTAGCTCTTTCTGTTGTGCAAAAGTGTATTTATTAGTATCATCCAATATGTACTAGAATTATCCTAATCAATATCCCAAACAAGATGATATTATCTAAGCTTTAGCGCTGCAAGCATACCATTTTTGCATTTGGTAAAAATCCAAATGGCTCAAACTCACTCTCAAAAGACGCCTTAAAAGAGGAGGATTATATATTGTTCAGGATCAGATAACACAAGCGGTGTGTAATTCAACATGCCCACTCACGCGTAGGGTGAACTTTGACAAACCACATTATGAACGGATTGGTGAGACCCAACATCAATGTGGGATTCTACACGCCCCCTCATGCACATGGTGAACTTTGACAAACCACGGCAAACAGATATCGAGGGGCCTAACATTGAGATGAGATTCAGCACGCCCAACATTAGAGGCTCTGATACCATGTAGAAACTCAATCGACCTACAAGACGCATTGTAAAACGAGAATTGTCCTAAATTTTGTATATTACTTAGGATAAGGTACACAAGCGATGTGGGATTCAACAAATTTTCCCCCAAAAAACATACATTTAAAGAAAAAGAAAAAGATGTACAAAAAAGCTCAAACATGCGTGGGGACATCAAGAATAACTCTTTTTTTCATCATCAATCAAACATGTAAGCAATGATCAAACATGCGTGTTAACATTGAGAACAAGGGATGAACCAAACACCTCTATCTGGGAACTGAATCGAACCCGATGATCAAAATAAAAAACCTTGCTGATCTGGATTGCAATGCAAGTGCCCATTTTACTTCTTTTCTTTGGAAAATTATATTTTTCAGAATTGAAAAATTGTATTAATTAGTTCTGGTTGCTGAAATTTTGTATTATTTTTTATGCCACAAAAAAATGTCTCTGTATATACAACTCTTTAATGCTATATTTTTGTGTTTCGTAATTAATTTGCTGGCAATAATAATTTTAAAAAAATAATAATCTGTGTTGGCTATGCGTTGTAAAGATTGGTGTTAATTTGCTGGAAATGAAAAAAAAAAAAAAAAAAGTCTGTTATTCCTCTTTGGATTAGGAATGGTTAAATGATCTATGAAATTTTATCATTTCCATTTGGTGACAATCAATAGAACATGTTTCTTTATTCTTAGAGAACATTATTGTTTTCGTATTTCTGTTTCTGTTCCAAGTTTTTTGCCAACGAAAACAGGAATCTGGGAATATAAACACTAAACAAACACCACCATAGTGTTTTTCTACTTCTGTTCCTGGAAAAAAAAACTCGGGAACTTAAATTGAAATCTGGGAACAAAAGAAAAAATAATGTTTTTGCTCTGTTGCTTTATTGCTCTATGGCGCTTTGTTGTGGCCTTTCTAATGCTATCCATGTTTCATTTTTTTTAGGAACCTCGGGGGAGTGAGGAGAACTTTATTGATAAAGACTATCTATGTTTCATTGTTATAGTTTACATGCTCTTCTTTTCTTGGATTGGATTACCTTTGATTAAAGCTTTTTTCTAGTGTTTATGTTCCCAAAAAACTTGAAATGGATTCAGAAATCTGGGAGTAGAAAAGAAAAGATGTGTTTATGTTGTATTTGTAGACAAAATCACTCATCAAACAGGTCATTAACATCCTAATGCTGCAGCTAATATCATAAATTTTCTCACCCAAGACTCGGTTCATTTAAATGCCTAAAGTTTGGTAAGATCGTAAATACGTCATACCTGTGGTTTATAGTTTTCTTGGTGATGGATTATTGAATTAAATGATTTATGCCCAGGTTTTAATTCACCATAAATTGGAGTGACGTAGGAATTAATTGCTGAATCGTACCAACGAAACAATCAATCTAATATATCTGGGTGATTCTAATTTGTAGTTGAGAACTTGTTTGGCCCAGATTTGGATTAAAGTTAAAATAGGAAAACGAAGTAATTCCCGAAATACATGATCTCTAATTCCTAACCTGGCTTATATCATCATCATTAATTCATTTTTTTTAGTTTTAATTTCATCAATTTAGATCTTAAAACAACATTACCCAAAACTGTTTTTTACAATAAGATCCATGTAGTTCGACTCTCTACTTTTGCATTGTACTACATCACTGTCGCAATATCCAAAAATGGTATTATTTTTTGGCAATCAAATTTTTTTCAGGTCGGAGTTTTTTTTTTTTTTACATCCAAAAATTGCATATCCAAAAATCATAATGTACATCATTACCGCCGTTGGGGCTGTTGCCAAAGCTGAAGAAGTTGCATGTTGAGGGCATACACAGAGTTAAGCGAGTGGGTGTTGAGTTCTACTACGCGGATAGAAGTTGTCCTTCGGAATCTGATCCTTTTCCATCAACTTAAGAGTTTAAAGATTGTGGATATGCCGAAGTGGGAGATACGGTCTCATCCTACTATTGCTTCTGATGGTGTTGAGTGTGAAGAAATTAGTGATGGACAATTTGTTTGACTCGCAAGTTTTCCATCGAGAACTGTCCCAAACTGGTTGTGGTTCCACCTCGTCTAAGTCTTCCTCTTCCTCTTCTTCTTCATTAATGTCTTAAATCATGTAATGGTATCATTTTTAGAAGTTTTGTTAATCTCACCTCAATAACTTGTTTGAGAATTTCTGTTATCAAGGGGTTTCGTCATTTATTTGAAGAAGACACCTTGCAATTGTTAAGGGTGCTGGTGGCGTTATGGAAAAGTACTGGATTTACAGCCCAAGTTAGTCTTGCCCATAAAATGCAGCTACACATCTATTGTTGTCCACAACTTGTATGGTTGGGAGAAGAGGAGCAAGGTCTGGCTTCCAATATTTATGAATTAAGAGTAAGAAAATGTGTTGTCTGGAGAAGTTGCCTAAGAGGATGAGCTCCCTAGAGAAGTTGGAGATTGACAAATGTCCAAAGCTAGTATGCTTTCCGGAGATACCCCAAATGCCTATGCTGAGATCTCTTTAAGATACAAAATTTTCAACTCTAGAGTCCTTGCCTTGTGATATATATGTCGCAACTACGAGACTTAAATGGGCATGACTGCCCATGTCTGAGGTTGTTTCCAGCAGCCACTAATAATCTCAAGGCATTGAATGTAAGAGATTGCAACGTGCTCTCAGAATACAACTCCAAGTTACTATAGGATTGCAGTACATCACTTGAAAGACTTGACATCTTTGAGGTTGCGAATTCAGGAGCACTATTGGGGTCTGTGTCTACTTTTGCAACCCTCGTTCACTTGGATATAGCTGCATGTGATGATCTGGAGTACTTTCCAGAAGGAGGGTTGCCTACACCAAACCTCAGAAGCCTAAATATCTGGAGTTGCAAGAATCTCAAGTCCATCCCCCTTGACATTCAAAGCTTTACATCCCTTACATCACTAACCTTGTTTGGACTTTCTCAGGTGGGCTTTCTCGAAGGGGGTTTGCCTCCCAACCTCAATGTACTTCATATCGGCGATTGGAAGAAACTAAAGCCTCTGTCAGAGTGGGGACTCCACAGGCTCACCTCCTTCCAGTCATTGTCCATTGCTGGTGAGTATGAATATCCGAAGCTGCTGGTATCCACTCCTCTTACAAGGGGAGCAGGAGGAGGAGAAGGAGAAGAAAATGGCGATGTTAACTACTCTTTGCTTCATCCATCTCCAACCCGATTTTCCTTAAGTCAATTTCGTAATCTTGAATCGCTCTCAGAGGGCCTCCAAAACCTCATCTCTCTTCGAGGTTTATGTATCGACGACTGCCCCAAGCTTCAATCATTGCCTCACAAGGATGTGTTGTTCACGCTTTCAGAGCTGTCCATCACCAACTGTCCACTTCTAACACAACGTACGTTTGAATAATAATAATAATAATAATAATAATACAACTACTGGAGAAGACTGGCCCATCATTGTTATTATCCCCAAAGTGGAGATAGATCACAAATACATCCATGAAGAAAGCGGGAAGTAGCATGCTTCCTTTACGGTACTGCTGTTTATGTCTTAAAGTTGTTTGTGTTGGTGTGAGTAAAAGCTCCCAACCATCTACTATTAATGTATTTCCTAACCATCTACTATTAATGTACTTGCCAACCATCTACCATTAATGTGTTTGTTGTATCTATATATATGAATGTATATTATCAAATGGAAATAAGATCTTCTACTTATTCTATTTGTTTTAACATGGCATCAGAGCAGCAAAGATCCAAATGTATATTTTTTCTTTCCTAACTTTTTTTTCTCTCTTCCGTTGATCATTTCCTATCCTTCAATGTCTGGTGCTCCGTTCTAATTTCTGATCATATATTCCGAAACGATTTTACAAAACGATTCTAAGGCCACAAAAATCATCTCCATCGGATATATTTTAAAGCCACACGTGCCACCTAAACTTTGCCTAGAAAATTACTGATTCGACCAATAAAATTCCATTTTCGAAACGATTTATAGCTCTGATTTCAAATATTAAACCATATCTGGACTCCTCTTTCAAAAAAGATGCAAACTATATATCACACGACCTGTTATAATCATCCACGCGCCCTCACGCGCGTCTTGTTCAATCCAGGGTTCGATTCATGCGCCGCCATCAGCCCCATGCGCATACCGGTTCTTCTGCTTAGTTTCTTGGACTATTTCATTCTCTTTTTAACCGGTTCTTGAAAATTTAAGACCGGTTCCTGGCAATATTTTGCATTCCCATTCCAACGGTGGTATCAGTTTTGCAAAATATTATTTTTACAGTATACTTCCTTTTATAACTATATAAACCGATTCAATATTAAGCTTTCTTGTCTGATCCACTACCAATTCCTGATGGCTGATACTGACTCCCATACTACACCGATCGGCATCAAGTTGGATGACACCAACTATGTTCTTTGGTCCCAGGTGGTCGAGATGTACATCTTGGGCAAAGACAAACTGGGATATATAAACGGCGATATACCCCAACCTCCTCCGACAGACCCTAACTTTCGACAATGGCGCACTAACAATGCTATTGTTAAAGGATGGTTAATTAATTCCATGGACTCCTCTCTTATTAGTAACTTCATTCGCTTCCCAACAGCCAAGTTGGTGTGGGATGCAATTGGTACTACATACTTTGATGGCAGTGACATTTCCCAGTTGTATGACCTCCGGCGACACGTGACTCGCCTCAAACAGGCTGGCGGCTCTCTTGAAAAATTTTACAATGATCTTCAAGGCCTCTGGCGTGAAATCGATTTCCGTCGCCCAAATCCGATGGAATGCCCAAACGATATTCAACACTACAATACCCTAATTCAGGAAGATCGAGTATATGTATTCTTGGATGGTCTCGATGACTGCCTAGACCATATCAGGAGTGATGTCCAGCAGATGAAGCCATTTCCAACAGTCGAGCAAGCCTATGCACATGTCGGGAGAGAAGCTCTTCGTCAAACGGTAATGATGACAAGTAATCCCAATGATATACCAGGAGCTGGTCTGGCGTCCAAAAGTCTCAAGCATGCCTCGCAGCCTCAAACATCCTCCGGGTCTCTCTCTCTTCATAGTGACAAATCCAATTATAACTCAGGGTCACAAGGACGTGCTTTCCACACTCGCAACATTAGAAATCTCCAATCGTCCACTTTTAGAATAACGTTGTTTGAAGAAGAATAAAGATGTTGTTGGAGACTACTGGCCAATCACTGTTTATATCCCCCAAGTGGAGATAGATGGCAAACGTATCGATGAAGAGAATCCAGAGAATTGAGGGTAGCAAGTAGCGTTGTTTATGTTGTGAAGCTGATTGAACTCAATCTTCACTTATACATATATATATATATATATATATATATATATAATTTAACGTACTGTTGGAAGACAATGGCCACTACAATATGTGAAACTGAAATCTCCATTTGCTCGTGTGTGTCTAAACTGTGAAGTTTTGCCCACTCTTTTCGGTTTCCTTCCCTCCTCCTGATTTCCTTCATTTTTCGATTAATCTCTAAGTTCCAGTGTTTCCATGGCTTCCGCTTCATCATATCTTGCCTCTAATATCTAAACTCATTCCGTCCCTAGATCTTGCCTCTCTCTCTCCCCAGACTCCGATCCTTCTCTCGGTTGCTCTTTCTCTTCCTCTCTCTAGACTATGTTTTTCTCTCAATAGCTGAAGCTTGACCAAATCACCACTTAATAAATTAGGATAATTGGCCATTAGTCCTGTAATTTTAAAAAAGTTCCGCTTAAGCATAAATTTTGATTTAATCTCTTAAGTTAGATTTTGCATGTGCAGACATTACAAGGATTGTAAAGAGAATTTTGATGAATAAATTCATATTATAGTAAAAATTAGTTACATGTAATTAATATTAGTTACAACTTAATAATTAACATAAATTACATATATCTATGTAACTATACTTACATGTACTTGTGTAAATATTAGTTACACATTACAAATTATATGTATTTGTGTAATATTTGTGATATTTAATTAATATTACACACATAAATTAGTTTAATATTAGTCATATTTATTTATGTAAATTTAGTTACATGTTACAAATTACATATATTTTGTGTAATATTTGGTACATTTAACAAATTTTTACTCACAAATTAGTTACATGTTACAAATACAATAATATTTGTTACATCTAACAAAAATTTACACACAAATTAGTTATATGTAACTGCAAGAGTGCAAACGCGTGTATTGGGCTTCCGCATTTTTTTAATAGGCAGGATTAAAAGACAAGTTGCTTTGGCTTTTGAGACTTTTTCGAAATTAAGGGCAAACTAAGAGATTTACCACCGAATGCCCCTAATAAATTTTTAGAGTAAATTAATTGATATTACTCTTATTTCAACTTTCTCGTGACCAACACAAAATACTAGTAAAATACTAAATTGACAATATATTTAATTTAGAAGTGTGACATTAATCGACCGCGCCTCAAATAAGTATGATTTCTAAACTTTTGATCTCCACAAATGTAGTCGATGCTCAATTAGTCTCTCGTACATTTTGTACTTAATATTTCATTTTGTTTCAAATTTGTCATTCTGTTAGGTCAACGTTAACGATCAATGTGAAAGTAAGGGTTATTTTGGTAATTTTATGTTAAAAATAAGAGTTATTTCATTTTTTTACTCTAACTAATTGAATAAGGTCTATTTGTAAATTATTCTAAGCGTAAAGGTAAAAAATATATTTAATTCTTTTCTTCCCACACCCACTTGTTCGTTGGTATACGCCCTTGACCCCCAACCCTACTTGTTTGTTTCATTCCCCTAGCTCCTCCCTCTCCCGACGATGACAAACCAAGGCTTCAGCTCTCTTTTTCTCTTCTCTCATCTCTTTTCCCCCTTACGGTTTGTTCTTCTTATCTTCCCCTCATCTCATTTCTATTTACTCAAAACACCACCAAGTACCACCGAACATCACCATCCCAATCTACCATCTTCTTCACCGCCAACTGTTGAACTAACCAACCACCATCGCCCCTCTAACGATGAATTAGCATTGCCGCTTAACCCACCACCACTACCACGATGGTGGTGCAGGTGGTGCAGTAGTAAGCGAGAAGGTGGCGTCGGTGGCAGGTTGAAGGTTGTTACGATGAAGGTCAGAGATCAGATCTACATATCTAAAGTTCAGAGATCCAACCCACCGCCGATCTACATATCTGAAGCTTAGGGGATGAACGGTCAAGATCTCGAGGGAAATGGTTCGCTTATTGAAGACGCTAAAGATGGTGGAGATCTCAAGGGCAATGGTTCACTTATTGAAGACGCTGACGATGGTGGAGATCTCGAGGGCAATAGTTCGCTTATTGCTTTAACAAAGTGCTTTAAGCTCTTTACGACAGTACGTTCTCCAGTTCGAACATATTAATCTACATAATCCGCTGCATTTCCATAAGTAATCATCCTAATTGCAGCTGTTACATTCTGAAGAGAAAGTAAACCTAAAACTCTGGCAATATCTCTTCTTTGTACGAAATATGGATTATATCGTTCAACTTCAGCGACAATTCGACAGAAAAGAGAACAACTCATTCGAAACCTCCTTCAGAATAAATTTTTATTACATATAGGAGATTCAGAAAAATAATCATGAAAGAGTCTTTCATGACCAGAAATTCGATCACAGAAGATAGAATTGTGACTTGGGATAGAATCACGTCGCAATACATTTTGACACAGACATTCATCCGCTATAACTACCTTTGCTAACAACTCGAACTCTTCATCAGAATCATCCTCACGTTTGAGGATTTCTAATATGTTGAAAAAGTTAGGATAGTTAGACATGAAATGATATTGGTAGAGAATGCGGAAAAATGAGGGAATAAATGAGTGTATAGATTTGTATTAGTAGGGATGTGTGATAATGAAAGAAGAAATGAGATTATTTATTGATAGTTTAGGAGACAAAACTAAAATTTCAAGATTGAAATTTGGTGGTTAAGTTGAAATCTAAAATTTCAATTTTGACGCTTTTTTTTTAAACCAAAATTTGAAAATTGCAGCAAAGTTGAATCTAAAATTTTAATTTTGGCGCTTTAGTTTGAACCAAAATTTGAGATTTTGCGGTAAAATTAAAATCGAAAATTTTAAGTTTCGCGTTTTAGTTTGAAACAAAAAATTATATCCGGTGGCGGTAAAATTAAAATTGAAAATTTTAAGTTTCGCGCTTTAGTTTGAAACAAAAAATTATATCCATTGACGGTTCAATTAAAATTTAAAATTTTAATTTTTGCGCTTTAGTTGAAACTAAAAATTAATGTTTAACGATTAAATTAAAATCTCAAAATTCAATTAAATTAGTTTGTTAATTTCATTTTTAAATTAAAAAAAAAAAAAAAAAAAAGGCACACCAAAATAGTAGCTCCTTGGAGTGCTTTTTTTTTTTTTTTTTTTTTTTTTTTTTTTTTTTTTTGTGCACGCGCCATTTAGACTAATGACACACCAAAATATAGCTCCAAGGAGATGCTCTTAGTCAAGAAGAAATGGCTATTTCAAAATGTGGAAACAGAAAAAGCATAAGACATCTGGAAGGCGAAAAATAAGTATTTGTCTCATCTATTATTGCAAACAATAGAAAAACCATCCCATAATTAAATGACAGCAAATCCTGGGGCAATCTCATCAGTGAGGCCAAGGGTTAACTTGCTGATGGCACCAGTGACAACGAATTTGATGAGGAACGGCCAGTTACGGTTCCATTCTCTCTTGAAGAAAACAGGCCATTAATTGGAACTTCCTCATATCAATTTTCTCTTTCAGTCTGTTGCGGTTTCTCTTCGATGTTGTGATGAGGGAGCTGGTAGGTCCAGGAAGGAGATGATGAATAGAATCCAAAATACACATTTGACCCTTAAGTTTTAGATAAAAAATAAAATAATTTTAATTAAAAAAATTAGAGGGTATAAATGTAATTTAACAGTAATTAACAGAAAATTTAATTGAGTGACCAATTTGAAACACCTAAGAATTTTAGGTTAAAATTCAAAACTTAATTAATTAAAAAAATCAATTTAAAATTTGAAGGTAAATATCTAAATCTAATACTTAAAAGTGAAAGAAGAGAAAATGTTTTAATGAAGTTAAAGAATGTATTTTTTAAGATTTTCGGTTCTAATTTTTATATATAAAATTATAATTTATTGACTTGCAAAAATTGAAAAAATTAATTTTAAATTATGTTTATTATTTTATAGTATATTTGCAAAAAATAATTGTTAAAAATATTATTTTACTATAATTATTTATATAATTTTTAATAATATATTTATTTACAATATTTATTATTACTTATGATTTCTTATTAGCAAAAAAAAAAATCAAAATAAAAGTATAAATTAAAAAAAAAAAAAAAAAAAGATATATTTATATCTATATCTAATACTTAGAAGAGGAAGGAGAGAGAAGGTTTTAATGAGATTAAAATACATTTTTCAGGTTTTTTGGTGGATTCTAAATGGTCCGAACCTTTTCCGGACTCCACGTATAGCATGATCTTTGTAGTACTGGACTGTCCTTTTATATATAAAATAATGAGTGGCTCCACTCAATATTTTTTAGTTATATTTAATTTTTTTAATTAATAAAAAATATATGATTAATTCCTTAGTTAACATTTTAAATTACTTCAAAAAATAATTGTAATTCAAATAATAATTTCACAAAAAAAAAAAATAGATACGATATAAATTAGGGAAAAGTACAATTTAGACTCTCTAACTATTGACATATTTTTAAATAGTCCCTCTAAATTTCGGTGTTTCATTTTAAACTCTTTACGTATCAACACGATTTTAATTGGCCCTTCCGTTAGAAAATCTGTTAAAATTAACTGGGGCAAAATGGTCCTTTTACAGTTTTTAATTTTTTTTTCATTTCTTCTCTCTCTCTCTCTTCCTCCCTTTCCCGTCATCACCCACCAGACGGGGGTGAAACTCACCCCGTAACAGGGGTGAAACCACGCTTTGTTACGGGGTGAGTTTTACCCCCAAAACAGGGGGTGAAATCACCCCCTGTTGCAGGGGGTAAGTTCCACCCCCGAAACAGGGGGTGACACCTTGAATTAAATACCATTTGTGTAATTTTTGTGAAATGTCTCGTGAAACTTCTCATGCTCTTCAACACCAGCAACATACTTGAACCCACAAGTGTTGCACGTATGAAGTAGAAAATCAGACTGACCTAACTCCAAATGGTAATATGCATAGCTTCGCTTTTTGTTCATAACTTTTTCAGATTTCGATTCTAATATCCCCGAATTGAGATTATCTGACAATTTAACCGATGATTCACCATTCTTCTCCGTGTCCACAGACCTCAAAATCAATAAGATCAAAGCCGATAAAGGAATAAACACAGTGAGCTCAATTTGAAGCTCCAAACAAGAAATTAGACGGTGGGAGATGCGAGAATTTAGTAGGAAAAGAGAATCGAAAACCCATACCTGTCGGGGTCTAAAGCTCTGCGCTTGTACGTGATGCGAATTTCTGGTTCTTCTGGGGCTGTGCCGTTGCCGAATAAATTGTTGCAATCCGGAGGTAGGGCTTTGGGTTTGGCCGTAGAAGAAGAAGAAGGTTTGAAGAACGCTTTGATCTTTGATTGCATTGTTTTGATTCTTGTTCAGTTTGAGCAGATTGATAGGGGAAATCGGGGAAATATTTTCGTGGTTTTTGTCGATTTTGATTTAGGGCCAAAACTTTTGCTTGCCTTTTTCAATTTCCCACCGATTTATTTTACGGTTAATACCAACAGAAATGCGAACCCTAAAATCGAATGGGAAATCGAACCCCAAAATCCAACAGAAATGGCTAGACCCTCGAAATTTCGTTCTTCTGTTCCACGAAATTTCTGTTTCTTCTATTTCTAGACCCTCGCCCGAGTAATTTGAAGAACACGTGCTACCATTAAGCAGAAGTAGAAGATGATTGAGTTATTGAGAAGCTCTTATCAACAGAATACTGTGAATTTCCATGACTCCATTGACGAAGATGACTCCATCGGCGATGGTGGTGTTAGCGAAGGCGGTGTTTGGCGATGATGGTGGTCGATTTGGGCCGTCAAGCAGAAGCAGAAGAAGAAGAACAGGGACGTGAGAGGCCAAAAGGGTGAGTTCCACCCCCTGCAACAGGGAGGTGGTGGGGAGGAGAAAGAGGAAGAGGGAGAGAGAGAGAGAGAGAAAGGGAAGGAAGAGAGAAATTTCAAAAATAAAATAATATATATATATATATATATATTAAAAAGTGGTTAAAAAATAAAAAAAAAATGTTAAATTACGCATTTATCCCTGAGATTCTGTTAGTTTTAACAGAATCTCTGACGGAAGGGCCAATTAAAGCCGTTTCGATACGTAGAGGTGGCGTTTGGTACGCGGGATTCAAGATGGGATTGGAATGACCATTGAAATGGTCATTCCATTCCTATGTTTGGTTGGTGGGATTGATTTTTATTCCCATTCCCAAGTAATAACTAATCCCACAATGCTTGAGATTAGTCAATCTCAAATGAAATGAGGTATTAGGTAATCCCGAGATTACTTAATTTAAAATGAAATGAAGTATTAGGAAAGAAAAATTACCTATACTTGTGTTTCAGTATTTTTCACAATAGGAAATAAAATTCTGGGAATAAAAACAAAAATATGGTGGTATTGTTTTTATATTTCTATTCCCAGAAAACATAGAACGAAAACAAAAATAAGGGAACGAAATCTAGGAACAAAAGTAGAAATCTGGGAACAAAACAAAAATAGAAATATGGGAAGAAAAACAGAAATATCGGGACAAAAACAAAAACAAAAATCTAGGAACAAAAATAGAAATATGAGAACAAAAACAGAAATCGAAATATGGGAACAAAATCTGGGAACAAAAACAAAAACAGAAATTTGGGAACAAAACAAAAACAAAAATATGGGAACAAAAACAGAAATTTGGGAACAAAACAAAAATAGAAATATGGGAACAAAAACAAAAATAGAAATCTGGGAACAAAAACAGAAATCGGGAAGAAAAACAGAAATATGATAACAAAAACAAAAATCTGGGAATAAAATAAAAACAAAAATCTAAGAACAAAAACATAAATATGGGAACAAAAACAGAAATATGTTCCCAGATTTTGGTTTTTGTTTTTGTTCCCATATTTCTATTTTTGTTCCCAAATTTCTGTTTTTGTTCTCATATTTCTGTGTTTTGTTTGTGTTCCCATATTTCTGTTTTTGTTTTGTTCCCAAATTTCTGTTTTTGTTCCCAGATTTTTGTTTTTGTTTTTGTTTCCAGATTTTGTTCCCATATTTATGTTTTTATCGGTCATTCTAATACCAAATTTAATATATTTTGTAACCAAACGTAGGAATGGTAATGACCATTCCAATACCATGTTTAATCCCGTTTGTCACCAAACATAAGAATGGCAATGGTCATTTGATTCCAATACCACATTCATTCCAATACCACACTTATTCCATTTCATTCCAACGTACCAAACATAACGAGAGGGTTTGAAATGAAACGTCGAAATTTAGAGGGACCACTTAAAAATATGTCAATAGCTAGAGGATCTAAATTGTATTTTTCCCTATAAATGATTTAAATTAGAATTTTTTGACTTGTAAAAATTGATCAAATTAATCTTAATTTATGGTTATTTGTTTATTATTTTAGTATATAATATAATTTAATATGTAGAAATTTTTTTTTTTTTTTTATTATTTATGTAATTTTTAATAGTATATTCATATTCAAAATTTATAAAACGTCATTATTTATTAAAATATATACATTTGCTCTAGAATAATGCTACCAAAGTAATCAACTGATGCTGATGCGTTTAATGCGTTAATATTATAAATTTATTATAATTTTTTTCTAAGCCTATACACCACGAGATATAAAACTAGTGTAAATAATAACTTAATTACCATCGTTAAATTATGAGATGGTTCTGGTTCTCGAGATCGACAACAATATATTTGCCTGAAAAAGTTACAAATTGACGAATATATATATATATATATATATATATATATATATATATATATACAGACAAAATAAAATTTATCATTATATTTTAACAGCTACTGAAAATAAAGGTACAATAAAAGAAGAATACAGTGAAAAAAGTAAAAAATCCAAAAAAGAAAAAAATTGTTATATCTACGGAACAATAAAATGAGTGACAAAGAAGTAATAATACATGACCAATTAAAAAGAAGTTTTAGCATCAGGTTATTTAAGAAAAGTAAAACAGTAGATAATCAAATAGAAACGTTAATAGATATAGAAAAAATTACGAAAAGTTTAAGAAAGAAAAATTAAAAAAAATAAAAGAAACACACCTATATAATAAAGAAAATATAATAAAAAATATAATAGATGCTAGTTTGCTATACAAACATTTTCACGAATAAACCATTAGTTGTACTATAAAAAGTGAACATGTATCAGTAAACCTTATAAGTAGAAAGAGTCATAATGACATAATAAGATTAAGTTTAAATCCCACTCACATAGAATTAGTGGTAATAGGCATTAAAGGACTGCACCGACAATTTTTAGGAACCAAAGTTTTAGTATGCTTATATGATGGTAGGCACCGGAATTTGGAAATGAGTCTCCTAAGAACAGTTGAGATAGATATGAGCCATAATGGTGGAATTGTGTATTTTACACCTGATTTCTTAATAAAAACAGCAGACCTTTTAAATCACATAAAAATAGGAATTAAAACCAAAGGTTATGATATAGAAATAGAAACAGAAAATTTAATCGTATGTACAGGATTCATAGGAAGAATGAGTGAAAATAGTATTACAAATTATAAAATTAAAAATGAAAAAATATTTAATCTACTAAAAACAGAAAGTATAAAAGCAATCCCAACCAAGAAATTCAGCCCAGAGACAAATGCAGGAACAGAATGTAACCTTAATAACTTTATAAATAAAACCATACTCACTCCAAATAATAACATAACATATAAAAATAAAGATGACAACCTAAGTTTAAGATTTACAGATTATAAATATCAGGCCAATAGCAGTGATAGTCAAAATAGTGGAGAAATAAATAAAGAAGAAACAACATATGTTAATATAGATAAGGAATATAACTTTACCCATATAGATTACGATAATGAAATAACCGAAGAATATTTAACCACATTACTAAATAATGAATATGACATATTAGAAAAATTAAGATACACACATGAACAGATAATAGATCTTAATAAAAAAATCTGGAACATGGAATTAATAGAGGAATTATATGTAGGAAATTCAAACATAAAACCTCTAGACACATTTAAAGATATAGAAAGCATAAAGATTAATTTTGATACTAATACAATAATTAAAATGAAATCCATGAAAGTAGATATAGAATTAGAAAAAGTCAATAAATATCTAGAGGAGGTTAAAATGGAAAGTACATTAGAACAACCACGAGGACGTACAGCTATAATACCAACAGGAGAAGGAACGAGTAGAGGACCAATAGATGAAGATACTCCTATGCCAGACAGAACATCTTATTATTTAAGACCAGATACCACAACAGAATATCTTTTAGGAGAGAGATATCCAAGAAAATTAGCTAACCCCTTAACAATAGATTTAACAGGAAAACCAAGATTTAACAGGAAAACCAATAGGGAAAAGATTAAAGGCAGACAGTTTAGAAAAACTACCAATGGCCACACAAACCGGAACAATACTAGAATTAATGAAATATGAGCCTCAAGTTTAGCCAGAAATAATCGATAGGTGGGAATAAGATACGGTTAGAGCATGGAAAAACAATAATTTGATAGGAGGAATGTTTGAATATCTAGAAACGCTATTAGGTGAAACAGTGAGAAATTTTTATAATGAATACAAAAGAGATAACCCAGAGGCTATTACTCGATTAAAAGATTTAGGAAATAATCCATTTAACTTCACCAATATGATTAGACAAATAACGACAGGAATAAATGTACACTCTCCAGCCGAATACTCTCTGGAAGAAGTAGCATTAAGAAATATAGATCAAATGAAAATAACAAATTTGAAACACATAGTAGAATTTAATCCAGATTATGCATATCAAGCAAGTAAAGCAGGATTAGCATATAATGAAGAAATATGAGATAGATATTTTAGAAAAATACCAGGACCAATAGGAAGACATATACAAGAGAAATGGGGAAAGCATAGTAATAATAATAAAAATGCAAGAATAGGAGCTAGAATAATATTTGCCTTTGATCAACTAAGAAGACAATGCACAAACTTCAAAATAATAGAAACAGTAAATAAAACAGATTATAATTTCTGTAAAAGAATAATATATGCACCTCAAAGATATGGAGAGGAAAGAGAATTAAATAGAAAGTATAAAATTTTTAATAAAAATAAAAAATATAAAAAATATATAAGGGAATATAAAAACAGATATAATTATAAAACCTACAAACCTTATAAAAACAAGAAAAGATATCTTAGGAAAAGTAGAACTTATAAAAATAAAAAATTCAAAAAAGCTAATCATATCAAAAAATTCAAAAGAAATAATAATACTAAGTGTAAATATTTTATATGTGGAAATGAAAAACATTTAGCCAATATATGTCCACAGAAATTTAAAAATATAGAACGCGCAAACATGATCCAAGATATAGACGAAGAAATAGTAAGCATAGACTCGGACGACTCCATAGCATATAGTATAATAACAGAAACAAGTAGTGAAGAAGATATAAAATTATTATATACAAATAATAGTAGTACAGAATATAGCAATAACACAGAATCTAAAGATGAATTTTGCTATATGAACATAACAGAAATAGAACCTGGACAGGAATGTGACATGTATAACTGAAAATATGGTTTAGGAGACAATAATATCAGATGTTTTAAATATAAAGGATTTCCTAGTTGAGAAAGAAGATACAAATGTTCGCAATGTCATCTAGAAATATGTCATATGTGTATAAAAGAAAACTATGGAATTGAAACTAATTTAAAGGGCTCACCAAAATTCACAGAAAAAGATTTAGAAATAGCACAATTAAAATTGAAAATCGAAAAACTAAAATATGAAATGGAAAAGATCAGATGCCAGCATGACAGAGAAATAATGAAATACGAAAAAAAAATAGAAAAATTGAAAATGAGAAAAGACAAAGGAAAACAAATACTAGAAAGCAAAAGCGATGATATAGAAAGCAATTATAACGAAAGTTACGAAACAGAAGAAATCACATTAGAACAAGAATTTCAAAGTAGTAAAATTCAATATGAGAACTACGATTTAATAACATCACTGATACCCTCAACCAACTTATTAAATTTGGTATGTAGAATAAAATTTAAAACAGGAAACACTCTATACATCACAAGAATGATTGACACAGGAAGCACAAAATCACATTTAGACATAAATCTCGTCCCAAAGAGACAATTCACGAGTTAAAACAACAAGTTATAACAGAACAAATGGATGGAAGTACATTACAATATGATAAGTGTCTTAGAAATAATCAAATAGCATTCTTAACAGAATATGACTTTAACATATACTATCAATTGCCACAAGTATGGTTAAGTAAAACAAATCACATATATAAATTTATAATTGGTTTAAACTTTATTAAAAGTCAAGGTGGTAGTATCACAATAACAAATAATTTTGTAACAATAACAAAAAAGGCAAGTGTTACACTAACAGATTATTTCATTGCAAAACTACCAATAACCTCACCACTAACACAAAGGGTCATGTCGAAACAATTACAACCAGAGTCCTAGCATTCAAAGCGTGGTAGGGCCATCAATAGTAGAATCAATAATTTAAAACAGTTATATTTATCAAATACAGAAAGTAGTTAATATATAGCAAATACAGAAAATAACAAATACCTTGAAGAGGAAATCTCGGAACATTCTAACTTCCTTATACAATCAGAAGATTATAATTACTTCAAAAAATTTAACATAAAAAATAACATTCCAAAGAAATTAAGTAAAAAAGAACAATTATACAAAATAATACAAATAGTGGAGGAAACACAGGTTCTGGGAGAAAATCCTATAAGATTTTGGGAAAAAAATAAAATCGAAGCGCACTTAGAAATAAAAAACCCTGAACTTAGTATAAAAATAGCCAATGAAAAATATAATCCAATAGATATAGAAGAATTTGATAAACAAATAACCGAACTCAAAAAATTTAGGAGTAACAAGAAATAGTTCGAGCAGACATAGTAGTACAACATTTATGGTAAAAAATCATGCCGAAATAAAAAGGGGAAAAACTAGAATGGTTATAAATTATAAACGTCTAAATGATAACATCGTAGAAGACAAACACTCAATACCAGACAAAGAATAAATTGCATACAAGGAAAAATAATTTTTAGCAAATTTAATTGTAAATCAGGATTTTGGCAAATAAAAATGAACAAAAACAGTATTCCTTGGACAACTTTCTTATGTCCTAATGGACATTTTGAATGGTTAGTTTTATTTTTTGAATTGAAAAATGCACTTTACATATTTCAAAGAAAAATGGATAGCATATTTTTAAAGTACAGAAAATTTGCATTAGTATATATAGACAATATCTCAATCTACACGCAAAATAAAGAAGAATACATGGATCACCTACTTACGATATTCACAGAATTTATGAATAATGGAATAATAATAAGTAAAAATAAAATGGAACTCTTCAAAAAATATATAGGATTCTTGGGAACGGAAATAGGAAAAGGAAAAATCAAATTACAACCACATATTGTAAAAAAAAAAAAAGAATTTCCAAACAAAATAACAGAAACTAAGCAGTTTCAAACTTTCTTAGGATTTTTGAATTATGCTAGAATATATATAAAATACTTATGAAAAATAAAAGGACCACTATATAGTAAACTAGACTAGAAGGACAAAAATTATTTAATATTGAAGATATAAAAATAATTCAAAAAATCAAAGAAAAATGTAAGCAACTCCCAAAATTACAATTACCCATAGAAACAGACTATAAAATAGTAGAAATAGACGCTTCACAAGAAAGATGAGGAGCAGTTCTATACTGTAAGCCCAATAAATATTCAGACAAGAAGGAAGAGAAATTATGTAGATATGGATCAGAAAAGTATAAAGAACAAGAGACAACACTAACTAGCCTAGACTATGAATTGTTAGGAGTAATTAATGTATTAGACAGTTTCCGACTATTTCTAAACAAAGAATTTACGATCAGAACAAATTGTGAAAATATAGTAAGATTCTATAATAAAAGTAGTGAAAAAAGAATAAATCAAAAAAGATGGGTCAACTTTGTAAATAGTATTGCAGGAAACGGATACAAAGTAAGATTTGAGCATATAAAAGGAACAGATAACAATCTAGCAGATTATTTATCTAGGGAAATATATTATTAATATTTATTTGATTTCATTACAGATGGAGAAAAGGATGATAAAGTATGAAAAAACAAAGCTTCCAATTTACCAAAATCAAAGTAAGAAGTTTAGAGCTAGTTACAGGATTACTGAACAACAAAAGTGTCTCTTGGATAATATATGGAATCTCAAAACTTTAGAAAGTGAAAATATTGTTAAAATAAGAATTTTAAATGCACTCACAGAATAATTTGTAAAACCAGAAACTTTCAAAGCACATCAGAAATATTCTTATTATGTGATAATCAAGGGATTAGAAACAAGAGTCTTTCACAACTGGACAGAAGTAATAAAAATGATTAATAATTATCCTAGGCCACTTTACAAAGGTTTTTATGATTTTTCAACTGCCCTAGACTTTGCAAAATCACAACTTGGCATTAATTATTTAATATCCTCTTGTACTATTGAATTTTCACAGAATAATAATATCACAGAAATTAATCTCAACACTTTGAAAAGGTTTAAAAGTTTTGCAGATTATGGAGAGCAGTCTTCTAAAGATCCCAAACCTTTAGAACAATCATAGAGTTTTCAAAATCAATATGAAAGTTGTCTCCAATTTATGCAAAATTGCAGAAATCTCGAATTTCAAAACATAGAATTATTGTCACATAATGATTTCTTTCATCTTAAAAGTGATAAACAGAGTGAAAAAATTTCTCTTCTCGCTCAAACAAAAATGATTTTAAAAGAAAAAATTTCTTTATTTGAAAAAATTATTTGTGACCTTAAAGGAGCATCTACATCCCAACAACCTACTTCATCTCATCAATTTTCTTCTTTAACCAAAGAACAAACCACAAATCTAAAAACTCGACCCTCCTTCTTTATCCATACATTTCTTGATCAATTCCCTCAGCTTATCAGACCAACCATTATCCATCACAAAAATCGCCTTGATCTAGATATCCAAATCGCCATCCAACAATTCTTTAGAAACAGCTAGACCAAACACACCTATTTTTCAGGAGCCAAATACGTCACAGAAAATCATTACCAATTAACCACATGTTGCCGAAACAGTCGACATTGTCAAGAGATTCCACTTGAACACGCCGAATGTAAATGCAAACTCATGTACACCATCATTCGTCCCGAACTCGACCTCCTAAATTACCATACCATAACATTTTACCACAAGAACCATACAATTTCTCTCACACCACAAAGACTATTGGACTATGGATTCCTAGCAGCCATATTTTTTCACAACCGTAGCCAAACAGAATTCTTTGGAAGAAAACTCACCACTTGTGTTAATTACCTTTTTGAAGAAAGCCCAACAAAAATGGTAGAAGTTGCCATCAAATCCCTTGGACCAATCTTCGAAGGATACCCACATTTTCAGGCAAAACATAAAATATTACTTCGAAAAAGAAAAACCATTCCAACCTTCCTTGAACCACCTTCTCTCAACCAGCCTACAGAAAGACCATAGATCTGTGATAACCTTAGCCTTGAAGATCAAATAAAAATATGGAACTATGACAACATTGCCCACAACATCAATTTCGTACCCCATCATTATGCTTTCGGACCCTTCCACTTAATTACGGAAGACGATCATCAAGAAATTTACTAAGAAGGACACATTCCGGAAGTGGATTTCAGAATTCTAAAAAGAAAGGAAGTAATACAGTTGTAGTATGAAGAAGAATTATGAAAAGCAACAATGCAGAAAAATGATGTTGAAACAAGAATTGCTAAAGCAAAAGAAAAATATTACAAAAAATACCTTCTATACAGCACTCGCATGGATATCTCACCAGAAAAAACAGATAATGAGGAGGATTTTGAAGAATATGAGCTCAATTTCTGCTTGGAGCACCTGGACTATGAAGGCTACCCAGACCTAGACAAAAAAAAATGTATATCTGTAAAACATTTCATCCTTGTAAATATGAATTTTGGACTAAAATAAAAAATTGGTTATGTACTAAAGTACCCAAAGGCCACCGTCCATGTGTGGTATGACCAATTTGAACATTTGAGTCCAAAATGCGTCATCCCTTGTGTCATCTGAAGATTTCTTTCAGGACAATTTCATAAAGCGGACAGTAAATAGCCTACAGCCTTTACTGTACACTTTTTGAAAATTTTGGTCCTTTAACCTTATCTCCTTGCTAATAAGTATTTTTAAGTTTGCCTTTTATCGATTCCCTCGGTAATCAACTGGAGCAACCTGTTTTCTAGTTAGAATCTATAAATATTATGAGTACCCGTTTTGCTAGGTATGAGTGGAGAAGCAATAGAGGCCTGAGAACAGAGAGTATCCAAAGAATACTCTGAGCACAGATATCAATCCTTAGCCATTGATACTTAGAAGGGAAATAATTTAAGGTCAGTCGTGTAAAACTCTACTCTTACGTTGTGTAAAAAGCTTTGTATTTATCCCTTTGTGGGCTTCCCGAAAGGGAAAATCCCTCTTATTTTTCTAATAATATGTATGTTTAAAAGTTTTTAGTTACTTGAGTTATTACTGTTTATTGATGCAATTGTTAGCCAGTTGAAAAACGAAACTTTTAAAATCTTAAGTTTTACTATAACAAGAGAATCAACCTCAACAAAAAAGCCTCTGAACACTTTATCTTTGTGCTTCTTTGACTGTTTGCCTATGATTTAGCATCATTAAGTCTCTTGTGAGTTTGCGTGATAGGGTGACATGCTAGAATATTGAGTGTTTTAATCTTGCTAAAGTAAAACCAGTAGATTTAAAAATTTTGCATAACGGCTTCAAGCCCATCTATGGCGACTAGCTTCTCTGTTACATGCATAAACCATTTAATTTAAATCTTTAAACTCTTCAACATAAAATTAGTTGGGAAAAAAAAAAAGAGGATTTCAACAACTTAAGAAAAAAAAAACGTTTATGAGCTGTAATACACTATATAATTTTATTACAGAAATCAACAAACTCAACCTTGAAAGACAAGAAAAAGTAGAAAAACAAATAAGGATCTTAAGGAAAGAAGTACTAATTCACAAAATTAATTACATAACTTTACCCGAAAGTTTTCAGAACAAAACAAATTTTAATCTTAGAATACATTTAATAACGAAAAATATAGAAGCTTTAGAACATATAAAATCCGCTACACTATCCTAAATACCAGATTATCTAAATCAGGATTAGAAGGGCCGAGGTAACTAGGATATTACTCTAATATATATATATATATATATATATATATATATATATATATATATATATATATTAAATAAACTTATTATATGTAGTGTATGGAAACTCAAACTTACAGCCAACCGCAAAAATATTATTCATCACTTTCTAATTATACTCCAAACACAACCCAATTAGATATTACATCTAATTTAATATCTAATAATCTTATTATAATACTGGAAGACAACTTTTTATAGTGAAATATGACTAATCTTTTTAATCTCCTTACTCATATTAAATTAATGGTTAAATTTTTTTCTTCACCTTACCAAAAACATTAAATGAATAGAAGATTAATAAGATCTTCATCACTTTAATTCAAATTAATAAGATTAAAAATGAAAAGAAAATTACTTCCCATTCCATTTCTATATTTGCATAATAAAATAAATTATTTTCTTAATTAATAATTATATTTATTTATTAATTTATTTAGTTTTGTTCTGTTTTTTATTACCAATTCAATTTCATTCTTTAAAAAAAAAATTATATTCATAATATTGGATTTTTTTTTTAAAAAAAATTAAATTAATTTCAATCAAATAATATTTTTTTAATTTATAATTCTATTTATTTTTGTTTCGTTATTATTATCAATTTGAACTTTCATTCATTTTTTGTACAAAAAAAAAAATCATAATATTAGATTTTTTAAAAAAATAGTGAAATTAATTGTTATTCAAAAAAGGGATAAATCATGTGAGTTGAAAATGATGGTCCTTCAAAAATATTATTTTCCCCAATAATCTATTTTAGCATTGATTTTATCCTAAATGAATGTCTTTTTTCCCATAATTTAAAAAAAAAAAAAAGATTCTTGATGAGTATTTCATAAAGTAAAATATATATATATATATATTTTAAATCCAAATGTTACAATTCACTATTTATCTAATTCACTTTGTACAGTGTCTTTTTAAGAAAAAATAATAATTCTCTCAAAAGTTAAAAGTTATTATGCGCTACAAAAATTATTGTAATTTTTTACTTTATTAATTCACAAAATTAATTACATAACTCTACCCGAAAGTTTTCAGAACAAAACAAATTTTAATCTGAGAATACATTTAATAACGAAAAATATAGAAGCTTTAGAACATATAAAATCCGCTACACTATCCTAAATACCAGATTATCTAAATCAGGATTAGAAAGGCCGAGGTAACTAGGATATTACTCTGATATATATATATATATATATATATATTATATGTAGTGTATGGAAACTCAAACTTACAGCCAACCGCAAAAACATTATTCATCACTTTCTAATTATACTCCAAACACAACCCAATTAGATATTACATCTAATTTAATATCTAATAATCTTATTATAATATTGGAAGACAACCTTTTATAGTGAAATATGACTAATCTTTTTAATCTCCTTACTCATATTAAATTAATGGTTAAATTTTTTTTTTCACATTACCAAAAACATTAAATGAATAGAAGATTAATAAGATCTTCATCACTTTAATTCAAATTAATAAGATTAAAAATGAAAAGAAAATTACTTCCCATTCCATTTCTATATTTGCATAATAAAATAAATTATTTTCTTAATTAATAATTATATTTATTTATTAATTTATGTAGTTTTGTTCTGTTTTTTATTACCAATTCAATTTCATTCTTTAAAAAAAAATTATATTCATAATATTGGATTTTTTTTAAAAAAAAAATTAAATTAATTTCAGTCAAATAATATTTTTTTAATTTATAATTCTATTTATTTTTGTTTCGTTATTATTATCAATTTGAACTTTCATTCATTTTTTGTACAAAAAAAAAAATCATAATATTAGATTTTTTTTAAAAATAGTGAAATTAATTGTTATTCAAAAAGGGGATAAATCATGTGAGTTGAAAATGATGGTCCTTCAAAAATATTATTTTCCCCAATAATCTATTTTAGCATTGATTTTATCCTAAATGAATGTCTTTTTTCCCATAATTTAAAAAAAAAATAGATTCTTGATGAGTATTTCATAAAGTAAAATATATATATATATATATATATATATATATATATATATATATATATATATATATATATATATTTTAAATCCAAATGTTACAATTCACTATTTATCTAATTCACTTTGTGCAGTGACTTTTTAAGAAAAAATAATAATTCTCTCAAAAGTTAAAAGTTATTGTGCGCTACAAAAATCATTGTAATTTTTTATATAAAAATTGCAGTTATTTTAAAGTAATACAATAATTTTAGATTCATAAAAAATTATTGTACCAATGTGGAATACATGAACTAAAATTTTAAGTTTGTATACTCTTCTGAAAAATAAAAACTTTAAAATTTATGTCCACATAGTTTACTAGCTCATAATAATTTTACAAAACTTGAAAAACAAACAATATGTTGATATTTTTGTGATTTTTTAGCTCAGAAGTTAGAAACCAATTTTGTTATTCCATAATTTTGTAATTTTTATTTTGTTTATTTATATTTTATAACTAACTTTTGTTATGTTTTTTAGAAACAAGTCTTACTAGAAAAAAAAACTTGGGTATTCGATCAATTTTATTAAGAGTATCAAATGCAAACAACATGAGAAAAAAAAATACAATTCCTATTAGTTTAGCATTTAAATAGTAAACAATTACTGTGTATTATTATAAACAAATCGAATATGAATTTTCTTTATTTTGTCTAAACTGATGCATTATGCGGGCTAAAATTAGTAGTACTTAAAAGTGAAAGGAGGAAAAAAGTTCTAATGAAGTTAAAAAATGACTCATTCAAGCATTTTGCTCTCATTGGACCCAATAGTACCCAATCACAAATTGTTACTTCCACTCAAAAAGGAAATATTACAAACATTCCTGAAAATTCTTGCTCCCATTGAACCAAAAATATATTGAAAAACCAAAATTTTATCTTTTTTTATTTTGGAGAAATTTATTATGTTTTTTCCATGAGTACAATAATACCTATTTCTTTTTTCTTAAACCCTATTTCAAAATAGATTATTCAGTGGGAAGTTCCTTATTTCACTCTTAATTTTAAAAAAGTCTTAGAGACGGAAGAAACTTGTGTTTTAGTCCTGCTTATTTAAAAAATGTAGAAACCCTGCACACGCGCCTGCATATGCATGGTTACATGTAACAATTTTGTGTGTAAAATTTTGTTACATGTTACAAATATTATTGTATTTTGTAACTGTTGATCCTAAGATTTTGATAAACAATTAAGTATTGATGTTTTGGTGGAACTAATGTTTGATCAAGTGTTTCAGTGATTTAAAGTTCCAGTGATGATGATGTTAAAGATCAAATTAAATGGACGCTAAATGATGATGTTGAAGATCAAATTAAATGGGTGCTAAATGATGATGTTGAAGATCAAATTAAATGGGTGTTAAATGAAGAAGTTGAAGATTTAAGAGTTTGAAGAAATTAGGGAAAACAACTCAGGTAAATTTTAACTTTTAATATCCCATTTAAGAACACACACGGCACAAAATATTTTTATTATTTATATGTGTTTTGATAAGATGAATTTATTTGCTCCTATGTGTATTTGAAAAGAAATATTTAAAAATGATTAAAATAGAATTTGAGAAAGTTAGTGGAGCTAATTGAGAAAAGAAATTAGTTAATGGGGCGAAAATGTAAAAGAGAAAGAGTATAAAACGAGATCAGAGAAAAGATCCAGAAGGAAGGAGTTGACCGAGCGGTCGACCGATGGAAGCTTGACAAACTCTCTGAATCTACGAGTCGACCGAGCAATCGACCGATCAAGTGCATGGGCTACATACTGAATCTCCTAGTTGACTGGGCAGTCGACTGGTGGCTCTGTTTCAAGATAATGTTTGATTCGAAATCATATCTAAAGGTAGTCGTGTTTTGTTAAGATTTGAGAGAGATTTAAGGGATTTGGTGATATTTAAGATATGGTTCATATATTAATTAAATCCTATTGATTTGATACTTTAAATATTAATATTTCTCAATTTGGTACTTGAAATAGTTTCTATTCTTATTAATTGAGATTGAGAAATACTTTGGGGATTTAATCGAAAGATTTGAAAGTTGTTTTTAAGAGAAATTGAACCTAAATGAAGTCCTTATAATATAAGGGGTCTATAGGAGCGTTTAATTGTCATGATACTTGTAAACTAGCTGTTGGAAGGCTGATTACATATCCCTATATATAGACCTGCGAATTTATGTTTTAAGTAAGCAGTAAACAAGAGAGAAATTATATCATATCATATTGTTAGCTTTTATAAGAGTTATCCATCTGAAATATTGTGCGCTTTTCTGAGAAACGATCTTGATGATCAACTGCTATTAATTTGTGCTGCTACCGGATCTGAAGTTACATTGTTTTATCTATTCTTTCTGTGGATTCCGGGTGAGATCTTTCCAATTATATTATTTCATTGCATTATTTGTTTATTATTTGGAAATTAATCTTAGAAATTGTTTCTGATTTTTTAAGAAAATATTTTTATAAACAATTTCTTGAATATGATTATGTGCTCTAATTTGTTACTCATATCTTGTTAAAATCATATTTTGTATCTTATGTTTTTCTATTATTAGTTAGGATATTAATTGAGTTATTATTTATTTGGGGTGGTAGAAATTCCGAGTGAGATTTTCTACTTATCATTTTGTATTGGTGAGTAGTGTAACGGATTAAATATCGTTAGAGATATTTAATCAAAGGTAGTCGGGTTTCAGTCTCTTCCTGTAAAGAGATTGAGGTAGTGATTCTTCCTGAATAAGAATTGTGTTGTGAGTGAATTGTAAATGTTTCATCCTTACCGGTGAAAAAGATATTTGAAGTGTTGTGTGAGATTTTGATTCTTGAGCCGTAGTGATAAAAAGAATTAGATTAATCTTTAGCCTGTAAAAAGATAGGTTATTCTTGAGCCTGTGAAAAATAGAAGTTATTCCTTAGCCTGAGAAAATGATATTGTAAATGTTGATTCTGAGTCTGTAAAAGAATCTGTGTGCAGGTTTGGTTCCTACCTTTAAAAGGATCTTGAGAATTAGTAGGTGCGAATCTCCGTGGGGCTCGGAGGACTGGACTAACCAAGAGTAGCTTGGTGATCCAGGATATATCTTGGTGTGCTGCATTATTACATTGTTATTTTTGTTGTTTGTGTGTGCACCTAGTTAATTGATTTATTCCGCTGTGATATAAAAATAATAATTAATTTAGGTATAAAATTAATTATTTGATTTATTGAATTTTATTCTGATTATTCTTTAATTACCCAATTCATCCTTCTTGGGTATTTTACTGGGCCAACAATAACATATAACAACTTTGTGTGTAAATTTTTGTTAAATGTAACAAAAATTACACAAAATACATATAATTAGTTACATGTAATTAAATGTACAGAAATACATATAACTAATATTAAACTAATTTCTGCGTGTAATATTTATTAAATGTCATAAATATTACACAAATATATATAATCGTAACATGTAACTAATATTACATAAATACATGTAACAAAAAATACACAAATATATGTAAAAATATAACAATCATTAAATTGTAACACATACTCGTTATATATAACTAACATTCACTATAAACCGAATTTACTCACCAAGTTCTCTCTACAATTCCTGTAATGCGGGACTAAAATTCAAGTGAAATTCAACTTAAGAGACTAATTCTAAACCTAAAAATAAGAAAATCTAATAATAAGAAAGGACTAATCGTGGATTAAACCCTCAAAATTGGACTAATCGCGGATTATCCCTTTCAAAATTTCAATCTTGTGATCCGTAACATATGTGGGTGTGTTATTTATACAAATGATCACAGATTGCAGGGGCCCATGTATACAAAGGATCAAATATTGCTGCTTGCGATCAGCTGACTGGTGCCAATAATTGTGCCCCAAAAGAAAATTAAATTACTGCTCCGATTTGAAAGAAGAAGGAACTTTGATATTGTGATTTATATAGGCACTATTCAAAGCTATGTTTCTCTTGGATTCGTTATGGTTTTGTTGATGCAGGATAAAGTTGAGTACACATGGGAGACAAAGTAATGACTTTTCTGATTGAATTCATGGTTTGAAGGAAGATAGGGTAGAGAGGGAGATTTGATTTTCGTGTTAATTTGCTTCCTAAAATAATAAGAAGAAAAAAATCTGTGTTAGCTATTTTGTGATTGATTTTCAAAAACCGTAGTGCCAATCAATTATGTAACAACGTTCCTCGGCGAACTACTAGCCAGGAGGGAGGCAACTTTGGGCGTAAAGCATATTGGGCGAATTATATCTGAATTATGGTTTCTTCGATATGGACCCAATTATATACATTAAATAAAATTATCCTATTCCTATTTTTTTTTTTGGATAAATTGCCTTTTAGCCCTCTCTAATTTGTTTAATTATCACTTTGTCGCTTTCCGCGGTTATACTTTACATACTTCTACTTTTAAATAAAGTGAAAAACTAATTTTTCTGTTTAAATTAACGAAATATGCTAAAAAAAGTATTGAGTTAAAATTTCCATCTCATTTTTGGACCAATAGATGAAATTGGCCAAATATTATAATTTTGTTTTATTTATTTTTTTGTTTATGTTCTCAATCGCAAGCAAGAGGCAATTTACTTACAAGCCGAGGAGGATTACCCCACACTTTATACCTAACATCAGACAAGAGTCCTGACTCTAATACTATGTAGGAAGCCAATGGGTCTAACTCACTTTCAAAATATATCTTGAAAGATGAGGATTACCGTACGCTTTATATATAGCTCAGGATCAGATTAACACGGGCAACGTGGAATTTCAGCGTTTGTGTCGATAGGTTCACGGTTCCCAAGACAAAAGAAGTTCAGGAAATTTTGCAGCGAGTAAGCACTCTCAAGCCCGGCCTCGAACAGAGCTTTGTAGATGGTCTCGTACATCATTTGCATTGTCTTATTCTGCGAAATAAACAAAAAATTCATTACAAGTCCTATTATTTCATAGCGAGATATTAGTGCCGTGTTCATATTTGATTCATACCTGCCCAAATAAAATTCTCTGAGTCGCAGCCGCTGCTGGATTACCCTCCGGCCACATTGGGATAACAACATATGCAACAAACCTTTCATGTGATCTGATTTTATTAGCAATTTCCATTGGAATCAAATTGTTAGCACCTGAAGAAAACAAAAAAAAAAGAAAGTAAAAGATTATAGTTTTCAATTAATATTTCAAGACAATTTGAAAGAGGGTTCAGAAGAAAAAAAAATCGCAACAGTAATAATTCTGCTGCTTGAAGAACTGTTTTTAGGACTCTCATTGCCGACTCAGTCCCATCCTGTTAACTTCCAGATAACCTCCATTAGGCCCCATTTGTTTAGATTTCCTGTTCCCAGATTTGGTTCTGTTCTTCTCCCTGAACTGTAGAACAAATTTGAGGGAACGGAACTGAATTGTTCACAGATTTCTGTTTCTGTTCCAAATCTTCCGAGAACAGAAACACTAACAAACGGCTCATTAATTAACAAAGGTTTGGAAGTTTTTTCATGCGTTGCACGTGAATCATATTGTGTGATATATTCAAATTTTATTGATGATAAATAAGTTAGGCACCATCTGTAATACTTCTTTCTTTTTTTTTTAATATTTAAAAAGTTAATTTAAAAAAAAAAACTTTTATTTAAAAAACAAAAATAAAAATTAGAAGTGTATTTAATAGTGAAAAAACAGAAGACACCATACAAGACCATAGTATTAATGTTTATCATACCTTACCAATTATGCATACAATACAATATAAGAAACCAATTGTCTTCAGGACAATTTAAATTTGAACGTAGAGACATGAAATGTTTGTTTTATTGCCTGATCTTCGGCTTCTTCACAATCATGATAGTCCAGGTAATTTTTCCCTCAACTTCTGGGTTAAAGCAACTCACACCGTCATCGCCCCAGCAGCAAAACCACTAAGACAAACATTTACCACATAACAAGTTCCACGATTCCCCCACATGTGGCCGCCAAAGTAGTGTCTAATTTCAGCAAGAACCTGAACAATATCCAAATAATCCCTCGTTCTTGTTTTGATTTATCATGAATCATTATTGCAATGGAACTCGGTATACGAGACATGTTTTGAGAATACACATGTTCATAGAATAATAAAACAAGAATAACTACAAAATTTGAGGTTTTTCTTTATGGATTACTATAATCACACAACAAACAAATTATGGCTCGAATATCTCTATAGGTTCACCAATGTGTTATTGTTTTTTCAAATGTGGTTCAAGTTCTGGAAGTGCAAATAAATAAACATCCAAGACAAAGATAGGAAAGAAAAACACTACATTAGTGAACAGTTAGTCATAAAATGTTCAAAGATCAAGCATTTCTAGGAATGCAACAAAAAAATAGACGTGATTATAGATTTACCATTTCGACATTGTCCTCATTTAGATTGAGGGCGGTCCCGGTGTCTAGGAGTTGCTCGACATCCTGTATTTTATGGATTTTGTCACTAAGCTGAGTTTCAATTCCCATTTTCAATGTCATAGTTGAACTTGGACATGACCCACATGCTCCTTGTAGCTTTAGCACCACGACAAGACCATCTATCTCATGTCGAGCCACATTTCCTCCATCAACCATTAGACCTGGCCTTACTTCATCTAAGATCTAACACTTTCTCTACATTCTCTTCCGGTAGTGGAAGCACACATCTTGGTGAAACTATTTTAGCCCCTTCAACATCGAAAAATTAAATAAATAAATAATCACCCCCCAAAACATTCAAATTCAATCCATGAGAAAACATTAAAATTTATAGTAAATTTATGTGCTAAAAAAAAAACAAAGCAGACTTGAAAACTCCAATATAAGTTTTAATTAAAATACGAAAGTTCAAACCATTTGTATACATGATGGTTCTTATGTTATTTCGAGTTGAACTTTCATTGACATATCATAAACTATGACAAACAAATCAAACCACATGCACTTTTCTAAGCAGATATCATTCACGATAATAAACACACAAAAGGAGACAGGAGTGAGTGAGAAATTTGACCCAAACTCATGAGTTTGAAACCCAATATATTCCTCATGAACCGATGATCTATGTGAAGGAAATCTTGGGAGCATCCAATTTTGAACTGCAGAAAATGAGGATATTTCATTGAAAGGATCCAGCCGAAACAAAGGCTAAGAAATCCACTCTTATAAACTAATTTCAAAACACAGTTATGCTATCCATTGTGGAAGTGCAAATTAGAATTGGAGTACAAAATAATTTTTGAAGTGCGAATAGCATATTAGCCTTTATATTTTGGGTGGAGATACTTATAAAGCAAAGACCATGTCAATGTCCATGCAACAACACTTCAGAAGACACTTATGTCTGATAGAAATGTTCTTTATTATCTGAAACTTGTGAATTATGGATTCTAACTTCCAAACCTCAAATGGACTACTTAGTCGCCTCACAAAGCAAATGAGAAGAGATTTTATTATAGAATCTCAAGACGAAAACAAAAAAATAGCCACAAATCCAACTATTCGGAATTGAATAAATGACATTTTCATTTTATTTCAATTGAACATATCATTTAGTCCATGTAAAATAAAACTATTTCAATTTCACGGAAGATGATTCTTCGTTATTACAATTATGCTTTAGCTACAATAATAAATACAAATATGGTGCGGATGGAAAAAAAGCAAATAATAGACATATTTCCTAAATAACTTAAGCAATAAACTCTACCGAACACACAGACAGATCATGACTGCAGAAATGCCAAATGGTCAAGGCACATTGCGTTAGATTGATGCATTGGTTAAAGCACACTACATCAGTTTGTCAAAGAGGTTGATTTGATAACAATGACAAATTCATTTCCACAAGAAGCAGTAGGGAAAAAAATGACTACAGTTTATTCTAAGTTATAAAGCATCTTAGGCTGAGTTTGATAGCATTGAATTGGAAAAGCATTTGGAATTCCATTTTCCGGCTCTTACTGTCTTCCTTGTTTAGTTGCTATCATTCTTCATTGATATTTTCTTCTATGAGCTACTTGTTTTTATTTCTAAAAAAATGCCTAAATCTAGGGTATAACCTTTTCTTAACTGGCATATTTTAGAGGGATTTGGATAAGTGATAAATTAATTAATTAATTAGGACCAATAAGAAAGCAATCGAATGAGAATAAGATGTCCCTCCTAAAGTGTTGGTTAACATGACCATGAATAATGAAACACACACTATGTTGATATGGTTGTACTGTCAACCAATGATTCTGCCCATGGTTCTTTCTATTGTAGAGTCAATATACATGCATTTTACATCTTAGCTAGGCTTGTGAAGCTATTGAGGATAGTATTAGTTGCCTGGTTATAAATAGTAGTCATAGGCAGGTGTCTCAAATTCTTCTTGTAATTGATATGATTAAGTACGACTACATTCACTTTGGTTAATAAATTCAGTAGAATTTATGAGGTTGATGATTGTTATAAAACTATGGGCTATGACTCCACAAAAACAAAAACACACGCACACAACAAAAGGAAAAAATGAATACATAAAAAAATTAAAGAAAAAAGGAAGATAAAATAAAACTACTGGATCATAAGCTTTTTTCTTACTCCCAGACATGAATTTTTCTTTTGTTAAAATATATGTTTTGAAGAGAATGATAATTCTCTGAATCAGTTCCTTGTTTCTTTGTTGGATGATATCACCAATGCTCGTTGTAAATCCTTCACAATTCAAAACTTTGTTCAGCAATTACATTTCTAAGATTTCCCTTGTCTTCCCTCTGCCACTTTCATGTTTTATTAAAGTAAATGTAAATATTAGGATGCATATCCGTATTTAGGGCATTGTTTGGGGCGGTACATTTCCGCGAATGGCAATAATTGAGACGAATATTTTGGAAGCATTTCGAATGGGCATCAGCTTGTATTGATTGATTATTTAGTTGGTTAATGAGTATGTCCAACGATAGGCAAATTGTCGAACAGGAGTTGTGCAATTATAAAATAAGGTTTCAAACATGTTGTGGGCAGATTGGTTCTCGTTTTTTATTAAACTGAATATTGAGGGGCATATCCGTATTTTGGGCATTGTTTTGGGCAGTTCATTTCCATTTTTCAATGGCAATAAATGATGCGGATTTTTTTGGAAACATTTCAAATGGGCTAAGGCTTGTATTCATTGATTATTTAGTTGATCGTTAATGAGTGTGTCCAACTTTAGGCAAATTGTCAAACAGGTGATGTGCAACTCAAAAGAAAGGTTTAAAACATGTTATGTGCAGATGAAGGATTCAAGGAACTGGTCATGTACAATATAGTTAATGAGTATGTCCAATCATAGGCAAATTGTCGAAAAGGTGGTGTGCAACTCCAAAAAAATGGGTGCAAAACATGTTGTGTGTAGATCAAGAAACTGGTCATGTAGTATATACTAAATTCAGAAAGCATGTGGGGCGCAAGGGAAAGCGATAAGGAGGAAAAGAATTTACCTCTTACTTTTTCAGTGACGTCGGTCGAGAAATAGCCAATATGACAGCGCTTTCGTGATGCCGGCGAATTTGGTCCAGTGATGTCGAGAAATAGCCAATTTGACAGTGCTTCTGTGATGCCGGCGATGTTGATCTATGCAAGCGTCGTGAGATATGTTTGGCGGTGGGAAAAAGTGAGCGATCTGGTGTGGTGATTTGGTGGACCTGGGCTGAGAACGATCCTTGGCATTCCATGACCTTTCTTTCCATGACGAGGCCGAGGGTTTCTGACCCTCAGCATCTTGATTTCCATGGCCACTTTGGGATGATCCATGGTCTCCCCCACCTTGGCCTTGATTATACCTTCTGGGCCGGTCTTTCACCTTAGTGGTTTTTCCCCCTTAGATTATAGTCGATTAGCGATTTGGCTACGGCTATAGCGGTAGAGAGGTCTTGCATACCTTGGTGTGTCAATTCTGTCTTGGCCCAATTTTGTAACCCATCAAGGAAGTAGAATAATTTATCCTTGTCGGCCATATCAGGGATTTCTAGTGTAAGAATTGTGAATTCTTTCACATAGTCCCCGATAGACCCCGTTTGTTTTAGCCGGCGAAGCTTGCCCCTTGCTTCGGCTTCGGCTTCGGCATTCTCAGGGTAAAATTGTTTATTGATTTCTCTTTTGAAATCATCAAATGTATTAACCACACACGTACCTCCGGAAATTTCATCTTCTTTCCAGAGCCACCATAATAGTACTGCATCTAAAAGGTACGTCACTGCGTTATTGATCTTTGAGGCCTCGCGTACCGTCCCCTTGGCAGCGAAGTATCGTTCCAACCCCCCAAAAAAGTTATCCAATTCTCGAGCATTCCGCTTGCCCGAGAAAATGTTCGGTTTCGGAATGTCGATGTCCGAGACCTCACGAGTGGTATTAATCCTCGACGATACCGCCCGCTTGCACAGAGCGCAATCCGCTCGAGCCTCCTCCAATTTTGCTTGGATTTTGGAGAGTTCACCTCCATAGTAACTTCTAAGGTTTTTCTTCAACTCAACCCGAACGTTGGATATTTCACCTTCGATGTGTTTCTTTATGCTATTTAGCTCTAAGAAGACTTGGTCTCGAAGAGCACATACCTCACGCCGTAGAGAGTCACCAAGTTCGCGAAGTGACACCTTCGTAGCTTCGTCAATGGCTTGTTCCTCTGCCTCGAAGCCATCAAGATGTTGGCCCATGTCCTCGAAGTCGGACGTCACTTTTGCCATCGTCTCCTCCAAGCAATTCACCCGTTCGTCAAGGCTCAAGATAAGGTCTTTCAACTTACATCTCTTACTTTGGCGGGTAATAGGACGACTCTCCTCCCGGCCGCGTTCCATCACAGCTTTCTCCAAGTTTGATGTTCTGGTTGATACCATCATCACAGTCCAAGCTCGATGACTCGAGCTCTGATACCGACTGTCACGGACTTACTTTTTCCGAAGTATCCGTGCGGCAATTAGCCTCGATTCCAATCTCTTGGAAGTGCTAAGTAAGCCATTGCCAAGACAAACAACTAAACAAACTTTTGAGAAGGAAGAAAGTAAGGAAAGCTAGAGAGCTTACAAGAGTAGAGCAAGAGAGACCTTGGGAGAATGAAAGCTTGTATTGCTTGATTTCAACTTGGTGAGGAGCAAATGAGCTTCCTCCCCTTTATATAGGTCAAGGGCCTTATAATGGACGGTCGAGATCATTTCGATCTAACGGCTACAATCAATCATCTAGAGATTTCTACGAGATATTTACAAAAGATAGTTCTAGAAAAATGAGATATCTAGGGTGCTCCACATTTCTCTATAATATCCTAGAATATTCTAGAAAATAGGAAGCCTCCAAGAGTACCTACTTCTCCTAGCCTATATATACAAGACTTATCTTCCATACTTGGAGAATTTCTCTAGTAGGAAGGCTGGGGCATTACAGTGAGGTGAAAAAGATGAAGAACACAAAAAAATAATTACACTATTAAACCCTTTAAGTTTTAAAATAGTATTAAAATAAAATCTATTAAAAATTTTAAGGGTATAAATGTTATTTAACAATATTTAATTGATTTTTGTTGACTTTTGACATTGACCGTAAGGTTTAACGGAAAACTTAACCGTTACATTTTAGTCCAAGACCACGAGGGATAAGTTAAAAAAAAAAAAAAAAAAAAAAACCCACAGGGGTAAGTACAAACTGGTCAAACCAAGGGGAGTAATGTGTTATTTACCCTTTAAAAAATGATGTGGTGGTGAACCTCTCATTCGAATTCAGTACTCTCCGAACTGTGCGGGAAGGTTTTCCATGAAACTGGCATGCATCTTGGCTCCCGAGATGATTGAGGAATTTGTCATTGTTTGGCATCATGCAATGATCGCCGTCCTACGACTTGGGGCTGAACCTTCTTTTTGTAGTTACATTTTGCCTACATCTACAAAAATTTATTTATTTTTTGTTTAAATTAATAGAATATACTTAAAACTAAATAAAGTTAATTTTTTCATATTTTTGAATAAAATATATGAAATTGCACTACTTTTATTAGGTAAAGTAGTTTAAGTTATTTTTATTTAATTTATTTTTAAGTTAATAATGTAAAAGTTATATTAAATTCTTAAAGTAAAAATATAACTTTAAAATTTAAAATAAATTTAACTAAAGAAAAATATCTTTGAAAAAAGAAAAACAAATGTTGTAAAACTTGGAATTATTTGAACAATTGAATATGACTCTTAGATTTTTTTTCATTAGTTATTTAACCATAAACAAGACTTGTAGCCTAGTGGTTGTAAAATTTGTCTTTCTAGTTGGAGGTCTTGTATTCAAATCCCTCTCCCCCAACCACTTGTAAGCCCGAGTTCGAAGCCCATGTATCCGAAGTTGTGTGGGCCTATTGACGGGTTCGGATTTCTTCAACAAATGATGAGCCCGGACCAGCTTGGAACCGTTCATTGGGTCCGGCCTGGGCCTAACCAGGCTTCACGCTTTTGGGCCGGCCTGGCCCCTCCCGGCCCATTGCCGACCCCAACTTCTTATCTCTTTCTCTCAATTAAAAAAAATAAAATAAAATAAAATAAAATATAATATAATATGATTCCCCAAAACATGGAATATCTTGGGGGAATGACGTGGTCAAAAGACCCACAAAATGGGCATTAAAAAAAAAAAAGGGGGGGGGGGGGGGAACATTTTTAGGTGGTGGAAAAAGCCAAGGGGGAACAAAACGAAACCTCCTCCTTTTTCAGATTGTGGTCGCACTTGCTAGGGCGGCCAGTGCGCGTTGCACGGGTTTTGTTCAGTTGTCCGTATTCCACTGTCTTTTGCTCCGAAATAATGTATTTTTGTGTCAATTCCACGTATCTACAAAAACAAATAAAATAAATCAATTCTTACTAATTTAATTTATTTCAAAGTTTAACAAAACTTAATTTGGTAGCATTAGATCGGGCAAAATGCGGTACAATCACTCCATCATATACATATCGATTTATAGTCAAGCAAGCAAGCAACATGTAATTTGGGTGTGTGTGGTTACATTGCTTAAAGAAACTCTAAAGACAAGCACTTCTAGACAAGTAGAAGTGTGTCTGCAAAAGTAACAGGGGGGAAAGTGAGAAGGTTGAAAACGATGGGGGGACATAATGTAATTTATATTTTTAAAATCCCAGCATGCCTTTGCCACACAACATGGTCACGTTCAGTGATTCCTCAAGCATTAAACCCGATGATCAATATAAAAACCTCTCAGATATGGATTGCATGTGAGCAATGCAAAGTTCCCATTTTACTTTTTTTCAGAATTAAAAATTTGGGAACCTGTGTGGAACGTGAAGAACTTTATTCATAAATACGCTGTGTTTCATTTTTATAGTTTACATGCACTTCTTTTTTTGGATTGGATTACTTTTGATGAAAGGTTTTTTCTAGTGTGTATGTTCCCAAAAAACTTGGGAACAGATTCAGAAATCTGGGAGTAGAAAAGAAAAAGACAAGTTTGTGGTGTATTTATCAACAAAAACACTCATCAAATAGGCTATTGACATCCTAATGCTGCAGTTAAAAATGTTTGGTAAGATCGTAAAGACATCATACATGTGGTCTATAATTTTCTTGGTGGTCGATTATTGAATTGAATGGTTTATGTCTATGTTTTAATTCATCTTAAACTAAAGAAATTTAGGAATTAATTGCCGAATATAAATCACACCGATGAAATAATCAATCTAATATTTTTGGGTGATTGTAACTTGTAGTTGAGAACACTCGTTTGACATAGATATGGATTAAAATTAAAATAGGAAAACAAAATAAATATACTAGTACTTCTAGACAAGCATGTGTTTGCAAAAGAAATAGGGAGAAAGTGAGAAAGGGCAAAATGTAATTTATATTTTAAAAATCTCACCAGCCATTGCCACCACATAGTCAAATTCAATGATTCACAATTAAAAATTTGTATTAATTAATTCCGGTTTATTAGACAAACCATATCCGTGGGAACCCAATGAACTCAAATCACTTTCAAATGACGTCTTGAAAGAGTTGAATTGTTTTAGACTTCATATATTGTTAAGGATCAGGAGAATTGTTTTGGACTTCATATATAGCTAAGGATCAAATACGTGGGATTAGTCTTTATTTCAAAGACAAATAATTAAATGTGGTTTATTATGTATTCTAATTTTACTTTTCCCACTAGAAAAATTAAAATAATTATTAATAAGAAAGTATGGGAAAAAGAGGAGATGGAGGGATTAAAATCCCACAGTCAATAATGTTGAGCTTTTCCACCACTACTGAACTACAAAAGTAGGGATTCGTTGTTGGCCCTAGTAGAAAAGTCAACCACTCGTGGCTGGGGATCGAGTCCCCTTCCACACATAATTTACTTGTGGGATTTCAATTTCATCCATTTAAAGGGTGTGTGAGTCAGGTGCGTGAGTAGAAACGTGTCATACCAAAAAAAAAAAAAAAAAAAAGGACTACAAAAGTAGAGCAAGCGAATAAAACAACTCTTTAATGCTCAATTTGCTAGCAAAGACTAGTGATAATTTGCTGGCAATTAAAAAAAAAATGTCACTCTCTGCTATTCTTTTAAGATGGTGATAATAAAGAATTAAGATTTTTCTTTTAAATTTCTAAAAATTAGGGAAATGAAGCCTCTAGATAACCGCGAACAAACGCCAGACAATCTGATTCAGACCAAGAAGTCCGACTCTAAACAAACTTTTGACATGGACCCTCTTATTTAATTAACACGAAATCCATTTCAAGAAGATTTCGTGTTATTACATATAAATCCAATTAAAGACTTATTATTTTTTTGCACATACAAACCCTTTTCAAGAACAAGACATTATTACATATAAATCCAATTAAAGACTTAGGCCTCATTTGTTAAAGTACTTAAACTGAATATTTTAAGTACTTATCAAATTAGGTGTGTCTGATAAAAAAAAAAAAACCTAAGCAATCACTAAAAAAATAAACATCACTTAAAAATTGTTTAAAATTTTAAGTGATGTGTGATTTACTTAATTTTTATTACTTTAAAAATTTACACATCCTCCCCTTCTAATTTTGACTAATGGGAGACACTCACATTTTGTTCAAAAAATAAAATAAAAAGAATCAATTTTTCTTTTTATCCCTCTGTTTCTATTTTTCTTTTCCTTTTTTAGCAAAGGGCAAATAAAATAAAAAAAAAAAAAAATAATGGATAATTTTATTCATTTATATAAATTTTAGACAAAAAATTGGCGACATTAAACTTGACGGAAGTGATGACCCTTGATTGATTTCTATGACGTAAATGAATTCATGTAGCTGACCTTATATAAGTGAGATAAAGACTTAGTTGTTGTTGTATATAAATTTCAGAATAAAGGGGAGAAAATGAAATAAGATACAAAGTAGAAGGGAGTAAAAGATAATTAACCATAAATTAAGCTCCCCAGTCAGTGTCCTAATGATTCCTTAAGCACTAACACAATCAAAAGTAGAACTGTAGAAGTAGAGTGGTTTTATGAAGTGTAATATGCTATATATATAGTGTAATAACACTAAGCAAGTAACCAGACAATACCTTCGTTTTTTTCTTCAGCTCCGATGAAAAAAATAAATAATGTTTTTGTTCCAATATTTTGGTTTCCATTCCATGTTTTTTTTTCCAGTAACCAAACATTTTATATATTGCTTGGCATCAGATAATATAAGCGATGTGCGAATCAACACGCCCCCTTACGCATAGGGTGAACTTTGACAATCCACTTTGAACGAATATCGGGAGGTCCAACATCCATGTGGGATTCAACATGCCCTCATGTATTGGATGGACTTTGACGAACCACTATGTAAGTAACTGAAAGTGCACTTAAAAAGGTAACTAAAAAAAATATTAACAAAATAGTTAATGTAATTAAAAAAAATATACTAAAAAAAAATAGTTACATGTAACTAAAAAAATATTTATATGTAACTAAATTTTTTCCGGCAGCTGGTGGACGGACTTCAGCGACCAAAGCCCGAGGTCCAAAGGTAGTCTGGACGGAGTAGTAGTATCGGGATTAACAATACCGACCTTAATTGCAAGCAGTTGAAGATAAAGGGAGTATTGATCAATGAACTAAAACATAATTAAAAGATTAATATTAAATTTAAAATTAAAAATAGAATTAATTATGAATGAAATTGTCTAATTGCAAATATTATCGAATTATCCCTTTAGACTTTTACTACTTCCATTGAATATTGATACCTCATCTTAAATTTTAGGGTTCGTTTTTCTTTTAATCCCTTTATACTCTGTTTTGTTTCATTTTGACCTTTTTACTTTAAAAACTTACACATATCCACTTTCTAATTTTGACTAATGAGATAATCTCACATTTAATTTTTAATATTTAAAAGTAATAAATGAGAAAAAATAACATTTTCTCTCTCTAGCTCTTTTTTTCCCCCTCTATTTCTATATATTTTTTTTAACTTTTTTAGCAAAGGCCAAATAAAATAATAAAATAAAAAATAAAAGGTAATTTTGTTCATTTTATGTAAAATTTAGATGAAAATTTTCAATTCACCCATTTTTAGCATATTAGATAATTTAAACGAAAAATATATACAGATATATGGCCCCGTTTGGTTAGTGTTTCCAATCCAACCCAACCCAAAAATTCTAGAATTGATTTTTGAGAACTTGTTTAGCAAACACAAAATTTAACCTAAAAATGAGAATTGATTCTCAAAATCTAAAGGAAATAAAAAAAAAAAAAAAAAATTGTTTTTTTTTTTGCGCAGAACTCAACTCATCCTAAATCAGGGACACGTTGGGAATTAAACAAATTGTTAGTTGGTCCAGTGTTCTACTTTCGTTGAGCTCATTGCCATTTATGTTTTCATTTCACATAGGCAGGCGACGGTTTCCCTTTGCCATCTTCAGCCGACGGTCGTCCTTCGCCCTTCGCCATCTGCCGCCGCCGACGAAATCGCCATCTGCAGCCGACGACGAAATCGGCCTCCCATCGCCGCCACAACCGTCGCCATCGCCAATGATTTCTCAGCCTCCGACGAAATAGGGCTCTGATTTCTCAACCACCGACGAAATGGGGCTCTGATTTCGTTTCAACCGATTTCCTGGCCTCCGACGCCATCTCCCTCCGATTTCGTAGCCTCCGATGCCATCACCCCACAACCGTCGCCATCGTCTTCATGAAATCGTCTTCGTCGAAATCGTTCCTTCTCCCTTCGTCTTCGTCGAAATAGCTCTTCCTTCTTGCCTTCAAAATCGATTTTGATTTTCAATTTTCTATTTCGATTTTATTACTCAAATCGATTTAGGGTTTGGTTCTTGATTTTGATTTAGGGCTTCGATTTCGATTTCGTTACTGAAATCGATCAAGAAATCGATTTCGATTTTCGATTTCACTGCTCAAATCGATAGAGTTTGGTTCTTGAATTTGGTTTAGGGTTCGATTTCGTTGCTCGTTGACTGAATCGATTTCGATTTTGTTGTTCATTCACGATGGATTTCTTATTCAGATGATAATCTCCGATTTTATTGTTCATTCGTGATGGATTTCTTGTTCAGGTGATGATCTCCAATTTCGTTGTTCATTCACGACGGATTTCTTGTTGATGTGCTGATGATTTTTTGGTAAAAAAAAAAAAATTCTCACTTTGATTTTTAATTTTTTGATTTTGGTGTGAAAACAATTCTAGGACAATAGCGTTACCAAACGTTATTCTGTTCTCAGAAGAAAAAAAAAATTGTCGTTAACAAATACTATTCTGTTCCCGGTAGGAAACAAAATTCTCAATTCAACTCAACCCAACCTAATTCATCCCAATTGGGTTGAAAAAAGTGGGAACACTAACCAAAATAAAATATAAGTTTTTAAAATAGAGAGGAGAAAATGAAAGAAGATACAAAGTACAAGGGAGTAAAAGATAATTAACCTTAAATTAAGCTCCCCTACTAATACAGTGGAGTACTAATAAATAATAATGTATGCATCTTTACAGCTGCAACTTCTCGAAGCAATGCATTTCTTGAAAATTGTCATGTGGACCTGCTTTACAATTTCTACGGGAAATTATATTTTTGGTCCTTTACTAGCAACCATTTTTTTATGTGGTCCTCGTACTCGGATTTTGTGCAATTTAGTCTTCTATTTTGTTGTCGAAATTCTACAAGGCCCTTCGGTTAATAATGGACATTAATTTCGAAGGAAGTTTGCTTGGGATATTTTGAAATTGTCGAAGCACGGACCGAGGGCCAAATTTTTAAGCAACCTATTGGTGAGAATATCCTCCCCCAACAGAGTGTATGGCAACCTATTGGAAATGACTACATAACAGACCGTGCAGAATGTTGCTTTCCATTTTTGAAATCTCAGCATACCATTGCCACCACATTTTTAAGCAAATGTAACTTTGTTGTACATAATCAAAGCCGTGCTTGCCGATGGGGAGGATAAGCAAATAACGGACCAATGGCTGGCAGAACTCCGAGATGTCGTTTACAATCTTGATGACTTATATCATAAAATTTTCGAATCGTGATTTTAATATGGTAGTGTCGTCAACTTTGACTTGAAATCTAAAGTGTTTGATAATATGATAATAACAGCTTAAAGATGCTCTAAAGACTAGTACTTTAGACAAGCAAGTGCCTGAAAAAGAAACAGGGGGAAAATGAGAAGCTTGAAAACCGTGGGGGGCATAATGTAATTTACATTTTTAAAATCCCAGCAGGCCATTGCCACCGCATAGTCAAGCTCAAGCATTAAACCCGATGATCAATATAAAAACCTCTCAGATCTGGATTGCATGTGATTGCTGTTAATTAATTTGCTGGCAATAATTATTTTTTTTAAAAAAATAATAATAATCTGGAAATGAAAAAAAAAAATCAGTTATTCCTCTTTGGGTTCGGAATGGGTAAATGATCTATGAAATTTTATCATTTCCATTTGGTGACAATCAGTAGAATATGTTTCTTTATTCGTAGAGAACATTATTGTTTCCATATTTCTGTTTCTGTTCCGAGTTTTTTCCCAACGAAAACAGGAATCTGGGCACAAAATTGAAATTGAACACTTAATTTTTTTATCAAACATGCCCTAACTCTTCATTTAGCACTTCGATATCGTTACATAGTATTTTTTTTTTAATTGTATGTTCTCCTCTTACGTGGTTTATTAAAGAAATGTTTAGTTAAATTTGATTATTTTTCACCATCATTTACAAGCTCTTCTATTATTCATTTAGATTTAATTTTTCTAATAAGTTCTCTATATATTGTATATGTGGTTAAATGTCATAATATCTATTACAATGTATTTATTAATGGTTAAATAAGTAAAACAATTACTATTAATTGAAATTTTGAGAATGTTCTGATGATTTTAAAAAATTTACGACTATTATAGCCGATTCTCGTTGCGGATTGACCGATACTCTCGTATCGTTACACTGCGACCGTTACTGTTACATAACCCAATACCGCGATTTAAAAACTTACCTGCAGCCAAAAACAATCTCAAGAAATTGGAGAAGATCCTTCCTTATTCTTGTAAAGTAAAAAGAATATCATCCATTTTAACATACAAAAGAAATATGTATATACAATAAAATCTCAAACAGATTAAGAGAGATATTTTCATCAAAGAAGATTCATAATTTGTACTAAATGCCAACAATTCCATATGCTTTTCTGAATGCTAAAAAAAAAAATCGATGTTAGACTTAGGGTGGTCTTGGGTTTCTATCAACCCGAAAAACTAACTTATGAGGTATGATCTGAGTATCAATCTCTTCTACATCTGATGTGGGATAAACCCAATAATCATCCCCTCACACATCAGGATTTTGGTCGGCTAATCCTCGACCACTCTCTCCCTTTGTGGCTATTGGGTCAGAGATGTTGTGACTTGGACTCAGATACCAGTGTAGGATGATCTTGAATCCAAAAATCATGAATTAATGGTGTCAGATTGGTATTAGTTTGTGGCTTTGTGAATAATGAATGGTGTAAGATTGATATTGACTTATTCCACTCTCTTACTACTACCGCTCATACCTCATCTTAAAATTTAGGGTTCATTGCTTTTTATCTCTTTATACTTGGTCTTGTTTCATTTTAACCCCTTTATTTTAAAAACTCACACATCACCCCCTTCTAATTTTTACTAATAGGAGAAACTCACATTTTGTTCAAAAATTAAAATAAAAATACCTTTATTCCTAATTTAAATTTAATATTTAAAGATAATAAACGAGAAAAACTAACATTTTCTCTCTCTAGCTCTTTTTCTTTCTCTATTTCTATTTTTCTTTTTAGACCAAATAAAATATAAAAATAAAATAAAATATAGGGTAATTTTGTTCATTTTATGTACGAAAATTTTCAATTCACCAATTTTTAGCATATTAGAATAAGTTAAACAAAAAATATAGTTTCGGAATTATTTTAAGTAGAAGGGGATAAAATATAAATTTGTAAAATAGAGGGGACAAAATGAAATAACATACAAACACAAGGGAGTAAAAGCCAATTAATCCTAAATTAAGAGAAGACGTTGTGGTGGGTGGCTTTCAACTGCAAGTTGTTGAGTCCTTTTCTCAATCAAGGCATTTCAGAATTTCTTCATCTCCTTACATTTCTGCAACGTCGACTATTATTTCTATTAATACATTTTTTTTTTTTATTTTGATCAATTTGGTAGCTTTCACTTCTTTTTATTGTCTCATTTATTAGGACAATATTCTTCCTGGTTTAACCCACCGTTATAGCTATATAATAAAAAGTATAGACTATAGAGGCTAATGAATGTTCAACAAACAAACCCAATTTTTCATAAATTTGACAAATCTTGATGAATGTTCCAATTGATAAGTACACTTAAAAATGTAATTAGAAAAGAATATTAACAAAATAGTTAAATGTAATTAAAAAATACACTAGAAGAAATAGTTACATATAACTAAAAAAATAGTTACTTGTATTTTGTGGCGGCTGGTGGACGGATTTCGGCAACTAGAGACTTGAGGTCCAATGGTGGCAGCGGCGGAGTGTGATGCCAGCGGCTAATAATGTAAACCTTAATTAGAAACATTAGAGATATAAGAGTGTATTGATCATGAGACTAAAATATAATTAAGGGTTAATACTAATTTTAAAATAGGATAATTTATGAAGTATGAATTGGTATTAGATTGCCAATGAATGATGGTGTTGGATTGGTATTGACTTATTCCGCTCTCTCCTCTAGAAATGAATGAATTACGACTACCATACCATTCATACAGGGTGCACCCATCTTAAATTTTAGGGTCAGTTTCTTTTTTATCTCCGTATACTTAGTTTTGTTTCATTTTAGTCCCTCTATTTTAAAACGCTATGCATCACCCCCTTCTAATTTTTGACTAAAGTTTGAAACTCACATTTTATTAAAAAGAAAAATATTAAATGCTTTAATTTAATTTTTTAATTTGAATTTAATATTTAAAGGTAAAAAACAAATAAAATTAACATTTTCTCTCTCTAGCTCTTTTTCTTTCTCTATTTCTATTTTTCTTTTTCTTTTTTTATAGCAAAGGCCAAATAAAATATAAATATATAGTTTTCCGAATTATTTTAAGAAGGGGATAAAATGTAAGTTTTTAAGGTAGAGAGGACGAAATGAAATAAGATAGAGTGGAGTACAAATAAGAGAAGAAGGCATGGTGGGTTGCTTTCAGGTCCACTAATGCATGCAGCAAGTTGTTCAGAGTCCTTTTTCTCAATCAATGCATTTCCTGGTTTACAATTTGAAGGGAAAATTACATTTTTGGTACTTTTACTCACAAACTTGGCCTAATAATTTCTATTAATACATTAGCTTTCATTTTTCTTTGATTGTCTCATTTATTTGGACAATATTCTTCTTGATTTAGCTCACCGTTATAGTTATATAATAAAGAGTGTAAACTGTAGAGCCTTATTGAATCTCTTTGTATCCGGATAAGCCTTTGTTTTGAGTACAATCCAAAAAAAAATCAACAAACAAACCCAACCCAATGTTTCATGAGTTTGATAAATCTAAATGAATGTTCCAATTGGTTTTGATAAGTTTATTCCCAATTTTTTACACAAGTTTTAAAAAATATGCGGCATGTAAATCCAAAAATTATGTATTTATGTTTTTCTATTTAAAAACCTTTTGACGGTACTAATTGAATTCATGGTTTCACAGTGGGAAATTCTAAAAATAAGAACCTTAGTTTTAGTTTTATTATTAAAATTTAGGGAAACATTAATGTTCGAATTAGAGTTGGGTTGTCATCCACCATCGCACTACTTCCTGACACTAGATTCTAGCCACTGCCAGTCGTGAAAACTCTGGTTGTCAGAATTTTTTTTTTAACTACATTCAACTAATTTTTAGTAATATTTTTCTAGTCTACTTTTCAATTATATTTAACTAATCATTATCGGCTGTCGAAAATTAAATGGATGTAAAAGAATACATTAAAAATGTAATTGAAAGTACACTAAAAATATAACTAAAAAGTATATTAAAAAAATAGTTATATGTAATTAAAAAAATACAGTAAAAAAAAGCTAGATGTAACTAAAAAAAATAGTTACATGTAACTAAAAAATTTCCACTTGAGCAGATCTGAGCCATTGAACCAATCCAATTTTCGCTTTGGTGGTGTTGTTCAGCAGTGTATTGTTTGGTTTGAAGGCATTGAGTCGCTGACAAATGATTCACGCTCCCTTGAGCAGATCAGAGCCATTGAACCAATTTGTAGTTCGCTTGGGTGGTGTATTGTTTGGTTTAACGGTGTTGAGTCGTTGGAGATAACGATTCACGCTCCCTTAAGTAAATCTGAGTCATTGAACCGATTCAATTTTTGCTTTGGTGGTGTTTTTTGGCGGCGTATTGTTTGGTTCAACGGTGTTAAGTCGCTAGCGACCGATCCCAATCTACTACTAGCAAAGAGGGATGGTGACGAAAGTGCAATGAATGGCAAGGTGGAGGTTGGTCGGTGACGAAGGGTTTTATTGGACGATATTGGTGAGGGAGGAGACGGTGAAAAGAGGAAGAGTGAAAAATGAAAAAGAAACAAATAAATAATAATAAATAAAAAAGAAGAAGAAGAAGATAGGTTTAGAATTTGTTTGATTAAGGATATTTTGGTCTTTCACTATAAAATTGGTGGTTAAATGCAAAATAGAAAATTAATTTTAAATTTTTGAGAGGGTATTTGTGTCCTCTAATATAATATTATAAGGAATATTATATTAGAGAACACAAATAATATTATGTAATTGAGGGGAAATATAAGGGGATGATCGTAGTATTTAAAATACACATTTAGTCTTTAAACTTTAATTTAATAGTAATTAACAAAAAATTTCACCGAGGGACCAATTTGAAACCAAATTGAAACACCGACTGTATTTGTAAGGGATTAAAAATGTCATTATCCCAATTCTTAATCTATATGTTTTAATACTTCATTTCTATTTACCGTTTATTATTGAATTCACATTTTTTTGGTAATATTTATGTGATGATCTAAAAATTATTTTCTTAAAATTGTAAACAATTGTAAACTTGAGGTTTTTTTACCCCACTTTTAGATTTTCCTAATAAAAATTGTATCTTCTCCTAATCCTCTTTTAGTGAGGATAAATAAAAATTAATTAATTAGGGAATTTTCCAAACGCGTTTCCACCGCATCCAAACAAACCCTCCAAATTTTTTAACTTACTGTTTAATTAGCGTAGGCTACATTGTTTTACACATAATTAATTTACATTAAAATAAACCAATAATTTATTTTAAAAACATATACTAATTTAGTTTTGGCATCTCTCTCTCTCTCTCTCAAAGCGGATGAAGGAATTATTGAGCAATGGCCCTAAGTAGCTATAATTTTTTCTTCCTTTTTTCTTTTTCTATATTTGTTTTCTTTTTCTTTCTCTTTTTCTTTATTTTTTTTTTCTTTTTCTAGTCATCTCCACAAAAGTGACTAGAAAACAGAGAACATTATTGAATCCATATATTTGATTTAAAAGTTTATCTTTGAATCCACATTTTTCGATAATATTTATGTGATGATCTAAAAGTTATTTTCTTAAAATTGTAAACAATTGTAAACCTTTGTGTGTGTTTTTCCCACCTTTAGATTTTTCAAGTAAAAATTGTGTCTCCTCCTAATCCTCATTTAGTGAGGATAAATAAAAAATAATTAATTAGGGAATTTTCCAACACGTTTCCACCACATCCAAACAAACCAATCAAAATTTTTAACTCATTGTTTAATTAGCATAAGCTACATTATTTTACACATAATTAATTTACATTAAAAAACGATAATTTTGTTATAAAAACATATACTAATACAAACACCGGGAGGTTTATAAATACCAAATTAGTAAGTTTTACACTCAATCTTTGCTTTGCCTATTTTAGCTACGCCACCCTTCGGTTCTTGATCAGTACAAGAATTTTCAAGGGTAAAATTGTCCATAAATTTACTAGTCTTTTCAGTATTCAAATCGTTAATAGAAGTTCCATTACAGTTATAGAACAATCAGAAACTTTAAGGCCCCATTGGTTTAATGTTTCTGTTTCCAGATTTTTGTTTGTGTTCTTGAAAAACGACGAACATAAACATAAATATAAAAATAAATAAACAAAATAATACCACTTATATTTCTAATTTTTATTTATATTCTCTAATTTTTGTTTCTGTTCTTAATTTTTAATTTTTGTTCTCAATTTTCAAGGGCTTAAATATAAGGGTTATTATTTAATTTAGGATGTTGATTCTATCGGGTTGGAATCTCATTCTACCCTATATAATTTTTTATCCGTTTATACTTTTGGTCTTGTTCAATTTTAACTCTTTTACTTTAAAAATTTACACGTCATTCCTTTCTAATTTTGACTAATGGAGAAACTCACATTTTGTTCCAACAAAAAAAATAAAAAAATAAATTAATTTTCCTTTATTTTTAATTTGAAGTTAATAATTTTTCTTTATTTTTAATTTGAAGTTAATATTTAAAGATGATAAACGAGAAAAACTAACATTTTATCTCTCTAACTCTTTTTTTCCTCTATTTCTATTTTTCTTTTTCTTTTTTAGTAAATGCCAAATGAAATTAAAAAATAAAATAAAGAGTAATTTTGTTAATTTTATGTAAAATTTGGATGAAAATTTAGATTAAGTTTTAAAAATGTATTTAGTTTTCCGAATTCCTTGAAGTAGAAGGAGATAACATGTAAATGTTTAAAATAAAGGGGACAAAATGACATAAGATACAAAGTACAAGGGAGTAAAAGATAATGAACTCTAAATTAAATCAACGCATAAGTTATGTTCACACTCCTTTTCTCAATCAACCATTCCTTCCCTTGTAGCTCTTCTTCTTCTTCTCTCTCTCTCTCTCTCTCTTGATTCTACTCCTGTTCTTCCAAAATGGCCATAGGAGAAGTGTTCCTCTCTGCTTTTGTTACGCTCCTCTTTGACAGGTTGGCCTCTCCCTACTTGCTCAAATTCCTTCGCCGGGAAAAAATTGAGAAGCAGCTGGAAAAGTGTACAGATCTACCGTACGTTATCCAAGACGTGCTTGCCGATGCCGAGAATAAGCAAATAGCACAACAAACCGTGAAGAATTGGTTGCTGGAACTCCAAGCTGTCGCTTACGATCTGGACGACATCGTGGACGAGTTGACCACCGAAGCTACTCTGAGAATCCGTTCCAACGATGAAAATCAAGCCAGCACCTCTACCAGAAATCTACGGAAGGTCCTCATCCCTGCTTGTTGTACCACTTTCACTCCCACTGTTCTTAAGTTTGACGGCAAGATGGTTTCGAAGATAGACGGTATCAATTATAGATTGGAAGGCCTCAAGAATCGGATTGATCTTCTGCATCTCACTGCGCGTTTGGCCTCTAATAACGGAAGAGAACCAACTGCTCCAGCAACAGGTAGAGGACATACCACTTCGCTGGTGCCTCGTGTATACGGCCGCGAAGCTGAAAAACTGGCCATACTCGACTCGCTGCTTCGGGAAGAACAGTGTAGCAGTGACGTTCAGGAAGTCCGTGTCATTCCCATCGTTGGTATGGGTGGCATCGGCAAGACCACTCTGGCTCAAGCCGTCTACAACGACACAAAAGTGACAAACTACTTTGGTCTCAAAGCTTGGGTGTGTGTTTCTAACGACTTCGATGTGCTCAAGATAAGCAGGGCAATTTTCCAAAAGGTGACTCAACAAAACGGTGAATCCAAGACGTTGGATGAGATTCAAAGCAAGCTAAAGGAGGAACTGTCCAAGAAGAAGTTCCTCCTTGTTTTAGACGACGTTTGGAATGAAAACTACTCCAATTGGGATCACCTTAAACGTCCTTTCCAGGATGGTCTACCCGGAAGCACCATTATCGTCACTACTCGCCATGTAAAAGTAGCATCAATTATGGGAGGCTCTGCTTCTCATCGTTATTTGAAGGAGTTAGAGCATCAGTACTGTATGTGTCTATTGGCTCAGCATGCTCTTGGAACAACTGATTTTGATGCACATCATCAAGATTTGAAAGACGTTGGCGAGAAAATAGTGCAGAAGTGTAAAGGGCTGCCTCTTGCAGTAAAGGCACTCGGAGGCCTCCTGCGCACTAAATTAGCAAGACACGAGGATTGGGAACATGTTCTGCATAGCAGCATATGGGATTTTTCTGATTGTGACATCCCTCAAGCTCTTTTCTTGAGCTATCATCATCTAACGCCTCTGTTGAAGGACTTGTTTAAGTACACCGCACTCTTTCCCAAGGACTATGTCTTTGACAAGGATGAACTCGTTTTGTTATGGATGGCGCAAGGTCTACTCCCGCAACCCGCAGATACAAGTGAACAGGTGGAAGAATTTGGTTGCCAATGCTTCAAGGATCTATTTGATCGGTCATTTTTCCAATTATTAAACAACGATGAGTCAAAATTTGTGATGCACGATCTCATGAACGATCTTGCCAGGATGGTTGCTGGGGAAACCTTTCTTGGGTTGGAAGCTACGAGTGAAGATTACAGAATTTCTGAAAAGGCCCGGCATTTCTCGTACGTTCCTCAATCGTATGAGGTCTCCCGAAAATATGTTGATTTTCGTAAAAGTCAACCCCGATTGCGGGCTTTCTTAGCCCTCCCATCGGATCAGTGGGGATATTTTTGGTTATCGAACAGGGTTTTGCATGAAGTGCTGCCAAATTTGTCGTGCTTAAGGGCTTTGTCTTTGGCATTTGATGGTATAAGTGAGATACCTTATTCAATCGGCAACTTGAAACATCTTAGGTACCTTGACTTCTCCAGAACCCGCATCAAATGCTTGCCCAATTCAATCAGTTCTTTGTTTAATTTGCAAACATTGTTGTTAAAGAAATGCAAAAGCCTCTATAAGTTGCCGTCAAGCATGGAGAATTTAGTAAACCTTCGGCATCTTGACATTACCGATACTTGGAGGTTAAAAGAGATGCCCTCGGGGATAGGAAAATTGACAAGCTTACAAACGTTGCCAAAATTCATCGTGAGCAAAAGAGGTAGTGGAGGATTGGGATTGGGGGAGTTAGGTCACCTGTCCCTCTTGCGAGGAAGTCTTTCGATCATCGGTCTGGAAAACGTGATGGGTGTTTCGGAGGCAACGAAAGCCAACTTGAAGAATAAGCATGGCATTGATGAACTAGTGCTTCAATGGAGTAAGAATTGGAATATCTCCAGCAATGAAAGTGTTGAAAGAGACATACTCGATAATCTAAGGCCTCCAACAGAATTGAAAAAACTTGAAATTGATTCTTATGGTGGCCTGAAGTTTTCAAGTTGGTTGGGAGATCCGTCATTCAAACAAGTAGTGGAGGTGAAACTTACCAATTGCAAGGAATGTACATCGTTACCACCATTGGGGCAGCTGCCAAAACTGAAGATGGTGAAAATTAAAGGCATGCATGGAGTTAAGAGCGTTGGTGAAGAGTTCTACTATTTGGAAAGAGGCGTTCCATCGGAAAGCCATATTTTTTTCCCATCGCTGGAGACTTTAGGGATTGAGGATATGCCAGAGTGGGAGGAATGGTCACTTCCTGTTATTGCTTCTGATGGTGGCAGCACTAGTGACGATGGACAATTTGTTCATCTTCGCGAGTTTTTCATGAAGGGGTGTCCCAAACTCGATAAGATTTCACCCCGTCTAAGTCTTCCTTCTCTTGTTGATTTATGGCTTGAAAGGTGTGATGGGGTGATTCTAAAAAGTTTTGTTGATCTCACCTCTCTAACCAAATTGAGAATTGAAGATATCGAAGGCTTGCGCCATCTAGTTGACGAAGAAGGCAGTTTAGGGCTGTTAAGGGCGCCACTTGAAAAGATTGATGTTCAGAATTGTAATGAGCTTGTGTCTTTGGGAGAAGAAGTGCAAGGTTTGCCTTCCAATATTCACAAATTAAAAATAAAAGACTGTGCAGCACTGGAGAAGTTGCCGACAAGGATGAGCTCCCTTGAAGAGTTGGATATTTGCGGGTGTCCAAAACTAATGAAGACACCCCAAGGGCTGCCGAAGTTGAGATCCTGCATAATAAGAAACTGTGCAGCTCTTGAGTCCCTATCTAATGAAGTGTCCCTTGAGGAGTTGAAGATTGAGAGATGTCCAAAGTTAGTGTGCTTTCCGAAGACACCCCAATGGTTGCCAAAGTTGAGATCTCTTAAAGTAACAGAGTGTGCAGCTCTGGAGGGCATAACTGATTACATGCCTTCGCTTGAAACCCTTGACATCAATGGGGTTGACAATTCTAGAGGGCTATTGTTGGCTTTGTCTAATTTATCAAGCCTCACTGGTTTGTATATAAGCGGATATGATGATCTAGAATCCTTCCTGGATGGAGGGAAATGCCTACCCACTAACCTGAGGAGGCTTTGGATCAATGGATGTAGGAATTTCAAGTGCATAATGCCCTGTGACATTCAAAGCCTTACATCACTTGATTTGATTGGACTTTCTCAAGTGGACTTTCACGAAGGGGGTTTGCCTCCCAACCTCCATCATCTTCATATTCGGAATAGCAAAATAGTGAAGCCTCTGTCAGAGTGGAGCCTCCACAGACTCACCTCTCTTCAGACATTGACCATCTATGGCGGGTATGAATACCCAAAGTTGCTGATGGAACCCATTCCTCCTACAGGTGGAATTGGAACAACAGGAGCAGGAGAAGAAAGAGGTGATATTAACTACTCTCTCCTTCCTCTATCTCTTACTAAATTTGCAATCTATGACTGTCCGAATCTGGAATCGCTCTCAGAGGGCCTCCAAAACCTCATCTCTCTTCGAATGCTGTGGATCTTCCGTTGTCCCAAGCTTCAGTCATTGCCTCAGAAGGATGTGCTCTCCACACTTACAATACTACACATCGACAATTGTCCACTTCTAACACAACGTTGTTTGAAGAAGAAGAAGTACATTAAAGATGCTGTTGGAGACTACTGGCCAATCATTGTTTATATCCCCAGAGTGAAGATAGATGACGAACGCATCGATGAAGAGAATTGAGAGAATTGGGAGTAGTGTTGTTGTTTATGTTGTGAAGCAAGTAGTCAACTCAATCTTCACGCACTGTTGGAAGGCATGTGAACTCAATCTCCACTTTCTCTTATTATTTTTTTCTTTTTTTCTTAAATAATGTTTGTCTTCTCTTAGATTTGTATTTATAATCTTGAATATTAGAGGTTAGGATAAATTACAATTTCATCCCCTAAATTTTGGGTCAACGTGCACGTTAGCTCCTCAACCATCAATTATTCAATTTGATCCATTCATTTTGCACCATGAATTATCATATGTTCTCTGTTAAATGATCTCGAACTGCTTTCATGAGCAAAGTTAACAAATGTGAACGATTCAAGAACGAGGAGAAAAATCTATGTAATGAATTAGGGGGCTTATTTTTTTTTTTTTTAAGGGGTTGACATTGATTTGAAGAGAATGGAAGGATGAAATTGAAATATATAAAAATTTGAAAGAAAAATCACTGTCTAAATCTTTCATATCTCTACTTTTAAGACGGTTAAATTAAGAGATAATTGATTATTAGTCTCAAATAACAGGTGTAATTTGTTATTAGTCCCATTTAAAACATAATTTTTGATTTAATCTCTTAAATTAGTTTTTACTTGCGTATTACTCCCATATGTGCTCACACTTATGTAATATTTATTATATATATCTGTGTAATATTAGTTACAAGTTACAAATTACATGTAATATTAGATATATGTAATTGCGAGAGTCTATTGAGCCTTCTGACTTTTTGTTAATGCGCGGGATTAAAACACAAGTTGAAATTGTGTATGAGACTTTTTTAAAATTAAGGGCAAAATAAGTTGCAATTGTGTATAGGACTAAAACACAGGTTGCAATTTGTATTTAAACGCATCTATTTATGATCATGTCGATTAGTTCAATTATTTAAAATTTTAAAATATGTGTCCGGTGCATTTTTAAAAAAATAAGAGTTCGGATTTAAGTGTTTGGAAATCAATTTTAAAAAAAGAAAAAAAAACCCGATATTTTTACTGTTTTTCAGAAAGTGGTGTAAAGTGCTTTTACAATTCTATTTTGACTATGTTTGGAAATCAATTTAAAAAAAAATAATAATTAAAATTATGATATTTTTACTGTGGAAAATAGATCTTAAGCTAGTGTTTGGTTTGGACAGAATTCAAGCCTTAGAATTTAAATTGGAAATGAAATCATGAAAGTGCCGAATATTCTCTCTTTTTTGTTATCAGAAAATTGGGGATTAATTGTTTATGTTGGATCCCGATATTTAGGTACAGAACAGAATTGTAGTTGTTCCCATCTCCAAATGACAGAACAGAATAGAACATAATTCCTAAGAATTGCATCATCCAGCTCTTGTGGCTTATTACTTGCACCTGCATCAACATATGCAATTCATTTTCTTTCTTTCTTTCCTTTTTTAAGCAAATACAAATAATTAAAGGTGGATTAATCCACAAAGACTTAATTATTTAATTAGATCTATTTTTTCCACCAATCCAACCTCAATAGATAGGACTCAGTACCGTTGAGCCAGTGACCGTGCTATGCATGTGAAATGGTCAAATAAAAATAATTATCAATTAATTTGTCTCAAACAACCACATGATCTGATAATTTTGGCATACATATATTTCTATCTATATTTTTAGCAGCAAAATATTGCTAAAACTTCATGTGAGTTGGGGAAATGTGACAAAGAAGAGAGATGGGGATAGAAAATAGGATTACTCCATCAAATAAAATACGAGCTGATAAGAAATTTTATTTCTACAAAAAATAAAATTCTAGAAAATTAGGACCCATGGAGGGAAAGTTTCTCGTGCCTCCTAAAATTCCATTAGTTATATAGATGGGTTCAACCAATAAAGATAACACATTACCAATTACAATCACGAGATCATCCGAGTTTGAGATTACTCCATCAAATTGAACTTGAAACTCCGATTAAGTCTTCTGCTCGCATCAGAAGTCCAGGTTGACATTATAGTACCAATCTGTTAAACCACATGAATGCAGCCTCCTTTAGAAATTTTGCATGGAATCCATTATTAACTCACAAGAATAGTGTATTCTATGAATCAGGCTCCGACATTTTCTACCAAGTTAAGGTGATATAATGTAATGGGCTTATTGATTTAGAATCAAGTTGTTCCCGAAGAAGGGTTCGTACTTCATACTTGATGGGTAGCAAAGCCCCATTCTTGTGTAGGGCCCTGCCAATTGGAAGCTCTAAATGCCTCATTCACGTGGTCCTATTTTAAATGTACATGACATAACATACTAGGTAAACACAGAGGGACTAGAAGCCAAGGCCTTATTGAGGTGCTCATACAATTCAAAAAATTCAAATTGGCCTACGACTTACAAGTAGAAAGCCTCCCAAAGGTTTATGAAGTAATTTTGAAAGCCTTTCTTGGCACTCCCTTTGTCCCAAATTTATTGTCACATTTTTCGAACAACCCAAAAAAATGGAAATTAATTTCGAACAACCCAAAATAGAAAGTAGAATAAATAATTTGGGACAGAAGGATTATATAAAGGGAAAGACCCGGAAATAATGAAATTGGGTAAATAAAAGCAATGTGCCATCACATACATGGAGAAGACTAATCAGTATCTCTTACAGCATAGGAAAAGGAAAAAAGAAAAAGAAAAAGCAGCAGTTCAAAGTAAAGGAAAAATTAATTTGATGTTCAATGTCATTACATGCCAAATGAACTCCCATGGGGAGCATTCTTCAAGGTACTGCTATACCTTGCCAATGAAAATTACTGATGGTCTAGATATAGCAACTGTCAAAAGCACTTCTTATTCAGGTCACAAGTTCTTTGAATGTTAAATCTTCAAAATAGTATCTCTAGCCAGCCTTCTAAGGCCAGTAAACAGGTCTTTTCTTTTGGTTGGCAGGATTACCATTTTCAACAAAGCTTGTTTTGCCTTCTCAAGGCCAGCTGAAAAAGAGACCTCACATAAATTGATTTTTTTAAGCATCTAACCTATATCTTCCCATTTAACAGATGGGTGTCTGTCTGCAATCACAGAATTTATCATTTCAACCAATTTTGCACCATGACCATTAGCCGCGTCTCGTGCAGGATTTGGGCTTACGACTTTATTGGTCTGATTTCTCATAGTACCTCTGGCACCAAAAGGTATTTTAAATGCCTCTTTTTTAGTGTTAGAAGTTGATAATGAACCTGATGCACCTAGTGCCTGAGGTAAGATTTTCTGCAGAAACAGAATAGAGTTCAGAAGAAGGTATAAATATATTTTGGATCAAAAGTCCAAACTATATCTCAAACACCAGAAATCAAAAAATATAATTGCACCTTAAATATATCCATGCTAATAGGCTGTAAAATAAACAAAGGCAGGTCAATCTAATCCAACTATGTTTCCTTTTTTAATGTGGAAATAAAGAAACGGTTACTCGAACTTTAAATCTGAGCCACCTGTAAATTGCCTCGATAGTGAACAAACTTTTAGTTGCTTTTAGCCATAAATTACCCAGGGGAATGAATTCCAGAGAAATGGGATCTCATCAAGTTAAAATATTAAACCAAGCAAATGAGCTTGATTGATGCCACCAAGCAATTGAAGGGCATGGCATCTTCAGGCTATATGGCACTAAAAATGATGTCAACAGTTCACTTCATCCAAACGACTACACAAGTCAACCATAAGTCACCATCCTACAAATTTCACCACTTTCTCGCATAGGTGCAACAATAATATGTACAAATTAATTCATCTCAAGAATCATTTTGCTAAAGATTTGAGAATAGATTTGTAAGTTTGGTGCTTTCTCGGAATTGAAGTTTCCAGATAGAATAACGGAACTTTTCTTTCGTAGGGAAAGTATACTCATGATCTCATTGAAGAAATTAGTATGTAAGGTTGCAGATCTGAAATTTTTCCTTTTAAAAGCTAATCAACATCCATGCAGTAGTGTAGGTGAAGCAGTTAACAAAGAGAGGTCAAGCACTTGGTGCGGAAGTTAATATATCTTTCTCTCACTCTACCAAATATATAGCCTACAGCGTGAGAGTTGAGAGTCAATGGATGCATATCCTCATAAACTTCATCTTGATTGTGGTTCTCGTATCTTTAGATATTTAAAGCAAACCCACATAAAGGGTTCATGGTTTCTCGTCATAATAACTTACTCCTTAAAGATTGAGGCTTTTAATGATGCATATCGGGCATGTTTAGTTGATTAGACGATCCATTTCATACTATGGTATTGCAGGTGGTGTAGTAGTAAGCGAGAAGGTGGCGTCGGTGGCAAGTTGAAGGTTGTTACGATGAAGGTCAGAGATCGGATCTACATATCTGAAGTTCAGAGATCCAACCCACCGCCGATCTACATATCTGAAGCTTAGGGGATGAACAGTCAAGATATTGAGGGAAATGGTTCGCTTATTGAAGACGCTAAAGATGGTGGAGATCTCGAGGGCAATGGTTCGCTTATTGAAGACGCTGAAGATGGTGGAGATCTCGAGGGCAATAGTTCGCTTATTGCTTTAACAAAGCGCTTTAAGCTCTTTATGACAGTACGTTCCCCAGTTCGGACATATTAATCTACATAATCCGCTGCATTTCCATAAGTAATCATCCTAATTGCAGCTGTTACATTCTGAAGAGAAGATAAACCTAAAACTCTGGCAATACCTCTTCTTTGGACGAAATATGAATCATATCGTTCAACTTCAGCGACAATTCGACAGAAAAGAGAACGACTTATTCGAAACCTCCTTCAGAATAAATTTTTATTACATATAGGATTTTTAGTGAAATAATCATGAAATAGCCTTTCATGACCAGAAATTCGATCACAAAAGATAGAATTGTGATCTGGGACAGAATCACGTCGCAATACATTTTGACATAGGCATTCATCCGCTATAACTACCTTTGCTAACAACTCGAACTCTTCATCAGAATCATCCTCACGTTTGAGGATTTCTAATATGTTGAAAAAGTTAGGATAGTTAGATATGAAATGATATTGGCAGAGAATGTGTGAAAATAAGAGAATAAATGAGTGTATAGATTTGTATTAGTAGGGATGTGTGATAATGAAAGAAGAAATGAGTGTATTTATTGATAGTTTAGGAGGCAAAACTAAAATTTCAAGATTGAAATTTGGTGGTTAAGTTGAAATCTAAAATTTCAATTTTGACGTTTTATTTTGAAATCAAAATTTGAAAATTACAGCAAAGTTGAATCTAAAATTTTAATTTTGACACTTTAGTTTGAACCAAAATTTGAGATTTTGCGGTAAAATTAAAATAAAAAATTTTAAGTTTCGCGTTTTAGTTTGAAACAAAAAATTATATTTGTTGGCGGTAAAATTAAAATTGAAAATTTTAAGTTTCGCGTTTTAGTTTGAAACAAAAAATTATATCCGTTGGCGGTTCAATTAAAATTTAAAATTTTAATTTTTGCGCTTTAGTTGAAACTAAAAATTAATGTTTAGCAATTAAATTAAAATCTCAAAATTCAATTAAATTAGTTTGTTAATTTCATTTTTAAATTTAAAAAAATAGCACACCAAAATAGTAGCTCCTTGGAGTGTTTTTTTTTTTTTTTTTTTTGTGTGCGCCATTTGGGCTAATGACACACCAAAATATAGCATCTCCAAAGGAGATGCTCTTAGTCAAGAAGAAATGGCTATTTCAAAATGTGGAAACAGAAAAAGCATTAGACATCTGGAAGGCGAAAAATAAGTATTTGTCTCATCTATTATTGCAAACAATAGAAAAACCATCCCAAACTATCCCATAATTAAATGACAGCAAATCCTGGGGCAATCTCATCAGTGAGGCCAAGGGTTAACTGGCTGATGGCACCGGTGACGACGAATTTGATGAGGAACGGCCAGTTACGGTTCCATTCTCTCTTGAAGAAAACAGGCCATTAATTGGAACTTTCTCATATCAATTTTCTCTTTCAGTCTGTTGTGGTTTCTCTTCGATGTTGTGATGAGGGAGCTGGTAGGTCCAGGAAAGAGATGATGAATAGAATCCAAAATACACATTTGACCTTTAAATTTTAGATGAAAAATAAAATAATTCCAATTAAAAATTTTAGAAGGTATAAATGTAATTTAACAGTAATTAACAGAACATTTAATTGAGTGACCAATTTTGAAACAAAAATTAAATGTCAGATGCTAAATGTGTCTATTTTCAAATACGAGGGTTCAATTGAGCACCAATTATATTTGTGAAGGACCAAAAATATCATTATCCCTTTCATATATAATATATAAAAATAAATAAAAATCACTTTGCTTGAGGATGGAGACTGCTTCGAGTAATATACCATACTGGAATTCATTTAAAACACAAAAGTTCAAAAATCATACATTAGAATTTTGAAATAAAAAAACACCTAAGAATTTTAGGTTAAAATTCAAAACTTAATTAATTAAAAAAATCAATTTAAAATTTGAAGGTAAATATCTAAATCTAATACTTAAAAGAGAAAATGTTTTAATGAAGTTAAAGAATGTATTTTTCAAGATTTTCGGTTCTAATTTTTATATTTTTATATATAAAATTATAATTTATTGACTTGCAAAAATTGAAAAAATTAATCTTAAATTATGTTTATTATTTTATAGTATATTTGTAAAAAATAATTGTTAAAAATATTATTTTACTATAATTATTTATGTAATTTCTAATAATATATTTATTTACAATATTTATTATTACTTACGATTTCTTATTACCAAAAAAAAAAAGTCAAAATAAAAATATAAATTTAAAAAGAAAGAGATATATTTATATCTATATCCAACACTTAGAAAAGGAAGGAGAGAGAAGGTTTTAATGAGGTTAAAATACATTTTTCAGGTTTTTTGGTGGATTCTAAATGGTCCGAACCTTCTCCGGACTCCACGCATAGCATGATCTTTGTAGTACTGGACTGTCCTTTTTATATATAAAATAATGAGTGGCTCCACTCAATATTTTTTTAGTTATATTTAATTTTTTTTAATTAATACAAAAATATATGATTAATTCCCTAGTTCACATTTTAAATTACTTCAAAAAATAATTGTGATTCAAATAATAATTTCACAAAAAAAAATAAAAATAAATACGATATAAATTAGAGAAAAGTACAATTTAGACTCTCTAACTATTGACACATTTCTAAATAATCTCTTAAAATTTCGGTGTTTCATTTTAAACTCTTTACGTATTAACACGATTTTAATTGGTCATTCCGTTAGAAAATCTGTTAAAATTAACTGGGGTAAAATAGTCCTTTTATAGTTTTTAATTTTTTTTTCATTTCTTCTCTCTCTTCCTCCCTTTCCCGTCATCACCCACCAGACAGGGGTGAAAATCACCCCGTGACAGGGGGTGAAATCACCCCCTGTTGCAGGGGGTAAGTTCCAGCCCCGAAACAGGGGGTGGCACCTTGAATTAAATACCATTTGTGTAATTTTAGTGAAATGTCTCGTGAAACTTCTCATCATCTTCAATACCAGCAGCATACTTGAACCCACAAGTGTTGCATGTACGAAGTAGAAAATCAGACTGACCTAACTCCAAATGGTAATATGCATAGCTTCGCTTTTTGTTCATAACTTTTCCAGATTTCGATTCTAATGTCCCCGAATTGAGATTATCTGACAATTCAACCGATAATTCACCATTCTTCTCCGTGCCCACAGACCTCAAAATCAATAAGATCAAAGCTGATAAAGGAATAAACACAGTGAGCTCAATTTGAAGCTCCAAACAAGAAATTAGACGGTGGGAGATGCGAGAATTTAGTAGGAAAAGAGAATCGAAAACCCATACCTGTCGGGGTCTAAAGCTCTGCGCTTGTACGTGATGCGAATTTTTGGTTCTTCTGGGGCTGTGCCGTTGCCGAATAAATTGTTGCAATCCGAAGGTGGGTCTTTGGGTTTGGCCGTAGAAGAAAAAGAATGTTTGAAGAACCCTTTGATCTTTGATTGCATTGTTTTGATTCTTGTTCAGTTTGAGCAGATTGATAGGGGAAATCGGGGAAATATTTTCATGGTTTTTGTCGATTTTGATTTAGGGCCAAAACTTTTGCTTGCCTTTTTCAATTTCACACCGATTTATTTTAGGGTTAATACCAACAGAAATGGCTAGACCCTCGAAATTTCGTTCTTCTGTTCCACGAAATTTCTGTTTCTTCTATTTCTAGACCCTCGCCCGAGTAATTTGAAGAACACGTGCTACCATTAATTAGAAGTAGAAGATGATTGAGTTATTGAGAAGCTCTTATCAACAGAATACTGTGAATTTCCATAACTCCATTGACGAAGATGACTCCATCAGCGATGGTGGTGTTAGCGAAGGCGGTGTTCGGCGATGGTGGTGGTCGATTTGGGCCGTCAAGCAGAAGCAGAAGAAGAAGAAGAACAGGGACGTGAGAGGCCAAAAGGGTGAGTTCCACCCCCTGCAACAGGGAGGTAGCGGGAAAAATAAAATAATATATATATATATATATATATATATATCTATTTATAAATCACAACATATTTACATTTTGAGACATTTTGAACCGTCGGATCGAATATCTGACGGCTGAGATTACATTTTGAGAGATTTTATATTTGAGACATTTTAGGCCATTGGATTGAATATCCAACGGACAAAATTAAATGATTCCAATAGACATAATTGGCCATCCGATCAATTTTAGATCTAACGGTTGAGATCAAATATTAAATTATATTAATTACTTTTTCACATAAATCTCACTTAGCAAGGGTCTCGGTCAAAATCTCCCCCCAAATCTCGCTAATCAAGTGTAACCTCTCTCCTAAAAACACTCCGCCCCCTTCATCTTTATCGACCATCGGATCAATTTTAGATCTAATGGTTGAGATCAAATATTAAATTATATTAATTACTTTTTCACATAAATCTCACTTAGCAAGGGTCTCGGTCAAAATCTCCCCCCAAATCTCGCTAATCAAGTGTAACCTCTCTCCTAAAAGCACTCCACCCCCTTCATCTTTATCGACCCCAAACTCTCATCCACAAAAATTGCAGCCATTCTTTCTTCTTCTCTCCATCATCACATCCTCCATCACCCTGTCATTGAAGCCCCTGCCCCGATGATGAAGGTGATGGTGATGGCGGGCCAATCTCTCGCCGTTGCGCGATGACGGTTCGCTGTCTGATCTTAGATTTGTTTAGATCTACCACCGATTTGTGTAGATTTGAGCGCGCTTGCCATCGCAATCGCCATCCATAAACCACCGGCCATCACCGCCGAGGTCCGCTTGCCATCACCTCCAAGAACCATCTCCTTCGCCGCTTGCTGTCGTCGGTCCATCGCCGCCACTTGCTATCGTTGCTTTGGCCAGATCTGACGACCTCCCTTGCTGTTCATCTCCCAGGTATGCCATCACGATCTCAATTTCATAGCAGCGATGAATAGATCCGTTTCTCATTTCTGATCGAAACATCCTTGGTATACACAGGTTTCAGTAGCGATGGATTTTATGGGTACGCTTGAAATTCAGATTTTGGGTGTCGTCGATGCCGTGTTCACCATTGCCTCGGCCGTTTACATCATCTCCTCCAAGAAACCCGAAGGTCTGGAACCCATAACAATGTCTCGCTTTGCTTGCACGCCTCTCTCTCTCTCTCCAATTCTCTTTGCTCCCCAATTTCACTATTGCTCTTTTGACATTCTAAAGAGTGGATGAGAGGGTGACATCCATTTTGGGTATTGAATTTATTGATCTTTTATTTATTTTTTCTATGATTGGTTTGATATTTTAATTAATAAAAAAAAGTTAATTAATTTAATTTTTAAATTTATCACCTATAAATCATTAATTTTATTCTTATTGTCTGGTTATTAGAAATCGAACATGATAGTTGAGGGTGCAAAATGTTGGTTATTCTTATAATTAGGGGGTGCAAAATGTAAATTTAATTATCATGATCTTGGTGAGTTTCAGACTGGAGTGAGTGCTTTCTTTGTGTATCCAAGAGGGATTAAAAATTTGTTTCTTTACATAAAGGAGAAGTACAACAATGTTCAATGTTCAGGTATGAGTAATTGTTGAAATTAGTAGTTAGGATGTTAAATGTAGTGTTTAGTTTGATAATTTAGTTAGCTTTAATTGTTTACTAATTTAATTAGTTAAAATCCTATTGATATTTCTGTGCTCAGCTGTTTTGAATGAAAGGCTATAAAAGGTATGCTATGAACTAAATCGAGAACAAATATTCATCAAGCGAATTTTGCAGGAACTAAGGTAATTCAAATTTGTTCGAATATTTTGCAGGATACTATGTAAAGGATATTTCTTGCTTCAACAGCTACTGCTGAAACAAATGGGGTATTTTAATATTGTGTAGCCAAAGAATGCTCTGTTTCATCATTTTTTTTGCTCAACTCTGTTTCATCATTGGAACACAGACCGATGCTCCGTTTTCTAAAAATCTTTCAACATTATGAAATTTGAACCATTTATTTACATTTTTGCCCTCACCTTTAACCTCCCTTTTCATTTTTTCTCCTCCTTTTGAGAGAGAGCTTAAAGATGGCAGCTGGAATGTTTTTTTTTTTTTTTTTAATTTTGCCAAACAAAAAAAAAATAGTTTTTTCTCTCCCACTTTTTTAGGCAACAAAAATCAAGTGTGATTATGTTTTTTGGGGTCAAATTACACTTTAAACCTACCACTATTTTCAATTTATTTGTTTTCATTGGGCTTCATTATATTTGTTTTTAATTTTGGGTCAAAATATTTTCTAATGATGATTATTATTTTTTTGTGTTAAACAATTTCTTTATATTTTTACCATTTTTTTTTTTGGATGAATTGGCTATAGTGTCTCAAATCCACCAATGAATATAGGTAAGAATTTGTGATTTTAACCTATCCATTGAATCTTCTTTTTAAATTATTTTATTCTAAATTGAGTGATTCCCTATGTGTTTCAACGACTTTTGTTATAATACATCAATATTAATTTTTTATTTTTATTGATTCACATGTCCAATTAAGTTTTTATATCTTTTCCTTTTACAGGTTTCATTGTCTTGCTTCAACTTCATTGTACTTTTAGGCCAACGTAATTAAATCAAAAAACTTGAAGGTGATTTTTGTTGGTGAAGAACAAAATAGAAGTCATAGATAAAGTACCATGTTTTGATTTTTGAATTATTAATTAATTATTTAGTTCCATATGCAAAATGTAGCATTAAAGTACTAAAATTTGGATAGTTAGTTAGCATTTTTTGCTTAATTATGGTATTATTTTAATATCCTAATATCTGTGTTATTAGATATTGATGTGTTAGATAGCCTATGTTTTAATAAAATATCTGTGTTTGTCCATTTGTCCATTTTTTTGAAATTGCAATGCACTTTATAGTATTAAATTAACAGTTTCCGAAAGAATTAGGTTGTGGTTGACTGAAAATGTCTTCTGCATATTTTTGGAGGGAGATGTTTTGGGCCTTTGAATTAACTCATTTGAAAATGTCTACACATTTTGAATTTGGGTCATTTTAAACACTTGATCACTTTCAAATGATTCCCGAAATTTTAGCCGCATGTGTTCAATTTCACGGCATCGTATCTGTTGTTGAACCTGGAGATTCCGATGAAGGGGACGGAGGTGAAGGTATTGAGGTACATTTTGCCTATTGAGATGGTGATGCAAGGTACCAATTTGGTCGTCGGAATAAACCATCGGCTGCATCTCAATGGGTATAGTTTTTTGATGGACGGGTAGGGATATTGGAGTGCTTCACGTCATTTATTATTGGGTTAATTGTCTCTTACTTCCCTATATTTTTATTTTAATTAATTTTCAAACCATCTATTTTAAAATTTTACTCTATCTTAATTTAACAAAAAACATACCTCTATTTTCTCTAATTGACCCTTTGGCAAAAAAAACTTCATCTCTATTTTGAAAGAGTTGAAGCTGAACCGACTCCCAAATTGGTATTTTTTGGTTTCTTAATTACTGTTTTTGAATTTCGATTACTATTTTTTGTTTGTAAGGGGGTGTTTGTGTAAATATCAAAGTGCATGAATTTTGGACAAAGTTTGGGCTAAAGCTGTCGGTAGTATTAGCAGCACATTTGAAGCAAAATGATTCTACATTTTGGGACAAGAGTTGGACAAGCATGGGGTGTTTGTTTTGAGAGATCGGGGATGTTGGGTATGGGAAGAGCATGTCCATGTGTGGAGTTGAACAATGTTTAATTTTAATCCATAATCTAAAGATTAATTTTAATCCATAATCTTATTATCTTATTAGTGGAAGAAGACAAGTTTTAAAAGTTTTTATTCTTATTAAATAAAAATAAAAGAAAATTTCTCTAAAGGTCCCATAAGTGAAAAACACTACTTATGGAAGTTCTATCCAAGGGATTTTTTCGCCTTTGGGATGGGACCTAGAAAGTGGTGTTTTAAATTGCTAATATCTTATCTCTTACAATGACATTAGATGAATAAAAATTTGTATTGAAATTAATTATAATATTTATTTATTTTTATTTTATATTATCAATTCAAAATTTTATTTTATTTTTTTAAATAAATATTTTTATAATATTGATTTTTTTAAAAAATTAAATTAATTTTCATTCAAATAAAATTATTTTTTAACAAATAATTATATTTATTTAGTTTTGTGCTATTATTATTTTTATTATTATCAATCTGAACTTTTATTCAGATTTGGATGGCGATAGTGCTTAGATGTAGATGACGATAGTTGGTGGTTGGTTCGGCGAGGGCTCGGATGGCGGTGGTCGACAATTGGTTCGACGACTGATCATGCCCAAAAATATTAATCTCTGAGCACTACTGATTTGTTGCTGTTTCCTTCACTATTGTCATCGTCGTCCCTCATCGCGGCCACAACCGAAGCACCGATGCTCTATCACCGCCATCGTAGATCCCTCAATTGGCCGGCAGTGGTCGGATTCATATGTCATCATGTGGCCAGTTCAAATCGTACTCACACGTCATCTATGCCTCTCCGATCTGTCGCAGTAGCCGTTGTCGTCGATTCGGCTAGATTTGAGTTTGGATTGGCCAAATCTAAATTCAACTTGGTTGGTTCTAGATGGCGATGGCCAGCGGTGGTCGAATCTTTACGGCGTAAAATGGCATGTGGTTGGATCCGGACGGCGTATGATGGCGGTGGTCGGATCTCGACACTTTCACTCTCATCATTGATCTTCGGATCGGCACTCGATGCGGCGGCTGAGCGGCTGCCATCGATCGGTTGAGGGAAATGCCTGCATCATGGATGATTGAAAAAAGCTAACTTTTTTTTTTTTTTCTTCAAATCTTCATTCAAATGAATAAGTAAATAGATTTTACCGAAACGCCTCCGAATAAATCTAACCTTAGCTCAGTCGCTTTGAGGTTAAGATCATCTTCATGATCCATTTTCACTTTTTTTTTTTTTCAAATTTAAGAGAGAGAGAGAGAGAGAGAATGATTGGGGGTGGGGGTGTTTGAGGCAAAAAAAAGAGTTGTTTTCATATATAAATAAGTAAAGGAATGAGGTTTTGATATTGATATCGAAATGCATGAATTTCAGTCTGAGGCGGACAAAGGTGAGGCGGGTATGTGAGCTTGGTTATGTGGTGGGGGTTAACATTTTTTCGAAAATAATCTTTGAAAATTGAAAAATTATTTGGGTTTTAAGAAGTTATTTTTATTTAAATAGAATGTTTATTAATATTGTTTTGAACAAATAGGAGAGAAGGTATGTGATGGATTGATTGAAAATTATAAAAAATATGTAGTGAAAAAAAAAACTTAAAATAATAAATTAATTCCCGCTCTTAATTGGATCCTCCATCTCTTTCTCTCTCTTCTCCTTATTTGGGTTAAGTCAAATTGAATAATACAAAAATAAAATCAAATTACCATCTACTTAACTCTTAAAAAAAATATATAAGGGTAGTGATGAGTGATGTAGTGTCAAAACTTTTTTTTTTTATCCGGGCAAAAATTAGTGGAATTGTTAATTAATAAAATTAGTGTTAAGACCTTTTGGCATTTTAATAATTGTTAAAATTAGTAAATTATTTCCTCTTGATAAGAGAATTTTTTTTATTTTTTTTTTCGCATTGGTTGCTTAATTTTGTTATTTATATTTGTCATGTTTATCGGTTATTATTTTGTTTTCATCCAGCTACGATTTCAAGAAACGACATTGTCCATAATTTTTTTTATAAATCTAATATACCCCCTTTTTTTTAACTGTCCTCTCTTTGATTTGGCAAGGCTGCAACTATTGTGATTATGATCTTATGAATAATTTGAATTTGAAGAATCTTGGGCAAACATTAAGGTATGACAATTGTCTGATTTTTTATGAAAAATTATGCTATTAATTTAGTCTCTATGTACCTAATTTTATGGGATTAGGAAAAATGAAATTACATGCATGAGTAATATATTTCCATAATATCAATTTTTTTTAAGTGTATTTTTTTATACCCGTGCCCTCGGGTACGGGTTATACCCTAGTCTATTTATAAATCACAACATATTTACATTTTGAGACATTTTTAACCGTCGGATCGAATATTTGACGACTGAGATTACATTTTGAGAGATTTTATATTTGAGACATTTTAGGCCATTGGATTGAATATCCAACGGACAAAATTAAATGATTCCAATAGACATAATTGGCCATCCGATCAATTTTAGATCTAACGGTTGAGATCAAATATTAAATTATATTAATTACTTTTTCACATAAATCTCACTTAACAAGGGTCTCGGTCAAAATCTCCCCCCAAATCTCGCTAATCAAGTGTAACCTCTCTCCTAAAAACACTCCGCCCCCTTCATCTTTATCGACCATCGGATCAATTTTAGATCTAACGGTTGAGATCAAATATTAAATTATATTAATTACTTTTTCACATAAATCTCACTTAGCAAGGGTCTCGGTCAAAATCTCCCCCCAAATCTCGCTAATCAAGTGTAACTTCTCTCCTAAAAGCACTCCACCGCCTTCATCTTTATCGACCCCAAACTCTCATCCACAAAAATTGCAGCCATTCTTTCTTCTTCTCTCCATCATCACATCCTCCATCACCCTGTCATTGAAGCCCCTGCCCCGATGTTGAAGGTGATGGTGATGGCGGGCCAATCTCTCGCCGTTGCGCGATGACGGTTCGCTGTCTGATCTTAGATTTGTTTAGATCTACCACCGATTTGTGTAGATTTGAGCGCGCTTGCCATCGCAATCGCCATCCATAAACCACCGGCCATCACCGCCGAGGTCCGCTTGCCATCACCTCCAAGAACCATCTCCTTCGCCGCTTGCTGTCGTCGGTCCATCGCCGCCACTTGCTATCGTTGCTTTGGCCAGATCTGACGACCTCCCTTGCTGTTCATCTCCCAGGTATGCCATCACGATCTCAATTTCATAGCAGCGATGAATAGATCCGTTTCTCATTTCTGATCGAAACATCCTTGGTATACACAGGTTTCAGTAGCGATGGATTTTATGGGTACGCTTGAAATTCAGATTTTGGGTGTCGTCGATGCCGTGTTCACCGTTGCCTCGGCCGTTTACATCATCTCCTCCAAGAAACCCGAAGGTCTGGAACCCATAACAATGTCTCGCTTTGCTTGCACGCCTCTCTCTCTCTCTCCAATTCTCTTTGCTCCCCAATTTCACTATTGCTCTTTTGACATTCTAAAGAGTGGATGAGAGGGTGACATCCATTTTGGGTATTGAATTTATTGATCTTTTATTTATTTTTTCTATGATTGGTTTGATATTTTAATTAATAAAAAAAAGTTAATTAATTTAATTTTTAAATTTATCACCTATAAATCATTAATTTTATTCTTATTGTCTGGTTATTAGAAATCGAACATGATAGTTGAGGGTGCAAAATGTTGGTTATTCTTATAATTAGGGGGTGCAAAATGTAAATTTAATTATCATGATCTTGGTGAGTTTCAGACTGGAGTGAGTGCTTTCTTTGTGTATCCAAGAGGGATTAAAAATTTGTTTCTTTACATAAAGGAGAAGTACAACAATATTCAATGTTCAGGTATGAGTAATTGTTGAAATTAATAATTAGGATGTTAAATGTAGTGTTTAGTTTGATAATTTAGTTAGCTTTAATTGTTTACTAATTTAATTAGTTAAAATCCTATTGATATTTCTGTGCTCAACTGTTTTGAATGAAAGGCTATAAAAGGTATGCTATGAACTAAATCGAGAACAAATATTCATCAAACGAATTTTGCAGGAACTAAGGTAATTCAAATTTGTTCGAATATTTTGCAGGATACTATGTAAAGGATATTTCTTGCTTCAACAGCTACTGCTGAAACAAATGGGGTATTTTAATATTGTGTAGCCAAATAATGCTCTGTTTCATCATTTTTTTTGCTCAACTCTGTTTCATCATTGGAACACAGACCGATGCTCTGTTTTCTAAAAATCTTTCAACATTATGAAATTTGAACAATTTATTTACATTTTTGCCCTCACCTTTAACCTCCCTTTTCATTTTTTCTCCTCCTTTTGAGAGAGAGCTTAAAGATGGCAGCTGGAATGTTTTTTTTTTTTTTTTATTTTGCCAAACAAAAAAAAAATAGTTTTTTCTCTCCCACTTTTTTAGGCAACAAAAATCAAGTGTGATTATGTTTTTTGGGGTCAAATTACACTTTAAACCTACCACTATTTTCAATTTATTTGTTTTCACTGAGCTTCATTATATTTGTTTTTAATTTTGGGTCAAAATATTTTCTAATGATGATTATTATTTTTTTGTGTTAAACAATTTCTTTATATTTTTACCATTTTTTTTTTTGGATGAATTGGCTATAGTTTCTCAAATCCACCAATGAATATAGGTAAGAATTTGTGATTTTAACCTATCCATTGAATCTTCTTTTTAAATTATTTTATTCTAAATTGAGTGATTTCCTATGTGTTTCAACGACTTTTGTTATAATACATCAATATTAATTTTTTATTTTTATTGATTCACATGTCCAATTAAGTTTTTATATCTTTTCCTTTTACAGGTTTCATTGTCTTACTTCAACTTCATTGTACTTTTAGGCCAACGTAATTAAATCAAAAAACTTGAAGGTGATTTTTGTTGGTGAAGAACAAAATAGAAGTCATAGATAAAGTACCATGTTTTGATTTTTGAATTATTAATTAATTATTTAGTTCCATATGCAAAATGTAGCATTAAAGTACTAAAATTTGGATAGTTAGTTAGCATTTTTTGCTTAATTGTGGTATTATTTTAATATCCTAATATCTGTGTTATTAGATATTGATGTGTTAGATAGCCTATGTTTTAATAAAATATCTGTGTTTGTCCATTTGTCCATTTTTTTGAAATTGCAACGCACTTTATAGTATTAAATTAACAGTTTCCGAAAGAATTAGGTTGTGGTTGACTGAAAATGTCTTCTGCATATTTTTGGAGGGAGATGTTTTGGGCCTTTGAATTAACTCATTTGAAAATGTCTACACATTTTGAATTTGGGTCATTTTAAACACTTGATCACTTTCAAATGATTCCCGAAATTTTAGCCGCATGTGTTCAATTTCACGGCATCGTATCTGTTGTTGAACCTGGAGATTCCGATGAAGGGGACGGAGGTGAAGGTATTGAGGTACATTTTGCCTATTGAGATGGTGATGCAAGGTACCAATTTGGTCGTCGGAATAAACCATCGGCTGCATCTCAATGGGTATAGTTTTTTGATGGACGGGTAGGGATATTGGAGTGCTTCACGTCATTTATTATTGGGTTAATTGTCTCTTACTTCCCTATATTTTTATTTTAATTAATTTTCAAACCATCTATTTTAAAATTTTACTCTATCTTAATTTAACAAAAAACATACCTCTATTTTCTCTAATTGACCATTTGGCCAAAAAAAACTTCATCTCTATTTTGAAAGAGCTGAAGCTGAACCGACTCCCAAATTGGTATTTTTTGGTTTCTTAATTACTGTTTTTGAATTTCGATTACTATTTTTTGTTTGTAAGGGGGTGTTTGTGTAAATATCAAAGTGCATGAATTTTGGACAAAGTTTGGGCTAAAGCTGTCGGTAGTATTAGCAGCACATTTGAAGCAAAATGATTCTACATTTTGGGACAAGAGTTGGACAAGCATGGGGTGTTTGTTTTGAGAGATCGGGGATGTTGGGTATGGGAAGAGCATGTCCATGTGTGGAGTTAAACAATGTTTAATTTTAATCCATAATCTAAAGATTAATTTTAATCCATAATCTTATAATCTTATTAGTGGAATAAGACAAGTTTTAAAAGTTTTTATTCTTATTAAATAAAAATAAAAGGAAATTTCTCTAAAGGTCCCATAAGTGAAAAACACTACTTATGGAAGTTCTATCCAAGGGATTTTTTCGCCTTTGGGATGGGACCTAGAAAGTGGTGTTTTAAATTGCTAATATCTTATCTCTTACAATGACATTAGATGAATAAAAATTTGTATTGAAATTAATTATAATATTTATTTATTTTTATTTTATATTATCAATTCAAAATTTTATTTTATTTTTTTAAATAAATATTTTTATAATATTGATTTTTTTAAAAAATTAAATTAATTTTCATTCAAATAAAATTATTTTTTTAACAAATAATTATATTTATTTGGTTTTGTGCTATTATTATTTTTATTATTATCAATCTGAACTTTTATTCAGATTTGGATGGCGATAGTGCTTAGATGTAGATGACGATAGTTGGTGGTTGGTTCGGCGAGGGCTCGGATGGCGGTGGTCGACAATTGGTTCGACGACTGATCATGCCCAAAAATATTAATCTCTGAGCACTACTGATTTGTTGCTGTTTCCTTCACTATTGTCATCGCCGTCCCTCATCGCGGCCACAACCGAAGCACCGATGCTCTATCACCGCCATCGTAGATCCCTCAATTGGCCGGCAGTGGTCGGATTCATATGTCATCATGTGGCCAGTTCAAATCGTACTCACACGTCATCTATGCCTCTCCGATCTGTCGCAGTAGCCGTTGCCGTCGATTCGGCTAGATTTGAGTTTGGATTGGCCAAATCTGAATTCAACTTGGTTGGTTCTAGATGGCGATGGCCAGCGGTGGTCGGATCTTTACGGCGTAAAATGGCATGTGGTTGGATCCGGACGGCGTATGATGGCGGTGGTCGGATCTCGACACTTTCAGTCTTATCATTGATCTTCGGATCGGCACTCGATGCGGCGGCTGAGCGGCTGCCATCGATCGGTTGAGGGAAATGCCTGCATCATGGATGATTGAAAAAAGCTAACTTTTTTTTTTTTTTTTTTTTTTTTTTTCTTCAAATCTTCATTCAAATGAATAAGTAAATAGATTTTACCGAAACGCCTCCGAATAAATCTAACCTTAGCTCAGTCGCTTTGAGGTTAAGATCATCTTCATGATCCATTTTCACTTTTTTTTTTTTTCAAATTTAAGAGAGAGAGAGAGAGAGAATGATTGGGGGTGGGGGTGTTTGAGGCAAAAAAAAAAGAGTTGTTTTCATATATAAATACGTAAAGGAATGAGGTTTTGATATTGATATCGAAATGCATGAATTTCAGTCTGAGGCGGGTATGTGAGCTTGGTTATGTGGTGGGGGTTAACATTTTTTCGAAAATAATCTTTGAAAATTGAAAAATTATTTGGGTTTTAAGAAGTTATTTTTATTTAAATAGAATGTTTATTAATATTGTTTTGAACAAATAGGAGAGAAGGTATGTGATGGATTGATTGAAAATTATAAAAAATATGTAGTGAAAAAAAAAACTTAAAATAATAAATTAATTCCCGCTCTTAATTGGATCCTCCATCTCTTTCTCTCTCTTCTCCTTATTTGGGTTAAGTCAAATTGAATAATACAAAAATAAAATCAAATTACCATCTACTTAACTCTTAAAAAAAATATATAAGGGTAGTGATGAGTGATGTAGTGTCAAAACTTTTTTTTTTATCCGGGCAAAAATTAGTGGAATTGTTAATTAATAAAATTAGTGTTAAGACCTTTTGGCATTTTAACAATTGTTAAAATTAGTAAATTATTTCCTCTTGATAAGAGAATTTTTTTTATTTTTTTTTTCGCATTGGTTGCTTAATTTTGTTATTTATATTTGTCATGTTTATCGGTTATTATTTTGTTTTCATCCAGCTACGATTTCAAGAAACGACATTGTCCATCATTTTTTTTATAAATCTAATATACCCCCTTTTTTTTAACTGTCCTCTCTTTGATTTGGCAAGGCTGCAACTATTGTGATTATGATCTTATGAATAATTTGAATTTGAAGAATCTTGGGCAAACATTAAGGTATGACAATTGTCTGATTTTTTATGAAAAATTATGCTATTAATTTAGTCTCTATGTACCTAATTTTATGGGATTAGGAAAAATGAAATTACATGCATGTGTAATATATTTCCATAATATCAATTTTTTTTAAGTGTATTTTTTTATACCCGTGCCCTCGGGTACGGGTTATACCCTAGTATATATATATATTAAAAAGTGGTTAAAAAATAAAAAAAAAAAACCGTTAAATTACTCATTTATCCCTGAGATTCTGTTAGTTTTAACAGAATCTCTGACGAAAGGGTCAATTAAAGCCGTTTTGATACGTAGAGGTGGCGTTTGGTACGTGAGATTCAAGATGGGATTGGTAACCATTGAAATGGTCATTCCATTCCTATGTTTGGTTGGTGGGATTGATTTTTATTCCCATTCCCAAGTAATAACTAATCCCACAATGTTTGGGATTAGTCAATCCCAAATAAAATGAGGTATTAGGTAATCCCGAGATTACTTAAATCCAAATGAAATGAAGTATTAGAAAAAAAGAATGACCTATACTTGTGTTTCTGTATTTTTCACAATAGGAAATAAAATTCTGAGAATAAAAACAAAAATATGGTGATATTGTTTTTATATTTTTATTCCCAGAAAACATAGAACGAAAACAAAAATATGGGAACGAAATCTAGGAACAAAAACAAAAATAGAAATTTGGGAACAAAAGTAGAAATCTGGGAACAAAACAAAAATAGAAATATGGGAAGAAAAACAGAAATACGGGAACAAAAATAAAAAAAGAAATATAGGAACAAAAACAGAAATCAAGAACAAAAATAGAAATATAAGAACAAAAATAGAAATCGAAATATGGGAACAAAATCTGGGAACAAAAACAAAAACAGAAATCAGGGAACAAAACAAAAACATAAATATGGGAACAAAAACAGAAATTTGGGAACAAAACAAAAACAGAAATATGGGAACAAAAACAAAAACAGAAATCTGAGAACAAAAACAGAAATCGGGGAGAAAAACATAAATATGAAAACAAAAACAAAAATCTGGGAATAAAACAAAAACAGAAATCTGAGAACAAAAACATAAATATGGGAACAAAAACAGAAATATGTTCCCAGATTTTGGTTTTTGTTTTTGTTCCCATATTTCTGTTTTTGTTCCCAAATTTCTGTTTTTGTTCTCATATTTCTGTTTTTCTTTCCATTTCTATTTTTGTTCCCATATTTCTTTGTTTTGTTTGTGTTCCCATATTTCTGTTTTTGTTTTGTTCCCAGATTTCTGTTTTTGTTCCCAAATTTTTGTTTTTGTTTTTGTTTCCAGATTTTGTTCCCATATTTATATTTTTATCGGTCATTCTAATTCCATGTTTAATGTATTTTGTAACCAAACGTAGGAATGGTAATGACCATTCCAATACCATGTTTAATCCCGTTTGTCATTAAACATAGGAATGACAATGGCCATTCGATTCTAATACCACATTCATTCCAATACCACACTCATTCCATTCCATTCCAGCGTACCAAACATAACGAGAGGGTTTGAAATGAAACGCCGAAACTTGGAGGGACCACTTAAAAATATGTCAATAGCTAGAGGGTCTAAATTGTATTTTTCCCTATAAATTATTTAAATTAGAATTTTTTGACTTGTAAAAATTGATCAAATTAATCTTAATTTATGGTTATTTGTTAATTATTTTACTATATAATAAAATTTAATATGTAGAAATATTATTTTAATTTTTTTAATTATTTATGTAATTTTTAATAGTATATTCATATTCAAAATTTATAAAACGTCATTATTTACTAAAATATATACATTTGCTCTTGGATACTGCTACCAAAGTAATCAAATGATACTGATGCGTTTAATGCGTTAATATTATAAATTTATTATAATTTTTTTCTAAACCTATACACCACGAGATATAAAACTAGTGTAAATAATAACTTAATTACCATCGTTAAATTATGAGATGGTTCTGGTTCTCGAGATCGACAACAACATATTTGCCTGAAAAAGTTACAAATTGACGAATATATATATATACAGACAAAATAAAATTTATCATTATATTTTAATAACTACTGAAAATAAAGATACAATAAAAGAATAATACAGTGAAAAAGGTAAAAAAAACCAAAAAAGAAAAATTTTGTTATATCTACGAAACAATAAAATGAGCGACAAAGAATTAATAATACATGACCAATTAAAAAGAAGTCTTAGCATTAGGTTATTTTGGAAAATTAAAGCAATAGATAATCAAATAGAAACGTTAATAGATATAGAAAAAAATTACGAAAAGTTTAAGATAGGAAAATTAAAAAAGATAAAAGAAACACACCTATATAATAAAAAAAATATAATAAAAAATATAATAGATGCTAGTCTGCTATACAGACATTTTCACGAATAAACCATAAGTTGTACTACAGAAAGTGAACAGGTATCAGTAAACCTTATAAATAGAAAGAGTCATAATGACATAATAAGACTAAGTTTAAATCTCACTCACATAGAATTAGTGGTAATAGGTATTAAAGGACTGCACCGACAATTTTTAGGAACCAAAGTTTTAGTATGCTTATATGATGGTAGGCACCGGAATTTGGAAATTAGTCTCCTAAGAATAACTGAGATAGATATGAGCCATATTGGTGGAATTGTGTATTTTACACCTGATTTCTTAATAAAAACAACAGACCTTTTAAATCACATAAAAATAGGAATTAAAACCAAAGGTTATGATATAGAAATAGAAACAGAAAATTTAATCGTATGTACAGGATTCATAGGAAGAATGAGTGAAAATAGTATTACAAATTATAAAATTAAAAATGAAGAAATATTTAATCTACTAAAAACAGAAGGTATAAAAGCAATCCCAGCCAAGAAATTTAGCCCAGAGACAAATGCAGGAACAGAATGGAACCTTAATAGCTTTATAAATAAAACCATACTCACTCCACATAATAACATAACATATAAAAATAAAGATAACAACCTAAGTTTAAGATTTACAGATTATAAATATCAGGCCAGTAGCAGTGATAGTCAAAATAGTGGAGAAATAAATAAAGAAGAAACAACATATGTTAATATAGATAAGGAATATAACTTTACCCATATAGATTACGATAATGAAATAACCGAAGAATATTTAACCACATTACTAAATAATGAATATGACATATTAAAAAAATTAAGATACACACATGAACAGATAATAGATCTTAACAAAGAAATCTGGAACATGGAATTAATAGTGGAATTATATGCAGGAAATCCAAACATAAAACCTCTAGACACATTTAAAGATATAGAAAGTATAAAGATTAATTTTGATACTAATACAATAATTAAAATGAAATCCATGAATGTAGATATAGAACTAGAAAAAGTCAATAAATATCTAGAGGAGGTTAAAATGGAAAGTACATTAGAACAACCACGAGGACGTACAGCTATAATACCAACGGGAGAAGGAACGAGTAGAGGACCAATAGATGAAGATACTCCTATGTCAGACAGAACATCTTATTATTTAAGACCAGATACCACAACATAATATCTTTTAGGAGGGAGATATCCAAGAAAATTAGTTAACCCCTTAACAATAGATTTAACAGGAAAACCGGAAAAGATTAAAGCCAGACAGTTTAGAAAAACTACCAATGGCCACACAAACCGGAACAATACTAGAATTAATGAGATATGAGCCTCAAGTTTAGCCAGAAATAATCGATAGGTGGGAATAAGATGCGGTTAGAGGCATGGCAAAACAATAATATGACAGAAGGAATGTTTGAATATCTAGAAACGCTATTAGGTGAAACAGTGAGAAATTTTTATAATGAATACAAAAGAGATAATCCAGAGGCTATTACTCGATTAAAAGATTTAGGAAATAATCCATTTAACTTTACCAATATGATTAGACAAATAACGACAGGAATAAATGTATACTCTCCAGCCGAATACTCTCTGAAAGAAGTAGCATTAAGAAATATAGATCAAATGAAAATAACAAATTTGAAACACATAGTAGAATTTAGTCAAGATTATGCATATCAAGCAAGCAAAGCAGGATTAGCATATAATGAAAAAATAGGAGATAGATATTTTAGAAAAATACCAGGACCAATAGGAAGACATATATAAGAGGAATGGGGAAGGCATAGTAATAATAATAAAAATGCAGGAATATGAGCTAGGATAATATTTGTCTTTGATCAACTAAGAAAACAATGCACAAACTTCAAAATAATAGAAACAGTAAATAAAACAGATTATAATTTCTGTAAAAGAATAATATATGCACCTCAAAGATATGGAGAGGAAAGAGAATTAAATAGAAAGTATAAAAATTTTAATAAAAATAAAAAATATATAAGGGAATATAAAAACAGATATAATTACAAAACTTACAAACCTTATAAAAACAAGAAAAGATATCTTAGGAAAAGTAGAACTTATAAAAATGAAAAATTCAAAAAAGCTAATAATGTCAAAAAATTCAAAAGAAATAATAATACTAAGTGTAAATGTTTTATATTTGGAAATGAAAAATATTTAGCCAATAGATGTCCACAGAAATTTAAAAATATAGAACGTGCAAACATGATCCAAGATATAGACGAAGAAATAGTAAGCATAGACTCCGACGACTCCATAGCATATAGTATAATAACCGAAACAAGTAGTGAAGAAGATATAAAATTATTATATACAAATAATAGTAGTACAAAATATAGCAGTAACACTGAATCTAAAGACGAATTTTGCTATATGAACATAACAGAAATAGAACCTGGACAAGAATGTGACATGTATAACTGAAAATATAGTTTAGGAGACAATAATATCAGATGTTTTAAATGAAAAGAATTTTCTAGTTGAGAAAGAAGATACAAATGTTTGCAATGTTATCTAGAAATATGTCACATGTGTATAAAAGAAAATTATGGAATTGAAACTAATTTAAAGGGCTCACCAAAATTCACAGAAAAAGATTTAGAAATAGCACAATTAAAATTGAAAATCGAAAAACTAAAATATGAAATGGAAAAGATCAGATGCCAGCACGACAGAGAAATAATGAAATACGAAAGAAAAATAGAAAAATTGAAAATGAGAAAAGACAAAGGAAAACAAATACTAGAAAACGAAAGTGATGATATAGAAAGCAATTATAACGAAAGTTACGAAACAAAAGAAAACACATTAGAACAAGAACTTTAAAGTAGTAAAATTCAATATGAGAACTACGATTTAATAACATCACTGATACCCTCAACCAACTTATTAAATTTGGTATGTAGAATAAAATTTAAAACAGGAAACACTCTAGACATCACAAAAATGATTGACACAGGAAGCACAAAATCACATTTAGACATAAATCTCGTCCCAAAATAGGCAATTCACGAGTTAAAACAACCAATTATAACAAAACAAATGGATGGAAATATATTACAATATGATAAGTGTCTTAGAGATAATCAAATAGCATTCTTAACAGAATATGACTTTAACATACACTATCTATTACCACAAGTATGGTTAAGTAAAATAAATCACATATATAAATTTATAATTGGTTTAAACTTTATTAAAAGTCAAGGTGGTAGTATCACAATAACAAATAATTTTGTAACAATAACAAAAAGGCAAGTGTTACACTAACAGATTATTTCATTGCAAAACTACCAATAACCTCACCACTAACACAAAGGGTCATGCCGAAACAATTACAACCAGAGTCCTAGCATTCAAAGCGTGGTGGGGCCATCAATAGTAGAATCAATAATTTAAAACAGATATATTTATCAAATACAGAAAATAGTTAATATATAGCAAATACAGAAAATAACAAATACCTTAAAGAGGAAATCTGGGAACATTCTAACTTCCTTATACAACTAGAAGATTATAATTACTTTAAAAAAATTAACATAAAAATAACATTTCAAAGCAATTAAGTAAAAAAGAACAGTTATACAAAATAATACAAATAGCGGAGGAAACACAGGTTTTGGGAGAAAATCCTATAAGATTTTGGGAAAGAAATAAAATCGAAGCACACTTAGAAATAAAAAACCCTGAACTTAGTATAAAAACAGCCAATGAAAAATACGATCCAATAGATATAGAAGAATTTGATAAACAAATAATCGAACTCAAAAATTTAGGAGTAACAAGAAATAGTTCGAGCAGACATAATAGTACAACATTTATGGTAAGAAATCATGCCAAAATAAAAAGAGGAAAAACAAGAATGGTTATAAATTATAAACGTCTAAATGATAACACCATAGAAAACAAATACTCAATACCAGACAAAGAATAAATTGCATACAAGAAAAAACAATTTTTAGCAAATTTGATTGTAAATCAGGATTTTGGCAAATAAAAATGAACAAAAACAGTATTCCTTGGACAACTTTCTCATGTCCTAATGGACATTTTGAATGGTTAGTTTTATTTTTTGGATTGAAAAATACACTTAGCATATTTCTAAGAAAAATAGATAGTATATTTTTAAAGCACAGAAAATTTGCATTAGTATATATAGACGATATCTCAGTCTACTCGCAAAATAAAAAAGAACACATGGATCACCTACTTACGATATTCACAGAATTTTTGAATAATGGAATAATAATAAGTAAAAATAAAATGGAACTCTTCAAAGAATATATAGGATTCTTGGGAACGGAAATAGGAAAAGGAAAGATCAAATTACAACCACATATTGTAAAAAAAAAAAAAATACAATTTCCAGACAAAATAACAGAAATTAAGCAACTTTAAGCTTTCTTACGACTTTTGAATTATGCTAGAATATATATAAAATACTTAGGAAAAATAATAGGACCACTATATAGTAAACTAGACTAGAAGGATAAAAATTATTTAATATTGAAGATATAAAAATAATTCAAAAAATCAAAGAAAAATGTAAGCAACTCCCAGAATTACAATTACCCTTAGAAACAGACTATAAAATAGTAAAAACAGACGCTTCACAAGAAAGATGGGGAGCAGTTCTATACTGTAAGCCGAATAAATATTCAGACAAGAAGGAAGAGAAATTATGTAGATATGTATCATAAAAGTATAAAGAACAAGAGACAACACTAACTAGCCTAGACTATGAATTGTTAGGAGTAATTAATGCATTAGACAGTTTCCGACTATTTCTAAACAAAGAATTTACAGTCAAAACAGATTGTGAAAATATAGTAAGATTCTATAATAAAAGTAGTGAAAAAAGAATAAATCAAAAAAGATGGATCAACTTTGTAAATAGTATTGCAGGAAACGGATACAAAGTGGAATTTGAGCATATAAAAGGAACAGATAACAGTCTAGCAGATTATTTATCTAGGGAAATATATTCTTAATATTTACTTAATTTCATTACAAATGGAGAGAAGGATGATAAAGTATGGAAAAACAGAGCTTCCAGTTTACCAAAATCAAAGTAAGAAGTTTAGAGCTAGTTACAGGATTACTGTACAACAAGAGTGTCTCTTGGATAATATATGAAATCTCAAAATTTTAGAAAGTGAAAATATTGTTAAAATAAGAATTTTAAATGCACTCACAGAATATTTTGTAAAATCAAAAACTTTCAAAGCATATCAGAAATATTCTTATTATGTGATAGTCAAAGGATTAGAAACAAGAGTCTTTCACAACTGGACAGAAGTAATAAAAAGGATTGATAATTATCCTAGGCCACTTTACAAAGGTTTTTATGATTTTTCAACTGCCCTAGACTTTGCAAAATCACAACTTGGCATTAATTGTTTAATATCCTCTTGTACTATTGAATTTTCGCAGAATAATAATATCACAGAAACTAATCCCAACACTTTGAAAAAGTTTAAAAGTTTTGGAGATTATGGAGAGCAGTCTTCTAAAGATCCCAAACCTTTAGAACAATCATAGAGTTTTCAAAATCAATATGAAAGTTGTCTCCAACTTATGCAAAATTCAAGAAATCTTGAATTTCAAAACATAGAATTATTGTCACAGAATGATTTCTTTCATCTTAAAAGTGATAAACAGAGTGAAGAAATTTCTCTTCTCGCTCAAACAAAAATAATTTTAAAAGAAAAAATCTCTTTATTTGAAAAAATTATTTGTGACCTTAAAGGAGCATCTACATCCCAACAACCTACTTCATCTCATCAATCTTCTTCTTTTAACCAAAGAACAAACCACAAATCTAAAAACTCGACCCTTCTTCTTTACCCATACCTTTCTTGATCAATTCCCTCAGCTTATCAAACCAACCATTATCCATCACAAAAATCGCCTTGATCTAGATATCCAAATCGCCATCCAACAGTTCTTTAGAAACAGCTAGACCAAACACACCTATTTTCCAGGAGCCAGATACGTCACAGAAAATCATTACTAATTAACCACATGTTGCCAAAACAATCGACATTGTCAAGAGATTCCACTTGAACACGCCGAATGTAAATGCAAACTCATGTACACCATCATTCGTCTCGAACTCGACCTCCTAAATTACCATACCATAACATTTTACCACAAGAACCATAAAATTTCTCTCACACCACAAAGACTATTGGACAATGGATTCCTAACAGCCATATTTTTTCACAACCCTAGCCAAACAAAATTCTTTGGAAGAAAACTCGCCACTTGTGTTAGTTACCTTTTTGAAGAAAGCCCAACAAAAATGGTAGAAGTTGCCATCAAATCCCTTGGACCAATCTTCAAAGGATACCCACATTTTCAAGCAAAACATAAAATATTACTTCGAAAAAGAAAAACCATTCCAACCTTCCTTGAACTACCTTCTCTCAGCCAACCTACAGAAAGACCATAGATATGTGATAACCTTAGCCTTGAAGATCAAATAAAAATATGGAACTATGACAACATTACCCACAACATCAATTTTGTACCCCATCATTATGCTTTCGGACCCTTCCACTTAATTACGGAAGACGATCATCAAAAAATTTACAATGAAAGACACATTTCGGAAGTGGATTTCAGAATTCTAAAAAGAAAGGAACTAATACAACTGCAGTATGAAGAAGAATTATGGAAAGCAACAATGCAGAAAAATAATGTTGAAATAAGAATTGCTAAAGCAAAAGAAAAATATTACAAAAAATACCCTCTATACAACATTCGCATGGACATCTCACCAGAAAAAACAGAAGATGAAGAGGATTTTGAAGAATATGAGCTCAATTTCTGCTTGGAGCACCTGGACTGTGAAGGCTACCCAGACCTAGACAAAAAAAAAATGTATATATATGTAAAACATTTCATCCTTGTAAATATGAATTTTGGACTAAAATAAAAAACTGGTTATGTACTAAAGTACCCAAAAGCTACCGTCCATGTGTGGTATAACCAATTTGAACATTTGAGTCCAAAATGCGTCATCCCTTGTGTCAGCTGAAGATTTCTTTTAGGACAATTTCATAAAGCGGACAGTAAATAGCCTACAGCCTTTACTGTACACTTTTTGAAAATTTTGGTCCTTTAACCTTATCTCCTTGCTGATAAGTATTTTTAAGTTTGCCTTTTATCGATTCCCTCGGTAATCAACAGGAGCAACCTGTTTTCTAGTTAGAGTCTATAAATATTATGAGTACCCATTTTTGCTAGGCATGAGTGGAGAAGCGATAGAGACCTGAGAACAAAGAGCATTCAAAGAATACTCTGAGCCCAGATATTAATCCTTAGCCATTGATACTTAGAAGGAAAATAATTTAAGGTCAGTCTTGTAAAACACTACTCTTACGTTGTGTAAAAAGCTTTGTATTTATCCCTTTGTGGGCTTCCCGAAAGGAAAAATTCCTCTTATTTTTCCAATAATATGTATGTTTAAATGTTTTTAGTTACTTGAGTTATTACTGTTTATTGATGCAATTGTTAGCCAGTTGAAAAACGAAACTTTTAAAATCTTAAGTTTTACTATAACAAGAGAATCAACCTCAACAAAAAAGCCTCTGAACACTTTATCTTTGTGCTCCTTTGACTGTTTGCCTATGATTTAGCATCATTAAGTCTCTTGTGAGCTTGCGTGATAGGGTGACATGCTAGAATATTGAGTGTTTTAATCTTGCTAAAGTAAAACCAGTAGATTTAAAAAATTTGCATAACGGCTTCAAGCCCATCTATGGCGACTAGCTTCTTTGTTACATACATAAACCATTTAACTTAAATCTTTAAACTCTTCAACATAAAATTAGTTGGGAAAAAGAAAAGAGGTGGTGAGTACTGAATAGGATTTAAACAACTTAAGAAAAAACAAACGTTTATGAGCTGTAATACACTATATAATTTTATTACAGAAATCAACAAATTCAACCTTGAAAAACAAGAAAAAGTAGAAAAACAAATAAGGATCTTAAGGAAAGAAGTACTAATTCACAAAATTAACTACGTAACTTTACCCGAAAGTTTTCAGAACAAAACAAATTTTAATCTTAGAATACATTTAATAACGAAAAATATAGAAGCTTTAGAACATATAAAATTCGCTACACATAATCTATCCTAAATACCAGATTATCTAAATCAGGATTAGAAAGGCCGAGGTAACTAGGATATTACTCTGATATATATATATATATATATATATATATATATATATATATATATATATTAAATAAACTTATTATATGTAGTGTATGGAAACTCAAACTTACAGCCAACCGCAGAAACATTATTCATTACTTTCTAATTATACTCCAAACACAACCCAATTAGATATTACATCTAATTTAATATCTAATAATCTTATTATAATATTGGAAGACAACCTTTTATAGTGAAATATGACTAATCTTTTTAATCTCCTTACTCATATTAAATTAATGGTTAAATTTTTTTCTTCGCATTACCAAAAACATTAAATGAATAGAAGATTAATAAGATCTTCATCACTTTAATTCAAATTAATAAGATTAAAAATGAAATGAAAATTACTTCCCATTCCATTTCTATATTTGCATAATAAAATAAATTATTTTCTTAATTAATAATTTTATTTATTTATTAATTTATTTAGTTTTGTTCTTTTTTATTACCAATTCAATTTCATTCTTTAAAAAAAAATTATATTCATAATATTGGATTTTTTTTAAATAAAAAATTAAATTAATTTCAATCAAATAATATTTTTTTAATTTATAATTCTATTTATTTTTGTTTCGTTATTATTATCAATTCGAACTTTAATTCATTTTTTGTAAAAAAAAAAAATCATAATATTAGATTTTTTTAAAAAATAGTGAAATTAATTGTTATTCAAAAAAGGGATAATTCATGTGAGTTGAAAATGATGGTCCTTCAAAAATATTATTTTCCCCAATAATCTATTTTAACATTGATTTTATCCTAAATGAATGTCTTTTTTCCCATAATTTAAAAAAAAAAAAAATGGATTCTTGATGAGTATTTCATAAAGTAATATATATATATATATATATATATATTTTAAATCCAAATGTTACAATTCACTATTTATCTAATTCACTTTATGCAGTGATTTTTTAAGAAAAAATAATAATTCTCTCAAAAGTTAAAAGTTATTGTGCGCTACAAAAATTATTGTAATTTTTTATATAAAAATTGCAGTTATTTTAAAGTAATACAATAATTTTGGATTCATAAAAAATTATTGTACCAATGTGGAATACATGAACTAAAATTTTAAGTTTGTATACTCTTTTGAAAAATAAAAACTTTAAAATTTATGTCCACATAGTCTTCTAGCTCATAATAATTTTACAAAACTTGAAAAACACAAAATATGTGGATATTTTTGTGATTTTTTAGCTCAGAGGTTAGAAACCAATTTTGTTATTCCATAATTTTGTAATTTTTATTTTGTTTATTTATATTTTATAACTAACTTTTGTTATCTTTTTTAGAAACAAGTCTTACTAGAAAAAAAAAAAAACTTGGGTATTCGATCAATTTTATTAAGAATATCAAATGCAAACAACATGAGAAAAAAAATATAATTCCTATTAGTTTAGCATTTAAATAGTAAACAATTACTGTGTATTATTATAAACAAATCTAATATGAATTTTCTTTATTTTGTCTAAACTGACGCATTATGCGGGCTAAAATTAGTAATACTTAAAAGTGAAAGGAGGAAAAAAGTTCTAATGAAGTTGAAAAATGACTCATTCAAGCATTTTGCTCCCATTGGACCCAATAGTACCCAATCACAAATTGTTACTTCTACTCAAAAAGGAAATATTACAAACATTCCTGAAATTTCTTGCTCCCATTGGACCAAAAATATATTGAAAAAACAAAATTTTATCTTTTTTTATTTTGGAGAAATTTATTATGTTTTTTCCATGAGTACAATAATACCTATTTCTTTTTTCTTAAACCCTATTTCAAAATAGATTATTCAGTGGGAAGTTCCTTATTTCACTCTTAATTTTAAAAAAGTCTTAAAGGCGGAAGAAATTTGTGTTTTAGTCCTGCCTATTTAAAAAAGGTAGAAACCTTGCACACGCGTCTGCATATGCATGGTTACATGTAATAATTTTGTGTGTAAAATTTTGTTACATGTTACAAATATTATTGTATTTTGTAACTGTTGATCCTAAGATTTTGATAAATAATTAAGTATTGATGTTTTGGTGGAACTAATGTTCGATCAAGTGTTTCAGTGATTTAAAGTTTCAGTGATGATGATGTTAAAGATCAAATTAAATGGCCACTAAATGATGATGTTGAAGATCAAATTAAATGGGTGCTAAATGATGATATTGAAGATCAAATTAAATGGGTGCTAAATGAAGAAGTTGAAGATTTAAGAGTTTGAAGAAATTAGAAAAAACAACTCAGGTAAATTTTAACTCTTAATATCCCATTTAAAAACACATACGGCACAAAATATTTTTATTATTTATATGTGTTTTGATAAGATGAATTTATTTGCTCCTATGTGTATTTGAAAAGAAATATTTAAAAATGGTTAAAATAGAATTTGAGAAAGTTAGTGGAGCTAATTGAGAAAAGAAATTAGTTAATGGGACGAAAATGTAAAAGAGAAAGAGTATAAAACGATATCAGAAAAAAGATCCAAAAGGAAGGAGTTGACCGAGCGGTCGACCGATGGAAACTTGACAAACTCTCTGAATCTGCGAGTCAACCGAACAGTCGACCGATCAAGTGCATGGGCTACATACTGAATCTCCTAGTCGACTTGTTTCAGGATAATATTTGATCCGAAATCATATCTAAAGGTAGCCGTTTTTTGTTAAGATTTGAGAGAGATTTAAGGGATTTGGTGATATTTAAGATATGGTTCATATATTAATTAAATCCTATTGATTTGGTACTTTAAATATTAATATTTCTCAATTTGGTACTTGAAATAGTTTCTATTCTTATTAATTGAGATTGAGAAATATTTTGGGGATTTAATTGAAAGATTTGAAAGTTGTTTTTAAGAAAAATTGAACATAAATGAAGTCCTTATAATATAAGGGATCTATAGGAGCGTTTAATTGTCATGATACTTGTAAATTAGCTGTTGGAAGGCTGGTTATATATCTCTATATATAGACCTGCGAATTTATGTTTTAAGTAAGCAGTAAACAAGAGAGAAATTATATCATATCATATTGTGAGCTTTTATAAGAGTTATTCATCTGAAATATTGTGCGTTTTTCTGAGAGACGATCTTGACGATCAACTGCTATTAATTTGTGCTGCTACCGGATCTGAAGTTACATTGTTTTATTTATTCTTTCTGTGGATTTCGGGTAAGATCTTTCCAATTATATTCTTTCATTGCATTATTTGTTTATTATTTGAAAATTGATCTTAGAAATTGTTTCTGATTTTTTAAGAAAATATTTTTATAAACAATTTCTTGAATATGATTATGTGCTCTAATTTGCTACCCATATCTTGTTAAAATGATATTTTGTATCTTACGTTTTTCTATTACTGGTTGGAATATTAATTGAGTTATTATTTATTTGGGGTGGTAGAAGTTCCGAGTGAGATTTCCTACTTATCATTTTGTATTGGTGAGTAGTGTGACGAGTTAAATATCGTTGAATATATTTAATCAAGAGTAGTCGGGTTTGAGTCTCTTCTTGTAAAGAGATTGAGGTAGTGATTCTTCCTGAATAAGAATTGTGTTGTGAGTGAATTGTAAATGTTTCATCCTTACCGGTGAAAAAGATATTTGGAGTGTTGTGTGAGATTTTGATTCTTGAGTCGTAGTGATAAAAAGAATTAGGTTAATCTTTAACCTGTAAAAAGATAGGTTATTCTTGAGCCTGTAAAAAGTAGAGATTATTCCTTAGTCTGAGAAAATGATATTGTAAATGTTGATTCTGAGTCTGTAAAAGAATCGGTGTGCAGGTTTGGTTCCTACCTTTAAAAGGATCTTGAGAATTAGTGGGTGCGAATCTCCGTGGGGCTCGGAGAACTGGACTAGTCAAGAGTAGCTTGGTGATCCAGGATATATCTTGGTGTGCTGCATTATTACTTTGTTATTTTTGTTGTTTGTGTGTGCACCTAATTAATTGATTTATTCCACTGTGATATAAAGATAATAATTAATTTAGGTATAAAATTAATTATTTGATTTATTGAATTTTATTCTGATTATTCTTTAATTACCCAATTCATCCCTTTCTTGAGTATTTTACTGGGCCAACAGTAACATATAACAACTTTGTGTGTAAATTTTTGTTAAATGTAACAAAAATCACACAAAATACATATAATTAGTTACATGTAATTAAATGTACAGAAATACATATAACTAATATTAAACTAATTTCTGCGTGTAATATTATTAAATGTCACAAATATTACACAGATATATATAATCGTAACATGTAACTAATATTACATAAATACATGTAACAAAAAATACACAAATATATGTAAAAATATAACAATCATTAAATTGTAACACATACTCGTTATATGTAACTAACATTCACTATAAACCGAATTTACTCACCAAGTTCTCCCTACAATTCCTGTAATGCGGGACTAAAATTCAAGTGAAATTCAACTTAAGAGACTAATTCTAAACCTAAAAATAAGAAAATCTAATAATAAGAAAGGACTAATCGTGGATTAAACCCTCAAAATTGGACTAATCGCGGATTATCCCTTTCAAAATTTCAATCTTGTGATCCGTAACATATGTGGGTGTGTTATTTATACAAATGATCACAGATTGCTGGGGCCCATGTATACAAAGGATCAAATATTGCTGCTTGCGATCAGCTGACTGGTGCCAATAATTGTGCCCCAAAATAAAATTAAATTACTTGCTCCGATTTGAAAGAAGAAGGAACTTTGATATTGTGATTTATATAGGCACTATTCAAAGCTATGTTTCTCTTGGATTCGTTATGGTTTTGTTGATGCAGGATAAAGTTGAGTACACATGGGAGACAAAGTAATGACTTTTCTGATTGAATTCATGGTTTGAAGGAAGATAGGGTAGAGAGGGAGATTTGATTTTCGTGTTAATTTGCTTCCTAAAATAATAAGAAAAAAATCTGTGTTAGTTATTTTGTGATTGATTTTCAAAAACCGTAGTAGTGCCAATCAATTATGTAACAGCGTTCCTCGGCGAACTACGAGCCAGGAAGGAGGCAACGTTGGGCGTAAAGCATATTGGGCGAATTATATCTGAATTATGGTTTCTTCGATATGGACCCAAGTATATACATTAAATAAAATTATCCTATTCCTATTTTTTTTTGGATAAATTGCCTTTTAACCCTCTCTAATTTGCTTAATTATCACTTTGTCGCTTTTCACTTCAAAAGATTATACTTTACATACTTCTACTTTTAAATAAAGTGAAAAACTAATTTTTCTGTTTAAATTAACGAAATATGCTAAAAAATGTATTGAGTTAAAATTTCCATCTCATTTTTGGACCAATAGATGAAATTGGCCAAATATTATAATTTTGTTTTATTTATTTTTTTGTTTATGTTCTCAATTGCAAGCAAGAGGCAGTTTACTCACAAGCCGAGGAGGATTACCCCATACTTTATACCTAACATCAGACAAGAGTCCTGACTCTAATATTATGTAGGAAGCCAATGGACCTAACTCACTCTCAAAAGATATCTTGAAAGAGGAGGATTACCCTACGCTTTACGTATAGCTCAGGATCAGATTAACACGGGCAACGTGGGATTTCAGCATTTGTGTCGATAGGTTCACGGTTCCCAAGACAAAAGAAGTTCAGGAAATTTTGCCGCGAGTAAGAACTCTCAAGCCCAACCTCGAACAGAGCTTTGTAGATGGTCTCGTACATCATTTGCATTGTCTTATTCTGCGAAATAAACAAAAAATTCATTACAAGTCCTATTATTTTATAGCGAGATATTAGTGCCATGTTCATATTTCATTCATACCTGCCAAAATAAAATTCTCTGAGTCGCAGCCGTTGTTGGATTACCCTCCGGCAACATTGGGATAACGACATATGCAACAAACCTTTCATGCGATCTAATTTTATTAGCAATTTCAAGGGCAATTTCCATTGGAATCAAATTGTTAGCACCTGAAGAAAACAAAAAAAAAAAAAGAAAGTAAAAGATCATAGTTTTCAATTAATATTTCAAGACAATTTGAAAAAGGGTTCAGAAGAAAAAAAAATCGCAACAGTAATAATTCTGCTGCTTGAAGAACTGTTTTTAGGACTCCCATTGCCGACTATCACAGGGTCGAAAATTTCACCGCCAAATTTGCAACCGAGTGATGGCCTAGTTGCACCGACAACTAGTAGCCCCTGTGAATGCACTGCCTCACAACGGAATTACACCGACAGATTGTAAACACCAACGTTCCTGTAACGAAATACAACGGAAATATACCGAAACACTACCGAAACGCACCCACGCAACAGTACACACGTATTACGGGAAAACCCAACCTTGTATTAATAAACTCCGGTTATAAGGAACCAATTACAACACTTAGTCTGTAAAATCCGCAGGAATACATTCAGCCCCTAAAAACAGACCAAAACAACAGTATTTATAGGAGAAGACAGCAGTTGACAGCTCCAACTGCATAGGCAGACTACCGACACCTGTCCCGACACATGTCAACACCACAGGAGTTGGTTTTCCTGTCTAAAAACCAACCAAAACCGCCCAAGAACTGCCCAGAACTGCTCACACATGCCCTGCACATGTTTGGAAACCACCAGTCCATCAGCTCACAAGTTCAACATTCTTCCAGCGTTTTTGCACCGTACCAACGTCTGCCCGTTGCCGTCTCGTCCCATATTCAACCAACGTTCACCAACGTTTTGCCACGCCACTGCATGGCCGGAACACGTCGTTGCACCCAACGACATGCCAACATTCCGTGTGCTATTTCCGCACCAGAATGCACCGTTGCCCAACGGTGCGTCATGCCTTTACATGACTCAGCCCAAAACGTAGTGTTGTGCCTACGTTCTGTTTTGTTGCATCGTTCTGCCCAACGACGTCTCAACACCGTATACATTTTTCGCACCAAAATGCATCGTTGTTTCCCAACAGTCCGTTATGCCGCACACATGACACTGTTTACCACGTATCGTTGTGTCTCCGTTGCACCGTTTTGCCTCGGTACCGCACCGAGGTTTTCTTTTGGTCCCGTGACTCCCCACGAAAACCCCATTATCAGCAACCTCTGCCAACGCCGCCAACGTGCGTCCACGTTGCCCAACAGCGCACCGTTTTGCCAACGCCTGCCCAACAGCTTGGTCCAGCGCCTCCCCGCTCCTCCAACGCATGTTGTCGCGTCCAAGGCACCGTTTACAACGTAGTGTTGCATCTACGTTGCACCATTTTGCATCGGTCCCACACCGAGGTCTTCCACACTGCCCAACACCCGCCGGTGTTGTGCCACAACGCTGCTGTCCACCGATAGGCACCAAGCTGGTGCCCTTTTTGCCAACGAACCCATCCGTGCCGCATGCACCATGTCCGGTAGCAAATCGCACCAAGTCGGTGCTGTTTGGTCCTCCAGCATTGTTAGGGTCTAACACCGACTCAGTCCCATCCTATTAACTTCCAGATAACCTCCATTAGGTCCCATTTGTTTAGATTTTCTGTTCCCAAATTTCGTTCTCTTCTTCTCCCTGAACTGTAGAACAAATTTCAGGGAACGGAACTGAATTGTTCACAGATTTCTGTTTCTGTTCCAAATCTTCCGAGAACAAAAACACTAACAAACGGCTCATTAATTAACAAAGGTTTGGAAGTTTTTTCATGCGTTGCACGTGGATCATATTGTGTGATATATTCAAATTTTATTGATGATAAATAAGTTAGGCACCATCTGTAATACTTCTTTTTTTTTTCTTTTTTTTTTTTAAATATTTAAAAAGTTAATTTAAAAAAAAAATTATTTAAAAAGCAAAAATAAAAATTAGAAGTGTATTTAATAGTGAAAAAACAGAAGACACCATACAAGACCTTAGTATTAATGTTTATCATACCTTACCAGTTATGCATACAATACAATATAAGAAACCAATTGTCTTCAGGACAACTTAAATTTGAATGTAGAGACATGAAATGTTTGTTTTATTGCCTGATCTTAGGCTTCTTCACAATCATGATAGTCCAGGTAATTTTTCCCTCAACTTCTGGGTTAAAGCAACTCGCACCGTCATTACCACAGCAGCAGGATCACTAAGACAAACATTTACCACAAAACAAGTTCCACGATTCCCCCACATGTGGCCGCCAAAGTAGTGTCTAATTTCAGCAAGAACCTGAACAATATCCAAATAATCCCTCGTTCTTGTTTTGATTTATCATGAATCATTATTGCAATGGAACTCGGTATACGAGACATGTTTCGAGAATACACATGTTCATAGAATAATAAAACAAGAATAACTACAAAATTTGAGGTTTTTCTTTATGGATTACTATAATCACACACAACAAACAAATTATGGCTCGAATATCTCTATAGGTTCACCAATGTGTTATTGTTTTTTCAAATGTCGTTCAAGTTCTGGAAGTGCAAATAAATAAACATCCAAAACAAAGATAGGAAAGAAAAACACTACATTAGTGAACAGTTAGTCATAAAATGTTCAAAGATCAAGCATTTCTAGGAATGCAACAAAAAAATAGACGTGATTATAGATTTACCATTTCGACATTGTCCTCATTTAGATCGAGGCCGGTCCCGGTGTCTAGGAGTTGCTCGACATCCTGTATTTTATGGATTTTGTCACTAAGCTGAGTTTCAATTGCCATTTTCAATGTCATAGTTGAACTTGGACATGACCCACATGCTCCTTGTAGCTTTAGCACCACGACAAGACCATCTATCTCATGTAGAGCCACATTTCCTCCATCAACCATTAGACCTGGCCTTACTTCATCTAAGATCTAACACTTTCTCCACATTCTCTTCCGGTAGTGGAAGCACACATCTTGGTGAAACTATTTTAGCCCCTTCAACATCGAAAAATTAAATAAATAAATAATCACCCACCAAAACATTCAAATTCAATCCATGAGAAAACATTAAAATTTAAAGTAATTTATGTGCTAAAAAAAACAAAGCAGACTTGAAAACTCCAATATAAGTTTTAATTAAAATATGAAAGTTCATATCCATTTGTATACATGATGGTTCTTATGTTATTTCGAGTTGAACTTTCATTGACATATCATAAACTATGACAAACAAATCAAACCACATGCACTTTTCTAAGCAGATATCATTCACGATAATAAACACACAAAAGGAGACAGGAGTGAGTGAGAATTCGACCTAAACTCATGAGTTTGAAACCCAATATATTCCTCATGAACCGATGATCTATGTGAAGGAAATCTTGGGAGCATCCAATTTTGAACTCCAGAAAATGAGGATATTTCATTGAAAGGATCCAGCCGAAACAAAGGCTAAGAAATCCACTTTTATAAACTAATTTCAAAACACAGTTATGCTATCCATTGTGGAAGTGCAAATTAGAATTGGAGTACAAAATAATTTTTGAAGTGCGAATAGCATATTAGCCTTTATATTTTGGGTGGAGATACTTATAAAGCAAAGACCATGTCAATGTCCATGCAACAACACTTCAGAAGACACTTATGTCTGATAGAAATGTTCTTTATTATCTGAAACTTGTGAATTATGGATTCTAACTTCCAAACCTCAAATGGACTACCTAGTCGCCTCACAAAGCAAATGAGAAAAGATTTTATTATAGAATCTCAAGACGAAAACAAAAAATAGCCACAAATCCAACTATTCGGAATTGAATAAATGACATTTTCATTTTATTTCAATTGAACATATCATTTAGTCCATGTAAAATAAAACTATTTCAATTTCACGGAAGATGATTCTTCGTTATTACAATTATGCTTTAGCTACAATAATAAATAAAAATATGGTGCGGATGGCAAAAAAGCAAATAATAGACATATTTCCTAAATAACTTAAGCAATAAACTCTACCGAACACACAGACAGATCATGACTGCATAAATGCCAAATGGTCAAGGCACATTGCGTTAGATTGATGCATTGGTTAAAGCACACTACATCAGTTTGTCAAAGAGGTTGATTTGATAACAATGACAAATTCATTTCCACAAGAAGCAGTAGGGAAAAAAATTACTACAGTTTATTCTAAGTTATAAAGCATCTTAGGCTGAGTTTGATAGCATTGAATTGGAAAAGCATTTGGAATTCCATTTTCCGGCTCTTACTGTCTTCCTTGTTTAGTTGCTATCATTCTTCATTGATATTTTCTTCTATGAGCTACTTGTTTTTATTTCTAAAAAAATGCCTAAATCTAGGGTATAACCTTTTCTTAACTGGCATATTTTAGAGGGATTTGGATAAGTGATAAATTAATTAATTAATTAGGACCAATAAGAAAGCAATCGAATGAGAATAAGATGTCCCTCCTAAAGTGTTGGTTAATATGACCATGAATAATGAAACACACACTATGTTGATATGGTTGTACTGTCAACCAATGATTCTGCCCATGGTTCTTTCTATTGTAGAGTCAATATACTTGCATTTTACATCTTAGCTAGGCTTGTGAAGCTATTGAGGATAGTATTAGTTGCCTGGTTATAAATAGTAGTCATAGGCAGGTGTCTCAAATTCTTCTTGTAATTGATATGATTAAGTACGACTACATTCACTTTGGTTAATAAATTCAGTAGAATTTATGAGGTTGATGATTGTTACAAAACTATGGGCTATGACTCTACAAAAACAAAAACACACACGCACACAACAAAAGGAAAAAATGAATACATAAAAAAATTAAAGAAAAAAGGTAGATAAAATAAAACTACTGGATCATAAGCTTTTTTCTTACTCCCAGACATGAATTTTTCTTTTGTTAAAATATGTGTTTTGAAGAGAATGATAATTCTCTGAATCAGTTCCTTGTTTCTTTGTTGGATGATATCGCCAATGCTCGTTGTAAATCGTTCACAATTCAAAACTTTGTTCAGCAATTACATTTCTAAGATTTCTCTTGTCTTCCCTCTGCCACTTTCGTGTTTTATTAAAGTAAATATAAATATTAGGATGCATATCCGTATTTAGGGCATTGTTTGGGGCGGTACATTTCCGCGAATGGCAATAATTGAGACGAATATTTTGGAAGCGTTTCGAATGGGCATCAGCTTGTATTGATTGATTATTTAGTTGGTTAATGAGTATGTCCAACGATAGGCAAATTGTCGAACAGGAGTTGTGCAATTATAAAATAAGGTTTCAAACATGTTGTGTGCAGATTGGTTTTCGTTTTTTATTAAACTAAATATTGAGGGGCATATCCGTATTTTGGGCATTGTTTCAAGCGGTTCATTTCCATTTTTCAATGGCAATAAATGATGCGGATTTTTTTGGAAACATTTCAAATGGGCTAAGGCTTGTATTCATTGATTATTTAGTTGATCGTTAATGAGTGTGTCCAACTTTAGGCAAATTGTCAAACAGGTGATGTGCAACTCAAAAGAAAGGTTTAAAACATGTTATGTGCAGATGAAGGATTCAAGGAACTGGTCATGTACAATATAGTTAATGAGTATGTCCAATCATAGGCAAATTGTCGAACAGGTGGTGTGCGACTCCAAAAAAATGGGTGCAAAACATGTTGTGTGTAGATCAAGAAACTGGTCATGTAGTATATACTAAATTCAGAAAGCATGTGGGGCGCAAGGGAAAGCGATAACGAGGAAAGAATTTACCTCTTACTTTTTCAGTGACGTCGGTCGAGAAATAGCCAATATGACAGCGCTTTCGTGATGCCGGCGAATTTGGTCCAGTGATGTCGAGAAATAGCCAATTTGACAGTGCTTCTGTGATGCCGGCGATGTTGGTCTATGCAAGCGTCGTGAGATATGTTTGGCGGTGGGAAAAAGTGAGCGATCTGGTGTGGTGATTTGGTGGATGAGTGCCTTAGAGTTTTATTTTTTTTAATTCTCAATCATCAGAGGGAGGGGAGGTGTTGTGACATGCCAACCCTCGGCAGCATCATCGCCAACACAAGGAGTATATCAGGTATTCTTTCAATTCTAAGCAGAGCACTATCATATGAGATCTTTAGTTTCTTTATGCCATGGGGCTTTGAAGCCTTTAGCCATCGTTCCTCAAAGTTGGTAAGAATATCATAAGCTGCTGGACCGTCAATTTTACAATGCAAATCATGCCATGGTTCTCTTGGACAACCCGCAACAGTCCCATCCTGTTAACTTCCAGATAACCTCCATTAGGCCCCATTTGTCTAGATTTTCTGTTCCCAGATTTGGTTCTGTTCTTCTCCCTGAACTGTAGAACAAATTTCTGGGAACGGAACTGAATTGTTCACAGATTTCTGTTTCTGTTCCAAATCTTCTGAGAACAGAAACACCAACAAACGGCTCATTAATTAACAAAGGTTTGGAAGTTTTTTCAGTAGTAATTACGCACGTGCGTTGCACGTGGACGATATTGTGTGTTATATTCAAATTTTATTGATGATAAATAAGTTAGACACCGTCTGTAATATTTCTTTTTTTAAAAAAAATATTTAAAAAGTTAATTTAAAAAAAAAAACTTTTGTTTAAAAAACAAAAATAAAAATTAGAAGTTTATTTAATAGTGAAAAAACATAAAACACCATATAAGACCATAGTATTAATGTTTATCATATCTTACCAATTATGCATACAATACAATATAAGAAACCAATTGTTTTCAGGACAACTTAAATTTGAACGTAGAGACATGAAATGTTTGTTTTATTGCTTGATCTTAGGCTTCTTCACAATCATGATAGTCCACGTAATTTTTCCCTCAACTTCTGAGTTCAAGCAACTCGCACCATCATCACCCCAGCAGCAGGACCACTAAGACAAACATTTACCACATAACAAGTTCCATGATTCCCCCACATGTGGCCGCCAAAGTAGTGTCTAATTTCAGCAAGAACCGAAACAATATCCAAATAATCCCTCGTTCTTGTTTTGATTTATCATGAATCATTATTGCAATGGAACTCGGTATACGAGACATGTTTTGAGAATACACATGTTCATAGAATAATAGAACAAGAATAACTACAAAACTTGAGGTTTTTCTTTATGGATTACAATAATCACACACAACAAACAAATTACAGCTCGAATATCTCTATAGGTTCACCAAGTGTTATTGTTCCTGCCATCATGCTTGCTTTGGACTTAGCTTCTTTTGCGTCTGGAAATAGCTTGTTGGCAACGTTGTCGGTCATGATAACGAATCGAGATCCCAAGAGGTAATGTCTCCATATCCGTAGGCAATGAACAACAACAGTCATCTCATTTTCTTGGACAGTATAACGCCTCTCGGTATCATTTAATTTTCGACTCTCGTATGTCCAACAGGATGTCCCTCTTGCATAAGACTCCTCCAATAGCAAAGTCGGAGGCATCAATGTGAACCTCGTAAGGCTTGGAGTAGTCGGGCAAACATAAGATTGGCTCTTCCGAGACAGCCTTCTTCAAATCTGCAAAGGCAATTTTGGCATTTTCGGACCATTCCCATGCCTTGCCTTTCTTTAAGAGGTCAGTAAGAGGGGTGGCTCGGGCATAATAACTCTGGATGAAGCGCCAGTAGTAATTGACAAGTCCCCAAGAATGAGCATAAACTCTGTCACTTTTGTAGGCGATTCCCAATCCTGAATCGCCTTCATCTTGCATGTATCCATCATAATCTTTCCTTGTCACACCTTGTGGCCAAGAAAAGATACTTCTTCTGTGCAAAGAAACATTTTCCTACCTTGATATAGAGCTCATTTTCGCGCAGTACTTGGAGGACTTGTTTGAGATGTTGGACATGTTCGTCCAAAGTCTCGCTATAAATGAGGATATCATCCAAGTAGACTACGACGAACCGATTAAGGAACGGGTGAAAAATTTTGTTCATTAAAGTACAAAATGTGGCCGGTGCATTGGTGAGGCCGAAAGGCATAACTAGGAATTCGAAGGAACCGTACCTTGTGACACACGTTGTTTTGGACTCGTCTCCCTCCGCAATCCATACTTGACAATACCCCGAGCGCAAGTCCAACTTCGTGAAGTACCGGGCTTTAGCCAGTCGATCAAAGAGATCAACAATCAAAGGAATCGGGTATTTGTTCTTGATTGTAATCTTGTTGAGCGCCTGATAATCAATGCACATACGTAACGAGCAGTCCTTCTTCTTTTGAAACAGCACTGGTGCCCCGTACGATGCCTTAGATACCGGTAAATGTTAGGCATCTGGTAACTCCTTCAGTTGTCTTTTTAATTCTTCGAGTTCAGGAGGTGACATACGATATGGTGCCATGGCCGGAGGTTTGGCATCCGGTTCCAGCTCGATTTTGTGGTTTACCTCTCTGCGTGGTGGTAACCTCTTTGGTAGCTCCTTTCGCATAACGTCCTTGAATTCCTCAAGGTCTGTTTTGATATCTTCGGGAATATTAGGCATGTTGGATACTAAGGGGTCATTCGGCATTTCTTTCAACACCGCGAGGTAACTGGTTTCTCCTTTCTTGAACGCCTTCTTGAACTGCATAGCGGACAAAGCTTGCTTTTCGAATTTGGCAGCACGTTCCGCAGGGACCATGCAAGCCTTGCCATTATCCATGATGCATACTGAATTAACGAAAGGAATGGGAAAAGCATTTACCTTATCGAGGAATTCCATGCCGATCACAACCTTGAAGTCGTCCATGGGTACCACTGACATGTCCATCATTCTTTCCCATTGCCCAATGTTAGCATGTATGCCTCGTGCCACTCCATGTAACGGTTGGGCCGCCGAATTTACGGCCTTCAAGGT